>QXEO01001522.1:0-675374 GCA_007115705.1 Dactylis glomerata
CGCCTTTGAGCTAGGCGCAGAAAATTGCGAATCAAGTAATATCAAGCGATGAAGCATCAAGCTCATAATTTGCTCTAAGAATAGAGCCAAAAAGCAATTTATTTCTTTTCCTAGGGAAGTGTTCCATACCTTTCTTTAGTGGGAATTGATATTTGATAGTGCCTTCCCTCATATCAATGATAGCACCTACAGTTCAAAGAAAGGGTCTTCCCAAAATAATAGGACATGAAGCATGGCATTCAACGTCCATAACAAGAAAATCAACGGGAACAAGGTTATTGTTAACCACAATAAGAACATCATTAATTCTTCCCAAAGGTTTCTTCTTAGCAACATCAGCAATAGGAACATCAAAATAACATTTTTCAAGCGGTGGTAAATCAAGCATGTCATAAATCTTTCTAGGCATGATAGAAATACTAGCACCTAGATCACATAAAGCATGGCAATCATAACCATTAACATGCATATCAATGATGGGTTCCCAACCATCTTCTAACTTCTTGGGAACAGAGGCTTTTTGCTTCAACTTTTCATCCCTAATTTTTATAAGAGCATTGGTAATATGCTTAGTAAAAGCAATATTTAAAGAACTAGCATTGGGAGTCAAAGCAAGCATTTGCAAGAACAAAATTACTTCAGATATATTGCAGCCATCAACATCAAAATCATTAAAAGAAATAGAGCTATCATCTCCCACACTCTGAAAAATTTCAGCACTCTTTTGAGAAAAAGTTTTGGCAGTTTTAGGCTTTTTAACACAAGGAGTGGGAGTTTTCTCTACACCAATCAAAGTAAGAGGATTGCTACCAGTAGGAGCAACATCATTAGAGGTAGTAATAGTACATACCTTCATCTCTCTAGCCATCTCATCTTCTCTTTCCCACCTGGCATGCAATTCCGCTAACAATCTAATATTTTCATCAATTCCAACTTGGATAGCATTAGCGGTAGCAAAAACATTGTTCTCTTTCACATCATTAGGAAACACTTTTAATTTCAGAAGTTCAACATCATGAGCAAGGCTATCAACTTTAGAAGCAAGAATATCAATTTTGCCTATTTTTTCCTCAACAGACTTGTTAAAAGCAGTTTGCTTACCGATGAAGTCCTTGAGCATTACCTCAAGCTCGGAGGGCGCGGCCCTAGTGTTGTTGTAGGAATTACCATAAGAGTTACCATAACCATTACCATTGTTTGAAGGATACGGCCTATAATTGTTACTAGCAAAATTGTTTCTATAAGCATTGTTGTTAAAATTATTGTTTCTAATGAAATTCACATCAACATGCTCTTCTTGGGCAACCAGAGAGGCCAAAGGAACATTATTATGATCAACATGAGTCCTATCATTAGCAAGCATAGCCATAATGGTATCAATCTTATCATTCAAGGAAGAGGTTTCCTCAACAGAATTTACCTTCTTACCTTGTGGAGCTCTCTCGATGTGCCATTCAGAATAATTTACCATCATGTTGTCGAGTAGCTTTGATGCGGCGCCCAAGGTAAGGGACATAAAAGTGCCTCCAGCAGCTGAATCAAGTAGGTTCCTTGAAGAAAAATTCAGTCCTGCATAAAAAGTTTGGATAATCATCCGAGTAGTCAGTCCATGAGTGGGGCAATTCTTTATCATTCTTTCCCAAGCTTGAGCAACATGTTCATTATCAAACTGAGTAAACTTCATAATATTGCTACGCAAGGATATAATCTGAGCAGGAGGATTGTATCTACCAATAAAAGCATCCTTACACTTAGCCCATGAATCAATACTATTTTTAGTCAAAGACAGCAACCAATCTTTAGCTTTTCCTCTCAAAGAAAAAGGAAACAACTTGAGCTTAATAAAATCACTGTCAACATCCTTATATTTCTGCATCACACATAGCTCAACAAAATTGTTGAGATGAGCTGCAGCATCTTCAGTACTAGCACCAGAAAATTGCTCTTTCATAACAAGGAATAGGTGGTGCAATAGGAGTGCAGATAAAATCACTATTATTCGTGCTAGTAAAGTCACACAACTTGGTGTTTTCAGGATTGGCCATTTCAGCAAAACGAAAGTAAACAAGTAAAAAGAACTACCAAGGATTCTAATTTTTTTGGGTTTTTGATATAAAGCAATGCAGGTAAAATAAATAAAGTAAAGCAAAACAATAAAACAAAGTAAAGAATGTGTGTGCGAAAAACTCCCCTCGCAGAAGTCTTCTCTTCCTCCCCGGCAATGGCGCCAGAAAATTAGCTGCTACTTCAAGTTGATGTGGGAGCAAACTGTCCTTGCGCGTGGTGGATAACCAGCCCGTTGGGAACCCCAAGAGGAAGGTATGATGAGTGTAGCGGCTAGTCTTCCCTCAGTTAAGAAACCAAGGTTTAATATCGTCAGGAGAGGAGAGACAATGATGACTGAAGGTGATGCGGAACCTGCACACACACAAACAAATACTTTGTTCCCAACTTGCGATGAGGTTGTCAATCTCACCGGTTTGCTTGAAACAAAGATTATGAGCGTATCGAGTGGAAAACAATATAGTATGCGAGTAAAGTAAACAGTTCGAGTAAAGTAAACAGGTGATAGCAATATGATGGAAATAGGACCGGGGTCCACAGTTCACTAGTGGTGTCTCTCCATAGATAAAATAACACATGCTGGGTAAACAAATTACAGTTGGGCAATTGATAGAATAAAGATAACGTGATATGTCAAGAAGATCACTATGAGATTTACTCTGGGCATTACAACAAAATACATAGACCGCCATCCAACTGCATCAATGACTAATAATCCACTCCTGGGGATATCAATCCGAACACCCTAGAAGTATTAAGTTGCGAACAACAGATAATTACATTAAGCAAAGTGTGTAATGTAAACAAAGCATATGCCCTTGAGCATATGAATGTTGTTTTCTCCCTAGTAGCAACAGCACATCTACCACCTTAGAGGTTTCTGTCACTCCCCCAGGTGAAATAGAGGCATAAACCCACTATCGAGCATAAATACCCCCTCTTGGAGTCACTAGCAACTACTCGGCCAAGATAGCTACTAACAACGGAGAGCATGCAAGATCATAAACAACATAGAGATAACAAAAGATAATATTCAGTACAATAACTTAATCATAAACACCAATATTCATCGGATCCCAACAAACCAAACATGTAGAATTACATAACGGTGATCTCAATCATGTAGGGCAGCTCATGAGATCTAAACATGAAGCACATGGTGGAGAGGACAACCATCTAGCTACTGCTATGGACCCATAGTCCAAGGTAGACTACTCACTCATCGCTCTGGACGCAAGCATGGCGATGAAGAAGACCTCCGGTGGCGATTCCCCTCTCCGGCAGGGCGCCGGGAAGAGCTTCTGGACCCTCCCGATCTTCGGGTCGACGGCGGCGGCGGATCGCGATGTGTTCTGGAAAACTGATCGGGTACTTAGGTTTTACGCGTCGGGGGGTCTTTATAGGCGAAGGGGCGATGTCAGAGGGGGAGCCAGGCTCCCTCACGTGGGCCCCGCACGGCCAGGGGGCTGGCCGCGCCAACCCTGTGTGTGGGGCCCTGGTGGCCCCCCTCCTACTCTCCTTCGGATCTCTGGAAGCTTCCGGGTAAAATAAGACTTTAGGATGTGGTTTCATCCAATTCCGAGAATATTTCCTGTGTATCACTCTGAAACACAAAAACAGCAGAAAACAGGGAACTGGCACTGTGGCACTTCGTTAATAGGTTAGTTCCGGAAAATGCATAAAAGTGCCACTAAGTGTAACGAAACAATAGGCAAATGGTGTAAAAACAAGCATGGAGCATCAAAAATTATAGATACATTTGAGACGTATCACCCACCAAGTGCGCCTTCGGCGTACCGTCGGGAAATTTGTTGGGGTTCCTCATGTCTCATCGCGGGATAGAGGCAAACCCTGACAAAGTCAAGGCCATCGAAGAAATGCGTCCTCCACGCAATCTCAAAGAAATGCAGCGCCTCGCGGGATGCATGGCAGCTCTAGGGCGCTTCATCGCAAGGAGTGGGGAGAAGGCCTTACCCTTCTTCAAGCTCATGAAGCACACTGGGAAGTTTGAGTGGACTCCAGAAGCTGACAAGGCCTTCGTCGAGCTGAAGAGGTACCTCATGAGCCCATCGACCATGGTTGCCCCAATGTTCTGCAAGCCCTTGTTGCTTTACATCGCAGCAACTCTGAGAACTGCAAGCGATGTCCTTGTCGTGGAGCGGGACGCCAAGGTAATCGCCAAAGAGGGAATAGATCCTACTTGCCTGGGGGCTCCTCCTGAGGAAAACGCGGCAGTTTCTTCTATTCCACAAGAGGATCTGCTTGCTACAATTTTGCCGACCGAGCCGCTCTCACGGAGCAACGCTCCTGAGCCTCACGAGGAGAAAACTCCCGAGGGCACCACCAAGGTGCAAAAACCTGTGTACTTCGTCAGCATGGTGCTACACGACACGCGGGAGCGCTACACCATGCAGCAAAAGCTGCTCTATAGTCTGCTGATCGCTTCGAGGAAACTATGACATTACTTCCAGGGTCACCCGATCAAGGTGGTCACTGATCGACCCTTGGAGACCATTCTACGCAACCCAAACGTCATCGGGCGGGTCGTAGAGTGGGTCGTGGAGCTTCAGCCCTTTGAGATCTCCTTCAAAACCACCAAGGTGATCAAGAGCAAAGCATTGGCTGAGTTCACAGCCGAATGGACTGATCCATTTGTCGACGAGCCTCCAGAGGTGGAGTCAGTGTTTCTGGGAGAGGAAGCCCCAGGCCTCTGGGTCATGCACTTTGACGGTGCCTTCAACCTTCCTAGCGCGGGGGCTGGAGCTGTTCTTACCTCTCCCTCTGGGGACAAGCTCTTCTATGCCGTCCAGCTCTGCTTTAAACCCGAGCACAAGGTCTCCAACAACATCGCGGAATATGAAGGGCTACTCGCCGGCCTAAGGGTAGCAAATGCTTTGGGCATCAGGCGCCTCATCGTCAAGGGGGATTCACAGCTGGTCGTGAACTTCTCAAACAAGAGCTACACTCCCAAGGATGAGCACATGGCAGCTTATCTTGGGGAGCTTCAAAAGATGGAAAAACGCTTCCAGGGATTGGAGTTGAAGCACGTTCCGAGAGGAGAAAATGTGGAAGCGGACAAAATTGCCAAGCGCGCCTCTCATCGCTGGCACAACCTGCTGGCATCTTTGAGGAGCGCCTCTTCAAGCCATCCGCTTCTCCAACATCGATAGGATTCGACACTCCGCCTGCCTTGCCACTGCCACTGGAGCAGGGGGGCTACGGATTGCGGGCCTCCTTCGGGTGACTGCATCCTTTTGGCATTGGTGCGGCAGGAGGGAGTGGATTGGATACTCGAGCTCAAGGCCTTCCTCGTTAGTAGCAGGCTCTCAGAAGACGAATCAGAGGCCGAGAGGATAGTACGCCAAGCTTCGGGATACTGCGTCAAGGATGGTGACTTGTACCGGCGTCGCCCAAGTAGCGTCGCTTTGAAGTGCATATCTAATCACCAGGGCCAAGAGCTTCTCCAGGATATCCACGCCGGCGAGTGCGGGCATCACGCTTCTGCTTCAACTCTCACTGCAAAGGCATACTGAAGCGGCTTCTACTGGCCGTCAGCTCACAAGGACGCAGCTGAGATGGTCAAGAGGTGCGAGGCATGCCAATTCCATGCCAAGCAGATTCATCAGCCAGCGCAAGAACTACAAACCATCCCACTCACTTGGCCTTTTGCTGTCTGGGGGCTAGACATCCTTGGTCCATTCCCTAGAGCACAAGGGGGCTACCGCTACCTCTACGTCGCCATCGACAAGTTCACCAAGTGGGTGGAGGTGGAGCCGATGTGCACTATTCTGGCCAGGTCCACAGTCAAGTTCATCCAGGGGCTGGTCTGCCGTTTTGGTGTGCCCAATCACATAATCACCGATAACGGCAGCCAGTTCACCAGCGGGCTGTTCCAGGAGTACTGTGCATCGGCTGACATCAAGATCTGCTTCACCTCAGTTGCCTACCCTCAAAGCAACGGTCAGGCCGAGCGTGCCAACGCCAAAGTCCTCAAAGGACTAAAAATGAGGAGCTTCAATGCCAAACTCGAAGCCTGTGGCAAAAAATGGTTAGACAACCTCCAATACATCCTGGGGTCCATTCGGACTACGACCACCAAGCCCACTGGGGAGACTCCTTTCTTCTTTGTCTATGGGGCGGAGTCCGTTCTTCCCACCGACATCAAGTTTGGGTCGCTGAGAGTTCTTGCCTTCGACGAGGTGCGTCAAGAGGACCTCATCAAGGATCGCCTCCTCCAGCTCGAAGAAGACAGGTGCCAGGCGGCGCTTCGCACCGCGAGGTACCAGCAAGGACTACGCCGCTACCATAGCCGCCATGTTCGAGCAAGGACCCTGGAGGTCAGTGATCTGGTGCTGAGGAGAATACTCTCTTGCGAAGGCCTACACAAGCTATCTCCAATGTGGGAAGGCCCCTTCAAGGTGACGCACATCGCCAGGCCGGGCTCGGCGCGGCTGGAGACCGCGGAGGGCGAAGTAGTGGGGAACCTGTGGAACATAGCTCATCTGCGAAAGTTCTACCCGTAGGTTCCTCACGAGGAGATAAGACCATTGTCATGGCACTTTGTATCAGCTCAAACTGCTCTTCAGCACTGATATTAAGTTAAAGCACATTAAAGCACCTCTGCTTCGGCATGATATTAAAATGGCATGAAGTCCATTTATTTTCTGTTGTACTCCATGCAGAAGGGGGCTAGGCATGATGTCTATGCTGGGGCCTTCGCCTGGAAAATAGCAAGCCCGAAAAACCTGAAGGGACTGAGCTCTGATAAGGGGCGACGGCCCGTTATTGATCACCTCCTCATGCCCGTGGTGCTTGGTTCCTCGCGAAGTACATCGAAAAATAAGAAATCTTCGAGGAAAGTCCGAGGTGTGCTCAAGGCACCCGCTAAGGACCAGCGCCTCGTGACCAACCCTCACGAGGGTGCAAGGACGCGTCGATGCACAAAGCATCCGCAGGAAGATTCCCCTCACTCGAGGAAGGACAAACGCGGCAGGATTATCGAAAACCAAGGCCGCTCCGATCATCTTGCGAAGGAGACGCAGATCCAGAGGTCGACGCCTAGCGCTTCACCTCGCGAGCAACCCTTAACGAGGTGTCGACGGTCTCTAGGCTCTCTTAAGCGTCGACGTTTTCACGTCCATGAGAGTCCAGCTTCCCTCAACGACGAGGAAGGCCCCGTGAATCGCCACGCGTGGCAATTTGCTCTTAGCTGCTGGCACAGATAGTGCCGCGCTCCCTCACGATGAGGAAGGTCCCTGTGCCGGTCACAGGGGCATCTTATCGCCTTATTTTTTTATTTGTTTAATCGACTTGTTTTTCATTTTTGGGTATTTGGGGTTTTTTGTTTTCTGACTCTTTCTTTAACTACTTGTCTCAGGAATCGTCCAATGTCATTGCCGGCGCTGACCCCGTCATGAGCTCTAGGGCTCTCGAGCGCGCGAACAACCAGGACGATGGCAAACAGCAGAGGGCAAAAAGACGAAGAAGATTTCATTAATAACCCCCAGCAGGGGAGGAAACGGAGGCACGGTGGGGCATACCCCGCCGGCGCAAGCTACATAACAAAAGAGGGGAGGAGACTAGCTCCCCTCCCCGGAAGGCTACCGCGGCAAGGCCGCCCCTTTACACCGCCGCGGGGCTGGGGGTAGGTGCGATGGACGCCGTCAGCGGTGAAGATCCGTACTGAGGACTCCAGCGTCCCCAGCTTGAAGCGGAAGACGAGGTGGTCGCTGATGTGGAGGCGGTGGCCGAGGGCGAAGGCCCTCCAGTGCCTGGAGAGGACAGCATTGCCGCCCTCTCCGTGGGGGATGTCCACAGGCCAGAGGAGATCTGGCCTGCTCTGCCCCACCAGCACGACCTCTCCGGAGGAAGCGCCGGGGGCGTAGATCACCCTCCAGACTGCGTTGGGCAGCCGGAGGGAGTCGAAGCTCAAGACGTCGAAGACGATGAGGAGCTCCAAGAACTGGGGCCCCGGGGCAACCAGGGGACCCAGCATCTCCGCCGCCCGGCGGCGGGGAGTGGCGACCACCCCGGTCGCCAGCGGGGCCACCTCTTGTGGCCCGGGCCATCCGCGAGCGGGGGGAGGGGCCCAGGGCGGCCTCCACCTTCCTGAGCGCCCGGTCAATGCTCCCCGGGCGCGGGGAGCCGGCGCCACCGCCATGGGCGATGGCACGTTCAGGTCACCCCCAGGCGCTGGACCCTGAAGGGTCAGGGCGTTTGAGGTCCCCGGGGCGGTGCGATTCGCCACGCCCCGCATCGGCGCCCCAAGGCGCAGGGGACCGCCGGCACTGGGCGTCCACCAGGCGGGGACCTTCTCCTTGTTCCTGCTGCCTGGGGGGCGCCCGCGGCGCTTTGCCCCCGAGCTTGTTCCGGCAGCGGCGGAGGAAGCAAAAGGATCCATCGGCTTGGGGGGCGTTGAGGAAGAAGTGGCACTGGAGGAAGAGGGTGAGGTGCCGAAGGTCTCGAGGAGACTATATTTAAGGGGTGCGGCCGACGCCGATGCATCAAATCTCAGCGCGGGAACCAAAGCATCAGCGCAGCACTTTGCAGCGAAGCGATGCGCCATCATGACGATTGATGCCTCGGGGACTGCTGCGTCGCCCGCCGTTTCGTCTAACCAGCTGCGGTCGTGCCACGCGTCCGCGGCCTCTGCATCTTCACATGGTCCTCTGATTGCACAATTGACGCGTGCTGTTGGAGGGCCCAACAGCTTCTGGGGCCCCCTGGCCCTTCGCTCCCTTAGGAGGGCGCGTTCGTGGGCCAGGCTCCTAGGGGCTACTGTCGGTGTTCTGGATACCAGGGTATCCCGGTCCACCTGCTCCTAGGCCCCTTTATTGGCCCAACTTTGGCCCAGGGAAGGAACAATGACCGAAGCTCAACAGAGAAGACCCTCATGAGGAGGCGCCTCATGAGGAGAACGACGGCTAAACGGCTAAGGACCAGAAGACCTCCTCATGAGCTGTTTCTCGTGAGGGGAGGGACCACATCCACATCAGCTCGGCACGTTTCCGTGCTGAGCAAGAAGATAAGAGCAGAAGACTGCGTATCGTCCACGCTACCCCCGACAGAGAGGAGACCAACTTTCGTCGTGCCTGCATAAAGCTGCACAGTGGTTGTTGGCCACCCCCCCTAAAAATAGGGTGGATGGTGTAGGGCGCCAGAGAAGGACGTTAGCTTCCTCCACCCACTCCTGTGGACCCGCGCCACTACTCTACGAAGACTACATCCACGGAAGACCCACGTCTACAGCTGTCCTCCCTCCTTGGCCATGTGTGGCAACCCCTTCCCCAAGATGATAAGGGGAAGGAGGACCAGGGCGCTATAAAAGGAGGGGAGGCCACCCCTTAGAGGGGATCCGATCTTCTTCTCCAGGCTCCTAGCTAGGCTAAGTTGGTTCTTCTTCCTCTGGCCAGCTAGAGCTCTATAACCAAGACCTTGTACTCCTCGCGAGGTATCGTGTCGTAGTACAAGAAGGCAGGAAGTAGGGGCTTTACCTCACCATGAGGGCCCTGAACCTGGGTAAAGCTTGGCATCTCCCTCTCTGCAGTGCATTGTGCATTCGACATCTCGAGGCTTCCGTCACCGTGTTTCGTTGCGATCCAAGATCTCCCACGTTCAGGCCCCCTGCATTCGAATCTTTGGGTCCATCGCGTGGTACCCCGTGTTCTTGCGACACGAAATCCATCGACACGGCTGCTGGCATAGCCAGCCCTTTGGTCAGAGTCGGTCTTCTTGACTTAGCGTCGTGGAGATTCCTGGGATGCCAGTCGGCAGACAGCACTGCCCTTGGCATACCCCTGAAGTCATCCCCACGACACTAGCCCCCAAAACTAGCGAAGTCTCATAGGTGAGCATGGGGCTTCGGCGGGTTCTATTTCTCGCCGAAGTCGACACGCATCCGTCGGAGTCCCAGGATTCTTCCTCCAGCTTGGAAGTCATCGATCTTGAGGTTTAGCCTCGCGGAGCATCACCGGCCATCTCGGGACGTGCCGGCTCCAGGATTGATTCTGCTAGCGGCTGCCACGCGGCCGCTAGCCGGCATGCGGTCCCTCAGAACTTGCGCCGCATCGGGTTCTGACCCCCTGCTATGGCTGGCATGGTTTCGCAGCGTAACGTCTCATTTCTTGGACTTTGAGGCCATCACAATAACTCCCCAAGTCTTCATGTGGGGTAAACTGGCGTGTGTCAGCGACACGTCCTGTCGGTTTCCCCCACGATTTGACACGACGACCGCAGCGGTTGCCCTCTAGTAAGTGCGCATGATGCGGGGCGGTTACCGAAGCGTCGGGCACCATCGAGCCCACTCCCTTTTCTCCCCTGCCGCCCCTCCTTAAATACTGAGGGCGCTTGGGGTTGAGGCGCACTCCACTTCTTCCTCCACCTCGACCTTCCCCTCAGAGCTCTGCCCAGCCATGTCTTCTCCTAGAGGTTCCACCGCTGGAGCTGGAGGGGTCCCAGAGAGACGGGGGCCTGGTCATCCTAAAGGCAGCGGGAAGAAGACCGAGACACCGGTGGCGACGCCGCCTGCATCTCGGAAGTGCAGGCGCCCGAAGGGGAGTCGCAACCAGAAGACCCTTGTGGCCTTAGCAGCCGCAGCCGCTGCTGCTCCCGCCACTGTCACCACGGCCGGAGCATCTCTGGCTCCTGATAGCAAGGGTGTTCCAGAGAAGCGAGGGATCGGCTGCCCGCGGGGGAGCGGGAAGAAAACCATGCCAACAGGGGCGGCCGCTCCTTCGTCGCCCCGCCACCACGGACGGCCACCGGGCAGCAAGAATAAGAAAACCCTCGCTGCCCTCAGTGCCGCTGCTTCTGGCTCCGCGAGGCCCCGCACTGCAACCTCTCCTCCGGTTGGCTTGTCTTGGCTCCGGTGGGTGAAACCAGCGCTCCAGCCACCGGCCTACATCACGGCCGAGGGGTGGTCCACCTTCATCGTCCCGATCCTCGCCAGAGCCTTGGACCTCCTCCGCCTTCCATCCCAGTTCGTGGAATTGATGGAGGCCAGGAGATGGCTAATGCCATGCTGCAGGAGTGCATCCTTGGCCAGCCCAAGTACCGCGTAGAGGTCTACTACGATGGCCAGGGGGTATGGTACTTCCACGATGGGTGGTCGAAATTCTTCATCGACTACTGCGTGCACGAGGGCTGGTTCCTCCTCTTCACTCAACGTGACGGGAAATGGAACTTCACCATCTGCATCTTCGACGGTACTCTCTCCGCCCGGATCTTTGCCGCCTGGTCATGAAGAATCGGCATCCCGCCGCCCTTCCGCTTTTGCGGATCTTGTCGACCTCGAGCGCGGGCTTCTCTGGGATGAAGTCCATGCGGCGCTCGCGCCATGCCGAGGAAGGCGAGCATCTCCGAGGCGAGGAGCACTTCATACCTTTAGGGTAGCAACCAAGGAAACCTTTGTAATCATCAGATTTCTGCTTAATGAAACTTGTTCTGTGAATCCCGCTCATTCTGTCTTTGCTTTTCCTCGTTCTGGCATGAATGTCTTCTATTTGCATCAGATCATGATGACAACTTCGCAGCTAGGACTCTTCCTTCGCTAGAACCATCGTTGCGCAGGCCTGTAGGTAGGGGCTAAGATGACTGCCATCCTAACGAAACATTCCTGGCAAGCTCTTCCGGCTTCAGCGTGAAGGGAGAGGTGCCTCTGATGATCAGCTTCGGGAGATGCGAGCTAGCACCGGCTTGAGGAGACAGGAATGGAATCTATGTCTTGTGCCGGCTTGGGCGAGACCGGAGCCGGCATGTCTCCCCTTTACGAGCCTCCGCGTGCCCCTTGCCATGGCTAGAGTGAACTGATGTCTACGCACTTCTATTCTTGTAGACACTTGTTGGGCCTCCAAGTGCAGAGGTTTGTAGAACAGCAGCAAGTTTCCCTTAAGTGGATCACCCAAGGTTTATCGAACTCAGGGAGGTTAGAGGTCAAAGCTATCCCTCTCAAGCAACCCTGCAATTACGATACAGAAAGTCTCTTATGTCCCCAACACACCCAATACACTTGTCAGATGTATAGGTGCACTAGTTCGGCGAAGAGATAGTAAAATACAAGCAGTATAGATGATTATAAGTAGCAAACGTGATGTGAAATAAATATCGCTGCGAGCAAACAAGTAACAAAATAGCAAGTAAACGGAGTGCAATGCTTGGAAACAAGGCCTAGGGATCATACTTTCACTAGTGGACACACTCCCAACAATATAACATGAATGAACAAGTAACTTCTCTTTGCTAAGGTACTCTGAATTACTCTCCTATTGAATAACACTAATCATTGCGTAGTGGCTACAGAAGCACCCCTTAAAGTTCATCAAGTACTTGACAAACACCACTCATAGAGATACCCAAATCAGATCACAACTCAAGATAGAAATCATTGCAACTTAAACCAAGTACTAACACGGTGCACACACTGTCAACATTACACCATGAAAGGAGGAATAGATCACTCAAACTATCATAGCAATAATTATTCTCATAATCCACAAGAGATCACAATCATAGCCTAAACCAAGTACCACCATGATGCATGCACTGTCACCGTTACACCATAGCAGGAGGAATAGATTACTTTAATAACATTGCTAGAGTACACAAAATATCTGAATAATAACATGTACTTGTTCAACATGATACAAAGCTCACGATCACATAAAGATCACATCATGGGAGAGAGAGGTGAACCACATAGCTACCGGTAGAGCCCTCAGCCCCGGGGATGAACTACTCCCTCCTCATCATAGGAGACAGCAAGGTTGATGGAGATGGCGGTGAGGTCGATGGAGACGGCGGAGACGGCGATGGAGACCGATGGAGATGGCTCCGGGGGCACTTCCCCGTCCCGGCAGGGTGCCGGAACAGAGACTTCTGTCCCCCGAAATTCGTCGGCGACGGCGGCGGAGCTGCGGAACTGTTTTTGGAAAATTGCCGAATCCTCTAGGGTTTTCCGTCCCGAGGCTTCTTATAGGCGAAGGGGCGATGTCAGAGGAGGGCCAGGGCCTCCTCACACATGGCTGGCGCGGCCAGGGGCCTGGCCGCGCCACCTGTATGTGTGGGGCCCCTGTGGCCCACCTCCTACTCCTCTTCGGATCTCTGGAAGCTTCCGGGTAAAATAAGACTTCAGGATGTGGTTTCGTCCAATTCCGAGAATATTTCCTGTGTATCACTCTGAAACACAAAAACAGCAGAAAACAGGGAACTGGCACTGTGGCAACTCGTTAATAGGTTAGTTCTGGAAAATGCATAAAAGTGCCACTAAGTGTAACGAAACAATAGGCAAATGGTGTAAAAACAAGCATGGAGCATCAAAAATTATAGATACGTTTGAGACGTATCAAGCATCCCCAAGCTTAACTCCTGCTCGTCCTCGAGTAGGTAAGTGATAACAAAAGAATAATTTTTGAGGTGACATGCACCTACACAATCTTGATCATATATGTAAGCATTTGTGAGCTGGGATCATAAGAACTTAAAACATGGGCATGAAAGATATAATCTTGACAATAAGAACTTAGCAACCATGTTGTAAACATGAAAATGAACACAAACAAAAGATCATGAAAATGAAACAATGAAAGTCAAACGTGTGTTCAAATCATCAGGAAAAACATACAAATGGTTTTCAGCTTGTCCTTCAAAGAGAGCAAAACATAAATGCATAGGACACCTTCAAGTTTAAGAGGGCGACTAGATACAAATAATTTAAGAACAAGTGAAACCAACAATATGAATCAATCAATGAACTTTGGGACAATGCATATCACACTAAGAATGACAACTATGCTCTCTTAATGGTGCATAAAGAAAGAAGGTAGTGACTCAACATAAAATTAAAAGAAAGGCCCTTCGCAGAGGGAAGCAGTGATTGCAAGTTTTATAACCTTCAAAAATTATGGTACTTACCGGCTTTGAGCTCTCATTGCCCCCATCATAAGCATCTTGAATGGTTAAAGTTAATGCGAGAACAATTATGATGCATATGCTTGACAAATCATAAGTTGAAAACCTCGTGTCCCGTGAATACGAGTACCCAAACCATGCTACTTTACTTAGAGTCCCAAGCAAGGCTCTTGTCATTGTAAGTATATGCATATCATTGAGAACCGCCAATGGGGTACCTCCGTGCCCGATGACATGGAACAAGCCCACACCAAAATGACAGGACAAGCAGACAATGAACACCTCAACATCTCTTTTATTTGCTATATTGTTTAGCTTTTTATTGTGAGATGCGTCGTCGAATATTCACCATGGGTATGCTGCAAATTTCCACCATGAATTATGCATGGCTTAGATTGGCGGCCCGGCGTTTCCCTAACACATATAAAAACTCCATGATCCTCACAAGATTCCCAATTCATTTCACACAGCGGGCATCCATAAACAAAAGATCACGATATCAACTCAAAAAGAAGTGCAATGTTGAAAGCTTGCCCCATGACAGCATGGCTGGGCTAGAATCCAACTTACAACTTGCAAGCATAACAACTCAGCATAAAAGACCACAATGTCAAATTTTTAAGAACAGGAAAAAGTAAAGTGTGCCTTCCGGTTCGTGAGAGCTTTACTGACCGAATTTCGCATAACACTGGTAAGAGTTTAATTTGAAGAGAATATAAAAGCAAGTCAAATTTACTTGGAATAGCAAATTGCTAGTAGGTATGTATGGTGGACACTTTGGAAAACTTTGGCTTTAGGAGTTGGATGCACGAGTAGAGCTCATACTCAGTACAAGGCGAGGGCTAGCAAAAGACTGGGAGCGACCAACTAAGAGAGCAATAATGGCCATAATCATGCAAAGAGACAAAGCGACATTAAAAGAAGCATAAGATGGCATCAAAAGTCAAAAACTAAATGATCATGAAGGCTATTGGCGACTTTGTAAGAGTCTAACATGTGTGAGCATGCACCAAGTCAAGCCAAATAAAGCATCAAGGAGAAAACCAAAATAATGCTTCCATACAATAAAAACAACGCATGATTTTTTTCAAAGGCTCATTAAGCAATCTCAGTTATTTGAGACAAGTCATGCTACAGAAAAAACACTAAGCATACTATCAAAAAGACATCAAGCATGACATGAAAAAGCCTAAGCCGCAGTCTACACAAGCTCCTTCTTGTACCACTTTTTTGCATAAAGCTTTTTCTCTTTTCCAACATCATTTGAACTTTTTATAGACACCTCTTTTGATAAAAACCAATAAAGACCAGAGGCAAAAATACACCTTGATGAAAAGATATAACAAGATCTGAATGCAAATCAAGGCCAAAATTGAAAACCAAAAGCAGTAGCAGAAAAAGAAGAACACTCGGTGAACGATAAGAGTGAAAAACTGAGTGTTCTTGGCAAATGAAAAGCGAGTTCATCTCCCTCCAAAACAACATGATGTGATCAAACCATTTATTGCAGCAAACAAAACTAAACTAACTAAGAAAACTAAAACAACTGACGCTCCAAGAAAAACACATAGTGCATGAAGCAATAAAAATATAGTGTCTTGAAAGGTGACCTGATTTTTGCCGATGAAGAAGGGGTGCCTCGGGGGCATCCCCAAGCTTTGACGCTTGTACTTCTTGGATATTTCTTGGGGTGATGCATGGGCATCCCCAAGCTTGAGCTTTTGTCCATTCTTCAACTCATCTCATCATTCTCCAATCCCTACACTTGAAAACTTCCTTCATACAAAACTAAACACAATTCTATTAGCAACATTAGTGTAAGCATAAAATATATTCAACCTCTTTTAGCTTCAGGTTTCAACTCAAAACCACCACATATATAGCAAATACTACTGTAGCAGCTCCCCAAAAAGTTCCATGATCAAAAGAACTCAAAAGAAAGCGATAAAGTGGCAAACACAAATATTGGCAGAAATCTGTCAAAACTGAACAGC
This sequence comes from Dactylis glomerata, assembly GCA_007115705.1. NCBI lineage: Eukaryota > Viridiplantae > Streptophyta > Magnoliopsida > Poales > Poaceae > Dactylis > Dactylis glomerata. Next base: position 15,963 of record QXEO01001522.1, read on the forward strand.
TGACAAAGGTCGAATTTTTGAGGGATTTTCTGTTGCTCAAATCAAAAAGTGTTCAACTAAGAAAAGTTTGGATATAAACTGGGGCATATGCACAAGAAATCGCAGGTCCAAAAGATAAACAGAGAATTTTCACGATTTTTTACGGTGCAGCACTGAAAACAGTTTCAGGACAGCAATATCCCCAAATCTTTACCTCACTCAAATTAGAGGCTTCTCTTGGCACAAAAACGAAATAAACAAGATAAGGAGCGGTCATTACAGTAGTAATGACTTCAAAGACTCAAATAAAAGAAAAATTACTGAAAATAAAAACATTGGGTTATCTCCCAAGAGTGCTTTTCTTTAACGCCTTTGAGCTAGGCGCAGTAATTTGCAAAGATGCTCATGTGGGCGCCATATAAGAGCTTGAGGCAAATGCGCCATATAGGAACTTAAAGCAATAGAGAGCATCAAAAAGCAAGTATGGAACACATTTAAATCTAAACCACTTCCTATGAAAAATAGTCTTGTAAAGAGACAAGTCATGAAAGCGCAAAGCAAAAAGCATAGGAATGCAAAACAAGTACAACTTCAAAAATTGCAACATAAAGAGGGGAAACTCAATATTGTTGAGATCCATCAAACCATGTTTCCCTCTCTCATAATAACTTTCAGTAGCATCATGAATAGAACTAACAATATAACTATCACATAAAGCATCCCTATCATGAGCCACATGCATAAAAGGATTAATACTCCCCACATGAACAATTGTAGTAGGAGCAGATTCAACAAAATAATTATTCTCATCACCATAATCATCAAAAACAGGAGGCATATTGTAATCATAACTATTTTTCTCCTCAAAAGTAGGTGAATTGAAAACATTATAAACATCATCATAAACTAGAGGCTTAGTATCATCACAAGATAGAGAACTACTATGTCGCATAGCATATTCATCAAACATATCATCATAAGAAGGAACATGGATAGCACTAATGGCACAACAATTATTAACCTTAGATTTGGTACCAAAAAGATTTTCAATATCAAAAGTAGAGTGCTTTTCCCAATCATGATCACTAACATAAGTAATAGGCATAGGAACATCATCCCAATCAGAATTATCATAATCTATAGCAGGATCATAACGCTTAGGGGAAGATACCGTGTCCTCTCGCCTCTTACTCCTCTTCTTCTTCTTCTTCTTCTTCTTCTCACTCTCTCCTTTAGGAGGGAGAGACTTGAAGGGCATCTTCTCCACATATTCTCTAGGAGGGAAAGGCATCTTCTCCACATAATCTGGTTTGCTGACAGGAGCAACAGAAGAAACTTTGGAGGATTCCTCCTCTCTATTAATAAGATAAAAACATCTATCAGTCCTGTCATAGCTTGGCAAAATATCAAGTTTTATAAGATTCTGAATGTAAGTATTTGCAAGGCAATCTTTAGCACAATAGAGACGACAACCACGAAGGGTGCTATTAATATCAACGTCATTCATATCTATCAAAGCAATCTTTCTAGATATCTCGTCACACGCCAAGAACAAAGTGAGCTCATCATGCTGATTAGGAGTAATCTTGTCATCACAATACAAACTTAAGGTACTAGAAGAGTAACTATTAGGGTTTGAGCATTGGAAATTAAAATGACCTATGTCATCGCAATGTTTACAAAGAAAAGGATAAAGCTCACAAACCTTTTTACCGATCTCACCTATATCCTTGTACCACATAGTAGTTTCTTCATTTGCGTGGGTGATGCAATAATCTTCCTTGTTGTAACTCTGTTCACAAGGTCTATGTACTCCGCAAAAATTAACATGCTTATAAGAAATAGTACTTTTAGAAGTTTGAGCATGTTTATTGCAATCATCAACAACAATATCACTTTCTATGCAAGTGTCCTTAAAAGGTTCATGATACACGTCCCCATTTCTTTTAGGAACATTCATATAGGAAGCAAAGGCTTTAAAGCAATCAACCATAATTTGAGGATCAAGACCATATTTAGCACTAAGCTCTTGAAAATTAGCAGTTTCAGCGAAAGACTTAATGCAATCAAACTCGTAATTCATACATGATCCCTTACCTTTGTCACTATCCCAACCTTCAATATTGTTTTGAATTGTCTCAAGCAGATCCCACTTGGTGTCAACATCCTTGCTTGTGAAAGACCCATCAAAGCATGCATCTAGATAGTCCTTGTAATATCCTGAAAGCCTTGCATAAAAATTATTAATAACAATATTACGGGGAAGATCATGAATAGGACATTTATGCATTAGTAACTTCAATCTTCCCCACGCTTGGGCAATGCTTTCTCCCTCATGAGGCCAAAAATTATATATCTGATTACGATCTTTATGAATCTCACTTGGAGGATAGAATTTAGAATAAAAGAGAGGTACAATTTCCTCCCAGCCAATAGATGGACCATCTTCAAGCAGCCGATACCATTCCTCAGCTCTGCCTTTCAGTGACAAAGAGAATAGCTTCTTCTTAACTTGGTTCATTGAAATACCTGCACACTGGAACAACTCGCATAATTCATGTATAAAGAGCAAATGATCACCAGGATGGACAGTTCCATCTCCTAAATAGCAGTTATCCCTAACACGTTCAACAATCTTTGTAGGTATTTTAAAAGGATGGGGAGCACAAGCATCACTAGAAACATCACATATGGGAGATAAAATATTATCAGAACAAACCTTCTCCACTAAAGCTAGGGGACTAAAAATATCATGCTCAACAAAACCAGCTTCCCCAAGCTTAGACTTTTCTATAGCATTAGCAATAACGGTATTCAAAGCATTCGTACTAATAACATTGCTATGCGAAATAAGCTCCAAAGGATTTTCAATTTTCTCTTCAAATCTAAAATCAGGAAAAAGACTAAAGAACTCTTTGTTTTCCATTAAGCCTAACTAGTGAAAATAAAAACAAGAAACATAAAGATGTAATTGCAGAATCTAAAGGAAATAACTCCGAGCACTCACTGGCAACTAAAAGACTTAGTAGCCAAAGGATGTGAGTACCTTTTACCTTACCTCCCCGGCAACGGCGCCAGAAAAGAGCTTGATGTCTACGCACTTCTATTCTTGTAGACACTTGTTGGGCCTCCAAGTGCAGAGGTTTGTAGAATAGCAGCAAGTTTCCCTTAAGTGGATCACCCAAGGTTTATCGAACTCAGGGAGGTTAGAGGTCAAAGCTATCCCTCTCAAGCAACCTTGCAATTACGATACAGAAAGTCTCTTGTGTCCCCAACACACCCAATACACTTGTCAGATGTATAGGTGCACTAGTTCGGCGAAGAGATAGTAAAATACAAGCGTTATAGATGATTATAAGTAGCAAACGTGATGTGAAATAAATATCGCTGTGAGCAAACAAGTAACAAAATAGCAAGTAAACGGAGTGCAATGCTTGGAAACAAGGCCTAGGGATCATACTTTCACTAGTGGACACACTCCCAACAATATAACATGAATGAACAAGTAACTTCTCTTTGCTAAGGTACTCTGAATTACTCTCCTATTGAATAACACTAATCATTGCGTAGTGGCTACAGAAGCACCCCTTAAAGTTCATCAAGTACTTGACAAACACCACTCATAGAGATACCCAAATCAGATCACAACTCAAGATAGAAATCATTGCAACTTAAACCAAGTACTAACACGGTGCACACACTGTCAACATTACACCATGAAAGGAGGAATAGATCACTCAAACTATCATAGCAATAATTATTCTCATAATCCACAAGAGATCACAATCATAGCCTAAACCAAGTACCACCATGATGCACGCACTGTCACCGTTACACCATAGCAGGAGGAATAGATTACTTTAATAACATTGCTAGAGTACACAAAATATCTGAATAATAACATGTACTTGTTCAACATGATACAAAGCTCACGATCACATAAAGATCACATCATGGGAGAGAGAGGTGAACCACATAGCTACCGGTAGAGCCCTCAGCCCCGGGGATGAACTACTCCCTCCTCATCATAGGAGACAGCAAGGTTGATGGAGATGGCGGTGAGGTCGATGGAGACGGCGGAGACGGCGATGGAGACCGATGGAGATGGCTCCGGGGGCACTTCCCCGTCCCGGCAGGGTGCCGGAACAGAGACTTCTGTCCCCCGAAATTCGTCGGCGACGGCGGCGGAGCTGCGGAACTGTTTTTGGAAAATTGCCGAATCCTCTAGGGTTTTCCGTCCCGAGGCTTCTTATAGGCAAAGGGGCGATGTCAGAGGAGGGCCAGGGCCTCCTCACACATGGCTGGCGCGGCCAGGGGCCTGGCCGCGCCACCTGTGTGTGTGGGGCCCCTGTGGCCCACCTCCTACTCCTCTTCAGATCTCTGGAAGCTTCCGGGTAAAATAAGACTTCAGGATGTGGTTTCGTCCAATTCCGAGAATATTTCCTGTGTATCACTCTGAAACACAAAAACAGCAGAAAATAGGGAACTGGCACTATGGGAACTCGTTAATAGGTTAGTTCTGGAAAATGCATAAAAGTGCCACTAAGTGTAACGAAACAATAGGCAAATGGTGTAAAAACAAGCATGGAGCATCAAAAATTATAGATACGTTTGAGACGTATCATGAACCTCCAAACCACTGGCCTTAGCCCCTTCTTTGCAAGCGCTAGATTTCGATTTCGATGCCCTTTTGCTGGTTATGTCGCTGCACCAACTGATCGAACAGCCGGCGAGGGATTGGAGCCGGCCCATTTCTAAGGGCCAATTCCCTTTCCCCGTAGCCCCCGAGTTTTGGGGCAGCTGGAACAACAGCTGGCTTGAAACTAGTTCATTCGCACACGGTGCTGACGTCACGTGAGGTAGCTCTAGCTTCGAACCTCCTTGACGTGGCTACTCAGCCTAAACATTAAAAAAACTGTGATCATCGACCATTTGCTGGCTTGCCTTAGCCTGGTTCCCTCAACTTTTTCCTTAATCTCCCCACCCTTCGGCCCTTCTACCCCCAACCGGCAGCCTGGTGCCGGTTGGTCTCCCTTGGGCCAGCAGCCGAATGCCGGCCTAGGGTGGGAGCGTGCCGCGGGGTGAGAAGTAGTACTTCGGTTTGTTGGGCACTCGGCTCGAGCTAGCCAACGCATAGTTAACGAACACTGCCTTCAACGCTTAGTTGAGCGACTCTTTTATCATTTGCGGCTTTTCCCTACGGCTTTCCTTCGTATGTGGTCTGCCGGCTCCTATCCATCTGGCTTCGCGGAGCCGAGGGATGGAGGTTGGGCTCGAGACTTGCTCCATACATAGTACTCATCCGGCTGACAGGAAATCGATCATTTTTAGGGCAGCCGGCTGTGACTCGGTGCCCGGAGCCGAGTGCCGGTCAAGTGAATAACATAGGAAAAAACATACACGAAGTGTTTTTCTCAGAGCCGGTCGTAACTAGCCGTTCCGTTATCCTTTATTCATTGACAAGTTTTTAGGGTACAAGCTTTTGCCTTAGTAGAAGAAAGGTCTTAGGAGGTTGACATTCCAGGGATGCTCTGTCTCCTTGTCAGAATTATCTGCCTTGTTCTTCCTGGGCTCTTGTGCGTCGATGAGGTAGTACGCCCCATTTCCTAGCACCTGGCTGACAATGAATGGTCCCTCCCAGGGAGAGGACAGCTTGTGCATGCCTTTGGTGTTTTGGATCAGCCAGAGTACGAGATCTCCTTCGTGAAACGTGAGCGGACAGATCTTCTGGCTGTGGTATCGTCGCAGCTGCTGCTAATAGAGTGCTGATCTGGCCAAGGTCTGCTCTCATGCCTCCTTGAGGAGGTCGACACCATCTTCACGAGCTTCTTTTTCTTGCTGTTCTGTGTACTAGACAACTCTGGGCGCATCAAACTCGATGTCGCTGGGCAGCACTGCCTCTGCCCCGTAGACTAGAAAGAAAGGGGTGAAGCCGACAGAGCGGTTGGAAGTGGTGCGCAGGCTCCACAGTACTGAGGGCAGCTCTTCGACCCAGCAGCCGGCTGAGCGCTCGAGAGGCTCGACCAGTCTTGGTTTGATGCCAGCCAGGATCAGCCCATTTGCCTTCTCCACTTGCCCATTAGACTGAGGATGTGCCACGGATGCCAAGTCCAGCTGGATGCCCTTCTGGCCGCAGTACTCTGCGAAGACTCCCTTTGCAAAGTTTGTCCCATTGTCAGTGATGATGCTTTGGGGTACTCCATATCTTGTGATGATATCGTTGAAGAACCTTATGGTGGACGAGCCGTCAAGTTTTTTGATTGGCTTTGCTTCGATCCACTTGGTAAACTTGTCCACTGCGACCAGCAGATGTGTCAAGCCCCCGGGTGCTATTTTGAATGGCCCCACCATGTCCAGGCCCCAGACAGCGAACGACCAGGTGAGCGGGATGGTCTTGAGGGCTGCCACTGGAGTGTTCCGATGCTTGGAGAAACGCTGGCAGCCATTGAAGTGCTTCACTAGTTGTTCTGCGTCCTTCTGGGCCGTCGGCCAATAGAAACCATGGCGGAAGGCCTTAGCCACCAATGCTCTGGAAGATGCGTGATGCCCGCACTCCCCTTGATGTATCTCTCTCAGCAGCTCTATCCCTTCTTCCAGCTCGATGCACTTCTGGAAGATCCCTGACACGCTACACTTGTACAGCTCGCGGTTGATGATGGTGTATGCCAGCGCACGACGTTGAAGTCGCCTAGCTTCCGCTTCATCTTGAGGCAGGTCCCCAGTGATGAGGTAGTTGGAGAATGGCTCCGCCCAGGATAGTTATCTCCTGTATGTGGAAGACACTAGCGACCAGGGGATCCGCAGCCCCCGGGTCCATCGTCGTGCTGGCTTCGTCTGGTTGGCCGGTGATACGTCTCAAATGTATCTATAATTTTTGATGCTCCATGCTTGTTTTTACACCATTTGCCTTATGTTTCGTTACACTTCGTGGCGTTTTTATGCGATTTCCGGAACTAACCTATTGACAAGATGCCACAGTGCCAATTCCCTATTTACTGCTGTTTTTGTGTTTCAGCAAAGCTACACAGGAAATATTCTTGGAATTGGACGAAACAAGTTCCAGAAGTCTTATTTTTCCCGGACGAAGGACGAGGACCAAACGAGAGCCGGAGGGGGGCCAGGGGCTGCCCACACACCAGGGCGGCGCGGCCCAGGCCCTGGCCATGCCCCCTATGTGTGAGGCCACCCTGGCAGCCCCCTGATGACGCCCCTTCGCCTATATAAAACCTCGGGATGGAAAACCCTAGGAGAATCGGCAATTTTCCAGAAAGAGTTCTGCAGCTCCGCCGCTGCCATCGACAAATTTTGGGGGACAGAAGTCTCTATTCCGGCACCCTGCCGGGACGGGGAAGTGCCCCCGGAGCCATCTCCATCGGTCTCCATCGTCGTCTCCGCCGTCTCCATCGACCTCACCGCCATCTCCATCAACCTTGCTGTCTCCTATGATGAGGAGGGAGTAGTTCACCCCCGGGGCTGAGGGCTCTACCGGTAGCTATGTGGTTCACCTCTCTCTCCCATGATGTGATCTTTATGTGATCGTGAGCTTTATATCTAGTTGAATTGGTAGATGTTATTATTCAGATATTATGCTACTCCTATGCTTTATTATTGTACTCTCCGGAGATACCTCGTATCATGGTGTAAAGGTGACTAGTGTGTGCATCATGTGTATCTTTTTGGTTAATGTCTCTATGAAATGTTGGTGTTTGTTGGAACCATCTAGTGCGTTCAAGGTGATAGTGTGGGACAATCTAGTTTGGGTACATACGGACTTTGAGGAGTGCTTCGTAGCCCTACGCATGATTAGTGTTCGTTTTCCATTAGAGAATTGTTTTGAGTTGCATATGGATGATAGTATCTATTAGTTCAATTATGTTATATTTGTTGGGAGTGTGTCCACTGGTGAAAGTATGATCCCTAGGCCTTGTTTCCAAGCATTGCACACCGTTTACTTCCTGTTTTGTCACATGTTTGCTCGCAGCGATATTTATTTCAGATTACGTTTACTACTCATAATCATCACTACTACTTGTATTTCACTATCTCTTCGCCGAACTAGTGCACCTATACATCTTACAAGTGTATTGGGTGTGTTGGGGACACAAGAGACTTTCTGTATCGTAATTGCAGGGTTGTTTGAGAGGGATAGCTTTGACCTCTTCCTCCCTGAGTTCGATAAACCTTGGGTGATCCACTTAAGGGAAACGTGCTGATGTTCTACAAACCTCTGCACTTGGAGGCCCAACACTCTCTACAAGAACAGACGCATGCGTAGACATCAGCCGGCTGTGGGGGCCGGCCTGGAGACAGCAGCCCCCGAGTCCTTCGTCGAGCCGGCCATGCTGTGCTGGCCGGCTGCTTCCTCCAGCCCCGAGACGGCAGCCCCCAAGTCCGATGGTGGCACCTAGGCCGGTGCAGGGTCTCCGGGCACGTAGATGGAGGTGGATTCTGGCAAAGGTTTGATGGATGGCTTGCGGATGATCTCCAACGACACCCCAGCCAGGATATCTTGCTTGGTGGAGCCGATCTTGGACAGCTGGTCCGCTTCGTCGTTGTTTGCCCTGGGGACGTGATGGAACTTGCACCCCTCGAAGAATCCGCAGAGTTGCTGCACGTAGAAGCGATAGGAGGCCATGTTGGCATCCTTGGCGTCCCATTCCCTGGAGACCTGGTGCACCACCAGGTCGGAGTCTCCAAAACAGAGGATTCTCGAATGCCAATCTCCTTGGCCAGCTTGAGCCCATGCACCAGGGCCTCATATTCCATGACGTTGTTCGATGCGCGGAAGTGCATCTACAATACGTACTATAGCTTGTCTCCCTTAGGAGAGGTGAGGATGACACCAGCTCCCAAGCCCCCGAGCATCTTGGAGCCATCGAAGTTCATGAGCCAGTATGTTGAGTCTGGAGCCGGTGGCAAGTACTGGTGATCTTCCCAATCAGCGAAGAAGTCTGCTATGATCTGGGACTTGATCGTCGTCCTGGTCTTGTACTGAATGGTATGAGCAGCAAGCTCAATCGCCCATTTGGCCACCCTGCCAGTTGCATCCTTGCACCCTATGATCTCCGAGAGTGGAGTGGTGCTCACCACCATGATAGGGTGCTCCTCGAAGTAGTGCTTTAGCTTCCTGGCCGCCATGTACACGCCGTACGCGACCTTCTGGTAGTGCGGGTAGTTTTGCTTGGAGAGAGTGAGCACCTCACTCAAGTAATACACTGGGCGCTGAACCGGTAGCTCCTTGCCTTCCTCGGTGCGCTCCACCATGATCACAACGCTGATGACTCGCGGAGTAGCTGCGATGTAGAGCAGCATTTTCTCCTGCGGAGCTGGCGCTGCCAAGATTGGCGCGGTAGACAAGGCTCACTTGAGGTCGTTGAAGGCATCATCAGCGCGCTGGGACCAAATGAAATGGTTTGTCTTCTTCATCAGCTGGTATAGCGGCATGGCTTTCTCCCCGAGCCAGCTGACAAACCGGCTAAGCGAGGCCAAGCATCCAGCAAACTTCTGCACATCTCTGAGCTGGGTGGGCGGCTCCAGGGCCTCGATGGCTTTTATCTTCGAGGGGTTAGCCTCGATCCCTCACTGGGAAATGATATAACCTAGGAGCTGTCCAGCCGGCACGCCAAAGGTGCACTTCTCAGGATTGAGCTTCATGCGATAGCGCCACAAGTTGGCAAAGGTCTCCTTGAGATCGTCCAGGAGCGTGCCGCTCTGCTTAGTCTTCACCACCACGTTGTCCATGTACGCATGCACGTTCTGCCCAATCTGCCCTTGCAGACATTGCTGCATGGTTCGCTGGTAAGTAGCTCCGGCGTTCTTCAAGCTGAATGGCATGGTGACATAGCAGTAGGCTCCATATGGGGTGATGAAGGATGTCTTGATCTGATCCGGCTGGTAGAGCAGGATCTGGTGATAGCCTGAATAGGCGTCCAGGAAGGATAGCAGGTTACAACTGGCTGTGCAATCAATCACCTGGTCGATGCGTGGTAGTGCGAAGGGATCCTTGGGGCAAGCCTTGTGAGGCTGGTGTAGTCGATACACATGCGCCAAGTGTTGTTCTTCTTCAGGACCAAGACTGGGTTCGCCAGCCAGTCAGGGTAGAATACCTCCATGATGAAGTCGGCTGCGAGGAGCCGGGTAATCTCCTCACCGATGGCTTTCCTTTTCTCTTCTGCAAAGCACCGCAGCGGTTGCTTGACCGACTTGGCATCCGGCCGGACATTGAGTGAGTGCTCAGCCAGCTCCCTCGGCACAACTGGCATGTCTTTTGGAGACCATGCGAAGATGTCCCGAATTCTCATGGAGGAAGCTGGTGAGCTCGCTTTCCTATTTAGCAGAAAGGTCGGCGCCGATGATGACGAACTTGATGGGATCGCTCTCGTCCAACAGGATCTTCTTGGTGTTGTTGGCCGGCTTGAACTGCTCCATCGGCGACTGGCGAGCCGGCACATCTTGCTGGGTTAGCTCCACGCAATGGAGAAGTTGCCGCTTCTCCTCGGCGATGACCAACACTTCCGCCAGCTGCGAGCTCTCCTTGGCGCATGCTAGCGACTTCTTGAAGCTTCCCAAAACTGTGATCACGCCCTGGGCCCTGGGAGCTTCATCTTCAGATAGGCATAGTGTGGCACCGCCATGAACTTGGCCAGGGCTGGATTGCCAAGCAGTGCATGGTAAGGACTGCTGATGTCCACCACCTCGAACCAGATGGGCTCACGGTGGCTATTACCCTTCTCCCCGAAGAGAACCTCCAGCTGCACCCTGCCCATTGGGGTGCACGAATGCCCAGGCACGATGCCATGGAAGGTGAGCCGGCTCAGTTTCAGCTGAGCAAGCAGGATGCCCAGCTTCTCCATTGAGCTTCGGTAGAGAAGGTTGATGCTGCTGCCGATGTCGATGAGCACGCGGGAGAACCAGCATGTGTGCGTATCAGAGCATATGACGGGGTCCAAGACCAGAGCATATTCTCTAGGGCTGGGCATCAGTCGCGGATGGTCTTCGTGCCCCCAGGTGATGGCCGCCTCGGACCAATGCATGAACTGGGGTTCTGCAGGCATGACGGCGTTCACCTCCGCCTCGTGCCAAAGGTCATTCCTTTTGTCTTTGCCCGGGGTAGTGAAGATGTGATATTGCTCAACATCTGCCGGAAAGTCATCCTTGCCTTGATCCGGATCGCCGGCAGCCGGCTCGTGCTGCTGGTCCTCCTGACCTCCAGCCGGCTGCGCCTGCGAGACTCCAGGGAGCTTCTGAGTGCGCTGCTCCAGCTCTCTCATGAAGCGGCACTGACGTGTGGAGTGGGTCGCTTCCCTGCCAGGGGTGCTGTGGAATTTGCATGGCTGGTCAAGTGCAGCATCGAGGGTGTACTTGCCCTCCTTGCGCCCCTGACCGCCGCCAGCAGCCCCCGGGCCTCCTTGGTCGGTAGCCGCTCGCTTTGAGCTAGCAGGTCCCTTGGGGAGCGTCTTCATGTGGTTAAGCCACAGATGGATGTGCAGGACCGGCTGGCAAACTTGAGGCTCCAGCCCTGGCGTCGGCGCCGGGACTGGGCGCGGCCTGCCAGCTCTGCCAGCCTGCTGGGCACGGCAACCTCGGGTGTTACAGCTCAGAGCGCGACCGCCCTATCCGCGCCCCCATAGCCTGGGCTTGTCGATGGCGACCGCTGGACCTGGCTAGGGCCCACGGCAACGAGTCCATGGCCGCGCTGCTGGCCGCGGACAAGCTCATCTGGCCCGTCTCCATGCACGTTGTAGAACTCGTGGAGCGTGGTGCTCATGCGATGCCGGACAGTCTCTTCCTCGGCCGCCCTGCTGAGGAGAACGAGGCGCGTCCGCTCCAGGGCCTCCGCAACCTGGGCGGAGTTGATGACGTGGTCGAGCGGTGCGCGCAGGTCCACGACGGTGATGTCCAAGGTGTCCTGCTCTGGGAGTGGAACGTTCCGCTCCTGCAGAGGAAGGCATTCGAGCGGCGGGCGCGCGGAGCGTGGTGAGTCACTGCCCTCCTCGTTTCCCAGGGCCATCACTTCGACCATGGCGCCAAAGTCACAGCTTTCACCGCAGCTCGAGCCTCCGTCGCTGAGAGGGTCGAGGACGTTGGTTACCTCCTCCGGGAAGGGTTGGCGACGTAGAGGCGGTGGCCGCCGACATCGAGGAAGGAGCCACTGTCGCCGAAGCCGTCCTTGAAACATGCCAAGTTGTCGCTGATGCAGTCGAGGGTGCCGAATCTCCAGACGAGGCCGGAGGCGACCCTCTCACTGGGAATCGATGGGGGTCCTAGCCAAAACTTGACTCCAGTCGCCGCCGCGCGTTGCCCCACGGTGGGCGCCAACTGTCATGGGAATTTAGAGACAGTAGCCATGGGGATGGCTTATCGGAGGGGCTCGACGGTGTGCGACGATGGGTCCGGCTCGGGATTGTGCCAACAGAGACACCACGGTTTACCCAGGTTCAGGGCCCTCCACGCCGGAGGTAACACCCCTACTTCCTGCCTTGCTTTCTATTATCTTCACAGTGGTTACAACGCTCCTCGAGCTGTTCAGTCTAGAGAAGGAAGAAGAAGATGGATCCAGTTCCCCTAGGCTAAGGGTCCAGACCCCTTTATATAGGCAGGGGTCTGGTTACAGATTAGGTGGCCAGCTGCCCGGCTGCCGGCTCCTCCGTGGCTGCGTCTTCGACGTAATTCCAGAATATTAAGCATGACAACAGCAGCTATTACCACATGTAACTCAAACATACTAGATGTACTAAACAACAAGATGAACGGAAACAAGTAGCAGCGAAACATGTACTCGCAGAACATGATGAATAGGGAAACAACAGTACACCGCACGTACCGTTCGCTTGCAGATGTAGTCGTAGCAGTAACGTTGTTGATGACAACGTTGGAGAAGACCGGTCGAAGCAGACGGCGATGAAGACGGCGGTAGGCTGCACCGCCCGACTTGGAGGGAAGACGACCCATGATGAAGAACTCGAGCAGTCACGCAGAGCGCTTCCCAAAAACCTAATTTGCCCTCTCCCGTACAGGATCGCCATTATGATACATCTGATTATCTCCCGTTGGATATTGCGTTGCACATGATCATGCCATCTCTCTAGATCATGGTGCTAATCTTATGCTATCAGATAGATATTGTGTTACCTCATTGTTGATTCCTCAATATCTAGAGGGCTCATGTGGAGCCATGGATATATCTTGTTGGCTGATTATTTCAGCAGCTCTATCATTGATATTTTCTTGTATCAGTCCTTGATCTTTGGTATTGGTATCACGACGGCAAACGTATTGTACCGGTCACAGTTCAGATATGGGACAGTCTGTGTTCTCCGCTAGGGATGGCCCTATTCGGGAATGTGCCGATGATGGATCTGTAGGAGCGATCGACATCAGTAGGTTCAGGTGTTCGGGTTCTAGTGGGTAAAAGAGCACTGCTCGGCTAACGCCTGTGTGGAGTTAGTCGAAACTGTCGACGTCGGAGTACTCATGTGATTCCCGGGTAGGGAATGCTTGCGGTCATGTGTGATGCCAATAACTATTCCTTTCTAGTTAATTCTTTAATTGAATTACCTTTGTTGCCGCGGTTCCTTGAATTCAATTTTCTACCACTATATTTACTTCCATAGATACAGTTTGTTGATCTCTCTAGTCCCAGCTAATCCCTTGATATTTGTTATTCTGAGGGTTATTAAATAAAAAGCTTGCATGTAATTTGACCTGTGTACTGTAAAAAGTTAATGAGTATATGGGAGTCTGATCACAGTCACAGACGATCAAGAATCCAAGACACGGTTACAGATATGAGACATAAAACAAACCCATCACTCACCGGATGCATATTCCATTATCATATTGGTCTGAAGTTGGGCTTTGATCTTTTGGTGAATCATGGGAGTTTTTATTAGTGTCTTATCACCAGAAGTGAAGCATGCAATATGTTCTCTGAAGAGAAGTTAATTTTGCCATCTTAGGATATGACGATTCTTTAAAAGTTTGGCCGGTTTGTGGATCCTCAAATTGTAGTGACTTTCCCTCCCTACTATTCTTCATTTCTTTGTCGGAAGGACCACGACAGTAACCAATATTCTCCAGTGTAGTAGCTAGATAGTCTGAATATTTTAATGTATATGTAGATATACAATATAGATCATACAATAGTGGCTAGCATAGCATATTTTTGAATAGTGGCTATCTTACCTACTATCTACCATCATACAATCTGGTAAAAAGAAATGAAGAAAACACTGTACATGAATTCAGTAACGCACTTTACACATAAACAATACCATCCAGCACCGCCACCAGCTGCGCCAAATTTCTTCCTACTCCACCGAAGCTCTATCTTCGGTGGCACAACAAAACCTGCCCACCGATTCCTGAGATGGGGTGCGGTCAAAGAGAAGAAGAAAATAGGTACTCCCTCCGTTTAAAAATATAAGATGTTTTAACTTTGTGAAGTGAGTGTATCTAGACGCGAATCTATACACTAAAAGATGTCTAGATACATACTCGAATCTATACACTAAAAGATGTCTAAATACACACTCACTTCACAAAGCTAAAACATATTATATTTCCAAACGGAGGGAGTAGATGGTGAGAATGGCGATTTAGACAAAATTAACCCAAACTTGAAACGATTTCAAATAATAAACCATCGGCCAAACTATTTCAAAAAAATAACCTCTTTTTGCTTCGCCAGTCACGGTGGCGACGCAGAAGGTTGTGCTTCGCCAGGGGGAGTGGCGAGGCGGGGGAGTGCGTCGCCACTCACGGTGGCGAAGCAGGTAAGCGTGCGTCGCCACGCACGGTGGCGAAGCAGAATAGGGTTAGGATTTACCCCCCAGCGCCCGACCCGGCCCCTCTCTCCCTCACTTCTCCCTCCCAACCTCTCTCTCCCCATCCAGTGGCGGCGGCGGCTGGCACACTCTCCCTCCTTCCCTTGCTCAAGATCTTCAAGAACAAGAAGAATCCTTTGCTCAAGATCTTCACCAAGCCCACCAAGGTACTCTCCCTCCAATCCCCTTGCTCTTCTCCCTCTTCCCCTTCTCTAATCCCCTTGTTTGAGGGTTGATTCATGGATTGATATGATTGATGCATGGATTGATATGGTTGATTGAAATCAATGTTTTTGATGGATGGATTTGTGAATCCTACTTAGTGATTGATGGATTTGTATTGATTTATATTAATTTGTATGGTGGAGTTGTGATGTGCAATATGTTTGAACAATGTAGCTTGTTATTTAACTAGCAAATTTAGATTAGTTGTGATGTGCAATTTGTGTGCTTCATAATATGTATGAAATTAGTGGAAATTATTATTTACATATTATATGGATTTGTTGTAGATTAAATTTTTAATTATGTGCATATATGCTCACATATATGTTAATAGATGAATTTTATAGTTGAAGTTAATTTTAGATTAATTGTATAGTTGTAGATGAAATATTGGAGATATATTTTTATAGAAGAATTGTATGAATTATGTGCATATATGCTCACATTATAGTCGGATTGTTTAGGATGGAGGATTTAAGTAATGAAAGCATTCTCGAGGGTGAAGTTGATGTTCGTCACCGTGCCTATATGATGTCCGAGAAGAAGAAGGTAATTATAAAACCAAGTACTCAAATGTAATATTCTTAAGCGTGAATTGGTATGTGACACCATGCATGTATGTTCGTCACCGTGCAGATTTTTGGACCATTGCGACTGAGGTACAACCAGATGACGTCAACGGCCATGAACTACGATGAGCGGTACACCCCCTATATCCGCAATCTAGGGCTTCTACCGTTCATCCATATGGTCACTCGGACGACACTCAACGTGAATCCTGCCGCGATCACCGCGCTTGTGGACCGGTGGAGGCCGGAGACCCACACCTTTCACCTCCGGACCGGCGAGATGACGGTCACGCTGGAGGACATGGCGATGATACTTGCGCTCCCCATCGAGGGGGCTCCTCTTTGTATCGATACATCCTCCGATGATTGGCGCGGGAAGATGTTAGATCTCATTGGGAAGTGCCCCGGGGATACTCTCAACAGGCAAGGAGTAAAGTTGAGGGTCCCCGCGGGGGCAACTTTCAAATGGATCTCAGATAACTTCGGTACGTGCCCTGAGGATGCCGATGAGGATCTCGTCAAGATCTACGCCCGCGTGTACGTGTGGTATGTTATCACACGGAGCCTGTTCAATGACACTAGTGGGAAGACCGCGCACTGGTATTGGCTGAAGGCGCTCACCGTCATGGATAAGAAGTGGAGCTGGGGCACTGCTGCATTGGCTTGGTTGTATCGTCAGGTAATGAGTTGTTTTGTCCACTCCGTACATTTGCTCTCCATTTTGGCTACATTCTTGTTATTGATGTTTGCTTTCATACCTTCTGCAGCTTAACGATGCTTGTTGTAGGACAGAGCCACAAGCTTGTATTGCTGGTTCCCTGCTTCTTCTTTCGGTGTGGAGTTGGGAATGGTTCCCTGTTGGACGGCCAAAAATTGGTCCTCGTAGAGACTGGGACGATGGTGACGACCGCCACCGGTATCCCACGTTTGCTCACTATTGGGACCAGCATTCTGAGTTCACTTCTAACCCAGAACAAGCATATCGACAATACACCAACGAGTTTGACAACCTAACCCCTGAGCAGGTAAAAAACTCTATTCCCTCTCTCTCTCGTCTCGGGTATTTAGGATCTTCATTATTGGGCATGTTGTAGGTGATATGGCAACCATATGGCAAAGGATATTCTTACGGGGCGCCTTCTTACGGTGACGCTGCCTGGGAGATTAACCCTGCTTGCATGGCTGAAAGAGTTCTGTTTCATATGCGTTGCCCGTTGATATGCATGTGGGCTATTGAGCATCACTTGACGCAGCGGGTTATGCGGCAGTTTGATCTATATCAAGAGTACCCGCCGATGTATGAGGACACGGATCGTATGCTTCACCGGTATGAATCCTTTTTCCGCCGTTGCGCCATTGTGTAATGTAATTCTTGTTTGTTGACAGTGTGCTATCTTATTATGCAGCTATGACAGGATAAAACATCGGAAGACAGATTGGCCCAATATTCACAAGATGCATATCAAGACGTTTCAACAACATGTGACGGAGACTAAGCGGGCAAAAGGAATAAATTTAGCGGACCATTCTGATGAGGGTTTCAACAACTATCTCCGTTGGTTTCAACCTCGGACTCGTTTGCAGCTTCTTCCGGATGCCTACACGGATGACATTTTGGAAGAACCTTTGCCGTTCGACCAGCTTGGCAATCTTGCTTACAATAAGCTTGTCAGAGAGGGGCGCCAAGTCCCTTTTGCTTCATCGATTAACTTTGTGGTAAGCTTGTTCTTCTTTTTGGAATCTCACTACTATCTCTACTTGCCACTTGTGTCTTTACATATTCATATACATGCTAGCGCTCGGAGATCCAGAAGCAAGCTGCTGAATTCGAGGTGGCTTTGGAAATTCCGGAGAACAAAGATGGCTATTCAAGATTGCGAGAATTTGTGAAGGTATGAATTTGCCGGAGAACATATTCTACTCATGAATGGTGAAATGCTGGATAATGCACTAGCCATTGCCTAGCCATTGCTAAATGCCTTGCTTTTGAGTTCTTATAAATTTGTGATAGCCATTGCTAGTTTCTTTTGAAACTTTAAGACCATTGCCTAGCCATTGCTAAATGCCAAGTACTACATGTTGCTAGTTTCTTTTCAAACTTTAAGACCATGAGACCATTACAATGCATGTGACAACTTGCGGTGCTTTTCCTTTTTACCCTACTTGCGGTGTTTTATACTTTTGACAATTATTTTCTTCTTATAGCGTCAGGGCCAGAAGTTACGGAGATTAGGAAACCTTCTTGGTTGTCGTGATCCTGAGATTGCATCAACGCCGTCGCCGTCCCAGTCTCATGCCATATCGGACTCCGCGGATGAGGAATCCACGCCGGAACAAGAGGATGAAGAGGAACAAGAGGATCCCCTACCATCGAAGAGAAAGAACAAAGGTGTACATAGGGACAAGTACACACCACATGATTTTAAGGAGAAGACAAAGAAGAAGGTGGTCACGGAAGAAGTCTCCGATTCCGACGATGATAATTTCGTGTTGGAGGCACGGAAGAAGATTGCTCCACGTAGGGGAGGGAAGCGTGGAAGAAAGTAGATGTTTAGTTAGGTTTTATGCTATCTATCTATATGAACTTGCCATGTTTAGTAATCTCGCTTTGAACTTGTGCTTGTTATGACGGACACTATGTTTGGCTATGTAATATTTGAACTATGACCTTGAGCACCTTGTTGAAGCACTCTGCCATATTGCTTGTCATTTGACCGTACCTCCGACCATTTTCATCGTAGGCTCTTGCCCACTTTGTTCTATCTTGGATGTGCCTAGTGAGAAATGCTTGACCCTTAGCATCGAGCTTTCTGTTTGAGGTCAATTTGATGTACAAGTTTGCGAAACGCCGGTCAGTGAAAGCGAGACAACAATCTTGAAGATCATCAGTCAACTCCTTGCTGCCACATGCCCTATAGAAGTTTGAACAGAAATGCCTCATGCACCATCTATGGTGCAAAGGAGCATGCCCTGAAATTTCAATATTTACAGCTGCGAGAATTCCTTGATGTCGATCTGAGATGACACAAATTTCCCTTTGTGGCGGTAATACCTTGGTCCTCAAAAGGTGAAAAAACCACTGCCAGTTATTGTTGTTCTCCGCCTCAACGAAAGCAAATGCCAAAGGAACCAAACGGTTGTTGGCATCATTTGCTATTGCAACCAAGAGAGTCCCCCTATATTGCCCGGTCAGAAATGTGCCATCAACGGAGATTACCGGTCTACAATGCTCGAAAGCTTTCACGCATTGCTGGAAAGCCCAAAATGCACGGCCAAATACTCGGACAGTTCTTCCATTGTAAATCCTTGTTTCCTATCCATAAGGCTCTACCACATGAACCATGCCCAGGTTTGCATCGGCCATTGCTAACAACAACCGAGGAATTCGGTTGTATGCTTCTTCCCAATCACCATACAACATCCTGAATGCAGCTTGCTTTGCTTTCCATGCCTTGCCGTATTTCACATCATAGTGAAAGAGAGCTTTCACAAGCTCCATGACTGTTTTGATGCTCATTGTTGGTAGTGACGAGATTTGATTGGAAAGTCTATATGCGATGAACTCGGAGGTGAGTTGTCGGTGATCGTGCTTTACTGCTTTGCCATCCACCCTCTTTCCGCGACACATGTGAGTTGGCACACAACTTGTTATGCGCCACTCGGGTCCTCCCTTCCATGGTCTTGCACGCACAATCCAAGGACATCGATCCTCCTCGCACTTAACAGTGTAACGCTTCTTCACGTCTGAGTGAAGCACCGTATAGGGACGATGATACTTAACCGAGAAGTCCTTGATCCATTGTTTAAATTCCAGCAAGGTTTTGAACATCAAGCCTTTTGATATACCATTACTCTCGTGATTGCTATCCCGGTAAGAAGTAGGCCTTGGTCCAAGCACTATACCCTCGCCGCCGTCAACCGTGGCTTCATCCGCGAGACTAAGATCACGGAACAATGGTATCCGATGATCTCGCCCCAATACCTCCTCGTGGACTTCGGCCTCATTGGCCGTCAACCCTTCCTCATCAACTTCTTCTTCGGGACCATCGTCATCCGAGTCCGATGCATAGCATCGCGAGTACGGGATGTCATGGTCCATGTTTTCTTGCGTATAGTACATATCCAAATCTCCAACATTGTGGTCATGAAGCTCAATATCATTGTCATCATCCCCGCACTCATCATCCTCCTCTTCCAATGCTTCGTCCTCCTTTGAAATTGGACTTCCATCCGTCATTTCTTCTTGGTGGTTCGGTGGAGAATTCCTAGCATCAACCCGGGAGGCACTCCGGTTCAAGTCCACATGCAAAGTACCACCAACCTTTTTGGTGGCAAATAACTCAAGAGCCTTGTCGAGAGATTCGGCCACCACCTCCTTGTATGCACCCCAACGTTGCTCGGAGTTGATACGCATTATCTTCCAACGGAAATGCATGCCAAATCCGGCGTTGTGCCTACCCTCTAACTCAACAACATCACTAGGGTCCATCCATTTCAACTCTATCCTAACTTGTTCCAAGACCTCGGCGTACGTAGGAGTACGCTCGAACACCAAGTCAAGCTCATCCGGGTCGGGCTCTAAATTGCCTTTCAAATATGCTTCCTTGTCAACATGGTGAACATGAACAATTCTCGCCATACCTATTTTTGTATAACAACAATAAGGTAAAAAAAATTAATATGTACCTTTGCCAATATTTACTACTCCCTCCGGATCGATCTAGATGACGCACGAGCGAATTTGCAAAATCGCCCTTCCGTTTTTCCCGACCGAACCGACCGTCCTTCTCTCACCCCCGCCGTCTTCCACGTGCCTGGCTCCCTCACTCACCCGCGCCTGCTCCGTCGCCGGGCGGTGCTGCTCCCCCACGCCTCGCCCGCGCCCGCGCCGTGCTGCTCCCCCACGTAGTTGCCCCGTCCCTTCCTCCCGGTTCACTCCCCCGCACCTCCATCCACTCCAGCAACAGAAATTTCGAGTATTTATCCCGTGATTCGGATGGCTCGGTGACTCGGCGTACTCCAGCGGCGTAGCAGCAACAAATTGAAGGTGGGGCGGACCAAATTCGCTTCGGAGTAGCGGCGCTTGATTTGGAGGGCATGGGGATGAGGGAGGCGATGAGCTGCTCCGGCGCTTGATTTGGATGAAACTTCCAACTTTTTCCTCCATGGCGGGCGGCAGCGCGGCAGTGGGTGGTGGCGAGGCCGCTCGGCGACCTTCCTGCCCTCTTCCTCGCTGTTCCCCATCTCCTTCGGCTACTGTGCACCATGTGGCCTGTACCATCTCCACGGCGACCGAGCCGACTCCTGGCTCAAGTCCCCCATCCAAGCGCTTCACTTCCCTCATCCCCATGCCCATTCGTGCCACTGATCATCTACCGCCTGGTGCTTCTGGAGTAGGAAAATCAGCTCAAAACTGAAACTTCTGCAGTTCAGAACGAGTGCTATGCTATCTCAGTTCAGAAACTGAACAGGGGTTCTACTTCTGTATTTGGACTGAATGAAGACTTATCAGATCAGCAAGATATTACAGAGGTATGTACTGGAAGTTAGTTACTGGAGTAAAAACAATTGCCTGGCTCATTTATTTTGGCTTTTGCAATTCTACATTTTACTGGTAGTATGAGATGTAGATACGTTTAGCATTGTAAATTTAACCGAGTTCATTAGAGAGAGGATGGTATCAGGTTCTTACTGAACCGGCACATGCACAGGTACATTCTTAGATACCTGAATGCCTGAAATAAATTGTTCCATTTAACTGTCACGTTAGAGCAACTGGTCATGCAAATAGATAACTTTCCTGTGATGTATTAGAACCAGGAATCATGCATACAAAATGTACAGTCCACCAAGAAATAGTGTTTCACCATTTATGCTCAGACTAATTTGTAGCTTACTGATGGTGAAAAGAATTTGCAAGCAAATTCTGTACAGCTATGAAGTTTGCCTTTCCAGACATACTAGGCTAATTCTTCTCCTGTTGTGTTTCACTAAGTACAGATACGTTTCAAGAGGAATTGGTTTTGCAAGCCATTGATGGAAAGTGAATTTGTAGATGTAGTGCAGGATAACAACTTTGCAAGAAACAGGTTTACTTACTGTTTGTCGCATCAACAGGTCTGTATGTTCTGGTATTCTGTCAATTTACTCAGCTACTGTCTCCGGGTGTTCCTCTGATACAGGTTGTAAGGCTTCTTCACTTGTTTTCTTCTTATTCTTTGCAGAGGAGTACTCTAGCAGTGAGCGCCGGCGACTCTTGGGTGGCGGCGCCGCCGGTTTTTGGTCACCGGACTTGGCAGCACCGAATTGGCAACTCGAGCGCAAGGCCGGCGGCGCACGGGCGTCGAGGTCGCGTAAAGGCACGGGCTCGAGAGCGGGAGAGTGTCGGGAGCTCGAGCAGGAGGCCAGAAGGTGCTTGAGAGGAACGCTGGCGGCGCGGGTACGCGAGATCGAGGGAGGAAGACCGTCGGAGGCACGGGAGGCCAGCAGGATGTGGCTCCGATACGAGCGGGTGGCCTGCGGTAGCTCGAGAGGGAGGCCGGCGGGAGGGTGTCGGCGCTAGGTATGGCGGAGGGCGTCCGGGGAGGACCGGCGGGAGCTCGAGCTCGAGCAGGGCCGGCCTCCCTCTCGTCAAGGAAGAGCACAGCTTGATTTCTCAGATGTAGGGACATCTGTTGTGAAGAATCAAAACGTTAAGGGGTTTTTTGCAAAAACGTATTTGTTCTGCGCGGGCGTCATCTAAATCAATCCGGAGGGAGTAACACATCATACTTCATAACAAGAAAAGCCTAACCCTAACCCTAACATAACAAGAAAACCCTAACCCTAACATAACAACAAACCCTAACCTCACAAACCCTTACCCTAACCTACCAATCTACACTTAAATACTTCATACACATCATACAAGCCAACATTGACCAAATTAACAAGAATCAACATTGCAATTTGGGTGAATCAATTTTTCTAGGGTTTCCAAGATTTGGGGATTCAAAACCAAATATGCAAATTCCAATGGGTCAAATGAATGGGAAATGATGGAGAGTACCTTAGGAGACTTGGGGAAGGAGAAATCCACGGAGAAAAGCTTCGATTTGGGTGATTTTGGGTGGGAGGATTGAGAGGGAGAGAGAGAGCAGCCGCCTTTGCTGTGAAGAGATGAGGGAGGAAGTGAGTGAGGAGGCCAGCTCGGGGCTGGGCGGGAAACCCTAACCCTAAAGTGCTTCGCCACTGAGAGTGGCGACGCAGGCCATTGTGCTTCGCCACCGTGCGTGGCGACGCACGCTTACCTGCTTCGCCACCGTGAGTGGCGACGCACTCCCCCGCCTCGCCACTCCCCCTGGCAAAGCACAACCTTCTGCGTCGCCACCGTGACTGGCGAAGCAAAAAGTGGTTATTTTTTTGAAATAGTTCCGTCGATGGTTTATTATTTGAAATCGTTTCAAGTTTGGGTTAATTTTGTCTAAATCGCCGGTGAGAATCACCTGCTCACCTCGTTTCACTGCTCCTTCACCTTCTTAGGGACGGACGGCCGCGGTCTATTTGCTGCTCATCGTCGCTGACGCGGGCAGAGGATGCTCAACCTCGTCCAACCGTGTCTTCAACGGACATAGAAGCAGCAGCAGAGATCCATGGAGGGTAGGATGGGGGAGCAGAAGAGGCGCTGCTTGTTTCATAGAGATATACTACCTAGTTTTACATAGAAGCGGTGTGGAGCGGGTCCTGAAAGCGGTGGAACAACCGACGTTGAGCTGCGGTACAAACTGACGTATATGTACTGACAGCAGGACCAAAAAAACATGCTGACTTCTTCCGATCAACCACAGAGCTTCAATTCCAAGGAGCTTGGTGCTCCTTAGGTATGTATGTATGCGCACATCAAACAAAAGCAAAACAAGAACAAGAAGTTGATATAGATCAAACACTGGCCAAATAGCCAGCAGTGAGAAACTTGTACTGAAGTTCTAGTCAACAGAGCATAAACAACCCCAGAATTATGTCGATCAAGACTGACCGAATAGCTAACACACTGAAAAACTTGTACTCGAGTTCTAGTCAACAGATCATAAAGATCCCCAGAGTTATGATAATATGGTGGTGCAAAACAAGTTGACGTCCATCATCTTTGCTTCTCCATCAGAACATGCTGCCTTCACTGCTCTTGCTTCTTGGCAGTCTGGGCTACCTGCTTTCCTCCAGCCGACGAAGACAAATAATGATAGCCTAGAATGCATGTTGAAACAAGAAAGATTGCGTCTGAAGCATCATGTGACTTCTTTGATTGCCGCATCTGCCACCTACATGTAGGAGATCAAATGAATGAGATTGAAAGAAGGAATAACTTCTGGCAACAAGGAAGGGAACAAACAGAGCACCAATTTATATGTATGTATGTATGTATGTTTGGTATTGTACTGTACCACCGGGAGTCCTCTGGTCTTGGCTTGACTTGCACAGAAAGAAACCTGAGCAGCTCTTTGTCTTTGTAGCTCTTATGCACAGAAGTCCCCTCCATCAAAGATATGAGATCATACAGCTGCTCTTTCTTTTCCTGGATTTCACGCAAACCAGCTTGAGCGTCTTTAGGAGGTTCTGTACTCACATGCTGGATACAGATAAAATATAATCAAGTTTATATGACTAATAAGCACTGATAAAAAGAAAAGGCTAACAGAAACATGTAAGGAATATGTCCAGTGAGACTGTAACTAGAAGAGAGATCTAATGTGGTTGCTGTTGTGCTAAAAAGGCTGATCAAGATGACAAAAAATAGACATCTAATGTGTTGCTTCAAAGTGATACATATAGCCTCTATATTACTAGGCTGGGCAACAAAATAGACATCTAATGTGTTGCTAAGACCTTATATAATCTGTTTACAACTTAACCGGGGGAAAAAGCATGCTTTATACAGTTACTTCATCTTTTGCTCTTGCTTCCATCCAATAGAAGAGAGATGTACGAATTCGTACAGATGCTGCTGTTTCAAGCAGAATTCCAGCATAGCTCGCTAGATCCCTGATTCTCCGTAGTAGGAGAAATCAATCGAAAAAGATAAAGATGCGAGCTTTGGTTAAGGTACCTCCGTGGTAAGCAGGCGTCGCTCCTGTGCAGCCACCGGTTTGGTGAACGCCGCCCGCGTTCGCTGCACCGCGGAGACACCGACCCTCCTCGCCCCGTGTCGAAGAAGCGCCGCCATCGTCGCCGGCCTGCCTGCGGAAAACAAGAAATTAGGTCCTACACGAATCACCGTCGCCTGCCGCTCCTCCTTATGCTCCCAAATCGGGTTGCGGGAGGTGAGAAATTTCCAAAGATTTTGGTGAGCGTACCTTGCGGATCTGGTCTCCGAAGGGCTAGGGTTCCTCGCTCGCCTTCCTTTCGCCTCCTCCAACCTAATAAAACAACGAGAGCAAGGGGCTGCTTTGCTGGTGCTGTAACTGGTGTGCGGTGCGCCGCTCCGACTTATGAGCTCGCTAGAGTCTTCTGCTGGGCCGGGCCGGGCCAGGCCGGACCATTAACAGATCAGCAATGTTTTTCATTTTTAGCAATTTTTTTGATGAGCTCACCGTGTCAACCCAATTCAAGTCTTTCCTACCGTACCTCTTGGTCTCCTAGGTGAAAAAGTGAGCGATTAGGGTTTTCTACCGCGTCGGCGACTGACGAGGACACGACCCATCGGGTCCTTATGTTTAGTATACCGGTATCAACTAAAAGGGCAATCATATCGGATCTGGTAGCTAACTTTGGGGGGGTGATCACTGTCGATTTGAGGGTCGACCGAGGCAATTTTTTAGCGTCTAGGTATGGCTAGACATCAGAAAGAGCTAACTATATTTTCCACAATTAAGCCAGAGGGAGAAGAAATGGTGGTTATGCAAAGTGGATGTTGGCTAATACTATGTGGAGTCGAGAGCAACTTCACCCAAACGATGATGGTCCCCAAGCTAGGTCGACGGGCTAGAATGCACATGCTGGTCATGGAGGAATGGTCTGCTGATATAGAGACGGTCATGGAGGAGGCCATGGGTCAGGCGATGCGGACCATGGTCTGGGAGCTGGTCATGGCCATGGTGAGGGCGGTAGGTGACACCGTGAGCATGGCTGATGTAACCCAGCACACCACTTCATGTGTAGTGTGCAAGTTGTTAACATAACACTAATAAAACACTATCTCACTAGTATTGCATGATGGGTTTGTAGCATAGAAAAAATCTTACGAACAAAACTGCCAAAATCTAATCTAGGAGATACAAGTAACGGGTAAACCGTAGTCAAGAAGGATTCACCCATGAAGACCAAAAGTTTTGTAATGAGAACGGTTCCCATGGGTGGTATGGAATATCACTTGCCGATCTCAAGATCGTGATGAAGACAAGCGCCACAATCCGGCAGCGCTTTCGCACTTGGTCACACGTACGGCTTGAAGACGACCTATGTTCCCTTGTTCTAGTGGGGCAGCTGAACTAGTGGATCCATAGGGAACTCCAAAAACACTACAACGAGGTGATGGCAGTCGAGAAAATATTTCTACACGGCTTCGCCTAAGCCATGGTTTTTCCCCCTCCTTGTTTGAGTGGGCACTCTACTCAAAATTCCTAGGGGGTTTCTCCAATATTTCTTTATTTAATATTTTTCAGTTCATTTAATTAGAAAACATTAAAACTTACCCCCTTTGAATTATTCCGATATCCTGAAACAATTTAGGGGCTTCTCGAAACAAACCCTGTGTTGTCCAATATTTTCTCCGGTGTTCCGTTGATGCATGTGAAATGCATCCATGAACTTCATAGTTTATTAAGGTCATATTCCTTATTATTTCATAGTTTTATAAGGACCTATACTTGTTTTTCATTGATTCCAAGGGTTTTCTTAACAATCCCCTTTCATCTGGTTTTACCACTCTGAAGCAAATTTCTTTGTTTTTGCATTTTTTGAGTTTCATGGGACCTCCCGGGCATCAAATGGACCCAAAACTTTTTGCCACGTCATTTTTTGGGGAAATAGAAGACCGTGAGAAGAAGTCAACGGGGAACACAACAAGATAGGATTAATGGGGCACCACATGGGCCCACATGTTGGCTGCATGGTGGCGCCCACTTTCCCCCTCGTGTGTTGTTTCGATGCAACCTTGGAATCTACGGAACCGCCTTGACCTAAAATTGACTATATATATATCCTTCCTTCGGAAATTTCATGATGGAGCACCAAAGAAACACGAAACACACCATATGAATCTGAAGACTGCGATGATAGGAGGGGAGACGCTGCCAGAGCCGCTCCTGGTTGCCCCTTCGACTCCATCGAGTCGATCTCCTTCATCACCATGATGAAGAGGGTAGTAGTTCACCCCTAGACATTGGGATTGTGGAAGTAACTTGTATCAAGCTCTCTCTTATGCTTCATAGATTAGAGTTACGTGACCTGCCTATCATGATTGTGAACATATTTGTATTACCTATGTGGTGGATCTTATGTTATTGAGATGATTTATGAAATGCAAAGATGTTTATTGATACGTCTCAAACGTATCTATAACTAGACGGACCGGCGCGCTTCGCCGCGCCAGCCTGCATCACGTTCTGACCCTAGTCTGCCTCACGTTCTGACCCTAGCCTGCCATACGTGATGAAGATGGATGATTTCAGATTTCGTACGGCACGGGGCGGCCTGCCTTTTTTGTTGCTATCGATGTGGTATGTTAGGTTTAGAATGTGCAGCTTTTGTCCTGTTCAGTGCCATGTAAAGAGCTGACACGGGTATCTCTTATAACATAAGAAAAATAAGAAATGGTGTAAATATATCTCATGGGTGCCTTGACTAAATTAACTTTAAACTAATCTCTTGAAATATATGTGCTAAAATCAGAGGCCAGCATGCTTCATGAACAGAGAAACATAAAAATCTTGCACATATCTCATGCGTGCCTTGACTAAATTAACTTTAAACTAATCTCTTGAAATATATGTGCTAAAATCAGAGGCCAGCATGCTTCATGAACAGAGAAACATAAAAATCTTGCATATACATTCTTGGCCTCCTTGTTAGATATCTCGCAGAAAAACTACTACAGTACATACGAACAAATGAACATAAAAAATTAGAGAATTCATCGATTAGCATCAAGAAGACTGAAGGTACGGTACTTTAGCTGAACACTATTCGCATCTATGCCATCCCACATGGCTCTGTGCTGGAATCTTCTTTATCATTTGCTTGTAGAAATCATGGTTATCCTACAAATTATACATGAAATAAGGAAAACTGTAAAAAGGAATACTCACTAAACGTTGGAAAATGAAGAACACAAGCACATGACAGGGATATCAAACCAATGATGGGGCGTGCCATGGATTTATAAGCTAAGGAGAATGACATGGGTATAAACCAAGACTAAGAGCTGTATAAGGAACTAACCTGATCTGGCCAGTGAGAAATTGAGAATAAACATAAGCATATGACATTTGTCTGGCCTGCTAATCAAGGTGTAGTATCACCAACATCGATCTTAAGAATACTGACATTTCAGTTCTCACAAAAGGTTGTGGCTAATTTTCAATTAGAGCCTATACTAAAAACTTCATAAACTCACATGCATTCAAATATAAAATACCAGTACACCACTCAATTGTATTGAGCAAAAAGGAATTACATAATTTGTGTAATGGCAATGGGTAAGTAGGAAAGTAATAGGGCAACTCCAGTTTTACAAATAATCAGAAGTCACCTGGACTGTGAATATTTGAAGGAATCACGGGCTTCACACTTGATAGTTTTGCCCATAATCCACACCGAAGCCCATAATATTCTCATCCATTTATCCACCTGTTTGCATTTCATACAAAAAAAGAGAGTGCTATATCTATTTTAGCTTTGTAGAAGGAACTATAAACCAAATTAACTATAGACAAATGAAGAATAAGTAATTCTAACTCAGCCATATATACCGAGAAAATTCGTTGCTACATCACTATTTAATATGGCATCTCAATTCATTTAGAAAATGGATGGTAATTGGCCATTTCTTAATTATATTGACCAGTTTGAAATGTGTGAATAGTTGTCTATACAACTTTTTCATGAAATATGCTCAATTATATCAATATTTCACCTAGAAATCAAAAGAAATCGATGGGCTTTTTTTATTGCAGCCAACGTTTGCTTTCTGCGAGCACATAATATCCAGTTGCATGTACACAGTCCTTTACATAAGGAACAACAAAAGCTTTGTTCCATATAATGAACACTTAATAGTTAATAACAACCATTATGGTGTACGTATAAATTGCCAGTTTATCAAAGAATAGGATTACCATTCAGATTTGTTGAATGGCAGCAACACGAATTTTTGCATTTAATTCTTTACACGACAGTGATACTACATGAGATAAACTCTGATACTGCTCAACCATGATGAACAATATAGTCAAGATAGTGTTATATCTATCGAGGTAGGCAGGTAGGGCATCTGAACTGATATGTTCAACACACTTCCTTCCTAGAATGTCAAAAAGATAAAATGACTGAACTAATTTGATGAAGTCCGTCAACTTACAAATTGTTAGAAATACTAATTAATTGTTCATACTAAATTAAGAAAAGATTCAAACTATATCAATTGGAGCACTAACCTGCAACAATGCTTGAATTTTATCAACTTCTCCACAAACATTTTAAACCTGCACATAGACAATTAAATAGCACAGGTCTTCAAGCAAGATCAAGCTTAAGCCTAACAAAGATTTAATTTTATCTAAAACACCCTACCCATTCTGTAGCACATATCATACATCACCCTCCTCTGAGTAAAGGCGCTCAGATGGACCGCTCTCTCAGCATACCAAAAGAAAGCACCACAATAACAGTGCGTACACTCTGGACCACCAATATAGTGCCTCCCATAGAAAGAGGCTGTCATCGAGAACAAGGGTGGGAATAGACATTTAACATAAAGTCCAAAACCACAAGAATATACAGAAAACAACTCCACCAACCTTTCAAGTAAGCTACATAACCTTTCCTACCCTAAACGTCGGCGGCCTTAGACCTAATACAAGGGTGGGAATGGACATTTAGCATAACAAAGGACGAACCAACGCTCATAAGAACAACATATTAGAGAAAGTACAAAGCAATGCGACTTCACTAAATAAATCCGACCTCCGGCGAACAAGCCGCTTCAATCAACCTTTACACTCCATCTCCACAGAGAAATAAGGGGAAAAGGGATCCCCAAGCACAGATGAAAACATAGAAAGGAAAACCCAAACGTAAAATATACCCGAAGGCTGACCACGAAGTTTTTCAAGAGCAAGCGGTTGGGCAGCAGATGAATCTAACTGAGCAATACCACGACAATTTGTACTACCACGCCCACCCTCTGACAAATAAACACATTGGCACAACTAAATAGAACCTCTGGAGGAAAACAAGCCTGTGAGAACAACAAATAACACTCTCTAACCATACGACAGCATTTCCTGCCCGACAAACATGCACTTCCTGCTACAACATCCATCATGCATAGGGAGCAAACAACACAACCAATGACAAAATAAAGACCAAATAACTTAATAGAAAAAATGAATACAATGAGGGGAAACCAAAAAGAACAAACCTTCATCTCCAAAGCCGCACAGCTGCTCCGAATCATGACGGCGGCACCAAGCAGCGAACCGGCCCTGCCCAGCCACCACGGCCTGTAGGAAACAGCAGACCCTAGCCAAAATGGGAGGAGCGGCCGCCACCAAGAAGGAATCACCACCCCAAAAGAACGACTTCCGAACGTCACCCACCGAGGCAAGATCCAAATCAAGCCCCAACAGGTGGAGACAGTAGGTTCTTTAGAACAATGAATAAGAAATCTGATTAACCAAAGGGATAATAACTTAATTGCTTTCATGAGTTGAATTAAGAATAAAATATTAACCGTGCAAAACAAATAATGCAACCATTAGAGGTACCTAAATTCATGCCTCTTGCATATATTTCATCAGAAAATACTTAAACGTTCAGAAAACGTATCTTTCTCATTACCAAAATTGTATATGTATATCATGAGAGCATAATCTAACCATTTCAAAGTTTTGATATTTCATTGAACATATAATCCTGACTCTTAAGTTGGTAAGGCACTGTTAAATAAGATTCTAGTACAACCTAGATGTTAAAGCAAAAGAACCTTTGTTACTGAAAGTTGTGTTGTCCAAACACACTTCATGCTTGAGCAGTCTATAGAATAAAAAATATCGAGCAATCATACCATAGTTATATTTATCCCTTTTTGAGTGAGAATAAAAAGTAATATCTATGAGAACGTTAAAAATTAAAACTGAATGTAGAACCAACCCCATTGAAGTCAAATAAGAACCTGGATTATTAGACTTGTTTATCGAAAATATGGCGAGAAACCTACAGTGCTAAAAAACTTTAGATGTATGTATGAACAATTGTTTCTACTTTCTCAACTCCGGTTGTTTATTTATGACGGCGAAAAGCAGGTGGAAGAAAATAGACTAATCATACTAAAAGTACATATAGTTTCAGGACCTGTACATATAGAATGGATACTTCTAACTGAAAAGAATTAAAAAAACATGAAAGAAACATATGGCTAACTTTGCTACAGATATATAAAGAATATTCTGGCCAGCAACTGCACTTGCATTAGTGTATTTAATGTCCATGTACTTTTCAAGTCTGTGGATAGTCTGTAAGCGCCAACCACACATGTGCAGAAATGCATAGAAGAACCTACTAATAGATGTATAAGCTTTTCGTGATTAGTACGAAAATCAAGTAGCTTTCCCCTAGAAAGCATCTAGCATAAGAAAATTATTTTACTACCCACCTTGAGAGTCGTCTAAAGCAACAAAAGTGTGGTCCTCTCAAACCATCTGTCCCCCGCGGTCGACTCCACCATCTCTCCCTCCACCACATGATTATCATTAACCAACTTCACCTTCAGTTATTTTTTGGTTTATGTAATACGATCACAAACCAATTAAAATCAAGCAAGCCTAAGTGCCAAATACTTCACTGTTAATAAGCATAAATGCTAAGCATTGCAGGTGTAACTCATTGATACGTCTCAAACATATCTATAATTTTTGATGCTTCATGCTTGTTTTTGCACCATTTGCCTTATGTTTTGTTACACTTCGTGACGTTTTTATGCGGTTTCTGGAACTAACCTATTGACAAGATGCCACAGTGCCAGTTCCCTGTTTTCTGCTGTTTTTGTGTTTTAGAAAAGCTACACAGGAAATATTCTCAGAATTGGACGAAACAAAAGCCAGAAGTCTTATTTTTTCCGAAAGCTTCCCGAAGACCGAAAGAGAGCCGGAGGGGGGCCAAAGGCCGCCCTCACACATAGGTGGCGCGGCCCAGGCCCTAGCCACGCCACCCTAGTGTGAGGAGCCCCTGGCTCCCCCCTGACGACGCCCCTTCGCCTATATAAAGCCTCGGGACGGAAAACCCTAGGGGAATCAGCGAAATTTCCAGAACAGTTCCGCAGCGCCGCCGCCATTGAAGCCAAATTTCGGGGGACAGAAGTCTCTATTCCGGCACCCTGCCGGGACGGAGAAGTGCCCCCGGAGCCACCTCCATCGGTCTCCATCGCCGTCTCCGCCGTCTCCATCGACCTCACCGCCATCTCCATCAACCTTGCTGTCTCCTATGATGAGGAGGGAGTAGTTCTCCCCCGGGACTGAGGGCTCTACCGGTAGTTATGTGGTTCACCTCTCTCTCCCATGATGTGATCTTTATGTGATCATGAGCTTTGTATCTAGTTGAATTGGTAGATGTTATTATTCAGATATTATGCTACTCCTATGCTTAATTATTATACTCTCCGGAGATACCTCGTATCATGGTGTAAAGGTGACTAGTGTGTGCATCATGTGTATCTTTTTGGTTAATGTCTCTATGAATGTGGTTTTTGTTGGAACCATCTAGTGCGTTCACGGTGATAGTGTGGGACAATCTAGTTTGGGTACATACGGACTTTGAGGAGTGCTTCGTAGCCCTACGCATGATTATTGTATGTTTTCCATTGGAGAATTGTTTGAGTTGCATATTGATGATAGCATGTATTGGTTCAATTATGTTATATTTGTTGGGAGTGTGTCCACTAGTGAAAGTATGATCCCTAGGCCTTGTTTCCAAGCATTGCACACCGTTTACTTGCTGTTTTGTTACATGTTTACTCGCAGCGATATTTATTCCAGATCACGTTTACTACTTATAATCATCACTACCGCTTATATTTCACTATCTCTTCGCCGAACTAGTGCACCTATACATCTGACAAGTGTATTGGGTGTGTTGGGGACACAAGAGACTTTCTGTATCGTAATTGTAGGGTTGCTTGAGAGGGATAGCTTTGACCTCTTCCTCCCTGAGTTCGATAAACCTTAGGTGATCCACTTAAGGGAAACTTGCTGCTGCTCTACAAACCTCTGCACTTGGAGGCCCAACACTGTCTACAAGAACAGACGCGTGCGTAGACATCACTCATCCTCACTAATAATATGTTTATAAGTTAAACATTGCAGCTATAAGACATTGCATCCCTCCCTCCTATCATCTCCTGTATACCATCCAAAGGCAATACTTAAAAAAATTCTTCTGGTTTGAGACATTGTATTTAACCATAGCATATGAAACCCAAATTATATGTTTATCTTATTTATAAGTCATCCAATTCCTACAATCTAGGGATGCCCTATTGATACGTCTCAAACGTATCTATAATTTTTGATGCTCCATGCTTGTTTTTGCACCATTTGCCTTGTGTTTTGTTACACTTCGTGGTGTTTTTATGCGATTTCTGGAACTAACCTATTGACAAGATGTCACAGTGCCAGTTCCCTGTTTTTTGCTGTTTTTGTGTTTTAGAAAAGCTACACAGGAAATATTCTCGGAATTGGACGAAACAAAAGCCAGAAGTCTTATTTTTCCCAGAAGCTTCCCGAAGACCAAAAGAGAGCCGGAGGGGGGCCAGAGGCCGCCCTCACACATAGGTGGCGCGGACCAGGCCCTGGCCACGCGAACCCTAGTGTGAGGAGCCCCTGGCTGCCCCCTGACGATGCCCCTTCGCCTATATAAAGCCTCGGGACGGAAAACCCTAGGGGAGTCGGTGAAATTTCCAGAACAGTTCCGCAGCGCCGCCGCCGTCGAAGCCAAATTTCGGGGGACAGAAGTCTCTGTTCCGGCACCCTGCCAGGACGGGGAAGTGCCCCCGGAGCCATCTCCATCGGTCTCCATCGCCGTCTCCGCCATCTCCATCGACCTCACTGCCATCTCCATCAACCTTGTTGTCTCCTATGATGAGGAGGGAGTAGTTCATCCCCGGGGCTGAGGGCTCTACCGGTAGCTATGTGGTTCACCTCTCTCTCCCATGATGTGATCTTTATGTGATCGTGAGCTTTGTATCATGTTGAACAAGTAGATGTTATTATTCAGATATTATGTGTACTCTAGTGGTGTTATTAAAGTAATCTATTCCTCCTGCCATGGTGTAACGGTGATAGTGCATGCATCATGGTGGTACTTGGTCCAGGCTATGATTGTGATCTCTTATGGATTATGAGAATAATTATCACTATGATAGTATTGAAGTGATCTATTCCTCCTTTCATGGTGTAATGTTGACAGTGTGTGCACTGATACGTCTCCAATGTATCTATAATTTTTGATGCTCCATGCTTGTTTTTACACCATTTGCCTACTGTTTCATTACACTTCGTGGCACTTTTATGCATTTTCCGGAACTAACCTATTAACGAGTTGCCACAGTGCCAGTTCCCTGTTTTCTGCTGTTTTTGTGTTTCAGGACTGATACACAGGAAATATTCTCGAAATTGGACGAAACAAGTTCCTGAAGTCTTATTTTACCCGAAGCTTCCAGAGATCCGAAGGAGAGTAGGAGGGGGGCCACCAGGGCCCCACACACCAGGCTCACGCGGCCAGGGGCCTGCCCGCGCCGCCATGGGGTGAGGGCCCCTGGCCCCACTTCTGACATCGCCCCTTCGCCTATAAAGACCTCTCGACGGAAAAAACCTAAGTACCCGATCAATTTTCCAGAACACATCGCGATCCGCCACCGCCGTCGACCCGAAGATTGGGAGGGTCCAGAAGCTCTTCCCGGCACCCTGCCGGAGAGGGGAATCGCCACTGGAGGTCTTCTTCATCGCCATGCTTGCCTCCAGAGCGATGAGTGAGTAGTCTACCTTGGACTATGGGTCCATAGCAGTAGCTAGATGGTTGTCTTCTCCACCATGTGCTTCATGTTTAGATCTCATGAGCTGCCCTACATGATTGAGATCACCGTTATGTAATTCTACATGTTTGATTTGTTGGGATCCGATGAATATTGGTGTTTATGATTGAGTTGCTGTACTAAATATTATCTTATGTTATCTCTATGTTGTTTATGATCTTGCATGCTCTCCGTTGTTAGTAGCTATCTTGGCCGAGTAGTTGCTAGTGACTCCAAGAGGGGGTATTTATGCTCGATAGTGGGTTCATGCCTCTATTTAACCTGGGGGAGTGACAGAAACCTCTAAGGTTGTAGATGTGCTGTTGCTACTAGAGAGAAAACAACATTCATATGCTCAAGGGCATATGCTTTGTTTACATTACACACTTTGCTTAATGCAATTATCTGTTGTTCGCAACTTAATACTCATGGGGTGTTCGGATTGATATCTCCGGGAGTGGATTATTAGTCATAGATGCAGTTGGATGGCGGTCTATGTATTTTGTTGTAATGCCCAGAGTAAATCTCATAGTGATCTTCTTGACATATCACGTTTATCTTTATTCTATCAATTGCCCAACTGTAATTTGTTTACCCAGCATGTGTTATTTATCTTATGGAGAGACACCACTAGTGAACTATGGACCCCGGTCCTATTTCCATCATATTGCTATTACCTATTTACTTTACTCGCACTATTTACTTTATTCGCATACTCTACTGTTTTCCACTCGATACGCTCATAACCTTTGTTTCAAGCAAACCGGTGAGATTGACAACCTCATCGCAAGTTAGGAACAAAGTACTTGGTTGTGTGTGTGCAGGTTCTGCATTGCAGCTAGCAAGCAAAGCTTGGACGAGGCGCCATATATAAGTTGTCCGAAGCTGTCGCAAACTAGCAAGCATCACCTTCAGTCGTCATTGTCTGCTTTTCTCCTGAACGATAAACCTTGGTTTCTTAACTGAGGGAAAACAAGCTGCTATACTCATCATACCTTCCTCTTGGGGTTTCCAACGGGCTGGTCATTCACCACGCACAAGGACCTCTGATCTCCCACATCAACTTGGAGTATCAGCCTCTTTTCTGGCGCCGTTGCCGGGGAAGAGTGGAAGACTTCTGCGAGGGGAGTTTTTGCACACACATCCTTTACTTTGTTTTACTGTTTTACTTTATTTATTTTACCTGCATTGCTTTATATCAACAACCCAAAAAAATTAGAATCCTTGGTAGTTATTTTTACTTGTTTACTTTCATTTTGCTGAAATGGCCAATCCTGAAAACACCAAGTTGTGTGACTTTACTAGCACGAACAATAGTGATTTTATCTGCACTCCTATTAAGCCACCTGTTCCTACTGCAAATTTTTATGAGATTAAGCCTGCTTTGTTGAACCTTGTTATGAAAGAGCAATTTTCTGGTGCTAGTACTGAAGATGCTGCAGCTCATCTCAACAATTTTGTTGAGCTATGTGAGATGCAGAAATATAAGGATGTTGATAGTGATATTATTAAGCTCAAGTTGTTTCCTTTTTCTTTGAGAGGAAAAGCTAAAGATTGGTTGCTGTCTTTGACTAAGAATAGTATTGATTCATGGGCTAAGTGTAAGGATGCTTTTATTGGTAGATACTATCCTCCTGCTAAGATTATATCTCTGCGTAGCAATATTATGAAGTTTACTCAGTTTGATAATGAACATGTTGCTCAAGCTTGGGAAAGAATGAAATCTATGATAAAGAACTGCCCCACTCATGGACTGACTACTTGGATGATTATCCAAACTTTTTATGCAGGACTGAATTTTTTCTTCGAGGAACCTACTTGATTCAGCTGCTGGAGGCACTTTTATATCCCTTACCTTGGGCACCGCAACAAAGCTACTCGACAACATGATGTTAAATTATTCCGAATGGCACACCGAGAGAGCTCCACAAGGTAAGAAGGTAAATTCTGTTGAGGAAACCTCTTCCTTGAGTGATAAGATTGATACCATTATGGCTATGCTTGCTAATGATAGGACTCATGTCGATCCTAATAATGTTCCTTTGGCCTCTTTGGTTGCTCAAGAAGAGCATGTTGATGTGAATTTCATTAGAAGCAATAATTTTAACAACAATGCTTATAGGAACAATTTTGCTAGTAACAATTATAGGCCGTATCCTTATACCAATGGTAATGGTTATGGTAACTCTTATGGTAATTCCTACAACAACACTAGAGCCGCGCCCTTCGAGCTTGAGGTAATGCTCAAGGACTTCATCGGTAAGCAAACTGTTTTTAACAAGTCTGTTGAGGAAAAGTTAGGCAAAATTGATATTCTTGCTTCTAAAGTTGATAGCTTTGCTCATGATGTTGAAATTCTAAAATTAAAAGTGTTGCCTAATGATGTGAAAGAGAACAATGTTTTTGCTACCGCTAATGCTATTCAAGTTGGAGTTGATGAAAATATTAGATTGTTAGCGGAATTGCATGCCAGGTGGGAAAGAGAAGATGAGATGGCTAGAGAGATGAAGGTATGTACCATTACTACCTCTAATGATGTTGCTCCTAATGCTAGCAATCCTCTTACTTTGATTGGTGTAGAGAAAACTCCCACTCCTTGTGTTAAAAAGCCTAAAACTGCCAAAACTTTTTCTCAAAAGAGTGCTGAAATTTTTCGGAGTGTGGGAGATGATAGCTATATTTCCTTTAATGATTTTGATGTTGATGGCTGCAATATATCTGAAGTTATTTTGTTCTTGCAAAAGCTTGCTTTGACTCCCAATGCTAGTTCTTTAAATATTGCTTTTACTAAGCATATTACCAATGCTCTCATAAAAATTAGGGATGAAAAGTTGAAGCAAAAAGCTTCCGTTCCCAAGAAGTTAGAAGATGGTTGGAAACCCATCATTGATATGCATGTTAATGGTTATGATTGCCATGCTTTATGTGATCTAGGTGCTAGTATTTCTATCATGCCTAGAAAGATTTATGACATGCTTGATTTACCACCGCTTGAAAAATGTTATTTTGATGTCCCTATTGCTGATGTTGCTAAGAAGAAACCTTTGGGAAGGATTAATGATGTTCTTATTGTGGTTAACAATAACCTTGTTCCCGTTGATTTTCTTGTTATGGATGTTGAATACCATGCTTCATGTCCTATTATTTTGGGAAGACCCTTTCTTCGAACTGTAGGTGCCATCATTGATATGAGGGAAGGCACTATCAAATATCAATTCCCACTTAAGAAAGGTATGGAACACTTCCCTAGGAAAAGGAAGAAATTACTTTTTAACTCTATTCTTAGAGCAAATTATGAGCTTGATGCTTCATCGCTTGATGTTACTTGATTCGCAATTTTCTGCGCCTAGCTCAAAGGCGTTAAAGAAAAGCACTCTTGGGAGATAACCCAATGTTTTATTTTCAGTACTTTTTCTTTTATTTGAGTCTTGGAAGTCATTACTACTGTAATGACCGCTCCTTATCTTGTTTATTTCGTTTTTGTGCCAAGAGAAGCCTCTAATTCGAGTGAGGTAAAGATTTGGGGATGTTGCTGTCCTGAAACTGTTTTCGGTGCTGCACCGTAAAAATTCGTGTAAATTCTCTGTATATCTTTTGGACCTGCGATTTCTTGTGCATATGCCCCAGTTTATATCCAAACTTTCGTTAGTTGAACACTTTTTGATTTGATCAACATAAAACCCCTCAAAAATTCTACCTTTGTTAGCTGTTCAGTTTTGACAGATTTCTACCAATATTTGTGTTTGCCACTTTATCGCTTTCTTTTGAGTTCTTTTGATCACGGAACTTTTGGGGAGGTTGCTACAGTAGTATTTGCTATATATGTGGTGGTTTTGGGTTGAAACCTGAAGCAAAACGAGGTTGATTATATGTTATGCCTACACTAATGTTGCTAATAGAATTGTGTTTAGCTTTGTATGAAGGAAGTTTTCAAGTGTAGGGATTGGAGAATGATGAGATGAGTTGAAGAATGGACAAAAGCTCAAGCTTGGGTATGCCCATGCATCACCCCAAGAAATATCCAAGAAGTAAAGCTTGGGGATGCCCCCGAAGCACCCCTTCTTCATCGGCAAAAATCAGGTCACCTTTCAAGACACTATATTTTTATTGCTTCAT
This sequence comes from Dactylis glomerata, assembly GCA_007115705.1. Classification (NCBI taxonomy): domain Eukaryota; kingdom Viridiplantae; phylum Streptophyta; class Magnoliopsida; order Poales; family Poaceae; genus Dactylis; species Dactylis glomerata. The sequence continues at coordinate 54,935 of QXEO01001522.1, forward strand.
GCACTATGTGTTTTTCTTGGAGCATCAGTTGTTTTAGTTTTCTTAGTTGGTTTAGTTTGTTTGTTTGCTGCAATAAAAGGTTGGACCCCAACAAATTTCCTTTGGAGGAGATGTACTCGTTTTCATTTGCAAAGAACGCTCTAGTTTTCACTCTTATTAAAAATCGAGTGTTCTTCTTTTTCCGCTACTGCTTTTGGTTTTCGTTTTTGCCTTGATTTGCGTTTAGACCTTTTCATATCTTTTCATCAAGGTGTATTTTTTCCTCTGATCTTTATTGGTTTTAATCAAAAGAGGTGTCTTTAAAAATTTCAAATGGTGTTGGAAAAGAGAAAAAGCTTTGTGCAAAATAGTGGTACAAGAAGGAGCTTCTGTAGACTACAGCTTAGGCTTTTTCATGTCATGCTTGATGTCTTTTTGATAGTATGCTTAGTGGTTTTGCTGTAGCATGACTTGTCTCAAATAACTGAGATTGCTTAATGAGCCTTTGAAAAAATCATGCGTTATTTTTATTGTATGGAAGCATTATTTTGGTTTTCTCCTTGATGCTTTATTTGGGTTGACTTGGCGCATGCTCACACATGTTAGACTCTTACAAAGTCGCCAATAGCCTTCATGATCATTTAGTTTTTGACTTTTGATGCCATCTTATGCTTCTTTTAATGTCGCTTTGTCGCTTTGCATGATTATGGCCATTATTGCTCTCTTAGTTGGTCGCTCCCAGTCTTTTGCTAGCCCTCGCCTTGTACTGAGTATGAGCTCTACTCGTGCATCCAACTCCTAAAAACCAAGTTTGCCATTGTGTCCACTATAAATTCCTATGCATGGTATTTGTAAGCCATTCCAAGTAAATTTTCATGTGCTACCTTTCAAAAAACCTTCAAAATACTTCTCATTTTGTGACACTGTTTTCAGCTCATGGGGACGTAGTGGTCGGATTTGCTATCTTCCATATTGCTTATTCCAAAAAGAAAAAAAAAAGGAAAAAAAAGAAAAGAAAAAAAGGCACTCCTCCATGGAATGTGAATGTTGGTGGGCACCCGATGGAATCGGTTAGCCATGGTTTGTGAAAGGAAAAAAGGTGGGGAGGAGTGCCAAGCTTTATAAAAGAGCACAAAAGTGCCAATCTCTCTCTCAAAACTTGCTTCATTTTTGTATGGAAGATAGTAAGAACCCCATTGCTAGTCGTTGACAAAAGCAACCACCTCTCAAAACCCAATTTTTATCTCTCTGTTTTACAAATGAAAAGCTCTAGCACATGTTTAATCACTGCTTCCCTCTACGAAGGGCCTTTCTTTTACTTTTATGTTGAGTCACCACGTTCTATCTTTATGCAACATTAAGAGAGCATAGTTGTCATTCTTAGTGTGATATGCATTGTCCCAAAGTTCATTGATTGACTCATATTGTTGGTTTCAGTTGTTCTTAAATTATTTGTATCTAGTCGCCCTCTTAAACTTGAAGGTGTCCTATGCATTTATGTTTTGCTCTCTTTGAAGGACAAGCTGAAAACCATTTGTATGTTTTTCCTTATGATTTGAACACATGTTTGACGTTCATTGTTTCATTTTCATGATCTTTTGTTTGTGTTCATTTGCATATTTACAACATGGTTGCTAAGTTCTTATTGTCAATATTATATCTTCATGCCCATGTTTTAAGTTCTTATGATCCCAGCTCACAAATGCTTACATACATGATCAAGATTGTGTAGGTGCATGTCACCTCAAAAAATTTTCTTTTGTTATCACTTACCTACTCGAGGACGAGCAGGAGTTAAGCTTGGGGATGCTTGATACGTCTCCAACGTATCTATAATTTTTGATGCTCCATGCTTGTTTTTACACCATTTGCCTACTGTTTCGTTACACTTCGTGGCACTTTTATGCATTTTCCAGAACTAACCTATTAACGAGTTGCCACAGTGCCAGTTCCCTGTTTTCTGCTGTTTTTGTGTTTCAGGAGTGATACACAGGAAATATTCTCGGAATTGGACGAAACAAGTTCCTGAAGTCTTATTTTACCCGAAAGCTTCTAGAGATCTGAAGGAGAGTAGGAGGGGGGCCACCAGGGCCCCACACGCTAGGCTCGCACGGCCAGGGGCCTGGCCGCGCCGCCATGGGGTGAGGGCCCCTGGCCCCACTTCTGACATCGCCCCTTCGCCTATAAAGACCCCCCGATGGAAAAAACCTAAGTACCCGATCAATTTTCTAGAACACATCGTGATCCACCGCCGCCGTCGACCCGAAGATCGGGAGGGTCCAGAAGCTCTTCCCAGCACCCTGCCGGAGAGGGGAATCGCCACCGGAGGTCTTCTTCATCGCCATGCTTGCCTCCGGAGCGATGAGTGAGTAGTCTACCTTGGACTATGGGTCCATAGCAGTAGCTAGATGGTTGTCTTCTCCACCATGTGCTTCATGTTTAGATCTCATGAGCTGCCCTACATGATTGAGATCACCGTTATGTAATTCTACATGTTTGGTTTGTTGGGATCCGATGAATATTGGTGTTTATGATTGAGTTGCTGTACTGAATATTATCTTATGTTATCTCTATGTTGTTTATGATCTTGCATGCTCTCCGTTGTTAGTAGCTATCTTGGCCGAGTAGTTGCTAGTGACTCCAAGAGGGGGTATTTATGCTCGATAGTGGGTTCATGCCTCTATTTAACCTGGGGGAGTGACAAAAACCTCTAAGGTTGTAGATGTGCTGTTGCAACTAGGGAGAAAACAACATTTATATGCTCAAGGGCATATGCTTTGTTTACATTACACACTTTGCTTAATGCAATTATCTGTTGTTCGCAACTTAATACTCATGGGGTGTTCAGATTGATATCCCCGGGAGTGGATTATTAGTCATAGATGCAGTTGGATGGCGGTCTATGTATTTTGTTGTAATGCCCAGAGTAAATCTCATAGTGATCTTCTTGACATATCACGTTTATATTTATTCTATCAATTGCCCAACTGTAATTTATTTACCCAGCATGTGTTATTTATATTATGGAGAGACACCACTAGTGAACTGTAGACCCCGGTCCTATTTCCGTCATATTGCTATTACCTGTTTACTTTACTCGCACTGTTTACTTTATTCGCATACTCTACTGTTTTCCACTCGATACGCTCATAACCTTTGTTTCAAGCAAACCGGTGAGATTGACAACCTCATCGCAAGTTGGGAACAAAGTACTTGGTTGTGTGTGTGCAGGTTCTGCGTTGCAGCTAGCAAGCAAAGCTTGGATGAGGCGCCATATATAAATTGTCCAAAGCTATCGCAAACTAGCATGCATCACCTTCAGTCGTCATTGTCTGCTTTTCTCCTGAACGATAAACCTTGGTTTCTTAACTGAGGGAAAACAAGCTGCTATACTCATCATACCTTCCTCTTGGGGTTCCCAACGGGCTGGTCATTCACCACGTACAAGGACCTCTGATCTCCCACATCAACTTGGAGTATCATGCACTGTGTTAGTACTTGGTCTAAGTTGCAATAATATCTATCTTGAGTTGTGATTTGATTTGGATATCTCTATGAGTGGTGTTTGTCAAGTACTTGATGAACTTTAAGGAGTGCTTCGTAGCCCTACGCAATGATTAGTGTTATTCAATAGGAGAGTAATTCAGAGTACCATAGTGAAGAGAAGTTGTTTATTTGTTCAATTATGTTATATTTGTTGGGAGTGTGTCCACTAGTGAAAGTATGATCCCTAGGCCTTGTTTCCAAGCTTTGCACACCATTTACTTGCTGTTTTATTACTTGTTTGCTTGCTGCCATTTTTATTCCAGATTGCATTTACTACTTATAATCATCTATACCACTTGTATTTCACTATCTCTTCACCGAACTAGTGCACCTATACATCTGACAAGTGTATTGGGTGTGTTGGGGACACAAGAGACTTTCTGTATCGTAATTGCAGGGTTGCTTGAGAGGGATAGCTTTGAGCTCTTCCTCCCTGAGTTCGATAAACCTTGGGTGATCCACTTAAGGGAAACTTGCTGCTGCTCTACAAACCTCTACACTTGGAGGCCCAACACTGTCTACAAGAACAGACACGTGCGTAGACATCAAGCTCTTTTCTGGCGCCGTTGCCGGGGAGGTAAGGTAAAAGGTACTCGCATCCTCCTTTGTGAGTGCTCGGAGTTATTTCCTTTAGATTCTGTAATTACATCTTTTTGTTTCATGTTTTTATTTTCACTAGTTAGGCTTAATGGAAAACAAAGAGTTCTTTAGTCTTTTTCCTGATTTTAGATTTGAAGAGAAAGTTGAAAAACCCTTGGAGCTTAATTTGCATGCTAATAGTGTTGTTAGTATGAATGCTTTGAACACCGTTAATGCTAATGCTATAGAAAAGTCTAAGCTTGGGGAAGCTGGTTTTATTAAGTATGATATTTTTAGTCCCCCAGCTTTAGTGGAGAAAGTTTGTTCTGATAATATTTTATCTCCCATATATGATGTTCCTTCTTATGATGATATGTTTGAAGAATATGCTTTGCGAAATAGCTGTTCTCTAGCTTGTGATGATACTAAGCCTCTAGTTTATGATGGTTATGATGATAATATTTTCAGTCCGCCTACTTTTGAGGAGAAAATTAGTTATGATTACAATATGCCTCCTATTTATGATGATTATGGTGATGAGAATAATTATTCTGTTGAATCTTCTCCTATTACTATTGTTCCTGTGGTGAGTATTAATCCTTTTATGCATGTGGCTCATGATATGGAAGCTTTATGTGATAGTTATATTGTTAATTCTATTCATGATGCTACTGAAAGTTATTATGAGAGAGGGAAATATGTTTTGAAGGATCTTAATAATATTGAGTTTCCCTTCTCTATGTTGCAATTCTTGAAGTTGTACTTGTTTTGCCTTCCTATGCTTTTTGCTTTGCGCTTTCATGACTTGTCTCTCTATAAGACTATTTTTCATAGGAAGTGGTTTAGATTTAAATGTGTTTCACACATGCTTTTTGATGCTCTCTATTGCTTCAAGTTCTTATATGGCGCCTTTGCCTCAAGCTCTTATATGGCGCCCACATGAACATCTTTGCAAATTACTGCGCCTAGCTTAAAGGCGTTAAAGAAAAGCACTCTTGGGACATAACCCATTGTTTATTTTCAGTACTTTTTCTTTTATTTGAGTCTTGGAAGTTATTACTACTGTAATAACCTCTCCTTATCTTTTTTATTTCATTGTTGTGCCAAAAGAAGCCTCTAATTTGAGTGAGGTAAGATTTAGGGATGTTGCTGTCCTAAAACAGGTTTCGGTGCTGCACCGTAAAAATTCATGAAAATTCTCTGTATATCTTTTGGACCTGATATTTCTTGTGCATATGCCCCAGGTTATATCCAAACTTTCATTAGTTGAACACTTTTTGATTTCAGCAACAGAAAACCCCTTAAAAATTCGACCTTTGTCAGCAGTTCTGTTTTGACAGATTTCTGCCAATATTTGTGTTTGCCGCTTTATCGCTTTCTTTTGAGTTCTTTTGATCACGGAACTTTTGGGGAAGTTGCTACAGTAGTATTTGCTATATATGTGGTGGTTTTGGGTTGAAACCTGAAGCAAAAAGGGTTGATTATATGTTATGCTTACACTAATGTTGCTAATAGATTTGTGTTTAGTTTTGTATGAAGGAAGTTTTCAAGTGTAGGGATTGGAGAATGATGAGATGAGTTGAAGAATGGACAAAAGCTCAAGCTTGGGGATGCCCATACATCACCCCAAGAAATATTCAAGAAGTACAAGCGTCAAAGCTTGGGGATGCCCCTGAGGCACCCCTTCTTCATCGGCAAAAATTAGGTCACCTTTCAAGACACTATATTTTTATTGCTTCATGCACTATGTGTTTTTCTTGGAGCATCAGTTGTTTTAGTTTCCTTTGTTAGTTTGTTTTGTTTGCTGCAATAAATGGTTAGATCACATCATGTTTCTTTTGGAGGAGATGAACTCGTTTTCATTTGCCAAGAACACTCCGTTTTTCACTCTTATCGTTTCAACGAGTGCTCTCTTTTTCTGCTACTGGGTTTAGCTTGCATTTTTCGCCTTGATTTGTGTTCAGATCTTGTTATATCTTTTCATCAAGGTGTATTTTTGCCTCTGGTCTTTATTGGTTTTTATCAAAAGAGGTGTCTTAAAAAAATTCAAATGGTGTTGGAAAAGAGAAAAAGCTTTATGCAAAAAAGTGGTACAAGAAGGAGCTTGTGTAGACTGCGGCCTAGGCTTTTGCATGTCGTGCTTGATGTCTTTTTGATAGTATGCTTAGTGGTTTTGCTGTAGCATGACTTGTCTCAAATAACTGAGATTCCTTAATGAGCCTTTGAAAAAATCATGCGTTGTTTTTATTGTATGGAAGCATTATTTTGGTTTTCTCCTTGATGCTTTATTTGGGTTGACTTGGCGCATGCTCACACATGTTAGACTCTTACAAAGTCACCAATAGCCTCTATGATTATTTAGTTTTTGACTTTTGATGCCATCTTATGCTTCTTTTAATGTCGCTTTGTCGCTTTGCATGATTATGGCTGTTATTGCTCTCTTAGTTGGTCGCTCCCAGTCTTTTGCTAGCCCTCGCCTTGTACTGAGTATGAGCTCTACTCGTGCATCCAACTCCTAAAAACCAAGTTTGCCATTGTGTCCAATATAAACTCCTATGCATGGTATTTGCAAGCCATTCTAAGTAAATTTTCATGTGCTACCTTTCAAAAAACCTTCAAAATACTTCTCATTTTGTGACACTGTTTTCAGCTCATGGGGACATAGTGGTCGGATTTGCTATCTTCCATATTGCTTATTCCAAAAAAAAGGAAAAAAGAAAAGAAAAAAGGCACTCCTCCATGGAATGTGAATGTTGGTGGGCACCCGATGGAATCGGTTAGCCATGGTTTGTGAAAGGAAAAAAGGTGGGGAGGAGTGCCAAACTTTATAAAAGAGCACAAAAGTGCCAATCTCTCTCTCAAAAACGTGTTTCATTTTTGTATGGAAGATAGTAAGAACCCCATTGCCAGTCGTTGACAAAAGCAACCACCTCTCAAAACCAATTTTTATCTCTCTGCTTTACAAATGAAAAGCTCTAGCACATGTTTAATCACTGCTTCCCTCCGCAAAGGGCCTTTCTTTTACTTTCATGTTGAGTCACCACCTTCTATCTTTATGCACCATTAAGAGAGCATAGTTGTCATTCTGAGTATAATGTGCATTATCCCAAAGTTTTCATTGATTGATTCATGATCATGGTTTCACTTGTTCTCAAATTATTTGTATCTAGTCGCCCTCTTAAACTTGAAGGTGTCCTATGCATTTATGTTTTGCTCTCCATGAGGGACAAGCGGAAAACCATTTGTATGTTTTTCCTTATGATTTGAACACACGTTTGACTTTCATTGTTTCATTTTCATGATCTTTTGTTTGTGTTCATTTTCATGTTTACAACCTGGTTGCTAAGTTCTTATTGTCAAGATTATATCTTTCATGCCCATGTTTTAAGTTCTTATGATCCCAGCTCACAAATGCTTACATATATGATCAAGATTGTGTAGGTGCATGTCACCTCAAAAATTATTCTTTTGTTATCACTTACCTACTCGAGGACGAGCTGGAGTTAAGCTTGGGGATGCTTGATACGTCTCAAACGTATCTATAATTTTTGATGCTCCATGCTTGTTTTTGCACCATTTGCCTTGTGTTTTGTTACACTTCATGGCATTTTTATGCGATTTCTGGAACTAACCTATTGGCAAGATGCCACAGTGCCAGTTCTATGTTTTCTGCTATTTTTGTGTTTCAGAAAAGCTACACGGGAAATATTCTCGGAATTGGACGAAACAAAAGCCAGAAGTCTTATTTTTCCCAGAAGCTTCCCGAAGACCGAAAGAGAGCCGGAGGGGGGCCAGAGGCCGCCCTCACACATAGGTGGCGCGGCCCAGGCCCTGGCCACGCCACCCTAGTGTGAGGATCCCCTGGCTGCCCCCTGACGATGCCCCTTCGCCTATATAAAGCCTCATGACGGAAAACCCTAGGGGAGTCAGCGAAATTTCCAGAACAGTTCCGTAGTGCCGCCGTCGTCGAAGCCAAATTTCGGGGGACAGAAGTCTCTGTTCCGGCACCCTGCCAGGATGGGGAAGTGCCCCCGGAGCCATCTCCATCGGTCTCCATCGCCGTCTCCGCCGTCTCCATCAACCTCACCGCCATCTCCATCAACCTTGCTGTCTCCTATGATGAGGAGGGAGTAGTTCATCCCCGGGGCTGAGGGCTCTACCGGTAGCTATGTGGTTCATCTCTCTCTCCCATGATGTGATCTTTATATGATCGTGAGCTTTGTATCATGTTGAACAAGTAGATATTATTATTCATATATTATGTGTACTCTAGTGGTGTTATTAAAGTAATCTATTCCTCCTGCCATGGTGTAACGGTGACAGTGCGTGCATCATGGTGGTACTTGGTCTAGGCTACGATTGTGATCTCTTATGGATTATGAGAATAATTATCACTATGATAGTATTGAAGTGATCTATTCCTCCTTTCATGGTGTAATGTTGACAGTGTGTGCACCGTGTTAGTACTTGGTCTAAGTTGCAATAATATCTATCTTGAGTTGTGATTTGATTTGGATATCTCTATGAGTGGTGTTTGTCAAGTACTTGATGAACTTTAAGGAGTGCTTCATAGCCCTACGCAATGATTAGTGTTATTCAATAGGAGAGTAATTCAGAGTACCATAGTGAAGAAAAGTTGTTTATTTGTTCAATTATGTTATATTTGTTGGGAGTGTGTCCACTAGTGAAAGTATGATCCCTAAGCCTTATTTCCAAGCTTTGCACACCGTTTACTTGCTGTTTTATTACTTGTTTGCTTGCTGCCATTTTTATTCCAGATTGCATTTACTACTTATAATCATCTATACCACTTGTATTTCACTATCTCTTCGCCGAACTAGTGCACCTATACATCTGACAAGTGTATTGGGTGTGTTGGGGACACAAGAGACTTTCTGTATCGTAATTGCAGGGTTGCTTGAGAGGGATAGCTTTGACCTCTTCCTCCCTGAGTTCGATAAACCTTGGGTGATCCACTTATGGGAAACTTGCTGCTGCTCTACAAACCTCTGCACTTGGAGGCCCAACACTGTCTACAAGAACAGACGCGTGCGTAGACATCACCTATATGAGAACTCATATGTGACTATGGCCGTTGCGCAGTCGGTTAAATTATAGCAAATTTTCATACCCGTAAATAATAGAAATAATGTAGATTATTTTAGACGAAATACAAAAAAAGGTTCGTATACCTATCAACATAACATACCTGCAAGATGGATATTGTTTTGTATCTCTTGCACTATGTTACTCTATAACTTGCCCAGCCGAGCAGCGCTGAACATATATCAAAACAAAAACTGAGGCATCACTTATGGTCATGTTTACCAATTTCTCTTAGCATGCTATTCCAACCTTTCTGAACAGCCTTGCGATTTTAACACAATGCAGAACAAAGAACTTTGTCATAAGAATATTATTGCTATAATAATGAACATGTTTTGGACTGAAGCATTCGAAGAAGTGCATACTATTGAACCCAATAGGGCAGTGACAATGGTATCCAAGGAGAAGTAAAGCAACATACCTGAATATGGACTCTTGTAGTTAAAGTACCCTAGGATGTTTTCCATCAAACCAGAACCATGCAATAACCATATAACACACTTACGTAATTAATTTCAGATACCGGAACCAATAGCTTATGCAATTCCAATTATTCCAGAACATTGTCTACTTTCATGATATGATATGTGCCGTGCAAGAAGCATATGGCTAATTTAGAACATGGCAATACTGAAAGAGCATTTCCCGCCTAATTGATTTTGGCGTTTGTTAACAATACATTATCTATTAATGTGTGATTATGCTTTGCAGGATTTTATTATGTTCTTGCACAAGATATTGGGTTCCCTATATTATACTTGATATTTATCATTATCCAAAGGAAATTATTGAGGAAATGGTGATAATAGGCTCTGGGAGAAGTTTCATATAAAGTTGGGCCAGGAAGGCCGGCTTTAGCCGGTCCCCAGACCGGCTATAGCCGGACTGCTCATTTTCGAGAGAGGCTCTGCGCCTCTGGTCTCAACCGGCTATTTGTCCGGCTATTTCCGGCTGGGCCGGATATTTCAGGCTGGCTATAGCCGGTGTGAGGCCGGCTTTAGCCGGTGTGGCCGGCTTTAGCCGGACTTATCTCCGGCTTTAGCCGGACTTCCTGGCTGGCAACGGTCAGATATTTTGGGGGGGTATAAATACCCCCACCTTCTTCTCCAATGAGCAGCTCGTCCAAAAAGAAGAAGACCACCATTGTTGAGCCACCAAATCAACTAGATCTCCTTCCTCAACCCACCAAAGCTCTTGATCTTTGGAGAATCGAAGGAGAAGACCATCATCTACATCCTCACCGAAGCGATTTGATTTCCCCTCTCATTTGCTTGAGGGCCCTTGTGTCTTGGGTTCCCTTGTGTCCCAAGACCTTGTTTGTGTATTTGATATATTGCTACTTGTTGTTTGACAGCATTGTGTTGTGCTTGGGAGCCTCCAATTCGGTTGTGGATGCGTGCCCCAAGATTGTAAAGGCCGGTTCCGCCTTGAGGAATCCCTTAGTGGAAAGTGAGCTAGGCCTTTGTGGCGGAAGCTTGCACCGGAGAATAGGGTGAGCCTTTGTGGCGTTGGTTAGGCCTTTGTGGCAACCACACCCCTCCAACATAGACGTACTTCCCCTAAAAAGGAAGGAACTACGGGAATTACATCCTTGTCTCCGTGTGCTCCACTCTCGGTTACCTCTATCCTTTATTGCCTTTACTTATTGTATCTTGTTTAGCTTGCTAGTTGACATATAGGTAAATTCACCTTAGTTGCATATCTAGAGAATTTACCTTTGTGTCAAGCCTAAATTGAAAAAGAACTAAAATTTGAGTAGCACCTATTCACCCCCCCTCTAGGTGCCCATACAATCCGTTCAATTGGTATCAGAGCCTCGGCTCTTATTTCGGGCTTAACCGCCTAAGAGTATGGAAACTTCACCTAGTGAGGGCTCGGGTCAAGTTTCCATGGGTGAGTTCAAATCTTTGGAATCATCCATGGCTTCCATGACATCTCAAATAAGTGAGTTGCGTGAAATGATGGCGCAACTCATGCAAGCTAAAACTGCTAATGCTTCTCCACCTCCGGAAAAACCCGCTACTCCACAAGTGGAGAATGTGGGGATAGATGAGGAGGGTGCCGACAAAAATGATGCTAAGTCTTCCACCAAGGCCGACGGGAAAGGTGAATACCCGCATTGGTATTCACCTGACCCGCCGGTTCCTCATCCTCATATTAACCATAGAGGTGATCCGCCTAAGCTTGATGCATTAAACTTTGGTCAATGGCAATATCAAATGATCTCTCATATGCGCAGTTCTTGCATCGAGCTTTGGAGGATCGTTGAGGAAGGATTCAAGGCCGTGGATCCCCACAACATGACAAGAAGAGAGACGGTCGATAGCCAACTCAATGCTACCGCTCTTCACATGATTCAAGTCGCCGTGGGATCCAAGGACTTGCCTCACATCCAACACTTCTCCACCGCCAAAGAAGCTTGGCAAGCTCTCTCCGACGTCTTTGTTGGCAATGAGAGCATGAAGAAAACAAGATATATTGCCTTCTCAAATCAAGCGGAGGGTTTCTTCATGATGGATGGTGAGGATCATCAAGAGATGTATAGAAGACTCAAGGCTATTGCTACCACCTTCAAGAACCTCGGTGCTCACCATATTGATGATGAGTGGATCAAGATGAAGTACATTCTTGCTCTCACTCCATATGAGCCCGCGGATGTGAAGAGTGTTCAAGGGAAGCACAACTTCAATGAGATGACCTCCAATCAAGTGATGCAAGAGATTCAAGCATACAAGGTTTCCGCACAAAATGCGGAAGATGCCCGTGCCTGTGCCATAGGAATGCAACGAAGCTCTAATCTTGCATTGAAAGCAAGTGTGGTTGAGAAAGAGGTTCCTCTTCAAGCGAGTATTGAAGCAAGACTAGAGATGTGTCCCGAGGACATAAGGCATGAGTACAATGAGCACATGGCCTTCTATGGAAAAACCTTTTGGGTTGATCCACACAAGGCTAAAGAAGACAATCAAAGAAGAAGCAAGTCAAGTGGCTATCAAAGGAATGACAACAATGGTCAAAGGGTGAGGACTTGCTACAATTGCAATGATAGATTCCACTTTGTTGCCGAGTGCCCTTATGAGAAGAGAGAAGACCATGGTGGAAAGCTCATCTTCAAAAGCAAGACCAAGTCACCATCCAAGAAGCCATTTGTGAAGAAGGGTGGACCAAAGAAGAGACAACCAAAGTTTGTGTTCTTGACTCAAGAAGAGTACTCCGCAAGTGAGAGTGATGAAGAAGAAACCACAACTAGTGAGGTGGCCGCAATGGCAACCACCTCCACCTCCTCCACATCACTCTTTGAATCCCCCAATGAGGACTCTCTTCTCAAGAACGTCAAGTGCCTTATGGCCAAGTCTTCCGAGGACTATGCTTCCGGTGGATCAAAATGGGTGCTTGATAGTGGATGCACAATTCATATGACCGGAAGCAAGGAGATTATGACGGAGATGAGGCCTAATGACAATCATATAACCGTCACTTATGGAGACATGTCACAATCCGAGGTATTGGGTCTTGGCAAGGTGGTGGTCGCACCGGATATTTCCCTTGTGGACGTCATGCTTGTTGAGACCCTAGGTTACAATTTACTTTCAGTTCGTGCACTTGGTAAGATGGGCTTTGCCGTCTTCATTGATAATGACATTGTGGTACTCTTGTGGAGCAAGTCTCTAAAGGTCGCTTTCGTTGGACACATTGAAAATAACTTGTATGTGGTGGACTTTTCGGGGAAAACCACTACAAGTGCAATGTGTTTATTTGGAAAGGCCGATGTGGGTTGGCTTTGGCATCGCCGACTAGCCCATGTCAATATGAGAACTTTGCAAAGCCTTCACAAGGGTGGCCACATACTCGGACTAAAAGAGAATGTTTCTTTTGCCAAAGATCGTGTTTGCAGGGCTTGCGTTCTAGGAAAAATGCATGATTCTCCCCACCCAAGCAAGACTATCATTTCTTCCAAGAGGATCTTGGAGCTCCTTCATGTGGATCTCTTTGGTCCTCCCTCTCATGCAAGTCTTGGTGGGAAGAAATATTGTTTGGTGATTGTTGATGACTATTCAAGATATACTTGGGTCTACTTCTTCAAGCATAAGAGTGAGACTCAACAAACCGTCATCGACTTTGCCAAGGAAGTTGAACGTCAACATGGGCAAACTATTTTGGCAATTAGAAGTGACAATGGCTCGGAGTTCAAGAACTACACCTTAAATGGATTTCTTAGTGATGAGGGAATTCGTCATCAATATTCCGCTGCATACACCCCTCAACAAAATGGTGTAGCCGAAAGGAAGAACCGGACTCTCATGGATATGGCTAGGTCCATGTTGGCGGAGTTTAAGTCTCCATACAACTTTTGGGCCGAAGCTATCTCTACGGCTTGTCACTCTTCAAACCGGCTCTTCCTCCGCAAAGGCCTAAACAAGACTCCATATGAAATACTCACCGGAAGCAAGCCCAACATCTCCTACTACCGGGTTTTCGGGTGTAAGTGTTTCTTTCAAAGAAAAGGAGTTCGTTTAGGTAAATTTGATCCGAAAGCAATAGAAGGTATTTTTGTTGGTTATGGTGCCGAATCCCACACTTATAGAGTCTTCAACAAGTCCACCGGACGTGTTGAAGAATCTTGTAGTGTGGTATTCGAAGAGAATGACGGCTCCCAAGGGGGGCGAGATGTTGTTTCTTGTGATGTAGATGATGAAATACCTCGAGAAGCCATAGGAAGAATGGGCGTGGGATATTTCCGCCCCATTGAGGGACACCTTGTGGCCGACCGGGAAGGACTATGCTCTACTCAAGTGGAGCCTTCATCTTCACAAGCTCAACAAGCCTCTCCCAAGGAAGCAACTAATGCACCAACCGAAGAACAAGACAAGGACCTTCATGAAGAAGAAGGGGCACCACCATCCTCTCCGGTTATCTCAACCGCCCCCAATTCTTCACAAGACCAAGATCAACCTACTCATGAAGATAATGATGATCAAGGTCAATTTGATGGTCAAGACGGGGACCAAAATGATCAAGATGATCAAGTGACTCCTCCAAGGTCAAATGAGGAGATCGAAGCCCGTCGCAAGAAAAGAGTTGAAAGGGATTTGGAGCTTAAAGGTCATACCCTTGAGAGGGTTATTGGAGATTTAAGAAGCAAAGTGTCAACCCGGCGTCAATTGGCACAATTTAGCTCCCATCATGCTTATATCTCCATGGTTGAACCCAAGAAAGTATTTAAAGCACTTGAAGATCCGGATTGGTTGGATGCTATGCATGAAGAACTCAACAACTTCAAGCGCAATAATGTATGGGTGTTAGTAGAGAAGCCAAAGGAGTGCCGCAATGTGATTGGCACAAAGTGGATATTCAAGAACAAGCAAGATGAGCATGGAATTGTTGTGAGGAACAAGGCAAGATTGGTTGCTCAAGGTTTCTCTCAAGTTGAAGGCATTGACTTTGGAGAGACTTATGCTCCCGTGGCTCGTCTTGAGTCCATCCGTATCCTTCTTGCATATGCCACTCATCATAATTTTAAGTTGCAACAAATGGATGTTAAGAGTGCATTTCTTAATGGTCCATTGAAAGAGGAAGTGTATGTTAAGCAACCCCCGGGGTTTGAGGATCTCAACTTTCCTAACCATGTCTACAAACTCCATAAGGCACTCTATGGCCTTAAACAAGCCCCACGTGCGTGGTATGAGCACCTTAGGGAGTTGTTGGTAGACCGTGGGTTTGAAGTTGGGCAAATCGATCCTACTCTTTTTACTAAGAGGGTCAATGGGGAGCTTTTCGTATGCCAACTATATGTTGATGATATTATCTTTGGCTCTACTAACAAAGCTTTTAATGATGAATTTTCAAAGCTTATGACCGATAGGTTCGAGATGTCTATGATGGGCAAAATGAAGTTCTTTCTTGGTTTTGAAATCAAGCAATTGAAAGAAGGGACTTTTATTTATCAAGCCAAATATGTCCAAGACATGCTCAAGAGGTTCAAGATGAAAGAACTAAATGGGGCCGCCACACCAATGGCCACAAAATGTCATCTTGAGCTTGATCCTAATGGTAAAGATGTGGATCAAAAGGTATACCGTTCTATGATCGGTTCTTTGCTTTACCTTTGCGCATCTAGACCCGATATTGTGTTGAGTGTAGGTGTGTGTGCAAGGTATCAAGCCGCTCCTAAAGAAAGCCACCTTATGGCGGTTAAGAGAATCTTTCGATATTTGGTTCATACCCCAACTTATGGGCTTTGGTATCCCAAAGGCTCGGATTTCTCTCTTTGTGGCTTCACGGATTCGAATTGGGCCAGTGACAAGGATGATAGGAAATCAACCTCCGGAGCTTGCCAATTTCTTGGTAGGTCTTTGGTGTGTTGGTCTTCTAAGAAGCAAAATTGTATATCTCTCTCCACCGCCGAAGCCGAATATATTGCCGCCGCAAGTGGATGTACTCAATTGTTATGGATGAGGCAAACTTTAAGGGAATATGGTGTCAATTGTGACAAAGTGCCTCTTTTATGTGACAATGAGAGTGCTATCAAGATAGCCTATAATCCGGTGCAACATTCAAGAACCAAGCATATTGAGATCCGGAATCACTTTATTAGAGATCATGTTGCCCGTGGTGATATTGAGCTTGCATATGTAAGCACCAAGGATCAACTTGCCGACATATTCACGAAGCCCCTTGATGAAGCAAGATTTGGATATTTGAGGAATGAGCTAAATATCATTGATTCAAGGAGTGTGGCTTGAGCATCTTGCAAATACACCTATTTTCAATGCTTGTTTGGTTTAGGTGTGGGCATGGAGATAGGGGGAGTGCGGTCCTAATTAATTGGGCTATCCCTCCCCCCATAATGCCAATAGTGACAAAATTGTTCTCGTTCTATCATTTTTGTGATATATGAGTTTCAATGACGAGTATTGGTTATGGACCCAAGATATATCTTCGCGGTCCAATGCCATAACACTCATACATGGTGGCCTCGGCCACCGACCTCTTCTTTTTGAAGAGTTGATTCTTTGCAAATCCTATTTGAGTTTTATTGAGCTTTTTCGTCATTATCTCTATCCTTGAAATGGGAAGGCACTAGCATTGGTTTTTCCAAAGATTTCTTGTGTTTTGCAATGCCAAGTGCCGAGAACCACTCCATGCATGTTTTCTATCCTAAGCCCACTTACCTAAAGCCAAATCATCCTCTCTTGCATGCCCAGAATTTCCAGAATTCAAAGTCATCAGTTTTGTGCCATCTAGACCAGCTATAGCTGGTCCTCCACCGGAAATAGCCGGGGTGCGGCTTTAGCCGGCCCACCCGGCTATAGCCGGCCTGGGGGTTTTTCGAGTCCAAGTCTTTAGGCCGTGGGGGTGAGGGTTTCCTCAGTTACCCCCACGCCTATTCTTCTCCACTCGACCCCTCTCCCTTGGAGCCGCCGCCGCCGTCAATCCTCTCCTTCGGCCGCCGGTGCTTCTTCTCCGGCCGGCCACCTCTCCGGCGCCCTCCCCATGGACCAGGGTACCCATCCTACTCTCTCCTCTCTCTCTCTCCCTAGGTCTCCCTAGGGTTAGGGTTAGTTGATCTTGTGGTACCTTGTTGATCATCTGGGAATGTGTGGTTTCGTGATTCCTTCCTGCATTGCGTAGATTGAAAACACTTGACTTGTTTTGGTGGCCTACTTCGGAGATTTCAATTCTGCTCATCTGGTCCGGCTAAAGCCGGGGTCAGACCGGCTATAGCCGGCCTGACCGGCTAAAGCCGGCCTAAGGCCGGAAATAGCCGGTGTAGATCACCATTTACAGTCCTGTTTTTTCCTTTTATGCTATTGCTCTTTGATCCTCTGGCATGCATGCTTATCCTATATGCCTTCTACATATGTGCTGTATGCAGGTGGTTCTCGACCCAAGCGGACATGCTATATTGATCCTTCTCTTGCCCGCCGTCAAGAAAATCAAGATGCTCGTATGACTGCTGTGATGAAGAAGAAGCGGTTGGAAGAACGGAAGAAGAAATCGCTGTTTGCCAACATTGGTGATCTCAAGAAGCTGTCCAAGCAAGAGTACCGTGAGTTCCGTGAGCAGAAATTCTATGTCTTGCCGAGGGACATCGACAGTGGTTCCTTCTACCGGTCTGAGCATCAGAGGATATATGAGCAGGTGTATGAGACCATGAGCACAAAGGTATGCCCTATGAAGTTCACCAACATTGCAGCGTTGTCCAGGGATGAGTACTTTGCCGATGCTCTTTGGGTCACCGAGAAGTTAGGGTTGCACAAGTTGATGGTCTTCAAGCAAGACTACAATCCTCATCTGATTCAGCAGTTCTTTGCCACATTGGAGTTTGATACTCGAGATGAGGTTGGTTTCACTTGGATGTCAGGAGAAGTGAGGAAGTACTCGACCATCTCGCTTTGGGAAGCTTTTGGGCTATAGGTTTGATGGCATTCATCGACCTAGAGGTGCCCGCTTGCATCTCGACACCACCGAGTACAACAAGAGGAAGATCCAGTGTTTGTATGGTCCAGGGGGCAAAGCGGGAGAGACTGCAAATCTCCTTCCCCTCTATGATATTTTGCTTCGGATATTCCGTGCCAACATTGCTCCAAGTGGGGGCAACAATGATTTTATCAGAGGTGGACCTGTGCATCTTCTCCACCATGCCCGTCTTGTCTTTGAGGCCGGAAGGGATTGTGAAGGAATGGAGCTCGATGTGATGTACTTCATCTTCATGGAGATGAAGATTGCTATGCTTGATAGGAAGATCCCTCCTTATGCTCCATTCATCATGAGGCTTATCATTGACAGAGGCATTGAAGGAGACTTTGAGATTGAGGAAGATTTGCTTGATGGAGAGTTGGAAGTGCACAAGCCCAACAAGCTGTACAAGAAGACCGCTCATTTGGTGTCTAGCACCTCAAGTGCTTATCCCTCTTCGAGTGATGTGTTGGGTGGCAACATCTATGCTAGTGGTTCTAGGAGGAAGAATGTGGATCCACCAAGTGGTGGAATGGCTCAAGAGATGAAGAAGCTTAAGTGGTGGCAAAGGGCTTTGTTTTGCATGAACAATGATGTGCGTCAAACTCAATACAAGGACTATGTGGACCGGAAGCACATTTCCAAGAAGCAAAGGGAGTTGGATGCTCGTTTGAGGGCTGTGGAGAAGGGCAAAGGTGCTAGCCATGAAGAAGAGTCCCAAGAACAAGATCTATCCGGGGACACTTTTTCTTTTGGCAAGTGGAATGAAGGATCAACTTTTGATTGGAAGGAGTTAGCCGAAGTCACCTCGAAGGGCAAGGAAGCCGTTGATGATGAAGATGAGGAAGAAGATGAAGATGATGATGAAGAGGAAGAAGACGATGACCAAGAAGATGATGAGGATGATGAGGACTTTGATGATGTTGATGAGTGATCTCGTGTTGTGGTCTCCCTTTTTGGTGTCTTGATGCCAAAGGGGGAGAAAGTCCCATTTGCATGTGTTTCCATTTGGATTTGAGGTTTTCCATTTGGATTTGGTTGGGTCACAAGCTCTTATATCGTGGGCTTGCTCGCTTGTGTCCCATGGTTGAACTTATCATCTACCTACTACTATGTGTTGAACTATGTGCTATTATCTTGTGTAGTAGACCTTATGCTTATCGTTATTAATCCTACTTGCTATATCTTGTCATATTATATGTTTGTTGATTATGTGCTATTAAATTATGATATATATCTTGTGCACATATGGATCACATTATAAAATCTAGGGGGAGTTCTTATTGTTGATGTGTCTTTGTATTCAAATACAAAACTTAAAATAAGGCACATAGCAAGGGGGAGCTCCGTCTATATTTTATATCGTTTGAAACATGCAAATTTATGTATTGTCATCAAACACCAAAAAGGGGGAGATTGAAAGAGCATTTCCCGCCTAATTGATTTTGGCATTTGTTAACAATACATTATCTATTAATGTGTGATTATGCTTTGCAGGATTTTATTATGTTCTTGCACAAGATATTGGGTTCCCTATATTATACTTGATATTTATCATTATCCAAAGGAAATTATTGAGGAAATGGTGATAATAGGCTCTGGGAGAAGTTTCATATAAAGTTGGGCCAGGAAGGCCGGCTTTAGCCGGTCCCCAGACCGGCTATAGCCGGACTGCTCATTTTCGAGAGAGGCTCTGCGCCTCTGGTCTCAACCGGCTATTTGTCCGGCTATTTCCGGCTGGGCCGGATATTTCAGGCCGGCTATAGCCGGTGTGGCCGGCTTTAGCCAGACTTATCTCCGGCTTTAGCCGGACTTCCTGGCTGGCAACGGTCAGATATTTTGGGGGGGTATAAATGCCCCCACCTTCTTCTCCAATGAGCAGCTCGTCCAAAAAGAAGAAGACCACCATTGTTGAGCCACCAAATCAACTAGATCTCCTTCCTCAACCCACCAAAGCTCTTGATCTTTGGAGAATCGAAGGAGAAGACCATCATCTACATCCTCACCGAAGCGATTTGATTTCCCCTCTCATTTGCTTGAGGGCCCTTGTGTCTTGGGTTCCCTTGTGTCCCAAGACCTTGTTTGTGTATTTGATATATTGCTACTTGTTGTTTGACAGCACTGTGTTGTGCTTGGGAGCCTCCAATTCGGTTGTGGATGCGTGCCCCAAGATTGTAAAGGCCGGTTCCGCCTTGAGGAATCCCTTAGTGGAAAGTGAGCTAGGCCTTTGTGGCGGAAGCTTGCACCGGAGAATAGGGTGAGCCTTTGTGGCGTTGGTTAGGCCTTTGTGGCAACCACACCCCTCCAACGTAGACGTACTTCCCCTAAAAAGGAAGGAACTACGGGAATTACATCCTTGTCTCCGTGTGCTCCACTCTCGGTTACCTCTATCCTTTATTGCCTTTACTTATTGTATCTTGTTTAGCTTGCTAGTTGACATATAGGTAAATTCACCTTAGTTGCATATCTAGAGAATTTACCTTTGTGTCAAGCCTAAATTGAAAAAGAACTAAAATTTGAGTAGCACCTATTCACCCCCCCCCCTCTAGGTGCCCATACGATTCGTTCAAATACCGCCATCGTGGCTACCTTGTAGTAGAGGAAATTCTTATTGGAGAGGGGGAGAGAGAGCTTCTGAACACATGGACCATAGGAAAAACATTTGGATAACACCACAGCGATGGCATCTTGGATCTGCACTACCGGGCCTAGTCGTCGGCGGCTGCCCCCATGCCACCACCACCATCGGTCTCCCTGCCACTGTCCCACACTTGGCCGACGGCCCACGCATGCCAGCCGCTCCCGCTGCGTTGGCCTCCTCCGTGCCGGATCATCGGCAGATCGATGGGGGCGGGAGGACGGGGGGCAGGGCGGCGTCGGCTTCCGGGGCGGATGCTGTTGCAGCCGGCGAGGGTAGGTTGGGGACTGGGAGGGCGCGGGATGGTGCCCGTCGGAGGCCAATGCGCGGATGGAGAGCGGGGTGCGGCGGTGGTGCGGGGAGCGGGGGAAGGGGAGGGAGTTGGGGGTTGGTGGGAGCCGGCGGCGCGGGGGCAGGCGCGAGGGGAGGGGGCTGAGGAGGAGGGAGGCTTGGAGGATGCTCATGGCGGCAGCAGTAGGAGGCGGCCGGCGCGGGCGAGGTGGGAGACGCGTGACTTTGGGAGGAGGAGGGGTTTTTTTACTGCTCAGTTGGTCCGCTTTTCTTTTCAGTGGCCACAAGTAGCCTTATTGTGGACGGAACGACGAAGCGAGGCAGTTTGGTTGTTGGCAGGTCCAGCTGCCACCTGCCTATGCACGAGAGGTCCACAGTCTTCCATAGCGCGAACGACAAGTGCCTTCAGAACGCTCGCTCACATTCAAGCTTAAAGCTTGTAGTAATTTTTGATGCTCCATGCTTGTTTATACACCATTTTCTTTGTGTTTTGTTACACTTCGTCGCGTTTTTATGTATTTTCCGGAACTAACCTACTAACGAGACGCCACAGTGTCAGTTCCCTATTTTCTGCTGTTTTTGTATTTCAGAAAAGCTACATAGGAAATATTTTCGGAATTGAACGAAACAAAAGCCGAACCTCTTATTTTTACCAAAGTTTCATGAAGACCGAAGATGAGACGGAGGGGGGTCATAGGCCGGCCACACCCTAGGGTCATGCGGCCCTGGCCCTGGCCACGCCACTAGGGGGTGAGCCACCCTGGTCCACCTCCTGATGCCGCCCTTCCGCCTATATATTCCCCTCGACGGGAAAAACCTAAAGACCCGATCAATTTTCCTCGAAACATACTGCAAGCAACCACCATCATTGACGCAAGATTGGGAGGATCCAGGAGCTCTTCTCGGCACCCTGCCAGAGAGGGGAATCCCTGCCGGAGGCCTTCTCCACCACCATGGTCGCCTCCGGAGTGATGTGTGAGTAGTCTACCTTGGACTACGGGTCCATAGCAGTAGCTAGATGGTTGTCTCCTCCACCATGTGCTTCATATTTAGATCTTGTGAGCTGCCCTACATGATCAAGATCATCTTTGTGTAATTCTACATGTTGTGTTTGTTGGGATCCGATGAGTATTGGTACTATGTCAAGTTGATGTGCTGAATTATTATCTTTATGTTATCTCTATGTTGTTTATGATCTTGCATGCTCTCTGTTGCTAGTAGATATCTTGGCCGAGTAGATGCTAGTGACTCCAAGAGGGAGTATTTATGCTCGATAGTTGGGTTCATGCCTCTAGTAATCTGGGGGAGTGACAGAAACCTCTAAGGTTGTAGATATGTTGTTGCCACTAGGGAGAAAACAATATTCTTGTGTTCAAGGACATTTGCATTGTTTACATTACGCACTTTGCTTAAGGTGATAATCTGTTATTCGCAACTTAATACCCAATGGTTGCTCGGAGGACATCTGGAGGGTGGATTATTAGTCATAGATGCAGTTGGATTACGGTCTATCTATTTTGTCGTAATGCCCAGAGTGAATCTCATAGTGATCCTCATGACATATGTATGTTATCTTTATTCTATCATTTGCCCAACTATAATTTGTTTACCCAGCATGTTGTTATTTATCTTATGGAGAGACACCACTATTGAACTATGGACCCTGGTCCAATTTCCTTTACATTACTATACCATTTTACTTTTACTCGCACTGTTTACTTTCTTGCATACTATTACCTTTTACCACTCGATACACTTAATCCTTTGTTTACAGCAAACCGGTGAGATTGACAACCTCATCATAAGTTGGGGCAAAGTACTTGATTGTGTTGTGTGCAGGTTCTATGTTGCTGCTGGTGAAAAGCTACATGCCGACAATCAGTTATCTGGCGCCATTGTCCAGAGTGTCGCAAAGCTAGCATGCATCAACCTTCGGAAGTGTGGTTCTTTCTTCTACTGGTTTGATAAACCTTGGTTTCACAACTGAGGGAAAACTTGCTGCTGTGCTCATCATACCTTCCTCTTGAGGTTCCCAACGGGGTGTTATCTACACGCCATCAAGCATTTTTTCTGGCGCTGTTGCCGGGGATTGAAGAAGAATAAGCTCCCACGTCAACTAGGCATTAGCATTTTTTTGGCGCCGTTGCCGGGGAGAAAGAAGATTTCTGCAAGGGAAGTCTCTCACGCTCAATCTTTTATTTTGTTTTTGTTTTGCTTTATTTTATTTTTGCTTGCATCTTTTTATCAAAAATACAAAAAAATTAGTTCCTTTATAGTTGTTACTTTTACTTTCCTGCTTTTTAGTCTTGCTAGAATGAGTAATCCTGAAGTTGAAGTTCATACTTTTAAGCAATAGGGGGAGAGAGTTTGAAAGATGCTTGGTACCGAATTAGCAATGCTCATCATAGGTGTACAAAGAAGCATTCTACCATGATCCTCCTTAGAAATTTTTATGTTGGTATATCTAGTTGGAATAGGTACGTTCTTGATACTCTTGCAGGAGGTAATTTTCTGGGTACTCCTGCTTTGGAAGCTTGCACTTTAATTGAAAGTTTAGTGGGAGTACCACCTATTCATGTTGTTAAAACTGAGGTCACTTTGGAGGAAGTTTTAGAAAAACTTAGCTCTCTAGAAAAAAGGTTGCCAAATAACCTTGATAACGCTAGCCAGGTTAATGAATCGATAGAAAGTATCGGTAAGAGAATCACCGTTTTAGAGGCTAGTACTACTCATGATAGTCAAAACCTTAGGATTGGTAAACTAGAGGAGTCTATGGAAACTTTAAGTTCAATTTTCTCTTCTCTTAAGTTTAAGAAGGAGAAAGCTTTTGTTGGAAAGGAGCAAAAATTTATGTATGTTCCCAAGGTATCTGTGCCTAAACCGCAGCATGTTTTAAGATTGGTAAGACTTTTAGTTCAACTAAGAGTGACTTGTAGGTTGAATCATATTCGGGAACTTCTAAAGTGCCTAGTGTGGTAAGTGGTGCTCTTGAGGAAACAGTTCATCTTAATGCTTCATTTGAAAATACTTGATTTGCACTTTCTGCGCCTAGCTCAAAGGCGTTAAAGAAAAGCACTCTTGCGAGATAACACAATGTTTTCTTTTCAGTAATTTTTCTTTTATTTGATTCTTGGAAGCTATTACTACTGTAATGGTCTCTCCTTATCATTTTTATTTCGTTTTTGTGCCAAGAAGAACCTCTAATTTGAGGGAGGTAAGATTTGGGGAAGTTGTTGTCCTGAAATAGATTTCTGCGCTGCACCATAAAAATTAGTGAAAATTCTCAGAATATCTTTTTGATCTGAAATTTCTTGATCATATGCCCCAGGTTATATATAAACTTTCATTATTTTTGCACTTTTTTATTTGAGCAACATAAGGTCCTCGAAAAAATCAACATTTGTCAGCTGTTCTATTTTGACAGATTTCTGCCACTATTTGTGTTTGCCTCTCGATCGCTTTCTTTTTGAGTTCTTTTGATCACGGAACTTTTGAGGAAGTTGCTACAATATTATATGATTTATATGTGGTATATTTGGGTTTGAAACTGAACCAAAAGGGTTGATTTACTATCATGTTTATGCTAACATTGCTAATAGAATTGTGTGAAGTTTTTGTATGAAGGAAGTTTTCAAGTGTAGGGAATGGAGAGTGATGAGATGAGATGAAGTATGGACAAAAGCTCAAGCTTGTGGATTCCCTTGTCACCCCAAGAAATATCCAAGAGGTACAAGTGTCAAAGCTTGGGGATGCCCCCGAGGCAACCCTTCTTCATCGGCAAAAATCAGGTCACCTTTCAACACAATATATTTTTATTGCTTCATATTCTATGCATTTTTCTTGGAGCGTCTTACTTTTGCTTTCAGTTTTCTTTTGTTTTGTTTGCTGCAATAAATGGATGGACCCCAACAAATTTCTTTTGGAGAAGACATACCTCGTTTTTCATTGCCAAGAACACTCTATTTTTCACTCTTATCGTTTAACGAGTGTTCTCTTTTTCTAAAACTGCGTTTAGCTTTCGTTTTTTTCACCTTAATTTTTATTCAGATCTTGTTATATCTTTGCATCAAGGTGTATTTAGACCTATGGTATATGTTGGTTTTTATCAAAAGAGTTGTCTCAAAAAGGTTTGAATGGTGTTGGAAAAGAGAAAAAGTTTTCATGCAAAAAGTGGTACAAAAAGGAGCTTGTTTAGACTGTGGCTTAGACTTTTGCATATCATGCTTAATGTCATTTTGATAGTATGCTTAGTAGTTTTTGCTGTAGCATGACTTGTCTCAAATTACTGAGATTGCTTAATGAGCCTTTGAAAAAATCAGGCGTTGTTTTTATTATATGGAAGCATTTTATTGTGGTTTTCTCCTTGATGCTTTATTTGGGTTGACTTGGCGCATGCTTATAACATGTTTGACTATAACAAGTCGCCATAAGCCTCTATGATCATTTGGTTTTTGACTTGTGATACCACTTTATGCTTCGTTTAATGATGTTTTGTCGCTATGCATGATTATGGCCGTTATTGCTCTCTTAGTTGGTCGCTCCCAGTCGTTTCCTAGCCTTCATTTTGTACTGAGTATGAGCTATACTCATGCATCCAACTCCCAAAAACTAAGTTTGCCAATGTGTCCACTATAAATTCCTATGCATGATATTTGCAAGCCATAACAAGTAAATTTTCATGTGCTACCTTTCAAAAAAACCTTTAAAATACTTCTCATTTTGTGACACTGTTTTCAGCTCATGGGGACATAGTGGTCGGATTTGCTATCTTCCATATTATTTATTCCAAAAAAAATAAAAAATAAAAAAAGAAAAGAAAAAGGCACTTCTCCATGGTATGTGAAAGTTGGTGGGCACCCGATGGAATTGGTTAGCCATGGTTTGTGAAAGGAAAAGTGGGGAGGAGTGCCAAGCTTTATAAAAGAGCACTAAAGTGCCAATCTATCTCTCAGAAACTTGCATTGTATGGAAGATAGTAAGAACCCCATTGCCAGTCGTTGACAAAGACAACCACCTCTCAAAACCAATTTTTATCTCTCTGTTTAACAAATGAAAAGCTCTAGCACATGTTTAATCACTGCTTCCCTCTGCGAAGTGCCTTTCTTTTACTTTTATGTTGAGTCTCCACCTTCTACCTTTATGCACCGTCTAAGAGAGCATAGTTGCCATTCTGAGTTTAATGTGCATAGTACCAAAGTTTATCATTGATTGATTCATGATTATGGTTTTGCTTGTTCTTAAATTATTTGTATCTAGTCGCCCTCTTAAACTTGAAGTTGTCCTATGCATTTATGTTTTGCTATTCCATGAAGGACAAGCTGAAAACCACTTTGCTATGTTTTTCCATATGATTTGAACACACACTTGACTTTCAATGTTTCATTATTCATGATCTTTTGTTTGTGTTACTTTTCATATTATAACATGGTTGCTAAGTTTTTATTCTCAAGATTATGTCTTTTATGCCCATGTTTTAAGTACTTTGATCCCAGCACCCAATGCTTTATATCGTTGATCAAGATTGTGATGGTGCATGTCACCTCAAAAATTATTCTTTTGTTATTACTTACCTACTTGAGGACGAGCATGAGTTAAGCTTGGGGATGCTTGATACGTCTCAAACATATCTATAATTTTTTATGCTACATGCTTGTTTATACACCATTTGCTTTGTATTTTATTACACTTAGTGGCATTCTTATGCATTTTCCGGAACTAACCTACTAACGAGACGCCACAGTGCCAATTCCATGTTTTTTGCTGTTTTTGTGTTTCAGAAAAGCTACACAGGAAATATTTTCGGAATTAGACGAAACAAAAGCCGAACCTCTTATTTTTACCGAAGCTTCACGAAGACCGAAGATGAGACGGAGGGGGGCCACAGGCTGGCCACACCCTAGGGTGGCGCGGCCCAGGCCCTGTCCACGCCACCAGGGGTGAGTCGCCCTGGTCCACCTCCTGACGCTGCCCTTCCGCCTATATATTCCCCTCGATGAGAAAAACCTAAAGACCTAATCAATTTTCCTCGAAATATACTGCAAGCCGCCGCCGTCGTTGACACGAGATCGGGGTGATCCAGGAGCTCTTCCTGGCACCCTGCCAGAGAGGAGAATCCTCGCCGGAGGCCTTCTCCACCACCATGGTCGCCTCCGGAGTGATGTGTGAGTAGTCTACTGATACGTCTCAAACGTATCTATAATTTTTGATGCTTCATGCTTGTTTATATACCATTTGCTTTGTGTTTTGTTACACTTCGTGGCATTTTTATGCATTTTCTGGAACTAACCTAATAACAAGATGCCACAGTGCCAGTTCCCCGTTTTCTACTATTTTTGTGTTTCAGAAAAGTTACTCTGTTTTTTTCCGAGCGGTAATCCTACCCATTAAAATCGTTTCTATATGTTCTGGTTGCACAAGTAAACCACATAAATACTTAATATATAATTATATGAGTCCACTTTCACTTGTATATGGCGTCATGCCCCCACTCAACCACCATAGCAATGCCAAATTCAAATCGCTCGCATATGAGCATCGTTCCTATTATTTACTATTCTTAAAAATGATTCCTAAACCGTGCAAAATTTGAAAACACCACCTTGACAAAAAAGTTGTGAAATTTGAATATCTTTCAAAAGGTATATCATTTACTTCATTCTGATTAGTCGTTTAAAAATAATTGCAAAAACAGTGCATACAAAATCGAGAAATCTGGAAATCCGAATCACCTATATTCAAAACTGCTCTTAAATGGTAAGAAATCCGCAAAAATGATCAACATAAAAAATTGTGCCTAAACTATAGCTTTATAATGTCATATCATTTGTATCAATCGGATAAACGGTTTGAAAATGCCAAGCAAAATAGTGTCCGAAAATAAAAAATCTATGAAATAGTTGTTTACCATATCTAAAATTACTTTTATATCATCCAGAATTTCGAAAAATACTTAAAAGGAATAAGTTTCACAATTTCCTTACGAATCCAACGGTATATCATATGCATCATTCCGATGAACGATATGAAAACCGCGACAAAAATACTCTCCGAAAATACAAATAGGCGCGAAAATCTGAATATTAATTTTTGAAATAACTTTAGAAATGTACATAATTTCGGAAAACTTCCAAAACAATTTTTTTTTGAAATTTGATAAGCTTTCCAACGGTATATCATTTGCATAAATCCGATAAACTATTCAAAAACTATAATCAAAACATGTAGATTATATGTACAATAGCGAGAAGTTCAAGACTGTTTAGCATCTACTATAGCGAGAAGTTCAAGCGCATGTACAAGAAAGTTCAGAATCGGTTGTGGATTCTTAATCTACAACCAGTTGTAGAATAGCTAGGCTATATAGATATATATGGGAGATCAAACAATCAAGTTATACGACTTTACAAATGTGCCTAATGCGCAATTTATTGCTAATTCTATCGCATCTCCTGGAATAAAAGCTGATTTATTTGAAGTCAGTCCTGGGCTACTCAATTTAATTGATAAATATCAATTTAGCGGTAGTGCTAGTGAGGATGCTTCTATGCATTTGCATGATTTCTGCGAGATATGTGATATGCAAAAGTTTAAAATGTTGAAAATGACATTGTCAATCTGAAATTATTCCCGTTCTCTCTAAGAGGCAAGGCTAAAGATTTCCTACTTTCATTAGCTAACGATAGTCTAAATTCTTGGGATAATCTTAGAGAAGCTTTTATCAAGAAATATTATCATCTCGTTAAAATTTTGCAAAACAGAAATAACATACTTTCTTTCAAGCAAAATGATAACGAAATGTAGCAACAGCTTGGGAGAGACTTAAAATTTATGCTACGCACTAGCCCATCACATGGAGTGAATAAGTGGACAGTTTTACATTCTTTCTTTAGTGGTATAAACTACTAGTTGAATGCCCGTGCGTTGCTACGGTCTCTTAAATTTTTATTTGTCATATTTAAAATTTACATGTATGAAACTAAATAGTCTGGTATATTGAAGAAACAAGAAAATTTTACTTTCTCCAAGTGTCACGGTGACAAGAAGCTATAATTCAACATCATTTCCTCCACCAACAAATATATGTGTTACCATGTCAAACTACCGATATCAAGACATGTCAGTTACTACATGTCTCACAACAAATTTTATTTCCTCCATCTCATCTAACTCGTGTGTTGCTTTACCTCAAAAAAAAAAACTCATGTTTTGCTTAGAAGAAACTGGAATAGATAGATGTTGATCAAAAAGTACTATATCGTGTAAAAACACATGTGGAGAAATGCTGGCATTTTTCTCTTGTTCACTCTTCGTACCACCATCTTGGACTTAGTTGTTTCCTCCCATTCTTAGTGACAATTTTCACCTTACTGGCTCTCTTCCCCTCACATGGATGTCTAATTTGTCTATCCCCACACTATGTGATAACAAGGTGTAACACTCTTTGTCCAGATCCATTTCTATTATGTCATATTTGTCCTCCTTTATCACCCCAAGCCATTCACATTTACATAGCACATAAAAGAATATACGTAGAGAATGTACTTTATCTTGATGACCATACTGATACAATGCACTGTCTCACATCATCCATCAGCTCAACTATGTCATTACTTGGTCTTCAAAACTGTATCTTCCTCTTCCCTCTGTGTCTCTCTCCATCCACCTTCCACCACCGATGCATTGACTTATGCCTTGTTACAAACGCTTCGCCTAGGTGGGGTACCATCATACCATGGCTGCAGATGCAAACTCGATGACCAGATCATTCTTGCCATCTTGTTCTCCATGGGCTAGCTTGCCCCGAGGATTTGCGTGGTCGTCTCTAGTGGATGTGACAAAAGCATGAACTTTAATTATCAGACATTTCAATGCATAACTAAGAAAATTAGAGGAAGTAAAAAAAGTCAAAACCTTTGAATGATATTGTCCAGAAAACGGATAGAAGGATACAAACAAGAGGATGCAGTTTACTAATGAAAACATACGATAACACACTGGTTGAGAGAGAGATAGAAAACCATGTGTACCTATATATGTGCGTATCTCAATGGTAACTTATAGTGTATTCTGGGTTATCTAGGACCTCTCTATACCTTAACTTGGACCTTCTCAGTTTAATTATGATGCATCTATCTGCATAAAGAAACTACAAACAGTTACTATGCAAAAATGTGAGGACAATTATAAGCCAAAATGAATTCAGTTGAAAACATAAATGCTGCCGAAGTAAAAAAATGCTACCAGTCTAATTTGTTGATACAAGAATATCTTTTGTGAACTTCCGAAATGCAATATGAATATGATACATGCTACAAACAATTATGGTAGACAAGAATACTCCAACTTACCCCAGGTACTCTAGAGCTGTTGATGTACACAAATGAATCAATCTGCCAAGTTCAGTTACAGACATTAGTAATCATATATGTGGAGAAAATAAAAACTGATCTTTTGCCACACAACTAAAATATTGTTATTATTATTATTTTTCCTCCAATAATTTGGCCACAGACTACACAATGCAAATGTCACAGTAATCATCAATGACACCTTTTCCCTACTTCAAGAGGTACCAAAGAACACTGAGTCGTGAGTAGAAAAAACAAGTACAAAGAATCTATAATCTAAATACGAATTCGTGCCTTTTAAATAGTAACGATAGGCAGATAAAGCATATTAATATACTTATCCTCCAACCACACCACAAGATTATCTACCAAACACCATAAAGAGAATTAAAATTCACATCATCCTATTTTGTATACCTTAGTGCTTAAAAAATAAAATAAGATGATATATATGCCTTGGTGCTTAAGGACAAATTAAACCTTCATAAAATTCCAGTTTTACTACTTAGGAATTGTCCGGTAACTTTATTGGTGCTTGCCTGCAGCATGGTGCCCTGCAATCTGGATTCTATAGTACCAAGAATTTTTTTAATCATGTGATGTACAAGAATAATTTCAACTAATGGGTTTTGTGCATAAATCACCTAGTTTCCTGTTTATTCAGGCAGGGCCGCAGGATGGCGTTTGGTACCAATTTCAGTTACTTTAATCTCCTGCTGAAAACCCATATCCTCATTTTCTTTTCGCTCAGCAGATGGCCATATCATTTAGTAAGAACTAACCTGAAAATACTTTTTGGGGTCTTTGCTACTCATGCCAACCTAGAGTGGAGAAAAATCGTGAATACAATTCTTTATTTAACCATCATTTGTCAAATCAGGATTTTGAGTGATACAGAATGAGAAAATAAACCAATTACAGCAAGACATGCAGGAAATCCTTTACAGGAGGTGCGAGTTTTGAATCAAAATTATTTGAGGGTAAGTACTTACAGGAGGGTATCAGAGTCGGTAGTCCTCAACCAGGGTCAAGGAAAGCGACCTTAATTGAAAGGCATCAGACTTGGCCTCGCTTCGTAGATCTGTGCAGCAGAATTGGGGCGGCTGCACTGTGGTACTGGCGGTGAGAGAACGAGGGAGCAGATTGGATCCTCCACGAGCATGGCCCCCGTCGGCCGTCTCCCATGCTGCTCCTCCGGGTCAACGCCGCCGAGGGCATCCTCCTGTAACGCCTCTGCCTCCTCCCGCCACCGACGACCTCGCGCCTGCTTCTGCTGCAGCCCTTCCTCGTGCAACGCCTCACCCTGGCGGAAATCAAAGCACGGCCGAACTCCACCGCCTTGAAATCCCTAGCGCCGCCGCCTTTAGGAAGGACAGAGAGAGGGGCTACGGCCTGCGGGAGCGAGAGAGGATATGGTCTTGGGCACCATTGGAGATTTTTCCGCCGGCATGGGCACAATTGGACATTTTCTTTTTTCATCATGGGAACGTTGAGACGTACAGTAGTATAACTTGGCGGTGGTAGTCCTGAGTAATATGCCTGACATTGCAGGGGTAAAACTGTAAAACTGGAAAACAAATGATGTATAGTAAAGATATGTCTAGGAGTATGCTAGATTCTGCCGCGGGAGGTGCTTTTATGACTAAAACTGTTAATGAAGCTAAAATAATTCTTAAAAACATGCTGCAAAATTTCAGCCAATGACACACTAAGATGGCGTCATCCTCAAGTAGAAAATCAACTCCATCGAGGAAGTAGATTCCTTGACCACTAAAGTTGATGTGATCTATTCATATATATCTAAACAAAATGTTGATAATGTTCCATTACAAGATCTTGTTGACAACAATCATGAAAATATACACATCAACTATATTAGAAACTTTGGGAATAATGGGTACAACAACAATTACAATAATCAATATGCTAAACCCCCATATGTTCCTAATAAGTACACAAGTGGTAATAATATTTGTAATGATCTAGAGAATACCATGAGATCCTTCATATCTACTCAAAAGGAACTTAACAAAGAGTTTATTGCTAAATTTGAGAGATTTGATGCTTTAAATGAAAAGGTAGATCATTTAACTAGAGAAATTGTTGCCATTAAAAATCATATGCAAGAGAAAAATAACAAGGAATCCATCAAATATGTGCAAGATATTATAGATAGATCCTAGGAAATATTGCACTAAATGAAGGAAGAAGAAAAAGAATCTGTTATGGTTGTGAAAGAAAAACAAGTAGAGGAAGTAAAAATGCTCAGCGATAATATTAAAGAACCTCTATTTTATCTTTATAAATGTAGATGAATGAACTTATCAATATATTGAAAAGCTTTGCTAATGATCCCTCTTCCAATGTTCATCAAACTGGTTTTGGATCCTATATAGCCAATCATGTCATTAAGAAAAAGCTACAATACTATAATAATGAGGCTATGATACCACCTAAGCTTGGGGATGTGTGGATCAAATAATTATTGATGTAGGAAAAGAGTCACATCATGCTATCTTAGACTTGGGATCAAGTGTTAACATTCTCTCCAAAGAACTATATGATTTACTTGATCTAGACAAAAAAATTTGGAAAATGTGACATTGATTTATTACTTGCTGATGATTCTACTAAGCATGCTTTAGGTAGAATTGATAATGTTACTATTGAACTCCATATGAATTTTGTGCCTATGTATTTTATCATTATGGACACAAGGAGCAATACTTCAAGTCCTATAATCCTTGAGAGACCTTTTTTAAGATCCAAAGAAGGAAATGTGAAGTTACAATTCCCTCACAAGAAGAGTATGGAGCACTTTCCAAGGAAGAAGGTGAATATTCAGAAGTATAAATTCCCTCATGACATCTTAAAAGAAAAAGGTATGAAACCTAGCTATATGGTAATAAAAAAAGCGCTTTACGGGAGGCAACCCGGTAGTATTTACCGGTTTCGGTTTTGTTTTCATTTCTCTTGAAAGAGAGTACTTTTATTTGTGTCTTCTTTTTGTGTCATTGTTGTAGCAAGAAAGTTTGTTTTATTTTGTCTACTTTAGCAAAAATAAAGTGCTAAGTTTTACCCCTGTTTTAAGACTGCAATACTTATTCAGAGTTTCTGAAATCTGCGCATCACTTTCTGGTGCACAAAATTCCAATTTTTTTCCGTAAATCTGATGGACCTGTGCTATTTATATGAATTTAAACTTTTAATCCTCTACCTAAATAAAATTTCACCAAATTGCTGATATTTTTGTTGGCAGATTATGTCTTTTGTTGTTTTGAGCATTTGTTTGAGTCTCATCAAGATGATTATTTTTGATTCTTTTGATATTTAGTGAATGTTGGAAACTTAATACACTCTCTAGAAACCTTTCACCAAATTTTATTTGGGGTTTTGTTTGCAGCACACTTATTATATTTGTGCCCTCTAATGTCACCACTCTAGAAAAGAGATGGGAAATAGTTTTGTGGTGAAGTTTTTTCATAGGGAAGGAATAATCATCGAGCAAGGAGTCATCTAAGTAATGTATAACACCATAACTTGGGGATTCCCCATGGCAACCTCCTGGACCTATCAACTCCTTGGTTTGCATACTATTCCTGCCTTGTTTTTTAGCACTATTTTACCGTTGCATAAACTTGGAGCGTCTGCATCTATTTTTTGTTTGCATCTTTTGTTTTGAATATATAGACCACCACCTGTAGGTATACTTTATATTTATGAGAAAGTTACTGTAGGAAAATAAGAGAAAATTTGGGAAGAAAAGGGAGATAGCAATGCAAGTAATACTTATGTTCTTTGCTTAATGTGCTTTGATTGAATAGTAATTTGCTAGTGCCGTTGACAAGGGTATAGTTAATAGAGCCCGTTAGTTGAGTACCCCTAAGGCCCGTATAGCTAGGCCCAACTGTAATGATAGTCGAATACGAGTCTTTACCGTATATCGATATTGTAATCTGTATCGGACCCTACCCGATCCTCGAGACCTGGCCATCTATATATAGGGGCCAGGAGGGGACGGTGTAGGGCAGATTGAAAGCAAGCCAGGTTGAACACCCAAGTTTACTTTCGAGACACACTTATTTCAACTAACCTTACCTTCGAGTTCATCCGACGCCCTATCTCCCCGATCCTAAGTCCTTCATCTAGGACATTTGTCGAGTTAACCCTCGTCAATTGGCGCCGACCGTGGGGACTTCGGGCGTTGGAATCATGAATTCGACGGCTTTTTCGCTTTTACCCAACAGGAGTTCAGAACTCGACGGAAGTCAAGAGATGGAGTTAACCATTGGAAGCTTAAACATCTTCATCGGACCGACGGGTTCATCTCGCCTTTCAGATCCGACGAAACAAGATTCGACGGCAAGCGAGCCCAAAACAACAGCAGTGATGGAATATTCTGAAGGCTCTTCCAGCGAGGTAAACTCGCCGATCAGCCCAGAGGAAGGGCAAAAGGGAAAGATAAAAAAGGACAACGAAGAAAAGGAAAATTTTGACGTAGAAGTACAACTCGAAGATCTCATGATCTGCCTCGACGACGTTGCGGACAAGTCAACAGATACATGGAAGACAGGATTAGAGCTCTCTGAGGATAGTAACTCGATCCCCTCAAGCTTCAAGGGTAACATCGGCAAACAGTGCCAGGTGTTCGCCATCATAGGAGATAACTCAGAAGAATTCGACGAAAACGACAATCCAGTATTAAACCCAGCAAATATTGACAGAGGAGCAAATCACCTAGCAGAAGGGCAAACGCCAGAATCCCTCACAACCAGGGAAAAAATTCGACTATCAGTCGACGAATGGAAGATAATAAAAGAAGCCGTAGAACATGGCATGCCAATACCGTCAAATTCCAGCAAAAACCTGCTTTTGGGGTATCACTACGCCCTAAGGCAGCAGGCCAAGCAATTAGCAAAGGAGAAGACAGAGATACAAAGAAGAAAAGATTCAGCCATTGCAGCTAGCGAAGCTGCTCGAAAAGCACGAAGCGACGCATCATACAGCAACGCAAGGAAAAATCGTCGACACGGTTCAAGGTACGATAACCTCGAGTACTCCGACAGGCAAAGTATTTCCAAAAACCTCGACTCGTCCTTCCTATCGGTCGACGAGCAGGGAAACATCCTACCAAAAACTCCTGAAGCAGCATTAGTGGCAGCACAAGCATATCTACTTACAACTCGACCAAGTCCAGGAGATCCTAGGGAACATATGCATAGAGCAGCATTGAACGGACTAAACATGGTGGGCCACAAGCTATCAGCAAAAGGAGAAGAAGCATATCATCACAAGGAAGTACACAAAGCAAGGTCACCTCGCCGTCACAATAGTCCTTGGCGGAGAAGCAGCAAACACCGATCTCGATCGCCATCACCAAAGCAGCACGGAGGAACTCGAAGATCACGATCCCCAAATGAAAAATGCGACTATGAAGACGACGAAAAAGAGATGGAGGCATCGTGCTTTACCCGCAGGGTTCGCACAACTCCAGTTCCCAAGGGATTCAAACTACCCCATGATCAACAAAAATACGACGGATCACAAGAACCACAATCATGGCTCGCAGATTATTTACAAGCAGTTCAAATATTAGGAGGAACCAAGGAAACAGCTATGCAAAGTTTGCAACTACGCCTCACCGGCGCAGCAAGGTTATGGTTAAGCAAACTAGAAAAAGAATCTATTGGAAGCTGGGAAGACCTTACAAAGCAATTTACAAGCAACTTCAGGTCGACATACAAACGACCAGCATCAATAGAAGAAGTCAAAGCATGTGTGCAACAACGCGACGAGGCATTACGAGCATACATCCAAAGGTGGAGCCTTATCAAAAATTCAGCAGTCGAAGTTTCAGACGAAAGAGCAATAGACGCGTTCATCATTGGATTAAGACAAAGAGACCTAGTCGAGGAGATGGGTCGAATCAAGCCAAAAACAGTGTCAGACCTCATGGACACAGCAAACAGATTCGCAGATGGAGAAGATGCGTGCAACAACAAAAGGACGCGGTCCCCAGAAGATGATAGAAGAAATAGGTACGGAAGTCAAAGGAGACGGTCCAGAAATTTTGACAACTATGGCTCTCATAGCCAAGTCGCCGCAGGATACAAAGACAACAGCTACCAAGGAAGTGATCGAAGAAGTTCAGGATATCGAAGTTACGGAAAAGAGGACTATAAAAAGTTCCCCGTAAGAGAATCCAGAGAATACAACCCCTCTCCAGAAGACATGCTCAACGGACCTTGTCATATACACTCAGCGTTCGTTGATGGGAAGCGAGTATCAAGGCACGCAATGAAAGATTGCACAACATTCCTAAAACTCCAGGAGGCGGCACTAAACAAGCAAATAGAAGCAAGGCGACAAGGATTCGAGGGAAGCAATAACCCTCCGGTAAATCAGCAAGGGAACAATGGAGCTCCTCAGGGACAAGACCAGCAAAACCAGGGACACGACGACGACGAAGGATATGTTCCATCAAAAGGACACATCACAGCAATGATACAGCCTGTACCCAAGTCAAACAAAGAAGAGAAGAGCATAACTCAACAAGTCAACCTAGCAGTTATATCACCTCCAGCTACAACAGAGTATCTGCACTGGTCAGAACAACCAATAGAGTTCAACAGAGAAGACCACCCTATAATAGTACCTCGGCCGGGAAACGCGCCTTTGGTACTCAAAGCTCAAATGGGCACGTATGATGTCGACAGAATATTCATGGATGCAGGGAGTGGGATTAACCTGATATATGCGAAAACACTCCGAGCAATGCATATATCACTCGAGTTTCTAAAGCCAACAGATTGTTCCTTCCATGGAATCGTGCCAGGAAGTGCCAATTACCCTCTGGGTCGAATAGCACTCAATGTTTGTTTCGGCAACCGACAAAATTACAGAAGAGAAAAGCTAGATTTTGAAGTCATGGACTGGCCATCTCAATATCACGCGATCCTCGGGTGACCTGTGTTTTCGCGGTTTATGGCAGTGCCTCACTATACATACCTGGTACTCAAAATGCCAGGACCAAGAGGAATAATTACAGTGAAAGGAAGTTTTGAAGTTTCAGACCTCTGCGACAGAGAGTTCCACAAGATGGCGCAAAATTTTGGCGTCATAGCTAATCATGTAGAAAAGGCAAAAAGCGCGACTACAGAGGGCGTCAAGCTACTCGAAGGACGCGTCACAGAGCCCGAAACGAAGAAACCACGAGTTGGAGCATCAGGAGAAGGCATAGACGCGGAAGAAAAAGGGGAGGCCACGACGACATAAACATCGTAAGACAGTAGAGTAGAACAATAAGGCTGTAAAAAGCCACGAGTTATACCAGGGGCAATGCCCTCTAGATCCAGAACACAGGTCACAGGCCGGATCTCTTGGGTCACCCTATGTATCTTACAAAGTATAATAAAGACGAAACGTTCCTCATATTTGAGTTTACGAGTCTTTCGAAGAAAGAAATGCGGTAAACGCACAAAAACGCTTTGAGGATAAACTTTTTCGACATACAAGTCGCAAAAGGGAATACTCTCACGTTACACGCACACAAAAATATATTACAACATCGGGTTGTCAGAATTGTCTACACCTAAAGGGTCTAAGTAGTGAAACTCGCGGAAAAACGCGGAGTCTTCTTGCAACAACCTGGCTATAATCCGTCGGGCAGGCTGCAAGGTACTCTCTAAGTGTACTCGAAGGCTCGCCCCACCAGGAGGATAGCTCAGCGACATAGAACTATAATTGAGTCTTGGCTGCCACTTGCGTATCCACCCAAGAGCAAAGTTGGTGCCTGCCACTAGGTTCAGTTCTATCAGCCGATGGACTCGCTGGCTGGTTCTGAAAACATCAAGAAGCTGTGGAAAAGTAGCAGGCAAGGGATTGCGAGGAAGCATCACCGAGTGCATAGTTACGAGAGCTCTCCTACAGCCATCTACTGCCTCGCCAATATGTTGGGCACGGTCCTGCAGCAACACAATAGCGCTTCGGCGTCGAGGATCAGACCATAAATTTTCAACACCTGCAGATGTTTTCTCCAGAGCCGCACTTCGTTCGGCAACCCGACGATCTTCAGCAGCGAAATCCAAACAAGTACCTACAAGGGCGAAGGATATCAAAAAAGTAACAGCAGGAAGAGAAGAAATATAAGTCGAGAGGAAGCTCACATCACAACATTTCACAGGCGGACTCGATGATACCAAGAATGAAAGAATCGCACTCTTCGTGATGCAGAATCTTTGCCGTCGAGCTGGATACCTCATCACTAAGAATCGACACCTGCTTCGTCAGGGCAGAAGTTTTGCTAGCCTTATCAAATGCCATCTGAGCTTGGCGTTTGGCTGAAGTCAAGCGAACCTCAAGGTCAGAAATCCGCGACAAATACTCTGCGCACTGCTTGCATCGACTAGGAGTCGATGAAATCTGAGAACCAAGCACACGGGCAGAAGAAGGAGCAGGACCATGAGTCAAAGGATCGGTGGCGCGCATCGACAGCAAGCCAAAGGGGAAAAAAGGAGAAACATTTCAGAGAGATAGCATAATACTTCATACGCTGGAAATATATTTACATAAGTGCAAGACCCTATGACTAAGGTTCTCGGGTTGCACGCAACTAGAGTTTCTTGCATCCAAAAGGAGAAAAACTAAGAAAACTACAAAGAAAGCCGAGTCTACGCCACCTCAGCATTATGTTCCGAGGCAGAGGAGGGCACGGCAGCTTCCTCGCCCAAAGTCGATGGTGGTACTGGATTTTCCACCGCTGGAGCTAGTGCAGCAGGTACCGCAGAGGCTGCCGAAGGAGAAATAGTTGTCAGCAATGCAGGTGCCAACTTCTTCGCCTTCTCGAAGAAAACCTTCATCTCATCACGGGTGTGGCCATGAGGGGAGCTAGCCCTCTCCCAGTCGAAGTTCGTCCCATGAGTGAGAGAAAGCGCAATAGCACCCTCGGCACCGCGCTTAATGGAAAGGCCTTTCAGCTGGAGAGTGGGGTCTTCAGTAGTATCGAAGGACTTGGCGAGTTCAGTCACGTTATCCTTCGGAACTGTCGCCCTTTTCTTTGGCCACAAGCCGACAAACAGCCGTGATAAAATATGGCTAACTAACTCGAAAGTTTCCTGGATAGATATCCAGTTTTCCTCGAGTAGGTTAACCGCATCCATAAGAGGATCATCGTCCGTTTGTAAGGACGACGGAGATACCCCAGTGAATTCTGAGCAACAGAAAAGAAGAGAAAAATGTCAACAAATACACTAGTGCATCAGACGACGAAAACAGAAGGCAAGGTGAAGCACTTACTTTCAGCGGCAGTAGACATGGTGCGAAGACGCTCCGCCATGGCTTGTTCTCGATGAGCATGCTCCTTGTTGGCTTCAGCTAAAGCTTTTTCAGCTTTCTTCGCCTTGCCAAGCGCAGCTTTCTGCGACTTCTCAGCAGTCGCTTTAGCAGCAACTGCCACATCATAAGCTTTTCGCGAAGCATTAAGCTCCTCTTCCAGCAACGCAATTCGAGCATTGGCTGTTACCAAGGCAGCTGCAAAAGAAGACGAAATGAAGTCAGATAAATGGGAAAAGGAAAAGTACAGAAGAAAAGCAATGATGGAACATCAAAATTATACCTTCGGAAGCTTTCGCAACCTTTAGGTACCCCGCACACTCTGTGCCCAGGGCGATAAATCTCTTCACTAAAGCCTGAGAAAAAGAAGTGTGTAAGAGTAGAAGTGCATGAAAGGAAAGAAGGGAAAGAAGAGTTACTCACATCATGAGAAGAAACCGTAGATGTGTGGGCTTCCAGAGAAACTTCGGCTTCTTTGGCCTTCTTTGAGCATTTAGAGTATCGAGTTTGAGGAACCTTCTTCACACCAGACCTGGTAGCCCTCGGTGCGACATCTGGTTCGATAGGCTCATCAATGGCCATAGGAGAAGGTGGAGGAGCAGCTGTCGCATATGTTGGTGGTTCTTCGTCATCACTAAATAAAAGGTATGAGTTATAGAAACAAGGCAAGAACAAGGCAATTGAAAGATTCGACTACAATACTTATGATGCAAGCATGTCGAAGTACTCCATATCTTCTGCAAGAGCGGGGATTTTACCAGCCGCTGCAGAACTCGATGAAGCGATTTCGTCGACACGTTTCCTTTTCTTGTCGACACCAACATCTTCAGGAAATACAGGAGGAGTCGATGTCGATGAGTTGGTTTCCTCTTCTGAATCTTCGACATCATCTCTGTCCTGACTTTCGTCAGCCTCGGGGGCTTCAGATGCAGGAGAGGCAAGATCAGCTGGTAGGGGCCCTGCCTCTGGAAGAGGGGGACGAGAAACAAGGAATTGGTGACCCTGCATATAAACAAGTAAGCAGAGTACAAAGTCAAAAAAGTAAAGCAAGTCGAAACAAGCAAAGTTTGACAAAAAATGGAAGCAAGGATACACACCTCGGGAAGAGGGTGCACAGAGTCGAAGTAATCAGCGGCTAAATCCGCAACTGTGTGTTCCTTGGTGAGCTTGGTGAGATTCCGGACTCGCTTGTCGACATCTTCTTTCGATATCAGATCTTCAGATATGCGAGTAGGATCTTCCAAGCCGGAGTAACTCCAAAGTTTGGTAAGGCGGTGCTGTAGGGGTTGAACTCGACGTTGAATAAAAAACGCCATGAGTTGCATACCCGATAGAGCACCTCCTTGACCTCCTTTTAAAGATTTGATACGGGAAAGAAGAGGAAGAATTTCTTGTGCTTCTGCATCTGAGGGGAGTGCATCCCATGATGCCAATTTCATTATCTCTTGGGAAGCATCAAAAGGGGGCAGGCCGAATTGATCTTTAGTAGAGGATTTGCGGTCCTTGATGTAGAACCACTTTGTCCTCCATCCTTGGACAGACGCGGCCATGGAAAATTCAAAGTATTGCGCTTCAGGGCGCACAGAAACGACGGCTCCACCCAGTTCGGGTTTCCTAGCCAAAGAAACATTGGGGCGGAGTCGAAAGATTGATCTCCATAGAAGGAAGTGGGGCTCAATGCCCAAGAATGACTCACAGAGAGTCACAAAGCAAGCAATGTGGAGAAGAGAATTTGGTGTGAGCTGATGGAGCTGCACACCGTAGACAAATAGCAGCCCATGGAGAAACTCGTGGGCAGGAAGGGACAAGCCGCGAAGAAGGAAAGCAAGGAACATTACCCGATAACCGCTCGGGGGCTTCGGGATCCGCTCAGTACTGGGGAATTGGATGGAATCCTAGGCGGTGATGAGGCCGTCCGCCGTGGCCTTCTCCACCTCCTTCTTGGTGATGGTGGAGCGCACCCAGTTGGTGGCAGAAGTTTTGGCCATGTTGCTCTTCGTGGCCAGATGTTTCACGCGCATCCAACACAAAGCGCGCTTGGGGGCTCCGCAAGAGAGGAAGAGACAGAGGAGATTAGCAATGGAGGCGGCGGATGGAACGAGCTGGTAAATAGTACGATTCCCCACTATGCCATTTATATATCTTCTGGGCGAAGGATCGTGGGCTGAGACGTGGCGCAAAGATCGGAAACGGCAGCCCACTAAACGGTCAAAAATCGTGCAGCCCACTAAACGGTCAAAAAATGTGAAAGTTACAGTGATACCCATAAAACGGTTCGCACTGATGAAGAGCTACGTATTCATTGATGTCATAAAGAAAACAGGATGGCGCCGACAAATGCAGAATTGGTAAAAAGGATCATATATGAAGAATTTTTTGATTATAGCCTTGGGGGCTGTTACTTTCGAAGTTAAAGTATCTCGAGTTGAAGAACATCGAAGTTGAAGTGTTTCGAGTTGAAGTATGAAGAGCTACATTATCTCTTGAGCCTATACTCAAAAAACTCTTTTTTTGACTATAGCCTCGGGGGCTACTCCCATCGGGAGCGCTGAGCGCGCACCCGACGATATTTATTGGTAAAACATTAGAGATTGGAGAAGTGTAGGAGTGTTACTCCCATCGGGAGCGAGTTTTATGGTTGTACAAACCCGAATATTTTCAGTCAAAATTTGACTGCGACATAAGATTCTCGAGTTGTGTTATCGCAACACGACTCGAATGCCGTGACTTGTCACGAAGGTAAGACCCCGGGATCCGTCCTGTGTGGCCTGGTATACGCACATGGATGCGCTCTGCTGGTATGTATCCGTGTCTACGACGCGAAGAAAATCCTGGTGGACGCACTGGGTACCCTGAGAACCACTGGGATTTATTCTTTGTAAGTCCTAAATGCGGCAAAAGAATGGATTTGACCGGTATCCCGAATTCAAGTCCAAGGGGATTGAATTTGAAGTAGGTGACAAGTATCTGTTCCGGCAGTTAACTGACCTCTTGATCCGTCAGAGTTGTCAGGCTTGCTCATCAAAACCCCTTGCGAAAGAATATCATGAAAATAAGTCGAAAAGACCAAGTCGAAGATTTGAAGATAAGAAGAAGTCGAAGAATTGATCAAGTCGAAGATTTGAAGATCAGAGATTCAACCCGAATCTACCATTCTGGTAGAATCTCAGGGGCTACTGACAAGGGTATAGTTAATAGAGCCCGTTAGTTGAGTACCCCTAAGGCCCGTATAGCTAGGCCCAACTGTAATGATAGTCGAATACGAGTCTTTATTGTATATCGATATTGTAATCTATATCGGACCCTACCCGATCCTCGAGACCTGGCCATCTATATATAGGGGCCAGGAGGGGACGGTGTAGGGCAGATTGAAAGCAAGCCAGGTTGAACACCCAAGTTTACTTTCGAGACACACTTATTTCGACTAACCTTACCTTCGAGTTCATCCGACGCCCTATCTCCCCGATCCTAAGTCCTTCATCTAGGACATTTGTTGAGTTAACCCTCGTCAGCCGTATTTAGTGCTATTTCTTGTTTGCACATTGATGGTTAACTTTGAGTTACTTAGTTTATTAATAAATGTGTAGCATTATGGACATTATGCATGCTTGTGACATTATACCTTTCCAATGGCCAAGAAAACAAAAAGAAAGAAAAGGCAAGCAAAAGACTTGTATATCCGAATACCTTGAGCCATAATTCTCTGCAAAACCTCTACCATACCTACCTACATAGAAAAAAAATGCTATTCCAAGTATAGTATATGTGCCATATCTTTGCATTCAAAATCATACTTCTTTTTATTGTGCATTTCGAAGCTCATGGGAAAGTAGCAGTCTACAGTGGAGTTCATTTATGTAAGTTGCATGTTTGTCATTTTATTAGTTGGGGTTAAATTAAACCATGCTGTCATGGAACAAGACTTTCAACATTCATTAAGTTGTTGTCATACACCTTGGGTTATGCATATATTTCCGGTGTGAAATGAGTGGGGGTTATCATGCTAAAGATTTGACTGTGCATATTTGTTAGAGAAGAGCATTGGGCCACTAACTGAAACCATGTTTAATCATGGTAGAAGTTTCAGCATGGACTTCCTCATTATGTTAAACAAGTTCAATTTACTACCTAGTTGGTAATGTAACAGGAGCTCATTTGTCTGTTATCCTGTCGTCCTGGTATGTATTGCCTTTGCAAAAAGATGAAAATCCAAAAGGCACTGTGTACATGTGGCATGGAGGTACCCCTTCGCGAGCACTTGGTTGAAACTATATGCACACAATGAAATCTATGGTAATTCTAAAGTTGACTAGTGCATGGTGGAAGGTACTATTAACAATGGGGTATGATACTTATAAGGGATTTCTATTTTCGTGCCCTCGGGTCCTTAGTTGTGCTTAGTTTTCCCCAGCTGCTTAACTTTTCCTCAGTTTTCCCCTCCCTCTAGTTTGAAACCCCTCACAGATGCTCGGACGGGAGGGTTGCCATCTGGTCAGAGGCCTTGACCGTTACCGGTGACGGCTAGGGAGCCGCGGTGGTTGTGAATTGACCGTTGCTTTCGAATGGTGCTGACGGGTAGGGTTAGGAGACAAGTCAGAGCAGCCATCCATCTATCGCTGACGTGTGGGCCGT
Organism: Dactylis glomerata; assembly: GCA_007115705.1. Lineage (NCBI taxonomy): Eukaryota > Viridiplantae > Streptophyta > Magnoliopsida > Poales > Poaceae > Dactylis > Dactylis glomerata. The sequence continues at coordinate 98,840 of QXEO01001522.1, forward strand.
TTTATTTCCTGATTGTATACACGGTGCTGCCAATGACAAATGGGGCTGCTCTGTAGGGCTGCCGCAGCCAATGACCAGTGGGGTCGTGTATTTTTCAGGAAAAGACATATATTGCCGCTCTGTGGGGCTGCCGCAGCCAATGACCAGTGGGGTCATCTATTTATTTAGAGAAAATCATATATTGCCGCTCTCTGGGGCCTCCATAGCCAATGACCGCTGGGTCATCTATTTATTTAGAGAAAATCATATAGAGCCACTCTATGGGGCCGCCTCAGCCAATGACCGCTGGGGCCGCCCTTAGTGAAAAGGCATATATCCCTACTTTTAGTTCGAGAGAAGCAACAAGTTCGCTAATTAATTTTTCTTAAGCTAGACCCAGTAGGTGACTATTTTTGCAGCTTAATCTAAAGTGAATCTTATGCTAAACATGGCTGGAACCTAGTGTTGTGTATCTCATTAGTCATCGGAGAACCGCTGGCAGCTCGTTCCCCACCCTCGGACGGAGCAGCCATCGCCGGCGCCTCGTTGCACCGCCGGCTCTGTCCCCCGGCAGCGTCGGACGGACTACAGCGCTGCACGTAAACCACGGCTCTAGCACTTGCTTCGTCCGCACGCATTGTACCCACCACAGGAAAGTCCGCCGCAAGCAGATCCGCCACCCACAATGACCAGGATTTGTTCCGTGCACCAATTGGTAGTATAGCTTGGTAAGACCTCCGCTTCTGCCTTCCCCACCCCCTAATCGATTCGGTTCCCATAATTTATTAGAGTTTGCAGGTACGAAATAGTCCTCAATGTCTGGTCGTAGCGGGTACACCGGCGAGGGTGGGGATTCAATCATATCGTGGCCACGTTCTACTTCTCCTACCTCGTCGGAAGTGCAGGCATCTAGCTTCTGCTCTCTGTACTACCGTTGAATTTGAGGTGCCGCCATGGCCTGTTGGAGTGATTTCAGTTGTTCTTTTTTCCATTATTGTTACAGTTTGCCAGGCAAGCCGATGATCCATGGTACATTGCATACCAAGATGAATCAACCCAGTGGTGTAGCCAGAGGATGGATTTGGAGGAGAAGGTGGCCAATTTAGGTGATAAATTGGCCCATAAAAACCTGATGATATTCGAGCTGAAGCGTACTGTGGAGGAAGAAAAGAAGAATTCAGAGCTTATTTGCAAGGAGAAGTTGATACTTGAGATAGATCTTGCCGTATTTGATCAAGTGGTAGAAAATCTAGAACATGAACTTCAAGTGATGGGAGAGGAGAAAAGTAGATTCATCTGGGTAGTTTTATTAGGTGTCATCCCTTTCCTAGCAGTTATGTGGTTGTGGTAGATGATTTAGATAGTATAGAATTGTTATTCAGTAGATGGCTCTAACCACTGTATTTTGGAGTGGCTCTAACCACTGTATTTTGGTGTACAATTTCCTAGTTGTGCTAAGTAATGTGCGTGATAATTTTAGCATGCATGAACATCTTATAAAAGTGAAGGGATCCCAAAAGTGAAAGCATGTACCAGCCTCTCGGATCAAATACATATCAATCTTCCCAATCAAGTTGTGATAGAATTCAAATCATACATACGGATGTACAGGGACACATCGAGAAAGTGGAGAAGCTTTTTTGAGACAGAGGTAGTAGTTCGAACAATTTTATCCCAATTTGAAATTGAAAAATACAAATTTATCATAATTTATCCCAATTTGCAGCGTCGAACACGGCCGCGCATCGATGGGCTAGAAGGGCTGGGACGACGAGCGGCTGAGGGGTGGTCATCTGCGCCATCCGCAAACTCAGACATGGAGGAGGGCTGGATCTGCGGCTTCGCAACCACTCTTGGCACCGCCGCCGTCTTGGTGTACTTCATTAGCGACGGATCTGAGAAGGGCTAGATCTACACCATCGCAGCGATGTTGTAGGCGATGGCTTCAATCTTCTTGGCATCGATGACCACTGTCGACACGGCCACCGTCTTGGTGTCCTTCATCAGCAATAGATCTAAGGAGGGCAACGGAAGTGAGACATCGGCAGGCTCCGACATTGAAGGCTAGATCTGCACCATCGCAGCGATGTTGTAGGCGATGACTTTAATCGTCTTGGCATCGATGACCACTGTCGACACAGCCGCCATCTTGGTGTCCTTCATCAGCAACAGATCTGAGGAGGGCAACGGAAGTGAGACATCGGCAGGCTCCAACATTGAAGGCTGGATCTGCGCCATCACAACGATGTTATAGGTGATGGCTTCAATGATCTTGGCATCGTTGACCACTGTCGGCACGACCGCCGTCTTGGTGTTCTTTATCATCAACAGATCTGAGAAGAGAAACGAAAGTGAGATAGAGAGAGACATTTCAACTATTTCTGAGGGTTAGATCCTCACCGGCACTCTTAGATCCTCACCGGAACTCTTAGATCCACGCCACCGCACGGTTAGATCCGCGTTGCCGCACGCACAGTTAGATCCATGCCGCCGCACGCACGGTTAGATCCGCGTCGCCGCACGCTGCAGTTTCGCGCGGCCGCACGCACGGTTAGATCCGCGCCGCCGCATGCACGCACGCTGCAGATCTGCACTGCCGCACGCACGCACGCTTTATATCCGCGTCGCCATGACCACCGGAGTAAGAGAGGAAGATGCGACTGGAATATGCGACTGCTAGGGTTGGTATGTATGTCCTCTGCTCTTCTTTCCGTATGCATCCATCGAGGTAGAGAGAGAGAGAGATATATAGGCCGTCCGATCATAAATGATCCAACGGTGCAAGCGTACGTTGAGCTATCAACCAACCAAGATTCGTGTGACATACATCTCGACCAATCAGAGATCAGCCAGTTAGTACAAGTGATAAAAACTGAGTAGAACTAAGAGGGGGAAAAGTGAGGAAATGTTTATCGGAAGGGCAAAACTGAGTAGGACTGAATAAAACAAGTGGACCCAGAGGGGAAAAACTGAGTAAAACTAAGTAAAATAGGGGCACCCAAATAATAAAGGGAGTAAGGGAAATTGAAGCTTTTGGCATAAAAATTGTTAGATTGTGTTATTTAAACAATATAGTACATTTTGGCCGATGTGATATTATTTGCAATTCAAAGATACACAAGTGTGACGAATTTGGACTCATTTGGACAAAGTTTGTAAGCATAGTGGGTATTTGGGAGGTGTGTTGAGTAGAAAGCCCTGCATCTTCATAGCTAGTAGCTCATGGACTAGGAAGTGGTTTTGGGAAAGGAAAACTTCATATCTCTATATTTCCTTTTCCATTATTATTTCTCTAGGTTGTAGGTAACATAACAAGACTCCATGGGAAGGTTCCACCATGTTTTGAATTATTTTGAATTATTTTGAATTAGACTAAACCCAAAACTATATTTTTTGAGTTTAGTCACTTAGAAAATGATAAATGTGGCTTAAGCGATGAACTTATTCGAGGTGCATGACCATAGAAAACTTGCAAATAACACATACATTATTGTGATTATTCAACATACAAACTTGGGAACGTCACACTAGTTCGAATTCAATACAAAGGGATCCCCAATACAAATTGTTCATACAAATTCAAATTAATTGTTCAAAATAAAATCTTTCTCTTGCTCCTGGTGTGACTCGCTGGGTCCACCACCTTACTCCGGGTAATCCTACCAGGGATATTACCGGTGTCTACCTTCCTTTTGCCATCTTTCTTGTTCTTCTTCTTCTCTTCGGGTTGTGCCAAGACCGAGACAACCATATCATACGAAGCTTGTGCTCTTTCTTCTAATGCATTTTCTTCCCTTGCTTCTACAATCTGCTCTTGATCCATCAGTTCACCCAGCTCTTGATCCATTGCTTCACTCAGTTGTCTATCCATTGCTTCAACGCCCTCTCGATCCATCTGTTCCCTCTGCTCTCGATCCATTGGTTCAAGCAGCTCTTAATCCATCGGTTCAAGCAGCTCTCGATCCATCGGTTCAAGCAGCTCTTGATCCATCGGTTCAAGCAGCTCTCGATCCATCGGTTCAAGCAGCTCTCGATCCATTGCTTCAATCTCCTCATGTTGAATTGTTGCTTCATTCTTCTCTGCATTTGCTGCTCCCGCCTAATCTTCCATTCCAAAAGCTGGGTCAACTGGATTTTTACAAAGCCTAGCAATGTGTCCAGGGGTTCCACAATGTTTGCACTTACGTTGTCGAATCGGTACACCACCCTCTGCACTAGCTCTGATCCTATTCTTCCTTGGCCTACCTGCCGGTCTAGTCAAAATTGGAGAGTACAGTTTGAAGCCTAGATCGACTTTCATCTATTGGTCTTTTCCCAACAAGGTAGGAACATTCATAGCATATGCAGCCCTAAATTTGGCAACAGAGAAATACTCTGATGCATACTGATCAACTTCACCTTCTGCACCCGCTATAACACTCATGAAAAACAATGCGTCTATGCAGGGTATCCCATGGATCTGCCATCGCCTACAATGGCATGTCCTATCAACCAAACTCACTGGATACCTCCACTGCCTGTTTTTACTATCAGTGTAGGTTACCTCAACCTCCATTCCTTTTCTGATGCATTTCATCTTCAATTGTTTTGCCCTGGCATGCAAAGACTTAATCAAGTATGGGAGCATGAGATGGCCAACATATTTTGTGGTTGCAATTCTTTGACGCAGATCGATCTTTATCATGATCATCTGCCTAATCTTATCAAATATTTGCCACAGCATAAGCCCTTTCAATGACTTGACCTTTGCATTGAAACTCTCCGCAAGGTTACTTGTTACATAGTCTACCTTGCAAATTTCATTGAATTGGCTTCTTGACCACACCCTACCATGATGTTCATCCAAGTACTCCTTCACCCCAGGTTTTTGTTTATACAACACTTCCAAATGAAATAGATGCTTCCTAATGCTGCATGTGTATGCAGCATGCCATAGGTTGTCAGTATAAACTTTACCCTTGAATTTCTTTGTAAAATTCTGTACCAAGTGTCGCATACATTCCCTATGCTCCACTTCAGGGAATACTGCTTCTACTGCACTCTCCAAACCTTTGTAAGTGTCTGTGTGGATAGTAAGTCCTGGTGGATGACCTATAAGGTCGCGCAAATTCTGCAGAAACCAAGTCCAACTTTCCTCTGACTCAACCTCCAAAACTCCATAAGCAGCAGGGAACATCCAATTGTGTCCATCAACTGCAGTAGCAGCAACTAGCTGTCCTTTAAACCTACCATGAAGAGATGTTGCATCCATGGCCAAATAAGGCCTGCAACCGTCCAGAAAGCCTTTCCAACAAGCTTTGAAACAAACAAAAGCCCTTCTAAAACATTCCTTCTGCATTATCCTCCCGCTTTTCAATTTGTAGGGAACTGTATGCTTGTCTATCACAACAACACTGCCTGGACTAGCCATCTCCACTTCAGCTTTGAAAGTGTAAAGCAACTGAAAGCTTTCATTCCATGGACCATTGATCCTGTCAAGAGCCATTTCCTTTGCATAGAACATCCTCATGTAAGGTATTTTTATATTAAACTTATCAGATATCAATTTTATGAGTGCTGTTGGACCAAGTGATGGAGTTTCTCTCAGCCAATCTATGACTGCATCTGCCAACCACCTAGTCTTCGCTAGCTTTGATTTCTCCTCTGGTGCTCCCACTCGAGGTGGACAAGTATGGTCGATCGAGTTCTTCTTTATCTAAAACATAATTATAAGGGATGTCAGTAACAATTAACAAATTTTACACCATGATCTAAAATACACAACTGGTTGGCATAGTACCTGAACCACGTTGCTTCTGAGCATTGTGGATGCATGCAGCCTCCACCTACACCTCTTGTATGGGCACTTAACTGTAAACCTACCTGGCTCACTTTTAATAACCTCATAATCATTCTTGGTGAGAATGCAATATGTAGTAATTGCATTACGGCAGTCCATCATCGTTTGAAATACGGTGCCTTCTGCAAGCTGAGGATCCTCCCTGTTCCACTCAATTGTTGGCAAGTCATCACCTTCATAATCGGCTAAAACAAGGCTGTCATTGTTCTCATCCTTCTCTTTATCATCAGTGTCATCAAATCTAGCACCTTGTGCAATATCTTCCATGTATTGATCCTCCATTGCCTGCTTACTGCATCGATCTACCAATTCATGAAACATCAACTCATCCTCATCATCTTGAGGAGACGGATCCTCAATCTCTGCATTGTCCTCCACATCGACCGCAGGAACGATCTGGCTACCACTAGCACTGGGGACAGATGGTGCTGCTGTGGACCTACAAGGAGCGGGGCGGCGCACACGATTAGCAGAGGCAGCAACACTAGAGAGACATGATGCCCGACCACCTGATGATACCCCAACACCAGATGATGCCTGGACCCTGTCCACATGGATACAAATTTTACCGACACGGCAAGAATCATTTAAAGCAAAAAGCATTCCCAGATCCTCGTCGGAAATTAGTGGAACATATCTTCCCTCCGTGCTATTGAAATATTAGAAATCAACTGAATCGCCAGCGCCCCAGGAGTACTGAGCGCAGATGTTATCTTTTAAATCCCTCAACGAGATGGTAGTTGCAACCACCGCTGGGATGTAAAATCTGCTCACATTGCGTTTAGAATCATGCAAAAAAGCTAGTATCCAGCCTAACCACCAGCCGAAAAGCCAGTGCTGGATCAATCCTATTCAAAAGCAACACAATTAGTTGAGCAACAACGATTCGCGCTCAAAAACTGCCTACTGTTAATTCACATAGGCAGACGATGCTTACCCAGATGGAATCCATGCGTTAGATCCCTCTGATTCCCAATCTTCTCCACCGTTGAGGGGCATAATCAGCACACTAGACAGATGTACAAACTCTACCGCGATAGGGGTAGATCTAGTGGAGGTGGAGCCCTCTCCACCTCCCGGGGGTGGTGGTGGGGGCGGTCGCGGCTCGGGGGCGGACGATGCCATAAGGTAGGAGGGCAGGACGGCGTGGCAGCGGAGGGGCGGTGTGTGAGCTCTTCCAGTCTCGGGCGGAGGGGAAAGCTTTGGGTGAGTGACAAACCGCCAGTCCGACGTGTCTCATTGGGTCAACAGTCAACACCATGCAAAAGCAACGGTCCATTCAAAACCACCGCGGCTCCCTAGCCGTCACTGGTAACGGTCAAGGCCTCTGACCAGACGGCAACCTTCCCGTCCGAGCGTCTACGAGGGGTTTCAAACTAGAGGGAGGGGAAAACTAAGGAAAAGTTAAGCGGCTGGGGAAAACTGAGTACAACTAACGAACCAGGGGCATGAAAATAGAAATCCCTACTTATAACTAGTAAAATGTCGATCATATGAACCATATTTGCTCTTCACTACCGTTGACTTGAGTTGCACAATTCTAAAATTTATTTTCTCTTTAGCATCAAAGCTTGGCACACATATTCCCTACTTAATTTCGGTGGCTACTTGTTCAAAAGAAAAGAGAAGAGAAGAAAGAAAGAAAAAATTCCAAGCACAAGCACTGATGGTGCGGTGTTGATGTAGATGACCGACCAGTTAGGAACCCCAAGAGAAGGTGTGATGAGCACAACAGCAAGTCTTCCCTCAGTTATGAAACCAAGGCTTATCAAACCAGTAAAAGAAAGAACCAAACTTCAGAAGGTGATGCTTGCTAGCTTTGTGACACTCCAGACAATGGCGCTAAGAATATTGTTGGTGTGTCTTCACCCAGCAGCAACGTGAAACCTGCACACAACATAAACAAGTACTTTGCTTTCAACTTACGATGAGGTTGTCAATATCACCGGTTTGCTATAAATAAAGGATTGAGCGTATTGAGTGGTAAAAGGATAATAGTATACAAGAAAGTAAACAGTGCAAGTAAAGTAAAATGGTGTAACAATGTAAAGGAAATTGGACCGGGGTCCACAGTTCACTAGCGGTGTCTCCCCATAAGATAAATAACAACATGCTAGGTAAACAAATTACAGTTGGGTGATACATCTCAAACGTATCTATAATTTTTGATGCTCCATGCTTGTTTTTACACCATTTGCCTATTGTTTCGTTACACTTAGTGGCACTTTTATGCATTTTTCGGAACTAACCTATTAACGAAGTGCCACAGTGCCAGTTCCCTGTTTTCTGCTGTTTTTGTGTTTCAGAGTGATACACAGGAAATATTCTCGGAATTGGACGAAACCACATCCTAAAGTCTTATTTTACCCGGAAGCTTCCAGAGATCCGAAGAGGAGTAGGAGGGGGGGCCACCTGGGCCCCACACGCAGGGGCAGTGTGGCCAGCCCCCTGGCCGTGCGAGGCCCGTGTGAGGGAGCCTGGCCCCCCCTCTGACATCATCCCTTCGCCTATAAAGACCCCCCGACGTGTAAAACCTAAGTACTCGATCAGTTTTCTAGAACACATCGCGATCCGCCGCCGCCGTCGACCTGAAGATCGGGAGGGTCCAGAAGCTCTTCCCGGCACCCTGCCGGAGAGGGGAATCGCCACCGGAGGTCTTCTTCATCGCCATGCTTGCCTCCGGAGTGATGAGTGAGTAGTCTACCTTGGACTATGGGTCCATAGCAGTAGCTAGATGGTTGTCTTCTCCACCATGTGCTTTATGTTTAGATCTCATGAGCTGCCTTACATGATTGAGATCACCGTTATGTAATTCTACATGTTTGGTTTGTTGGGATCCGATGAATATTGGTGTTTATGATTAAGTTGCTGTACTGAATTATATCTTTTGTTATCTCTATGTTGTTTATGATCTTGCATGCTCTCCATTGTTAGTAGCTATCTTGGCCGAGTAGTTGCTAGTGACTCCAAGAGGGGGTATTTATGCTCGATAGTGGGTTCATGCCTCTATTTCACCTGGGGGAGTGATAGAAACCGCTAAGGTGGTAGATGTGTTGTTGCTACTAGGGAGAAAACAACATTCATATGCTCAAGGGCATATGCTTTGTTTACATTACACACTTTGCTTAATGCAATTATCTGTTGTTCGTAACTTAATACTTCTAGGGTGTTCGGATTGATATCCCCGGGAGTGGATTATTAGTCATAGATGCAGTTGGATGGCGGTCTATGTATTTTGTTGTAATGCCCAGAGTAAATCTCATAGTGATCTTCTTGACATATCACGTTATCTTTATTCTATCAATTGCCAAATTGTAATTTGTTTACCCAGCATGTGTTATTTTATCTATGGAGAGACACCACTAGTGAACTGTGTACCCCGGTCCTATTTTCCATCATATTGCTATCACCTGTTTACTTTACTCGCACTGTTTACTTTACTCACATACTATATTGTTTTCCACTCGATACGCTCATAACCTTTGTTTCAAGCAAACCGGTGAGATTGACAACCTCATCGGAAGTTGGGAACAAAGTATTTGTTTGTGTGTGTGCAGGTTCCGCATCACCTTCAGTCGTCATTGTCTCTCCTCTCCTGACCGATATTAAACCTTGGTTTCTTAACTGAGGGAAGACTAGCCGCTACACTCATCATACCTTCCTCTTGGGGTTCCCAACGGGCTGGTTATCCACCACGCACAAGGACAGTTTGCTCCCACATCAACTTGGAGTAGCAGCTAATTTTCTGGCGCCGTTGCCGGGGAGGAAGAGAAGACTTCTGCGAGGGGAGTTTTTTGCACACACATCCTTTACTTTGTTTTATTGTTTTGCTTTACTTTATTTATTTTACCTGCATTGCTTTTTATAAAAAACCCAAAAAAATTAGAATCCTTGGTAGTTGCTATTTCTTTACTTTTAGTTTATTATGTCTAGTTCAGTTGCTACTACTATGTCTCCCGAGGACATGATTTTTACTTTTAAGCAGAAAGAGGAGGAAAGCTTTAAAGAAGCTTGGTCTAGAATTTATGATTGGCATGGAAAAACTGAACCTAAAATGACTTTGAGTTTGCTTCTTAGTAGCTTTTACTTTGGACTTTCTCTTCGTTATAGATATGCTTTGGATGCTACTACAGAAGGAGATTTCCTTCATTGTGATGGAGATCAAGCCTTCAATATTATAAAAAAGTTGATTACAATTTATAGCATGCCAACCTATTTTGATTCCTCTCTTGTGTGCATTTTTAATAGACTTAATACTCTTGAGACTCACACTGCTAGTTTGAATTCTTGCTACAATACTTTGCGCCAGCATTTTGATTATGTGCCAACAAATACTGAACCTTCGAGTTGGTATCCTATGATAAAAATCACCATTAGTGGTGAAACTTTTCATGCTCGTTGTGATATTATGTCTGAATTTTGTCTCATGCCAAAGGATGTTTATGAATCTTTGAGCCTTTGGAAGCTTTCTGAGGGAGGAGAAGAAATTTCTCTTACTAACAATGTCACTATATTTGCCCTTGGAATAGCTGAAGGAGTCTTTACAAAAGTCCTAGGAAGAATGATATCTACTGATTATCTTGTTATTGAATGTGTAGGAAAAGGACAAATCACACTTGGAAGATCCATTATGAAGCTCCTGGGCGCCGTCATCGATGTGGGAAAAGGCAATATAACATTTACCTCTCCACCTTGCAATAACCATGTCTTTCCTAGAGTCAAGAGCAAAGGTAAGAAAGGAAGACGTAAGGCACGTGCTGATCCTAGCACTTCATCACTTGATATTACTTGATTCGCAATTTTCTGCGCCTAGCTCAAAGGCGTTAAAGAAAAGCACTCTTGGGAGATAACACAATGTTTTCTTTTCAGTAATTTTTCTTTTATTTGAGTCTTGGAAGTCATTACTACTGTAATGACCGCTCCTTATCTTGTTTATTTCGTTTTTGTGCCAAGAGAAGCCTCTAATTTGAGTGAGGTAAAGATTTGGGGATGTTGCTGTCCTGAAACTGTTTTCAGTGCTGCACCGTAAAAATTCGTGAAAATTCTCTGTTTATCTTTTGGACCTAAGATTTCTTGTGCATATGCCCCAGGTTATATACAAACTTTTCTTAGTTGAACACTTTTTGATTTGAGCAACAGAAAATCCCTCAAAAATTCGACCTTTGTCAGCTGTTCAGTTTTGACAGATTTCTGCCAATATTTGTGTTTGCCACTTTATCGCTTTCTTTTGAGTTCTTTTGATCACGGAACTTTTGGGGAGGTTGCTACAGTAGTATTTGCTATATATGTGGTGGTTTTGAGTTGAAACCTGAAGCAAATAGAGGATTGATTATATGTTATGCTTACACTAATGTTGCTAATAGAATTGTGTTTAGTTTTGTATGAAGGAAGTTTTCAAGTGTAGGGATTGGAGAATGATGAGATGAGCTGAAGAATGGACAAAATCTCAAGCTTGGGGATGCCCATGCATCACCCCAAGAAATATCCAAGAAGTACAAGTGTCAAAGCTTGGGGATGCCCCCGAGGCACCCCTTCTTCATCGGTCAAAATCAGGTCACCTTTCAAGACACTATATTTTTATTGCTTCATGCACTATGTGTTTTTCTTGGAGCGTCAGTTGTTTTAGTTTTCTTAGTTGGTTTAGTTTGTTTGTTTGCTGCAATAAATGGTTGGACCCCAACAAATTTCTTTTGGAGGAGATGTACTCGTTTTCATTTGCCAAGAACACTCAGTTTTTCACTCTTATCGTTTATCGAGTGTTCTTCTTTTTCTGCTACTGCTTTTGGTTTTCATTTTCGCCTTGATTTGCGTTCAGACCTTGCCATATCTTTTCATCAAGGTGTATTTTTGCCTCTGATCTTTATTGGTTTTCATCAAAAGAGGTGTCTTTAAAAATTTCAAATGGTGTTGGAAAAGAGAAAAAGCTTTGTGCAAAATAGTGGTACAAGAAGGAGCTTGTGTAGACTGCGGCTTAGGCATTTTCATGTCATGCTTGATGTCTTTTTGATAGTATGCTTAGTGGTTTTGCTGTAGCATGACTTGTCTCAAATAACTGAGATTGCTTAATGAGCCTTTGAAAAAATCATGTGTTGTTTTTATTGTATGGAAGCATTATTTTGGTTTTCTCCTTCATGCTTTATTTGGGTTGACTTGGCGCATGCTCACACATCTTAGACTCTTACAAAGTCACCAATAGCCTTCATGATCATTTAGTTTTTGACTTTTGATGCCATCTTATGCTTCTTTTAATGTCGCTTTGTCGCTTTGCATGATTATGGCCGTTATTGCTCTCTTAGTTGGTCGCTCCCAGTCTTTTGCTAGCCCTCGCCTTGTACTGAGTATGAGCTCTACTCGTGCATCCAACTCCTAAAAGCCAAAGTTTGCCATTGTGTCCACTATAAATTCCTATGCATGGTATTTGTAAGCCATTCCAAAGTAAAATTTTCATGTGCTACCTTTCAAAAACCTTCAAAACACTTCTCGTTTTATGACACTGTTTTCAGCTCATGGGGACGTAGTGGTCGGATTTGCTATCTTCCATATTGCTTATTCCAAAAAGAAAAAAAAAAGAGAAAAAAAAGAAAGAAAAAAGTCATCCTCCATGGAAAGTGAATGTTGGTGGGCACCCGATGGAATCGGTTAGCCATGGTTTGTGAAAGGAAAAAAGGTGGGGAGGAGTGCCAAGTTTATAAAAGAGCACAAAAGTGCCAATCTCTCTCTCAAAAACTTGCTTCATTTTTATATGGAAGATAGTAAGAACCCCATTGCCAGTCGTTGACAAAGACAACCACCTCTCAAAACCAATTTTTATCTCTCCGTTTTACGAATGAAAAGCTCTAGCACATGTTTAATCACAGCTTCCCTCTGCGAAGGGCCTTTCTTTTACTTTTATGTTGAGTCACCACCTTCTATCTTTATGCACCATTAAGAGAGCATAGTTGTCATTCTTAGTGTGATATGCATTGTCCCAAAGTTCATTGATTGATTCATATTGTTGGTTTCACTTGTTCTTAAATTATTTGTATCTAGTCGCCCTCTTAAACTTGAAGGTGTCCTATGCATTTATGTTTTGCTCTCTTTGAAGGACAAGCTGAAAACCATTTGTATGTTTTTCCTTATGATTTGAACACACGTTTGACTTTCATTGTTTCATTTTCATGATCTTTTGTTTGTGTTCATTTACATGTTTACAACATGGTTGCTAAGTTCTTATTGTCATGATTATATCTTCATGCCCGTGTTTTAAGTTCTTATGATCCCAGCTCACCAATGCTTACATATATGATCAAGATTGTGTAGGTGCATGTCACCTCAAAAATTATTCTTTTGTTATCACTTACCTACTCGAGGACGAGCAGGAGTTAAGCTTGGGGATGCTTGATACGTCTCAAACGTATCTATAATTTTTGATGCTCCATGTTTGTTTTTACACCATTTGCCGATTGTTTTGTTACACTTAGTGGCACTTTTATGCATTTTCTGGAACTAACCTATTAACGAAGTGCCACAGTGCCAGTTCCCTGTTTTCTGCTGTTTTTGTGTTTCAGAGTGATACACAGGAAATATTCTTGGAATTGGACGAAACCACATCCTGAAGTCTTATTTTACCCGGAAGCTTCCAGAGATCCGAAGAGGAGTAGGAGGGGGGCCACTAGGGCCCCACACGCAGGGGCGGCGCGGCCAGCCCCCTGGCCACGCGGGGCCCGCGTGAGGGAGCCTGGCTCCCCCTCTGACATCGCCCCTTCGCCTATAAAGACCCCCCGACGCGTAAAACCTAAGTACCCGATCAGTTTTCCAGAACACATCGCGGTCCGCCGCCGCCGTCGACCCGAAGATCGGGAGGGTCCAGAAGCTCTTCCCGGCACCTTGCCGGAAAGGGGAATCACCACCAGAGGTCTTCTTCATCGCCATGCTTGCCTCCGGAGCGATGAGTGAGTAGTCTACCTTGGACTATGGGTCCATAGCAGTAGCTAGATGGTTGTCTTCTCCACCATGTGCTTCATGTTTAGATCTCATGAGCTGCCTTACATGATTGAGATCATCGTTATGTAATTCTACATGTTTGGTTTGTTGGGATCCGATGAATATTGGTGTTTATGATTAAGTTGCTGTACTAAATTATATCTTTTGTTATCTCTATGTTGTTTATGATCTTGCATGCTCTCCATTGTTAGTAGCTATCTTGGCCAAGTAGTTGCTAGTGACTCCAAGAGGGGGTATTTATGCTCGATAGTGGGTTCATGCCTCTATTTCACCTGGGGGAGTGACAGAAACCTCTAAGGTGGTAGATGTGCTGTTGCTACTTGGGAGAAAACAACATTCATATGCTCAAGGGCATATGCTTTGTTTACATTACACACTTTGCTTAATGCAATTATCTGTTGTTCGCAACTTAATACTTCTAGGGTGTTTGGATTGATATCCCCGGGAGTGGATTATTAGTCATAGATGCAGTTGGATGGCGGTCTATGTATTTTGTTGTAATGCCCAGAGTAAATCTCATAGTGATCTTCTTGACATATCACGTTATCTTTATTCTATCAATTGCCCAACTGTAATTTGTTTACCCAGCATGTGTTATTTTATCTATGGAGAGACACCACTAGTGAACTGTGGACCCCGGTCCTATTTTCCATCATATTGCTATCACCTGTTTACTTTACTCGCACTTTTTACTTTACTCGCATACTATATTGTTTTCCACTCGATACGCTCATAACCTTTGTTTCAAGCAAACCGGTGAGATTGATAACCTCATCGCAAGTTGGGAACAAAGTATTTGTTTGTGTGTGTGCAGGTTCTGCATCACCTTCAGTCGTCATTGTCTTTCCTCTCCTGACCGATATTAAACCTTGGTTTCTTAACTGAGGGAAGACTAGCCGCTACACTCATCATACCTTCCTCCTGGGGTTCCCAACGGGCTGGTTATCCACCACGCACAAGGACAGTTTGCTCCCACATCAACTTGGAGTAGCATTGGGCAATTGATAGAATAAAGATAACGTACATATGTCATGAGGATCACTATGAGATTCACTCTGGGCATTATGACAAAATACATAGACCATAATCCAACTGTATCTATGACTAATAATCCACTCACGGGAAGTCGTCTGAGTACCCCTTGAGTATTAAGTTGTGAACAACGGATAACTGCATTAAGCAAAGTGCGTAAAGTAAACAAAGCAAATGTCCTTGGACACAAGAATGTTGTTTTCCCCTAGTGGCAATAGCCATCTACAACCTTAGAGGTTTCTGTCACTCCCCCAGATTAAATAGAGGCATGAACCCAACTATCGAGCATAAATACTCCCTCTTGGAGTCACTAGCATCTACTCGGCCAAGATATCTACTAGCAATGGAAAGCATGCAAGATCATAAACAACATAGAGATAACATAAGATATATGATTTAGCACATCAACTTGACATAGTACCTATACTCATCGGATCCCAACAAACACAACATGTATGATTACATAAAGATGGTCTTGATCATGTAGGGCAGCTCACAAGATCTAAACATGAAGCACATGGTGGAGAAGACAACCATCTAGCTACTGCTATGGACCCGTAGTCCAAGGTAGACTACTCACACATCACTCCGGAGGCAACCATGGTGGTGGAGAAGGCCTCCGGCAGGGATTCGCCTCTCCGGTAGGGTGTTGGGAAGAGCTCCTGGATCCTCCCGATCTCATTTCGACGACGGCGGCCGCTTGCAGTATGTTTCGAGGAAAAGCGATCTGTCCCTTAGGTTTTTCTCATTGAGGGGACTTTATAGGCGAAAGGGCATTGTTAGAGGTGGGGCCAGCTGGCCTCACCATGGGGTGGCGCAGCCAGGGGCTAGGTCGCGCCCCCTGTTGTGAGTCTGGCTCCTGGCCCCTCTCCATCTCATCTTCGGTCTTCGTGAAGCTTCGGTAAAAATAGGAGGTTCGGCTTTTGTTTTGTCCAATTCCGAGAATATTTCCTGTGTAGCTTTTCTGAAACACAAAAACAATAGAAAATAGGGAACTGACACTGTGGCATCTTGTTAATAGGTTAGTTCTGGAAAATGCATAAAAACGCCACGAAGTGCAACAAAACTCAAAGCAAATGGTGTATAAATAAGCATGGAGCATCAAAAATTATAGATACATTTGAGATGTATCAAGCATCCCCAAGCTTAACTCCTGCTTGTCCTCAAGTAGGTAAGTAATAACAAAAGAATAATTTTTGAGGTGACATGCACCATCACAATCTTGATCATCTATGTAAGCATTGAGTGCTGGGATCAAAGAACTTAAAACATGGGCATAAAAGACATAATCTTGAAAATAAAAACTTAGCAACCATGTTATAACATGAAAAAAAACACAAACGAAAGATCATGAATAATGAAACAATGAAAGTCAAACGTGTGTTCAAATCATATGGAAAAACATAACAAATGGTTTTCAGCTTGTCCTTCATAGAATAGCAAAACATAAATGCATAGGACACCTTCAAGTTTAAAAGGGCGACTAGATACAAATAATTTAAGAACAAGCAAAACCATACTCATGAATCAATCAATGATAAACTATGGGACTATGCACATTAAACTCAGAATGGCAACTATGCTCTCTTAGACGGTGCATAAAGGTAGAAGGTGGTGACTCAATATAAAAGTAAAAGAAAGGCTCTTCGCAGAGGGAAGTAGTGATTGCAAGTTTTATAAACCTTCAAAAATTATGGTACTTACTAGCTTTGAGCTCTCATTGCCCCCATCATAGGCATCTTGGATGGTTAAAGTTAATGCGACAACAGTTATGAGCATATGCTTGACAAATCATAAGTTGAAAACCTCGTGTCCCGTGAATTACGAATACCCAAACCTCATGCTACTCGACTTAGGGTCCCAAGCAAGCTCTTGTCATTGTAAGTATACATGTATCATCGAGAACTGCCAACAGGGTACCTTCTTGCCCAATGACATGGAACAAGCCCACATCAAAATGACAGGACAAATAGACAATGAACACCTCGACATCTCTTTTATTTACCATTGGTATAGCTTTTTATTGTGAGATGCATCGTCGAATGTCCACTATGGGCATGCTGTAAATTTCCACCATGAATGATGCATGGCTTAGATTAGCGGCCCAGGTGTTTCTCTAACACATATACAAACTCCATGATCCCACAAGATTCCCAACTTATTTCACATCGCGAGTATCCATAAACAAAAGATCACGATATCAACTCAAATAAGAGAAAGTGCAATGTTGAAAGCTTACCCCATGACGGCATGGTTTGGCTAATTTCCAACTTATAACTTGCAAGCATAACGTCAACATAAAAGATCCACAATGTCAAAATTTTAAAAGCGAGAAAAGTAAAGTGTGCCATCAGGTTCGTGAGAGCTTTACTGACTAATTTTCACATAACACCAAAAGAGTTTAATTCGAAGGATAGATAAAAGCAAGTCAAATGTACTTGGAATAGCAAATTGCTAATAGGTATGTATGGTGGACACATTGGAATAACTTGGTTTTTGGGAGTTGGATGCACGAGTAGAGCTCATACTTAGTACAAAATGAGGGCTAGCAAAAGACTAGGAGCGACCAAATAAGAGAGCAATAATGGCCATAATCATGCCTAGCGACAAAACACCATTAAAAATAGGGATTTCTATTTTCGTGCCCTCAGGTCCTTAGTTGTACTCAGTTTTCCCCAGCTCCTTAGTTTTTCCTCAGTTTTCCCTAAGCCCTTGTCTGAAACCCTCAGAAGGAGCTTAGACGGGAGGATTCCCGTTTAGTTGACCATTCCGTGCTGAAGTGTGGGGCCGTGTCGTGTGGGGCCGAGTCACGTGGGGCTGGTAGAAAGGGACAGCGTGGGACAGGATGAGACCGCGTTTGGTTGTACGTGAGAGCTCGGTTCTGTCTCTCTCGGCCCAAATTGGCATTTTTCATAGCGCCTTTTCAGAGCGCATTTTTCCCCTCTCTCTGTAACAGTTCTCTCTTTTTTTACCAAATTAGTATCAAATCTAGAAAAGCTTCTATTTCTGTCTTTCTTCAATGATTGTTGCCTTTTGGCCCTTGTATTTTGCCCAATATGGTAACAAATCTAGTAGCAAATCTAGAAGCTAGTATAGGATAAATTCACAGTAGCATAATAAATCTAGAAAACTAAATATAATACATAAACTGCATACAGCAGCCAAAAGCAGCCAATAACGATGTTAATGTTCATGACAAACTAAGCTAAAAATAATACAAGACGCAATGTATGGCCAACATGAAAATTAGGATACCCCAGGATGAATGAATCTGTTCTTCATTCATCATATATATCTTTGTCGCTCCATTATCTGGTCTGAAAGAAATATTCATTGAACTCCTTCCGTCTGCAGTGTGCAACCAATACATCCTCCAAATGGTATGGTCTTTGTTCATTTCTCAGACCGTACTTTCCTAATCTATCCACACGTTGTGGCCACTCATCCCAGGCCTTTATGTCATCAAAGTACTCTCTTATTAAACCCAAATCCGCGTAGTAGATGCAGCCAGGTCGAAGTGTCGGGTGCACTCTGGTGTCGACGGAGATACACCGGATATGATGGACGAAGAAGGCATGGAGAGAGCGGCTCTCAGTGTCCACACGGTGCACCAATGTTTGACCTTCCTCCAAACGACCGCCCAACAACACAAGCAGCAAATCACCATCCGACTTCACAAGGTAGAACTTGTCATTTCCAATTTCTGGAAATGAAAATAGTGTCTCCATGTTGACAGTGCTCGCGTGCTGCTCCAACTGGACATTGTTGGTGCACACTAATTTTCCGAACTCAAAATTGTTGACAGCTATTGCATACAATTCACCATTGAACGGGGTAATGCAATGCATAGAATGGTGCTCGATTGAAAATCTTCCTTCTTCCCAATCTTCATCTATACCCTTAGTTGGAGTGCTCTCATCGACCCAAGCAATTTCCGCTGGGTAATATGTGGAAACGAAGACCATAGTCGGGGACTTCATTACAGCGACTGACTCCAGAATAACAGATGGCATCTGCGCCTCAAACATAGTGTTCAATGTCTTTGTGAGTGGGTTCAGAAGTCGTATCTTGTGCGGCTGGTTCTTCTGGGCAAGCACGATGACGCCACGGAAAAGCCGACGAAGTAGTATCTAAAATATATTGATGAAGATAACATTCAGCACTAAGATGTTTATGATTGAAAATAAAAATAGATTAACTCTATAGATATAGAGGAATTTGAACCTTGCATGAACTTCTGTTAGATCGATAGTGACGTAGCAAGATGTGCGGAGGTGGAGGAAGGAGAACTCATCGGCGTGTGGAAGGGCGTGTTCTACCATGATCCATTCATGCAGGTGCACATCGGGCTCAGGTAAATCTGAGCGCCAATTTCTACAAACTTGCCTCAAAGCAGAGTAGGTATCCACGTACTCCTCGTTCGCCAGTAAGCAGTCGCCGATCTTGTGAAGTGGTCCGTCAGCCCTGAGAGAGGCCCAGTTCGTGGGGGTGGCACGCTTGGATGCGCCGCCCTCGGAGGCGACGGGCTTGGCGGCGACGGGCTCGGATGCGACGGGCTCAGCGGTGACGGGCTCAGATGCGACGGGCTCAGAGGCGATGGGCTCAAGGCGACGGGCTCGGAGGCGACATGGTCGGGGGCGATGGCCGTCGACGCACTCTTCTTCTCCATGGCCGGCAGGGGAGCGCGTGTAGGGAGGTTGGGGTTTTTTCCTTCGATTTGGAGAAGGTGATGGGACGTGAGAGGCGTGGTTGCGTGCATGAGTGAGAATGAGACTATGTGCAGAGGGAGGGAGAGAGGGGCTCTGTACAGGCAAAGTGACGGTTCGTCTCAGCAGTTTCTCAAAAAAACTAGACGTTTGGTCTCAACACGCGTCCGTGGTACTGCACGTGTGCACCGTTATGTGTACTCAGTTCTACCCTCGAGTCTTACACTAGAAAAATATGTGTACTCAGTTTTCCCCTCGAGTACTAATACTGGCTAGTGCAATATACTCAGTTTTACCCTCAAGTGGTTGGTCAACAGAGAGTCAACAAATAGGATTAAGCTATCTAATTGAGTCATTTCATGCGCAAAAAAATTCAAAAAAATAAAATCATAGTGCATCCTACTCATGTAGTCTTGTTACGCGATCTGCCACGTAGGAAATCATAACAATCATATATAAATCAAGTTTTAACACAAATGGCCACTTCTCAAATCACTAGTAGCTATGAAGGTTCATGACTTTCCACTCAAACCCCTTCTCAAAACATCTATACCCAAAACATAGTTTGTCTGAATGAGGCCATAATTTTCACACTCATGTATATTTGAATTGCTAATAATTTGAGATAGGCCAACCTGGGTTTCATTGTTCAAAATATGTGTTTTTCTTTTTCTAAATCTCTTATTTGAATTCCTTAGCCTGTTTACTATTTACTTGCCCTTGGATCCTTGATACTACTCAGTTTTACCCTCTCCCTTCTCATAGAAGCCCAAACTTGGCCTGATTGGTTGAGCTATTGTCACACGGATCATGCCCACCTACCGTCGTTCCTATGATCTAACAGGCAGGATAACCCCTCTTTCTCTCTCATCATGGCCACCCTCTCTCTATCTATCGGTGGCAAAGTACTACCCCTCTATGTATGCTAAATAACAAGTTTGCCACTGGATTCAACAAGTTTGGTAATCACGAATTTCTTGTAGCCATTACTTTTCATGGTAAAATGATAAACTATGACGAATTTCCATTTCTTTTAGGCATTACTTTTCACGATAAAATGATAAACTATCACGAATTTCCATTTCTTGTAGGCATTACTTTTCACGGTAAAATGATAAACTATCATGAATTTCCATTTCTTTTAGGCATTACTTTTCACGGTAAAATGATAAACTATCACGAATTTCCATCTCTTGTAGGTATTACTTTTCACGGTAAAATGATAAACTATCACGAATTTCTATTTCTTTTAGGCATTACTTTTCACGGTAAAATGATAAACTATCACGAATTTCCATTTCTTTTAGGCATTACTTTTCATGGTAAATGATAAACTATCATGAATTTCCATTTCTGTTAGGTATTACTTTTTTGTTGAGATATAAACCCCCACAACGCTCATCTCCTCCTTAATTTATTGTGTAAACCCCACAACGGTCATCTCTACCTTAATTTATGGTGTAAACCCCACAACGGTCATCTCTCCCTTATAAACCCCCACAACGGCCATCTCTCATGTCAATAGGTTCTGCCTCTCTCTTCTTCGTTCACATACACTTGATCCATTGCCATGGCTTCCACGTCTCGGACACCGACCGGAAGGGGAAGGGGAAGGGGAAGGGGAAGGGGAAGGGGAAGGGGAAGGGGAAGGGGAAGGGGTGGCCGGGGTGGTGGATCATCATCATTGCCACCACCACCATCAACACTGCCATTGATCATAGAGGAGTTCTTCATCGCCATCTATGAAGACCCTTTGGCCAAGAAGGTACGTACGCGTTCCCACATATATGATGCATGTGATTAATTATGTGCATGTTCTAAAAAACCTTTAATTTCAAATGATCGGCGCTCGATCTCTTTGCAGGCACTCACAAAAAAGTTTGCGGACTATCTTGATGGCCAGGAGCCCGCTAAGGTGTATCTGCGAGTAGCTGACTGCGGTCCTCGTCTCTGGGCCGTGGAGGTCCTATTTGACGGACAAGGCCGGATGTACCTCGACAAGGGCTGGGAGAATTTCGCCATCATGCACGGTGTGGATTTCGGCTGCTTCCTACACTTCAAATATGAAGGCAATGATGTGCTCGTAGTGAAGGTGTTCGACGGAACAACGTGCAGGAAGTACTACTACACGGACGACGAAGATACTGACGATGAAAGCGACGACAACGTGAAGCCATACATCTAAGGCGATTATGACCAAGAATATATATGTAGCTTCATATGCATCGATTTAGAGATCTAGCTATTTTCTATATATTATGCATGTAAAAATAATAGGGAATCGCAATTTCCACCATGATTCGAGCACCACAGCCTCCAAACAATGCCGATGCCGATATCGGCATGGTCAGAACGGCTATGCTCGCCGCCACTGCTAGGTCACCGTTGGGATGCACCCTCAATCCCGTCCCCTTATTCGATCACTGACACACCAAAGATACCACCGAGGCCAATGATGAACGTACATGCTGATGCCAATGCCGAACATGCACGCCGCTATGGGCACGGCCACGCCACCCCGCTATGCTGGACGCCACAGACCACCATGAGGTCTTTCCCTTCGCCACCGCACTCCCCTAGCACCCATCTATACACGCCAGAAAGGAGAGACACTAGTTTTCTCTACATTGCTCGCGTTCGTGTCCGACACCATCAGTCAAAGTGTTGAGGTCATCGTCGATGTCCTCGACCATTTTTTCTCTTCTTTGCATGGTTAAACACGTCTAGTTCATATCTATTTAATGCGTCTGGTCTCACCTCATGCAGTTCTTTGTGGACATCGATCTCATCTCGGCACCCCGCAGGCCACCTCCTCTGTGCCATCGCTGTAGAGCTCCATTTAAAAATCTAATCCTACCCGTGTATTGCCCCTTGTATCAGCGTCATGGCCCCACTTGTCATTCGATATACCGAAGCCCCACTCATCCGTGTTTTTGTCAGGGATATGGCGATGCTTACGGTCAAACAAAGATGGATGGTCTAACGTGTTTTTGCGGGCTCTACGTGGCCTACTAGTCAGCAGATAATGGTCAAAGTTGTTGACCCATCGGGCAACCGACCGTTCCAGCACTTGTGAGGGTTTCAGACAAGGGCTTGGACAAAACTGAGGAAAAACTAAGGAGCTAGGGAAAACTGAGTACAACTAAGGACCCGAGGGCACAAAAATAGAAATCCCTTAAAAAAGCATAAAATGGCATCAAAAGTCAAAAACCAAATGATCATAGAGGCTTATGACGACTTTGTAAGAGTCAAACATGTTGTAAGCATGCGCCAAGTCAACCCAAATAAAGCATCAAGGAGAAAACCAAATAAATGCTTCCGTATAATAAAAACAACGCATGATTTTTTTCAAAAGCTCATTAAGCAATCACAGTCATTTGAGATAAGTCATGCTACAGCAAAAACTACTAAGCATACTATCAAAACGATATCAAGCATGGCATGAAAAAGTCTAAGCCGCTGTCTAAACAAGCTCCTTTTTGTACCACTTTTTGCATGAAACTTTTTCTTTTTTCCAACACCATTCAAACCATTTTGAGACAACTCTTTTGATGAAAACCAACATAGACTAGTGGTCTAATTAAACCTTGATGCAAAGATAAAACAAGATCTGAACAAAAATCAAGGAGAAAAACAAAAGCTAAACGCAGTTCTAGAAAAAGAGAACACTCGTTGAACGATAAGAGTGAAAAATAGAGTGTTCTTGGCAATGAAAAACAAGGTAAATCTCCTCCAAAAGAAATTTGTTGGGGTCCAACCATTTATTGCAGCAAACAAAACAAAAGAAAACTGAAAGCAAAAGTAAAGACGCTCCAAGAAAAACGCATAGAATATGAAGCAATAAAAATATAGTGTGTTGAAAGGTGACATGATTTTTGCCGATGAAGAAGGGGTGCCTCGGGCGCATCCCCAAGCTTTGACGCTTGTACCTCTTGGATATTTCTTGGGGTGACATGGAATCCCCAAGCTTGAGATTTTTTCCATTCTTCATATCATCTCATCATTCTCCAATCCCTACACTTGAAAACTTCCTTCATACAAAACTTCACACAATTCTATTAGCAACATTAGCATAAACATAATAGTAAATCAACCCTTTTTGGTTCAGGTTTCAAACTCAAAATAACCACATATAAAGCATATAGTACTGTATCAACTTTCTCAAAAGTTCCGTGATCAAAAGAACTCAAAAAAAAGTGATCGAGAGGCAAACACAAATAGTGGCAGAAATCTGTCAAAACAGAACAGCTGACAAAGGTCGAATTTTTTGAGGCCTTATGTTGCTCAAATCGAAAAGTGCAAAACTAATGGAAGTTTTGATATAACCTGGGGCATGATCTCAAGAAATTTCAGATCAAAAAGATATTCTGCGAATTTTCATGAATTTTTACGGTGCAGCGCAGAAATCTGTTTCAGGACAGCAACTTCCCCAAATCTTATCTCCCTCAAATTAGAGGTTCTTCTTGGCACAAAAACAAAATAAAATGATAAGGAGAGGTCATTACAGTAGTAATAACTTCCAAGACTCAAATAAAAGAAAAATTACTAAAAAGAAAACATTGGGTTATCTCCCAAGAGTGCTTTTCTTTAACGCCTTTGAGCTAGGCGCAGAAAGGTGGAAATCAAGTATTATCAAATGAGGCATTAAGATCAATTGCAGAAGTATTCTCAACAATGAATTTAATTGTATCCAAATGAGTTTTTGAAGATCCCTTGTGAACACTCTTTGGTACACTACTTTCATCAAAAGGGTTTTCAAGACAAATCCAATCGAAATTCTTTTCCAAAGCTTCATGCAATCCTACAAGTTTGCAAGGAATTTGCACTTTGATATCTTCTTTGGTTGTACCAACAACATTAACAGGTGAGCCAAGCATATTAAAATGCTCAAAAACTTTCCTAGATTCAATAGCAACATCTCTAAATTCTCTAAGCAAAGTCTCCAAAATAAAATCTTTCTTTTCGGAGTCTTCAATATCATGAAGCTTAAGAAACATTTGTTGCATAAAAGGATTAAGGTTAACAAACCTAGCCTCCAACACGTGAACTAAATAAGCAGCAGCAACTTCATAACTAGGAGCAAGCTCAGCCAAAGATCTATACTCAACATCTTTATGCATACTAATATGATTAAAGAACTCCTCAATGTTACCTTTCCCAATAATAGAACCACTACTTATTGAAAGGGCCTCCAAAACATACTTAGGGAACAACATAATGAACTTAAAGGTAAAAGTAATGGAATGCAAACTATCAAAGGAACTAATTTTTTGGTATTTTTGATAAAAAGATGCAAGCAAAAATAAAATAAAGCAAAACAAAAACAAAGTAATGATTGTGTGTGAGAGACTCCCCTTGCAGAAGTCTTCTTCCTCCTCGGCAACGGCGCCAGAAAAACTTGTTGATGGTGCGGTGTTGATGTAGATGACCGACTAGTTGGGAACCCCAAGAGAAGCTGTGATGAGCACAACAGCAAGTCTTCCCTCAGTTATGAAACCAAGGTTTATCGAACCAGTAGGAGAAAGAACCAAACTTCAGAATGCTTGCTAGCTTCGTGACACTCCGGACAATCGCGCCGGGAATATTGTTGGTTTTTCTTCACCCAGCAGCAATGTGAAACCTGCACACAACACAAACAAGTACTTTGCTCCCAACTTACGATGAGGTTGTCAATCTCACCGATTTGCTGTAAACAAATGACTGAGCGTATCGAGTGTAAAGGGATAATAGTATGCAAGAAAGTAAACAGTGTGAGTAAAGTAAAACGGTGTAACAATGTATAGGAAATTGGACCGGGGTCCACAGTTCACTAGCGGTGTCTCTCCATAAGATAAATAATAACATGCTGGGCGAACAAATTATAGTTAGGCAATTGATAGAATAAAGATAACGTACATATGTCATGAGGATCACTATGAAATTCACTCTGGGCATTACAACAAAATTCATAGACCATAATCCAACTGCATCTATGACTAATAATCCACTCGCGGGGAGTCGTTCGAGTACCCCTTGAGTATTAAGTTGCGAACAATGGATAACTACATTAAGCAAAGTGCATAAAGTAAACAAAAAAAATGTCCTTGGACACAAGAACTTTGTTTTCCCCTAGTGGCAACAACAGATCTACAACCTTAGAGGTTTCTGTCACTCCCCCAGATTAAATAGAGGCATGAACCCAACTATCGAGCATAAATACTCCCTCTTGGAGTCACTAGCATCTACTCGGCCAAGATATCTACTAGCAACGGAAAGCATGCAAGATCATAAACAACATAGAGATAACATAAGATATATGATTCAGCACATCAACTTGACATAGTACCTATACTCATCGGATCCCAACAAACACAACATGTATGATTACATAAAGATGATCTTGATCATGTAGGGTAGCTCACAAGATCTAAACATGAAGCACATGGTGTAGAAGACAACCATCTAGCTACTGCTATGGACTCGTAGTCCAAGGTAGACTACTCACACATCACTCCGGAGGCGACCATGGTGGTGGAGAAGGCCTCCGGCAGGGATTCCCCTCTCCGGCAGGGTGCCAGGAAGAGCTCCTGGATCCTCTCGATCTTGTTTCGATGATGGCGGCAGATTGTAGTATGTTTCGAGGAAAAGCGATCCGTCCCTTAGGTTTTTCCTGTCGAGGGGACTTATAGGCGAAAGGGCATCGTCAGAGGTGGGGCCAGCTGGCTCACCATGGGGTGGCGCGGCCAGGGGCTGGGCCACACCCCCCTGTGGTGAGCTTGGCTCCTGGCCCCCCTCCATATCATCTTCGGTCTTCGCGAAGCTTCGGTAAAAATTGGAGGTTCGGCTTTTGTTTCGTCCAATTCTGAGAATATTTCCTATGTAGCTTTTCTAAAACACAAAAATAGCAGAAAACAGGGAACTGACACTGTGGCATCTTGTTAATAGGTTAATTCCGGAAAATGCATAAAAATGCCACGAAGTGCAACAAAACTCAAAGCAAATGGTGTATAAACAAGCATGGAGCATCAAAAATTATAGATACGTTTGAGACATATCAAGCACTTGCATATTTAATTTCCATAGTACTTTCATTTGTTTTTGCACTTTGTTATTGATTGTTGGACATCATTGAGTGAATTAGAAGTACCACTTCATATCTCATTTGCTTGTTGCTGTTCATTAAATATTGAATCATGGATTATATATATTACTACTTGTTATTTTCACAGAATCAATAAACTCCAAAGTTCTTGTTTAGTTTTATCACCTTCATACTCGAGGACGAGCATGGGTTAAGCTTGAGGATGTTGATGCACACAAAATACATGCATGAACTTTGTAGTTTATTGGTCCATATTCCTACATATTATAATGTCACTAGTTGTTAAAATCATGTTTTGCAATGATTTATGGGGATTTTACATCGATCCCCCTTATTTTTTTATAATTCTAGAGAACAATGATGTCTACGCACACGCCTATTCTTGTAGACAGTGTTGGGCCTCCAAGTGCAGAGGTTTGTAGAACAGCAGCAAGTTTCCCTTAAGTGGATCACCCAAGGTTTATCGAACTCAGGGAGGAAGAGGTCAAAGCTATCCCTCTCAAACAACCCTGCAATTATGATACAGAAAGTCTCTTGTGTCCCCAACACACCCAATACACTTGTCAGATGTATAGGTGCACTAGTTCGGCGAAGAGATAGTGAAATACAAGTAGTAGTGATAATTATGAGTAGTAAATGTAATCTGAAATAAATATCACTGCGAGCAAATATGTAACAAAACTGAAAGTAAATGGTGTGCAATGCTTGGAAACAAGGCCTAGGGATCATACTTTCACTAGTGGACACTCTCAACAAAATAATATAATTGAACCAATAGATACTAACTTCACTATGCTACTCTAAACAATTCTCCAATGGAAAACAAACACTAATCATGCGTAGGGCTACGAAGCACACCTCAAAGTTCGTATTTCTCCAAACTAGATTGTCCCACACTATCACCATGAACACACTAGATGGTTCCAACAAACAGCAACAATTCATAGAGACATTAACCAAAAAGACACACATAATGCGCACACTAGTCACCTTCACATTACGATACAAGGTGTCTCCGGAGATTATAATAATAAAGCACGGGAGTAGCATAATATCTGAATAATAGCATCTAATAATTCAACTATATACAAAGCTCACGATCACATAAAGATCACATCATGGGAGAGAGAGGTGAACCACATAGCTATCGGTAGAGCCCTCAGCCCCAGGGGAGAACTACTCCCTCCTCATCATAGGAGACAGCAAGGTTGGTGGAGATGGCGGTGAAGTCGATGGAGACGGCGGAGGAGGTGACGGCATCGATGGAGATGGCTCCGGGGGCACTTCCCCGTCCCGGCAAGGTGTCAGAACAGAGACTTCTGTCCCCCGAAATTTGTCAATGGCGGCGGCGGAGGTGCAGAACTCTTTCTCAAAAATCGCGTACCCCTTTAGGGTTTTCCGTCCCAAGGCTTCTTATAGGCGAAAAGGTGGCATCAGAGGTGGGACCAGGTGGCCTCACCATTGGTAGGCACAGCCAGGGGCTGGGCCGCGCCCCCTGGTGGTGAGCCTGGCTCCTGGCCCCCCTCCGCCTCATCTTCGGTCTTCGCGAAGCTTCGGTAAACTTTCGTCCAATTCCGAGAATATTTCGTGTGTAACTTTTTTGAAACACAAAAACAGCAGAAAACAGGAAACTGGCACTGTGGCATCTTGTTAATAGGTTAGTTCCAGAAAATGCATAAAAATGCCATGAAGTGTAACAAAACATGAAGCAAATGGTGTAAGAACAAGCATAGAGCATCAAAAATTATAGATACGTTTGAGACGTATAAAGCATCCCCAAGCTTAAGTCCTGCTCGTCCTCGAGTAGGTAAGTGATAACAAAAGAATAATTTTTGAGGTGACATGCACCATCACAATCTTGATCATCTATGTAAATATTGAGTGCTGGGATCAAAGAACTTAAAACATGGGCATAAGAGACATAATCTTGACAATAAAAACTTAGCAACCATGTTATAACATGAAAAGAAACAGAAACAAAAGATCATGAATAATGAAACAATGAAAGTCAAACGTGTGTTCAAATCATATGAAAAACATAACAAGTGGTTTTCAGCTTGTCCTTCATGGAATAGCAAAACATAAATGCATAGGACACCTTCAAGTTTAAGAGGGCGACTAGATACAAATGATTTAAGAACAAGCAAAACCATAATCATGAATCAATCAATGATAAACTTTGGGACCATGCACATTAAACTCAGAATGGCAACTATGCTCTCTTAGACGGTGCATAAAGGTAGAAGGTTGAGACTCAACATAAAAGTAAAAGAAAGGCTCTTCATAGAGGGAAGCAGTGATTGCAAGTTTTATAAACCTTCAAAAATTATGGTACTTACTAGCTTTGAGCTCTCATTGCCCCCATCATAGGCATCTTGAATGGTTAAAGTTAATGCGAGAACGATTATGAGCATATGCTTGAAAAATCATCAGTTGAAAACCTCGTGTCCCATGAAGTTGGAATACCCAAACCTCATGCTACTCGACTTAGGGTCCCAAGCAAGCTCTTGTCATTGTAAGTATACACGTATCATCGAGAACCGCCAACAGGGTACCTCCTTGCCCGATAACATGGAACAAGCCCACATCAAAATGACAGGACAAACAGACAATGAACACCTTGGCATCTCTTTCATTTACCATTGGTATAGCTTTTTATTTTGAGATGCGTCGTCGAATGTCCACTATGGGCATGCTGTAAATTTACACCATGAATGATGCATGGCTTAGATTAGCGGCCCAGGCATTTCTCTAACACATATACAAACTCCATGATCCCGCAAGATTCCCAACTTATTTCACATTGCGAGTATCCATAAACAAAAGATCACGATATCAACTCAAATAAGAGAAAGTGCAATGTTGAAAGCTTACCCCATGATGACATGGTTTGGCTAATTTCGAACTTATGGCTTGCAAGCATAACGTCAACATAAAAGAGCCACAATGTCAAAATTTTAAAAGCGAGAAAAGTAAAGTGTGCCATCAGGTTCGTGAGAGCTTTACTGACTAATTTTTGCATAACACCAAAAGAGTTCAATTCGAAGGATAGATAAAAGCACGTTAAATGTACTTGGAATAGCAAATTGCTAATAGGTATGTATGGTGGACACATTATAATAACTTGGTTTTTGGCAGTTGGATGCACGAGTAGAGCTCATACTCAGTACAAAATGAGGGCTAGCAAAAGACTGGGAGCGACCAACTAAGGGAGCAATAACGGCCATAATCATGCATAGCGACAAAACATCATTAAGATAAGCATAAAATGGCATCACAAGTCAAAAACCAAATGATCATAGAGGCTTATGGCGACTTTGTAAGAGTCAAACATGTTGTAAGCATGCGCCAAGTCAACCCAAATAAAGCATCAAGGAGAAAACCAAATAAATGCTTCCACATAATAAAACAACGCATGATTTTTTTCAAAGGCTCATTAAGCAATCTCAGTCATTTGAGACAAGTCATGCTACAGCAAAAATCACTAAGCATACTATAAAATGACATCAAGCATGGCATGAAAAAGTCTAAGCTGCAGTCTAAACAAGCTCCTTTTTGTACCACTTTTTTGCATGAAACTTTTCTCTTTTCCAACACCATTAAAACCTTTTTGAGACAACTCTTTTGATGAAAACCAACATAGACCAGTGGTCTAAATACACCTTGATGCAAATATATAACAAGATCTGAACAAAAATCAAGGCAAAAAACAAAAGCTAAATACAGTTCGAGAAAAAGAGAACACTCGTTGAACGATAAGAGTGAAAACTAGAGTGTTCTTGGCAAATGAATAACGGAATAAGTCTCTCTCCAAAACAACATGATGTGATCAAACCATTTATTACAGCAAACAAAACAAAAGAAAACTGAAAGAGAAAACAACTGACGCTCCAAGAAAAACACATAGAATGTGAAGCAATAAAAGTATAGTGTGTTAAAAGGTGACCTGATTTTTGCCGATGAAGAAGGGGTGCCTCGGGGGCATCCCCAAGCTTTGATGCTTGTACCTCTTGGATATTTCTTGGGGTGACATGGGCATCCCCAAGCTTGAGCTTTTGTCCATTCTTCATCTCATCTCATCTCATCATTCTCCAATCCCTACACTTGAAAACTTCCTTCATACAAAACTTCACACAATTCTATTAGCAACATTAGCATAAACATAATAGTGAATCAACCCTTTTGGTTCAGTTTCAAACTCAAATCTACCATCCATTAAAGCATAAACTACTGTAGTAACTTCCTCAAAAAGTTCCATTATCAAAAGAACTCAAAAAGAAAGCGATCGAGAGGCAAACACAAATAGTGGCAGAAATTTGTCAAAACAGAACAGCTGACAAAGGACGATTTTTTCGAGGACCTTCTATTGCTGAAATCGAAAAGTATAAAACTAATGGAAGTTTGGATATAACCTGGGGCATATTCAGAAGAAATTGCAGGTCAAAAACATATTCTGAGAATTTTCACAAATTTTTACGGTGCAGCGCAGAAATCTGTTTCAGGACAGCAACTTTCCCAAATCTTACCTCCCTCAAATTAGAGGTTCTTCTTGGCACAACAACGAAATAAAAATGATATGAGGAGCAGTCATTATAGTAGTAATAACTTCCAAGAATCAAATAAAAGAAAAAGTACTAAAAGTAAAGCATTGGGTTATCTCCCAAGAGTGCTTTTCTTTAACGCCCTTGAGCTAGGCGCAATAATTTGAAAAGTTGCTCATGTAGGTGCCATAAAAGAGCTTAAGGCAAAGGCGTCATATAAGAACTTGAAGCAAGAGAGAGCATCGAAAAGAAAATGTGAAACACATTTAAATCTAAACCACTTCCTATGCATAGGAATCTTGTAAGCAAATAAATCAACAAGGCATATAGTGACAAGCATGGGAAAGCAAAACAAGTGCAACTTCAAGATTTGCAACATAAAGAGGGGAAACTTAATATTGTTAATATCCATCAAACCATGTTTCCCTCTCTCATAATAACTTTCAATAGCATCATGAATAGAATTAACAATATCACTATCACATAAAACATCCTTATCATGAGCCACATGTATAGAGAACTAATATTCCCTACATGAACAATTGTAGTAGGAGCTAATTCACCAACATAATTATTCTCATCACCATAATCATCAAAAATAGGAGGCATATTGTAATCATACCTTGCTTCCTCCTCATTAGTAGGTGAACCAAAAATATTATACTCATCATTATAATCATCATAAGTAGTAAAACAACTATCTCCCAAAGTGTGTTCATATGTAAACATATCATCATTGGAAGGAACATGAATAGCACTAATGGTACAATAATTATTAACATCAACATTTTTAGAATTGGTACCAAAAAGATTTTCAATATCAAAAGTAGAGTGCTTTTCCCAATCATTATCACTAACATAGGTAACAGACATAAGAACATCATCAAGTTCAGATTCATCAAAAATTATAATAGGAGGGGAAGATACCGTTTCCTCTCTCCTTTTACTCCTCTTCTTCTTCTTACTCTCTTCTTTAGGAGAGAGAGAGGCTTGAAAGGCATCTTCTCCACATAATCTGGTTTACTGACAAAAACAACAGAAGAAACTTTGGAGGATTCCTCCTCTCTATTAATAAGATGGAAACATATATTAGTCCTGTCATAGCTTGGAAAAACATCATGTTTTATAACATTTTGTATGTAAGTATTTGCATGAAAATCTTTAACACAATAAAGACGACAACCCTGCAGGATGCAAATATTTTTTTAAATGCTCATATCAACCAAAGAAGTTTTTCTAGATAACTCTTCACACCCCAAAAACAAAGTAAGCTCATCATGCTGATTGAGAGTGATCTTGTCATCATAATACAAACTTGTGGTACTCATTCGATTAGAAGGGTCACTATTATGGCCTAAGCATTGAAAATTAAAATTACCCTTTTCATGGCAAAGTTCACAAATAAAATGATAAAGCTCACAAACCTTTTTACCAAGCTCATCTAGAGCCTTATCCACATTCAGGTTTCTTCATTCCTGTGGTGGATACAATAATCTTCTTTGTCATGACTCTGTTCACAAGTTCTAAGTACTCCACAAAAATTAACATGCTTATAAGAAATAGGACTTTCAGAGGTTTGAGCATATTTATTGCAATCATCAATAACAATATCACTTTCTATGCAAGTGTCTTTAAAAGGTTCATGATACACGTCCCCATTTCCCTTAGGAACATTAATATGGGAAGCAAAGGCTCTAAAGGAATTAACCATAATTTGAGGATCAAGACCATATTTAGCACTAAGATCTTGAAAATCAGAAGTTTCAGCGAAAGACTTAATGCAATCATACTCATATTTTATACCTAATCCTTTACCTTTGTCGCTATCCCAATCTTCAATATTGTTTTGAATTGTTTCAAGCAGATCCCACTTGACATCAACATCCTTGCTTATGAAAGACCCATCAAAGCATACATCTAGATAATCCTTGTAATATCCTGAAAGCCTAAAAATTATTAATAACAATTTTACGAGGAAGCTCATGAATAGGACATTTGAGCATTAGTGACTTCAATCTTCCCCATGCTTGGGCAATGCTTTCTCCATCATGAGGATGAACATTATAAATATAATTCCTATCTTTATGAACCTCATGAGAAGGATAGAATTTAGAATAAAAGAGAGGTACAATTTCCTCCCAGCCAATAGGTTGGCCATCATTCCGCGTCTTATACCATTCTGCCGCTCTGCCCTTCAGTGATAAAGAAAATAGCTTCCTCTTAACTTCACCTGTATAAATACCTGCACACTTGAACAACTCGCATAATTCATGTATAAAGAGCAAATGATCGCCGGGATGGACAGTTCCATCCCCTAGATAGCAGTTATGCATGGTCAACAATTTTCATAGGTATTTTAAATGAACGAGGATCACAAACATCATTAGAAACATCACATATGGGAGATAAAATATCATCAGAGCAAACTTTCTCCACTAAAGCTGGGGAACTAAAAATATCATGCTTAGCAAAACCAGCTTCCCCAAGCTTGGACCTTTATATAGCATTAGCAATAACGGCATTCAAATAATTCATACAAATAACATTGCTATGCGAAATAAGCTCCAAAGGTTTTTCAAACACTTCAAATCTAAACTCAGGAAAGATACTATAAAACTCTTTATTTTCCATTAAGCCTAACTAGTGAAAATAAAAACAAGAAACAAAAAGATATAATTGTAGAATCTAAAAGAAATAACTTTGAGCACTCACCAGCAACTAAAAGACTTAGTAACCAAAGGATGTGAGTACCTTTTACCTTACCTCCCCGGCAACGGCGCCAGAAAAGAGCTTGATGTCTACGCACACGCCTATTCTTGTAGATAGTGTTGGGCCTCCAAGTGTAGAGGTTTGTAGAACAGCAGCAAGTTTCCCTTAAGTGGATCACCCAAGGTTTATCGAACTCAGGGAGGAAGAGGTCAAAGCTATCCCTCTCAAACAACCCTGCAATTACGATACAGAAAGTCTCTTATGTCCCCAACACACCCAATACACTTGTCAGATGTATAGGTGCACTAGTTCGGTGAAGAGATAGTGAAATACAAGTAGTAGTGATGATTATGAGTAGTAAATGTAATCTGAAATAAATATCGCTGCGACCAAACATGTAACAAAACTGAAAGTAAATAGTGTGCAATGCTTGGAAACAAGGCCTAGGGATCATACTTTCACTAGTGGACACTCTCAACAAAATAACATAATTGAACCAATAGATACTAACTTCACTATGCCACTCTAAACAATTCTCCAATGGAAAACAAACACTAATCATGCGTAGGGCTACGAAGCACACCTCAAAGTTCGTATTTCTCCAAACTAGATTGTCCCACTCTTTCACCATGAACACACTAGATGGTTCCAACAAACACCAACAATTCATAGAGACATTAACCAAAAAGACACACATAATGCGCACACTAGTCACCTTCACATTACGATACAAGGTGTCTCCGGAGATTACAATAATAAAGCACGGGAGTAGCATAATATCTGAATAATAGCATCTACTAATTCAACTAGATACAAAGCTCAGGATCATATAAAGATCACATCATGGGAGAGAGAGGTGAACCACATAGCTACCGGTAGAGCCCTCAGCCCCGGGGGAGAACTACTCCCTCCTCATCATAGGAGACACCAAGGTTGGTGGAGATGGCGGTGAAGTCGATGGAGACAGCGGAGGAGGCGATGGTGTCGATGAAGATGGCTCTGGGGGCACTTCCCCATCCCGGCAAGGTGCCGAAACAGAGACTTCTATCTCCCAAAATTTGTCGGTGGCGGCGGTGGAGCTGCGGAACTTTTTCTCGAAAATCACCGACCCCTTTAGGGTTTTCCGTCCCGAGGCTTCTTATAGGCAAAAAGGCAGCATCAGAGGTGCGACTAGGCGGCCTCACCATAGGTGGGCGCGGCCAGGGGCTAGGCTGCGCCCCCTGGTGGTGAGCCTGGCTCCTAGCCCCCCTCCGCCTCATCTTCGGTCTTCGTGAAGCTTCGGTAAAAATAGGAGGTTCGGCTTTTGTTTCATCCAATTCCGAGAATATTTCCTGTGTAACTTTTCTAAAACACAAAAATAGCAAAAAACAGGGAACTGGCACTATGGCATCTTGTTAATAGGTTAGTTCCAAAAAATGCATAAAAACGCCACGAAAGTGTAACAAAACATGAAGCAAATGGTGTAAGAACAAGCATGGAGCATCAAAAATTATAGATACGTTTGAGACGTATCAAACAAGAAAGGGATTTCTATTTTTGTGCCCTCAGGTCCTTAGTTGTACTTAGTTTTCCCCAGCTCCTTAGTTTTTCCTCAGTTTTTCCCAAGCCCTTGTCTGAAACCCTCAGAAGGAGCTCAGACGAGAGGATTCCCGTTTAGTTGACCGTTTCGTGCTGACGTGTGGGGCCGCATCATGTGGGGCCGCATCACGTGGGGCTGCGTCGCATGGGCCTAGTAGAAAGGGACCGCGTGGGACAGGATGAGACTACGTTTGGTTATACGTGAGAGCTCGGTTCTGTCTCTCTCGGCCCAAATTGGCATTTTTCAGAGCGCCTTTTTCCCCTCTCTCTGTAATAGTTCTCTCTCTTTTCACCAAATTAGTATCAAATCTAGAGAAGCTTCTATTTCTGTCTTTCTTTAATGATTGTTGCCTTTTGGCCCTCGTTTTTTGCCTAATATGGTGACAAATCTAGTAGCAAATCTAGAAGCTAGTATAGGATAAATTCACAGCAGCATAATAAATCCAAAAAACTAAGTATAATATATAAACTACATACAACAGCCAAAAGAAGCCAATAACGATGTTAATGTTTATGACAAACTAAGCTGAAAATAATACAAGACGCAATATATAGCCAACATGAAGATTAGGATACCCTAGGATGAATGAATCTGTTCTTCATTCATCATATATTTTTTCATCGCTACATTCCATGATATGAAGGAAATATTCATTGAACTCCTTCCGTCTACAGTGTGCATCCAATATATCCTCCAAACGGTATGGCCTTTGTTCATTTCTCAGACCATAGTATCCTAATCTATCCGCACGTCGTGGCCACTCATCCCAGGCCTTTATATCATCAAAGTACTCTCTGATATAACCCAAATCCATGTAGTAGATGCAGCCAGGTTGAAGTGTCAGGTGCACTCTGGTGTCGATGGAGATACACCAGATATAATTGACGAAGAAAGCACGACTGCCAATGTTATTGACGACATGGAGAGAGCGGAACTTAGTGTCCACACGGTACATCAATGGTTGACCTTCCTCCAAATGCCTGTTGTCACTGCTGCCGCCCAACAACACAAGCAGCAGATCACCATCCGACTTCACAAGGTAGAACTTGGAATCATTTCCAAGTTCTGGAAATGAAAATAGTGTCTCCATATTGACAGTGCTCGCGCACTGCTCCAACTGGACATTGTTGGTGCACACTAATTTTCTGAACTCAAAATTGTTCACAGCTATTGCATACAATTCACCATTGAACGGGGTAGTGCAACGCAGAGAATGGTGCTCGATCGAATATATTCCTTCTCCCCAATCTTCATCTATACCCTTAGTTGGAGTGCTCTTATCGACCCAAGCAATTTCCATGGGGTAACCTATGGAAACAAAGACCATAGTCGGGGACTTCATTACAGCGACTGACTCCATAATAACAGATGGCATCTGCGCCTCAAACATAGTGTTCAATGTCTTTGTGAGTGGGTTCAGAAGCCGTATCTTGTGCGGCTGGTTCTTCTGGGCAAGCACGATGATGCCACGGCAAAAGCCAACGAAGTAGTATCTAAAATATATTGATGAAGATAACATTCAATACTAAGATATTTACGATTGAAAATAAAAATAGATTAACTCTATAGATATGGAGGAATTTGAACCTTGCATGAACTTCCATTAGATCGATGGTGACGTAGCGGGATGTGCGGAGGTGGAGGAAGGAGAACTCAGCGGCGCATGGAAGGGCATGTTCTACCATGATCCATTTGTGCAGATGCATGTTGGGCTGAGGTAAATCTGACCGCCAATTTCTACAAACTTGCCTCAAAGCAGAGTAGGTGTCCATGTACTCCTCGTTCGCCAGTAAGCAGTCGCCAATCTTGTGAAGTGGTCCGTTAGCCATGAGAGAGGCCCAGTTCACGGAGGCGTCGCGCTTGGATGCGCCGCCCTCGGAGGCGACGGGCTTGGCGGCGATGGGCTCGGATGCGACGCGCTCGGCGGCGACGGGCTCGGAGGCGACGGGCTTGGCGGTGACAGGCTCGGATGCGACGGGCTCAGAGGCGATGGGCTTGGAGGCGACAGGCTCGGGGGCGACGGCCGCTGGCCCATTCTTCTTCTCCATCGCCGACAGGGGAGCATGCGTAGGGCGGTTGGGGTTTTTTCCTTCGATTTGGAGAAGGTGATGGGACGTGAGAGGCGTGGTTGCGTGCGTGAGTGAGAATGAGATTGTGTGCAGAGGGAGGGAGAGAGGGGCTCTGTACAGGCAAAGTGACGGTTGGTCTCTATACAGGCACCGTGACACGCGTCCGTGGTACTGCACGTCTGCACCGTTACGTGTACTCAGTTCTACCCTCGAGTCTTACACTAGAAAAATATCTGTACTCAGTTTTCCCCTCAAGTACTAATACTGGCTAGTGCAATATACTCAGTTTTACCCTCAAGTGGCTGGTCAACAGAGAGTCAACAAATGGGATTAAGCTATCTAATTGAGTCATTTCATGCGCACAAAAATTCAAAAAAATAAAATCATAGTGCCTCCTACTCATGGAGTCTTGTTACACGACCTGCCACGTAGGAAATCATACCAATCATATATAAATCAAGTTTTAACACAAATGGCCACTTCTCAAATCACTAGTAGCTATGATGGTTCATGGCTTTCCACTCAAACCCCTTCTCAAAACATCTATACCCAAAATATAGTTTGTCTGAATGAGGCCATAATTTTCACACTCATGTATATTTGAATTGCTAATACTTTGAGGTAGGCCAACCTGGGTTTCATTGTACAAAACATGTGTTTTTCTTTTTCTCAATCTCTTATTTGAATTCCTTAGCCTGTTTACTATTTACTTGTCCTTGGATCCTTGATACTACTCAGTTTTACCCTCTCCCTTCTCACAGAAGCCCAAACTTGGCCTAATTGGTCGAGCTGTTGTCACACGGATCGTGCCCACCTACCATCGATCCTATGATCTAACGGGCAGGATAACCCCTCTTTCTCTCTCATCATGGCCACCCTCTCTCTATCTGTCGGTGGCAAACTACTACCCCTCTATGTCTGCTAAATAACGAGTTTGCCATCGGATTCAACAACTTTGGTAATCACGAATTTCTTGTAGGCATTACTTTTCATGGTAAAATGATAAACTATCATGAATTTCCATTTCTTTTAGGCATTACTTTTCACGGTAAAATGATAAACTTTCACGAATTTCCATTTCTTGTAGGCATTACTTTTCACGGTAAAATGATAAACTATCATGAATTTCCATTTCTTTTAGGCATTACTTTTCACGGTAAAATGATAAACTATCACGAATTTCCATCTCTTGTAGGCATTACTTTTCACGGTAAAATGATAAACTATCACGAATTTCCATTTCTTTTAGGCATTACTTTTTCACGGTAAAATGATAAACTATCACGAATTTTCATTTCTTTTAGGCATTACTTTTCACGGTAAAATGATAAACTATCACAAATTTCCATTTCCATCAAGATAGTCTGCATTACTTTTTTGTTGAGATATAAACCCCCACAACAGTCATCTCCTCCTTAATTTATTATGTAAACCCCACAATGATCATCTCTACCTTAATTTATGGTGTAAACCCCACAACGGTCATCTCTCCCTTATAAACCCCCACAACGGCTATCCCTCATGTCAATAGGTTCTGCATCTCTTTTCTTTGTTTCTTCTTTGTTCACATACACTTGATCCATTGCCATGGCTTCCACATCTCGGACGCCGACCGGAAGGGGAAGGGGGAGGGGACGGGGAAGGGGAAGGGGTAGCCGGGGTGGTGGATCATCATCATTGCCACCACCACTGTCAACACTGCCATTGATCATAGAGGAGTTCTTAATCGTCATCTATGAAGACCCTTTGGCCAAGAAGGTACATACGCGTTCCCACATATATGATGCATGTGATTAATTATGTGCATGTTCTAAAAAACCTTTAATTTCAAATGATCGGCGCTCAATCTCTTTGCAGGCACTCCCAAAAAAGTTTGCAGACTATCTTGATGGCCAGGAGCCCGCTAAGGTGTATCTACGAGCAGCTAACTGTGGTCCTCATCTCTGGACCGTGGAGGTCCTATTTGACGGACAAGGCCGGATATACCTCGACAAGGGCTGGGAGAATTTCGCCATCGCGCACGGTGTGGATTTCGGCTGCTTCCTACACTTCAAATATGAAGGCGATGATGTGCTCACAGTGAAGGTGTTCGACGGAACAATGTGCAGGAAGTACTACTACACAGACGACGAAGATACTGATGATGAAAGCGACAACGATGTGAAGCCATGCATCCATCCCCTTTAGATAAGGGGATTATGACCAAGAATATATATA
Source organism: Dactylis glomerata (assembly GCA_007115705.1). NCBI lineage: Eukaryota > Viridiplantae > Streptophyta > Magnoliopsida > Poales > Poaceae > Dactylis > Dactylis glomerata. The sequence goes on from QXEO01001522.1 coordinate 138,575, forward strand.
TGTAGCTTCATATGCATCGATTTAGAGATCTATCTATTCCCTTTTCTATATATTATGCATGTAAAAATAATATCGCAATTTCCACCATGATTCGAGCACCACAGCCTCCAAACGATGTTGATGCCGATATCGGCATGGTCAGAACGGCTATGCATGCTCGCCGCCACTACTAGGTCATTGTCGGGATGCACCCTCAATCCCGTCCCCTCATTCAATCACTGACACACCAGAGATACCGCCGAGGCCAATGACGAACGTACATGCTGATGCCAATGCCGAACATGCACGCCGCTATAGGAACGGCCACGTCGCCCCGCTATGCTAGACGCCATAGACCACCGCGAGGTCTTTCCCTTCGCCACCACACTCCCGTAGCACCCATCTATACATGCCAGAAAGGAGAGACACTAGTTTTCTCTACATTGCTCGCGTTCGTGTCCGACACCGTTAGTCAAAGTGTTGAGGTCGTCGTCGATGTCCTCGACCATTTCTTCTCTTCTTTGCATGGTTAAACGCGTCTAGTTCATATCTATCTAATGCATCTGGTCTCGCCTCATACAGTTCTTTATGGATATCGATCTCATCTCGGCACCCCGCAGGCCACCTCCTCTGTGCCATCGCTATAGAGCTCCGTTTAAAAATCTAATCCTACCCATGTATTGCCCCTTGTATCAGCGTCATGGCCCCACTTGTCATTCGATATACCGAAGCCCCACTCGTTCGTGTTTTGGTCAGGGATACGGCGATGCTTATGGTCAAACAAAGATGGATGGTCTGACGTGTCTTTCCAGGCTCTACGTGGCCCCACTAGTCAGCAGATAATGGTCAAAGTTGTTGACCCATCGGGCAACCGGCCGTTCTAGCACTTGTGAGGGTTTCAGACAAGGGCTTCGACAAAACTGAGGAAAAACTAAGGAGCTGGGGAAAACTGACTACAACTAAGGACCCGAGGGCACAAAAATAGAAATCCCAACAAGAAAACCCTATTTTGAGTATTTTGACGTTTCAAGAACCTTCACAAACTCAAATTGACTTGGGATTTTTCCCGTGTCAATATTTTATCACGAGAACCTTCTAGAGCACAAGAAGTCAACAAGGGATGCCACAAGACCCATTTGAGCATAGGTGATACGGGCCCCTAGCCTGGTCGCGCCACCCATGCTCGTTTGAGGCTTGACCATCCGATGTTGTCCATCTTCGTCTCCTGATGCTCAGCTTGACTTAAAAACGCATATATAAAGACCTCCCTCGGCGTTCCCAAGAGGAGACGGTGAAGAAACACAAAACATAGAAACAAAGGCTGTTCCAGTGAAGATTAGAGGGGGAAACGCTATCAGAATCACCCCCGGATGCTTCTCCAACCTCTCCGATATCACCACCATCGACATCGCCATGAAGAGGGAGTAGTCCACCTCTGGACTATGGGTTTGTGGTAGTAGCTTGTTCTATCTCTCTCTCTTATTCTTCAATGTTTAGATGCCATATGAGTTCCCCAACATGATTATGGCACATATTATGTAATTCCTATGTGGTGTATCTTTATTTTATTGGATGATTATGAGGTGTGATATGTTATTATATTCTTGATGTATATTATTACCCCATTCTTTATTACTTATTCTAATCCAACATGTATGAGAGAGCGCGAGAGGGGGATGGTGTCACTAGAAGAAAAGTGACCATCTACCATGGCTGGCACTTTCATTCATTGCTAAAGATCCCCCTTCTACCACGATTTGGTCAGTTTCGTGGTAGATTGTAAAAAATCTTGTTTCTAAGGCCCTTACTGCCACGGATTAGGGAAAATTATGGTAGATGGTCGTCTGATGCGTGGTAGATGTCAATTTTTTTATTTTGCTTCCAATTCTGGACTCTAACTAACCTTTTCAGGTTGTGGGTCCATGATGTTAGTGTCTCTAGGAGACTTGTTTTTTTGTTCCTGTGACCTAGCTCACGTTGCTCGATGTAGCAGTCTATGGTCTGGACCACGAGTCCCCGATGTCAGCCTCTCCGTTTGATTATCTGTTCCACACGATTGCTGGCTACTTGCTTTTATTTTTCGAAACTGCTCGCCTTGATAATGTTCATGGACACTACAGTCTGGTTGGACCTCGATGTCAGCCTCTGTTATGTTGATAATGTTCATGGACGTTGCTGTCAGGTGGGTCCTCGATCAGCCTCTTTGAACAACAAACCTGTACTATATATATTTTGATAATGTTCATAGATGTTGCAGTCAGGTGGGTCCTTAATATCAGCCTCTCTAAACAACAAACATGTGCTATATATGTTGATAATGTTCATGGACGCTGCTAACGGGTGGGTCCTCGATGTCAGACTCTCTGAACAAGAAACATGTGCTATGTTGAGTTATTTTCTTCAGTGTGATTGTTGGCTACATGGCTATCATTTTGAACCCGCCCATGAAATATGGATTTCTTAAGGTTGAGGATGCTGCTAACAGGTGGGTCCCCGGCGTCAAACTCTCTAAACAATAAACATGTGCTATTTGGTGGCCATTGGATTATTTTCGAACCCGCCCTTGAAATTTGAACTTGATAAGGTTGAGGGACGGTGCTAACGGGGTAATTCGTCATTGGTATAGGCATCCCCTTGGTTTGTTCCAAGGTTGGGGGAGTGCCGCAGTATCACATCATTATCTTTTACCCATTTACTTTTCAAGTAGAGTCATATCATGAATAGAGAAGTTATCTTATAGAATAGTTTGTAGTGTGGAAGTATCCCCCTTTAGTTGGTTACCTATGTATCCCTTGGTGTGAGTTGCGGTTGAGAAATATTAATGAGAAGTTTTATCATTTACTTTCTGCGCACTTTATTTTAGTTTGCAATCTTTCTTATATGATTAGTCTTGTTGATTAGTATTGGTATCACTTTGGGAGCATGAGTAAATCTAGTTGGTTTTGGCAAACTTAGCTTGGTCAGTAGCAACATTACCTTGAGGTTTGAGTAGAAAAAGAAGGAAGTGTTAGTAGATACATCGTTTCAGCTTTCCTTCATGATTGGCTCATAAGCAATAGTATTTTCAAGTTAAGATTGTTTGTACTTTCAAGGAAGTTTGCATGATTGTTCCTATCACATGTATGTTTGTTTGTTTCATGCAACTCTTATGCTTGCTACCCAGCCTTGCTAGCCAAAGACCTGTACTGAGAGGGAATAATTCTCGTGCATCCAAATTCCAAAAGCCAAGTCACTTCCAAAGAGTCCACTATAAATTCCTATGCATGGTATTTCAAGCCATTCCAAGTAAATTTCCATGTGCTACCTTTCAAAAACCTTCAAATACTTCTGGTTTTGTGCCACTGTTTTAGCTCATGAGGACGTAGTGGTTGGGTTTGTTATCTTCCATACTAAATTGAGTACCCCTCGACTTGCATGCTTCATCTGCTCATCATTAATTTTGCAAGGGAGCTGGTCAGACCATTATAATCTAAAAAAAAGAGAAAAGAAAAGAAAAAAAAGGCACTCCTCCATGGTATGTGAAAGTTGGTGGGCACCCGATGGAATTGGTTAGCCATGGTTTGAGAAAGGAAAAGTGGGGAGGAGTGCCAAGCTATAAAAGAGCACAATTGTGCCAATTAATCAACATCTCGGAACCACTCTCACTTGTTTAGTATGGAAGATATCAAGGACTCTGTTGCTAATCGTTGACAAAAGTAACCACCTCTCAAAACAACTTTACCTTTGTTTTACAAATGAAAAGCTCTAGCACATGTTTAATCCCCGCTTCTCTCTGCGAAGGGCCTATCTTTTACTTTTATGTTGAGTCAACCTATTCCCTTCTATCTCAAGCAAGCATTTGAGTTGTTATGTTTCATTCATCCATATGTTGATCTGTTCAATCATGTTTACTATCTTCCTTTGTTTAGTACAATGCTTTTATCTGAAGGAATATATCTTTGAAAGCTTTCTATGATTGTAAAGAGTTTATTTCATTGAGCATATGGTTTTTGCTGTAATAGCTCTGTCATAAAAGGCTCCGTTCAAAAATAAGTATAGTTTGTTCATTGTTCTCTGACCAAGAACAAAGGTTTGCCATCACCAATCATGATTTACCTTGTGCATCTTTATTTGTGATTCCCTTTTTCTTATTGCAAGTCTATATTATATGAAGGGAAGTTGCTATCTATTATAACTTGTGCCTTGGTAAATGTGATGCTTCTTATCCGTATTTTGTTTATCGACACTTCACTCCATAAACTTGTGGTCATGTTTACTGAGTTCAGTTTTCGCTTGGGGACAAGCGAGGTCTAAGCTTGGGGGGTTGTTACGTCCATTTTGCATCACTATTTTGTATCATAATTTACTATTATTCATTGATATATTTTATATTTAGAGATGATACTTATGTTGTTTCCTCTGTTTTTACATGTTTGATGACCATTGGAGAACTTGCTACCGGAGTCAGGATTCTGCTGAAAAAGGGGCCGTCAAGACACCACATTTCTGAAGATCAACAATTTCGGAGAAATACCCAGAAATTCATATAATATTAGAAGACGAAGGTAGCCAGAAGGAGGAGGTGAAAGGAGCAGCAGGGTGGGCTCACCACCGGTGGTGTGGGCCCACCCCTGGCCGCGCCGCCCTATGGTGAGGCCACCCTGGCCCACTACTGCCATTACCCCCTTGCGTATATTGTCGTCCCTGAAAACCTAAGTCAAGGGAGGATCAGAGTTAGACACCGCTGCCTCCGTGGGGTGGAAAACACCGAGAGAGAAAAGCTCTCTGGCAGGCAGAAATCTGCCAAGGAAATTCCTTCCCGGAGAGGGGAGATCATCGCCATTGTCATCATCATCGCACTGGACATCATGGGGATCATCATCACCATCATCATCATCATCATCATCATCATCATCAACACCTTCATCTCCACCATCACCACGCCATCCCGCTGTAACATCTTGGGTTGAATCTTGTCAAATTCTTAGGGGAAACTTTTCCGGTGTTGATTACCTTTGTAGTTGATGCTATCGAGTGGAACTGTTGAATTAAGGTTTATGTCCAAATTGTTATTTACCATTATTTCACCTCTGGTCATGATCCATATGATGTCTTGTGAGTAGTTCGTTTAGTTCTTGAGGACATGGGAGAAGTCGAGATGTTAGTAGTGAAACTATGTTGAGTAATATTTAATGGTTTGATATTTATGTTATGGTGTTATTCTACTAGTGGTGTCATGTGAATGTCGACTACATGATACTTCACCATTTATGGGCCTAGTGGATTGCATTGTGTATTTGGCTACTAATTGTGGGGTTGCCGGAGCGACAGAAACCTAAACCCCCGTTAGGAAACCATTGCACTAGCTAGAGAGCGTAGGATCTCAGAGTTTAAGGCCGTGGTTAGATTTATCTTAATTACTTTTTTGTATTTGCGGATGCTTGCAGGGGGTATAATCCCAAGTGTGTATTAGTCCTAGTAAGGGTAGTACGCTAGCACATGTTCACCCGCATAACACTTATCAAACCAATGAAGATTACTTAGCAGCATAAAGCGAAAGCTCTCGACAGAAACTCCCGTGTGTCCTCAGGAACATTTGGTAATCATAAGTTACACAACCGGCTTGTCCTTTGCTCTAGAAAGGATTGGGCCACTTGCAACAATTACTATTACTATATTTTATTTACTCGTACTTTATTTACTTGCATCCCCAAATACCCCTGAAAACCCGTTTGCTAGTATTTACAGTGAATCCTTGATCAAAACCACTTGTCAACACCTTCTGCTCCTCGTTGGGTTCGACACTCTTATTTATCGAAAGTACTACGATATACCCCCTATACTTGTGGGTCATCAGGGTGCCGTTTTACTGGCACAGAAGAAGAAGAAACTACCATGGAAACCCCTTTGGATTTGTTCTTGCTGCCACGAGGGCGGCCGTGCCCACGCTTTTCCACCACAACACCAGTGTCTAGATCGATAACTCCGGTATCAGCCATGGAGATCTTCTAATGGATTGGCAAGCGAGCACGCAGGAAACCCTAACTAATCTGGGGAAGAAGACGATGTGGCAGTGAAGATCAACAGTGGCAGGTTAGGGTTTTCCTGATGAAGGAAGGGCCCTTATTTATAAGCTACCTTTAATGGGCCTTTGCAAATTAAAGGTCCAAATAAAGAACGGGCCCAAATATTCTGTCAGCTAAGTAAAGAGAGAGAGAGAGAGAGAGAGAGAGAGAGAGAGCGAAGAGTTGATGAGAAAGGTTAAGTGGTGGAAAGTAAAAAGAGAGGAGGGAAATTTATTTATGAAGTTTCAAAAGGAAAAGAAAATCTGTGTGAAGAAGATATGTGATTCTTTGAGCCTATAAAAGGTTGCAAGCACCCCCTTATAGCCTCGGGGGCTACTCCCATCGGGAGCGCTGGTCGTGCACCCAATGAAATAAAAAGCATAAGAAGAAAAGAAGAGAAGACAATATCTTTGAGCCTATACTCGAAAATATTCGACTATAGCCTCGGGGGATACTCCCATCGAGAGCACTGGTCGTGCACCCGATGAAGATGGAAACTATTGATTACTTATCAAGAGAATCATCGACTTCATTGTCGACAATATCAAACAAATTAACTCGTTATTTCACTCCCATCAGGAGGGATTTGCGACTAGTTGAAGAAAAACAACCCAAAGATTTTGGGTATTGACGCAGCCAAACAAGGCTCACGATAAACTCATGATTCTCAAGCCGCATCGTAGCGATAAAAAGCTTAAATGCCATGGCCGTAAAGATCATGAAGGTAAGACCTCAGGATCCGTCCTGCATGGCTAGTACACGCACATGAATGCGCTCTGCTAGTAAAATTCCGTATCCACGATACGAAGAAAAATCTCGGTGGACGCACTAGGTACCCTGAGAAATACTGGAATCCTATCTTTGTAAATCCTAAATGTGGCAAAAGACTGGGTTACGCCAGGTACCAGATTGAAGTCCAGGGGCTTGAGTTTGAAGTAGGTAACAAGTTTCTGCTCAGGCAGTTAACTGGTCTCCTGATCCGTCAGAAATGCCAGACTTGTTAACCAAAATCCCGTTGAGAAATAAATAATATGAATTGTTTGATGAATACAGGGAAAAAAAGAAGTCGAAGATTGTTCAAGTCGAAGATATAAAGATTTGAGATTCAACCCGAATCTACAATTTTGGTAGAATCTCGGGGGCTACTAACAAGGGTATAGCTAATGAGGCACATTATCTTAGTACCCCTGGGGCCCGTTAGAATAAGCCGAAGTTGAGATGTAATCGAAATATGAGATGACATCGTATACAAACATTGTAATTTATATTGAACCCGTCCTGTTCCCCGAGACCTGGCCACCTATATAAGGGGCCAGGATAGGCCGGCCGGGGACAAATTGAGATTGAGCCAATTGAGTACTACGCTTATTCTCGATACACGTCAAACCTCGCCTTGTTTGTCTGATCCTTACCTTTGAGTTCATCCGATGACCTCCTCCCCGATCCTAAGTCCTTCATCTAGGACATTTGCCGAGTTAACCCTCGTCAGCGATGAACTCAAAGGTCATGGCGATGGAGTCGAAGATATTGTCGATGGATCTGTTGCAACATTGATGAAGGGGTGATGGAACCGGTGAACCCATGGATCCAGCGCCCATTGTCCCCCTGGTCGACGCTAATTGATGAGGTTTATCCCCGCCAATGCCCATGTTTAGGGCTTTCGATTCATGGAGAGAGCGTGTGCGCTGGCGGATTCGACGGCTTCAGACAGAAACATGAGCACATGGGAGTTTACCCAGGTTTGGCCCCCCGAAGGGTAAAGACCTACATCCTGCTTGTCTGATCTTATATTGCTGGTATAGTTTGAGCTGTTACAGTGGTGGCGCAGATGAGATTTGGCCTAGGTGTGTCGTCGTGGTGAAACAACATATGCCATAGGATGGCTTAAATGGGGGCCGACTGTACGCTGGTGGATCCGGGAGAGGGATGACTCGGTAGAGACCGAGCACAGAAGTCACTGCTAACACATCGAGCTACCCAGGTTCGGGGCCCTCGTGAGGAGGTAACACCCCTACTCCTGCATGTCTGATCTATATGAGCTTCACATGAGAGCTACAATGGTGCTCCTTGAGCTGTGTATCTTGCCTATCTGAGGCTGCACTGGGCAGGAGCTAAACAGCTAGTGCTAGAGAGCTCCCATGGAGCGAGAGAGAATGAGCCTCCTCTGGAGGCTTGGGGTGATCGATCCCCCTGGTGCCCCTTATATAGGGAGCCCAGGGGACAAGGGATGCCCCACAATACACTATACATGCACTGTAGCTGAGATGACTACTGGGGTCTTGTCACACTGTGGCTTGCATCAGCACGGTACCGTCTTTGGTACTGTGCGATGCGTCACGGTCATGGGCTAGTCCCATCGATGTCTGTACTTGGAGTCCTTGCCTTCGTCTTCTAGCTTCTGTCTTCAGGATCACCATGTCATCAGTCTTATCCTCCTCCTGAGGATAAGACTGACTAGGAGAGGAGGGATATGCTAGTCTGAGCCAAGGGGCGTCCCAAGACCAGCATACGATGGTGGAGGATGTGCCAGTCCGAGCCTGGAGGCGTCCCAGGACTGGCACGATGCGCTGGAGTTGATGCTAGACGAGGAATATGTCCCGGAGGTAGTAAATCCCGGCCTGGAGAGGAATAATCCGGCCTGGGAGTGAATATCCCGGCCTACCAAGGGGATAATCCGGCCTGGGCCAGGGATCCTAGCCTGGCCCTGCCGGAACACTATAATCCGGCCCAGCCGCGCTTTATCCCGGCCTGGACCGCTATATCTCGGCCCAGCTGGGTTTATTCCGGCCTAGACAGGGATGACTCGGCCCAGGCTTGTATATGCCGGCCTGGGAGAGTTATAATCCGGTCAGGGCACTTATAATCCGGCCCAGCTACTGTTTACTCGCCTTTTAATATCCTGCACACATAATACAACATATATAATATATATTAGTCATATAAAAAGGGTACTTTGGTATACCCGGGGTTATATCCCCGACATTAGCCCCCGAGGCTGTGGGGGACTCGCAGAGTCGCGCACAGGCTTCAACAAAATATACCAAAGTCCCAAACTCATACTCATGAAGCTGATATGCTGGCCTGCACTGGCCAAATTATATCTTATGCCATCATAGGCAATGTCCTGTTTGACATATACACATATACGTGATATGCTAGCCTTCGTGGGTTATCTCAAAATACTATTCTGCCCTCTTTGGCTATATCGACACTTTGCCTCTTGTGCTACGTCTCATCGACATCGTCTGCTTCGACAATGCCGGAATACTGCTTTGCCTTCTTTGGCCATATCGATACTTTACCTCTTGAGCTATGTGCCTCTTGGGCTACTCTGCCTCTTGGGCTACTTTTGCCTCTCGGGCTACTTTGCCTCTTGGGCTTTATATCGACACTTTGCCTCTCGGGCTATGTCTCATCGGCATTGTCTGCTTGGACAATGCCGGTATACTGATATGCCTCTTGGGCTGCTTTGCCTCTCGGGCCTATATCGACACTTTGCCTCTCAGGCTATGTCTCATCGGCATTGTCTGCTTTGACAATGCCGGTATACTGATATGCCTCTTGGGCTGCTTTGCCTCTTGGGCTACTTTGCCTCTCAGGCTATGTCTCATCGGCATTGTCTGCTTTGACAATGCCGGTATACTGATATGCCTCTTGGGCTGCTTTGCCTCTTGGGCTACTTTGCCTCTTGGGCCACTTTGCCTCTTGGGCACTATATCGACACTTTGCCTCTCGGGCTATGTCTCATCGGCATTGTCTGCTTTGACAATGCCGGTATACTGATATGCCTCTTGGGCTGTGCCATCGCTGGGCACTTGTTAGTATGCAAAAAATGATAAGACATGTTAATATGCTAAACCGGGATACTCTATGAAACCGGATATGATAAGAGATAGGATGCTTGTTAGCTTTGAGATCGATGTCTCGATATATTACTGTGCCAGAATTGGCGATAACTGAAAGGATTACAGAATGCCGTGATATGCTGGCATGCCGACATAAACGGCGATATGAGTTATTGATAGATGCCTTGATATGTTGGCGAACCGAAATAAACGGTGATTGGGGATTTTGGTCGATGCCATGATATGCTGGCGAACCGAAATAAACGGTGATTGGGGATTTTGGTCGATGCCATGATATGCTGGCGAACCGAAATAAACGGTGATTGGGGATTTTGGTCGATGCCATGATATGTTGGCATACTGAAATTTTGCTCTTGCCATGATATGCCGGCATACCGAAATCTTACTTTTGCATTGATATGCCGGCATACTGAAACCTTGCTCTTTGCCATGATATGCCGGCATACTGTAACTTTACTCTTGCCATGATATGCCGGCATACTGAAACACATATGACTCAAGATATCACTTAATAACATGATGTGCTAACAAACTGACATACCTGAGACTTTGAGATATGCTGGCCAAGATGTAAAGATATGCTGGCTGGGACATAAAATATGCCGGCCAGGATACAAAATATAACATATGCCGGTATATTGAAATTTTGCTCTTTGCCATGATATGCCGGCATACTGAAATACCTGAGACACTGAGATATAAACTGAAGCCCTGGTGGTATAATAGCAATTTCTTCTTGTAATGGCAATATGGAGAGTCATAGCCGGTATATATGATGAAATATCCAACCTGTTCTGTAGTCATTCTAAAAGACATAGCGATGGTCATAGTATTTGGCATATTTGCAATCTAGCATATGGAGTTTGGCATATAGCCCATTGCACTCGGCATATAACTCTTGAAACAAAGCACTTGGCATATAGACTGAGATATGGCAATTTGACATATATGCTAACTTGGCAACTCACAAGGAAGAACTAGGCACTCATGTGCCGGCATATAAATGTAGACATACTGCAACTGGCATATAAGCAAACTTGGCAACTGATAAGAAAGATAAGGCACTCATGTGCCGGCATATACATGTAGACATACTGCAACTGGCATATAAGCAAACTTGGCATATCACAACAGATATTTGGCACTCATGTGCCGGCATATAAATGCAAGTATACTGTAACTGGCATATGAGATTTGATTTATAGTATGCAGAAACTGGTACTGAGATAGGCATATAACTGATCTGACTGTAAACTTGTAACAACTAGCACATGGCATTCAACATATAAAAAACTGACATACGAGCCTTGGCATACGACAGCCGGCATATAACACATAGCATATGGGATAAAGCATTTGGCATATAAGTAGATACTGAACTTGAGATGTTAACTGGCAAACTGATTCTAGCACTGTAGCAGATATACCAATTGACATATGCAAAGACATATAACTTGACATAGCATCTTGCTGTTGGCATATAAAACCGGCATATAACATGCCCAGATAAAACTTTGCATAAGATTGCAGACATACAAACTGATACTAAGGATACTCTTTGCAGCAGGCATATGTAGCAATTTGGCATATAGACAGACATACAGGAGGAAACTGAGAAGCTGATATGCTAGCATGCAAACTAATATATACTGAAACAGTATTCAAGAGGCAACTTGCTAGGCTTTAGCCTAGCCCCCGAGCTATCTTTTCTATCAAGGAGACACTGATTTTCAGATAAGCTGACCAGGATATGGAGTAAACCAGCATAAATACTTACTTGCATGCACCATTGAGGAAGTTTGAAGTACCAGCAGATGCTCGAGGCGAAGGCGGAACAGTCCCTGGTACAACAAACATAGAATATGCCGGCCGGGACATAAGATATGCTGGCCAGGATATAAAATATGCCGGCCGGGACATAAAATATGCCGGCCAGAGGAAGCCGAGTGCCGGCCCGGAGATGCCGATGTAGATCCGGGACAGCCGTATGCTGGCCCGGGCGAGTCGAGGTCAGCCCGGGAGTTGAAGAAGACCTGCTGTGCTCGGAGGCGTTGCTGATGTCGAGCCCCCGAGCAGATGAAGAAGATCCCGTCCGGATGTACTCCTACCAGCGCTTGATCTGCCCCACGGTGGGCGCCAAATGTCGTCGTGGTGAAACAACATATGCCATAGGATGGCTTAAATGGGGGCCGACTGTACGCTGGTGGATCCGGGAGAGGGATGACTCGGTAGAGACCGAGCACAGAAGTCACTGCTAACACATCGAGCTACCCAGGTTCGGGGCCCTCGTGAGGAGGTAACACCCCTACTCCTGCATGTCTGATCTATATGAGCTTCACATGAGAGCTACAATGGTGCTCCTTGAGCTGTGTATCTTGCCTATCTGAGGCTGCACTGGGCAGGAGCTAAACAGCTAGTGCTAGAGAGCTCCCATGGAGCGAGAGAGAATGAGCCTCCTCTGGAGGCTTGGGGTGATCGATCCCCCTGGTGCCCCTTATATAGGGAGCCCAGGGGACAAGGGATGCCCCACAATACACTATACATGCACTGTAGCTGAGATGACTACTGGGGTCTTGTCACACTGTGGCTTGCATCAGCACGGTACCGTCTTTGGTACTGTGCGATGCGTCACGGTCATGGGCTAGTCCCATCGATGTCTGTACTTGGAGTCCTTGCCTTCGTCTTCTAGCTTCTGTCTTCAGGATCACCATGTCATCAGTCTTATCCTCCTCCTGAGGATAAGACTGACTAGGAGAGGAGGGATATGCTAGTCTGAGCCAAGGGGCGTCCCAAGACCAGCATACGATGGTGGAGGATGTGCCAGTCCGAGCCTGGAGGCGTCCAGGACTGGCACGATGCGCTGGAGTTGATGCTAGACGAGGAATATGTCCCGGAGGTAGTAAATCCCGGCCTGGAGAGGAATAATCCGGCCTGGGAGTGAATATCCCGGCCTACCAAGGGGATAATCCGGCCTGGGCCAGGGATCCCAGCCTGGCCCTGCCGGAACACTATAATCCGGCCCAGCCGCGCTTTATCCCGGCCTGGACCGCTATATCTCGGCCCAGCTGGGTTTATTCCGGCCTAGACAGGGATGACTCGGCCCAGGCTTGTATATGCCGGCCTGGGAGAGTTATAATCCGGTCAGGGCACTTATAATCCGGCCCAGCTACTGTTTACTCGCCTTTTAATATCCTGCACACATAATACAACATATATAATATATATTAGTCATATAAAAAGGGTACTTTGGTATACCCGGGGTTATATCCCCGACAAGGTGGAAGAAGATGGCGTGTGCTAGCCTATGCACGTGGGCTCTATGCGAGATCAGATGTCTCTCCCTTTCTTGGCCACCCTCCTCGCCCTTATATGGGGGGCGAGGTCTCGGGATCCGGTCCAAGTCGATTACAGGTGTATGCAAACCCTAATTAGTCTTGAGCTTCTTGGGCTTCGAATGTCCATCTTGTTCTTGGGCTGTAGCAGGTATGCCAATGATGAGGACCCGAGGGGTCGTTCCCTCGTCAGGTACTAAGATAATGGACCTTAGTAGCTATACCCTTGTCACACACTTTACTACATCATTATTCAAAGTGTGCCTTTGAAGAGGTAAGGTTAAATGTTGAGGTTTATTAACTCTTCTTAATTATATTGTCCTATCATATGATGTTGCTTGGATGGGATTGTTATTCTTTCAGTTGATTACAATGACTAGAGTGATCGCACATAGTCCCGAGGCCTTTAGATATCTGATTTTATGTAAGTAAGTGGCTGCTTGGATGAATTATTGATGTGGTAATACTGATGTTGTAATCCTCATGCTGAACTTGTTTATGCCCCGATAAGCATGACTTGGTTCTTATCAATTTTTGTTAAGGGTAGTGTAAGATAACTTGCAAAGGGATTCATAGTCCCAAATAAATAATAAAGTCACTCCCCCGATTTTGTTGAGAAAGAATGGTGGGCACCCAAAATTTTTGGTTAGCCATGGAAAGTGAAAGCAATGGTGGAAAAGGGAGTGTCCTAAAAAATATGCGTGGGAACTACCGACAAATAAACAAGTTTAGTACGGGTGATCATAACAATATGGTTACTAGTCTTTAATATCTCTTGGTGTTCACTTGCGCTGCAAACTCTCTAGTCTTTATACACTTGCACTATGTTATTTCAACCGGAAGTTTTATATAATCCAATATCTTAGTATGGTCAGGCTTGATGATTAAATGATTGAGATAATTACTTCTTTAGCCGGTGATCTTAATCTACTTCCAAGTATGGTGATCTTAATAGTTTTGTCAAGGAAGAAAGATGTAAAAACCTCCCACTTGAACTATAGCGAAAGACATTGTTGAATAAGAGATGCGGATGAGACTTTCGTGGAAATAATTTGTCTTTGCTACTTTGGTTGAATACTAGTGCTTGGTAGGTTTCTTTGATGGCATGCTTAGTATATGGAAAATTGAATGAGGTTTGGTCTAGTCTTATTTCCTTATTCGTGCTAAATAGCTAGCTTTCACTATCTATCATTGTTAACTTGTCAAACATGTTTAGAGCAAAGTTCTCATCACTTGCCTTCTTCTTCGGCGCTGGCAACCCCACTCCAACCCACCTTCGTCTCCGGCGCCGACCACCCCACCCACACCGTACCCTAAACCCTAAGTTTTCTGGTGATTCCTATGCTCCGACCAGGTCGGCGCTTGCACCGCGCCGCACACCCCCGCGCGCGGTGTGGGCCGGCCCATTAGCGCTGACCTGGTCGGCTATTTTTTTTGTTCTTTTTTCTTTTTATTATTTTTCCTTATTTCTTTTTTCTTTTCTCTGTTTTCTTTTCCCCTTTTCTTTTCCAGTTTAATTTTTTTATTTTGCAACATTTTTTAAAAATGTTCAGATTTGATTTTTTTGATCAAATTTTGAAATGCGTTCAAATTATGAATTTTTTAAAAAAAATTCGAAATTTGTTCAAATTTTGAAATTCGTTTAAATTATGAAATTCATTCAAATTTTGATTTTCGTTCAAATTTTGGAAATTTCACAAATTTTGAAATTTGTTCACAATTGATTTTCGTTCAAAATTTGAAATTCATTCAAATTTTGATTTTTGTTCAAATATTGGAAATTTCATAAATTTTGAAATTTGTTCAAATTCAATTTTCGTTCAAATTTCGAAATTTGTTCCGACTTGAAACTTGTTTAAATTTTGAAATTTTTTTTGACTTGAAATTTGTTCTAATTTAAAAATTGTTCCAATTTGAAATTTGTTTTGATTTGAAATTTGTTCCGATTTGGATTTTTTTTCTAATTTGAAATTTATTCTGATTTAAAATTTGTTACGACTTTGAAATTTGTTATAATTTGAATTTTGATCTGATTTAGAAATTTTAAAAAACAGCAGAAATGGGAAATGCAAAAAAGAAATAGCGAAAAAACAAACAGCGAAGAAGAAAAAATAAAAAAAAGGGCGAACGCGAAATGGGCCAAGCCCACGACCAGCCAGGGCGTGAACATCCCAAAAGAAGAAACGCGTGAAAATAGTTTAATGGGCCAAGCCCAGTTATCGGAGGGTGTGCGGCGCGGGGTTTGCACCGATCACGTTGGAGTATAGGACCTCCCAAGTTTTCTACCTCACCTCCACCTGTGCCACCGAGGCGAGCCGCCGGCTTCTGTGGGTGCCTCAGATCGGGTCCTCATTGAGCTGCCATGGCATGTGTTAGGTTTAACCGAGAAAATAACAGATAACTACCACATTTGCGCACAATGTCTCACATAAGCGCAAGATTGGACCGTTTTGACACTTAACTACCACTATTCCGGTCTGTTCGTGACGGATAGCACTGATTTCTTGATTTAGCTGTGTTAACACGTTTTCTGACCGGTCGGTCCCACCTGTCAGTCCTATGTGGCAAAGAAACCCTAGCGGTGGTTCATCATTTTGTAAAAAACCCCTCGGATCTTATCTCCTTCATACACAAAGTCCTCCTCGGATCTTGGCCGATGGCGGTGAGCTCCAAGCAGCGCCGGCGTGCGCGAGCTCCAGAAGGGGCTGGCTCAGATGAGATCTTCCAGGGGCCAGCGCGGTGAGCTCTGCCAAGGACCGATGCGGGCGAGGTCTGGCAAGGGGATGGTGCAGGCAAGATCCAGCAGGGGGCAGCTCGGGCAACACCGGCGCTAGGGGCGGCGCCAGCGAGGTCTCGCAGGGGGCGGTGCCGAAGAGCTTTGCCGGGGGCAGCACCGGCGAGGTCCGGTAGGGGGCGACGCGCGCGAGGTCTAGCAGGGGGCGGTACCGGCGAGGTCTGGCAGGGAGCGGTGCCGGCGAGGTCTGGCAGGGGGCGGTGCCGGCGAGGTCTGTCGTGGGGCGGCGCGCGCCAGGTCTGGCAGGAGGCGGCGTCGGCGAGGTCTGGACAAGGGGCAGCGCCGGCGACCTCCGGCGTGGACACAGCCGGTGACGAGGCTGTCCCCCCAGCTCGGGCCAGAGGGATATTTTTCCCTTTTCTATTTTATTTCTTTTTATTATGTCGGAATAGAGGAGGACTTTGTGTGGGAAGAAGAAGAGATTCCAGGGTTTTTTTTGCAAAATTATAAACCATTGTTAGGGTTCACTTGCCACGTAGGACTAACAGGTGGGACCGACCGGTCAGAAAACTAGTTAACATTGTGCGCAAATATGGTAGTTATGTGTCATTTTCTCGGTTTAACCTTGCGCCGTAGCATGCCAGCCTGGTCCGGCCCATTGGCCAGCTTTGCTCACCAAGACCCGGAAACGTCCGCTTCTCGTTGGGCTTTACGGCCCCACCAAGACCCCATCTCCCCCGTGCGTGCTCTCCTTCCTTCCTTCCTTCCACTGTGGTGTGGTGTGGTGGTGGACTGGCCGGACACTCTCTCGCGACGCCGCTCCTTCCCCCACTCGCCCCCGCCGGCGCCCGCCCGCTCCAGGCCGCGCCGCCATACTCGCTGCGCGGCTCTGCGCACCTACCTCCGAGCGGAAGCGCGGAGATCAGATTGGCCGGTCAATTGACCGATGGGGGACGAGGGCGCCGACGCGCCTTCGCCCGATGTGTCGGCGGTGGGGACGCTGGTGTGGGTGCGCCGCGCCAACGGCTCGTGGTGGCCGGGCCGGGTCGTCTCGCCGCTCGAGGTCCCGGACTGCTGCCCCGCGCCGCCGCGCTCGCCCGCGACCCCCATCCTGCTCCTCGGCCGCCGCGACGGGCCCGTCTTCGTGTACGCCCTCCCCCCTCCCTCCCACTCTTCCTCTTTTCCTTGCTCCGGCGGACTGACTCACTCACTCTGCCCCGCCTGCGCGCCGCAGCGACTGGTTAAACCTGGAGCGGAGCAAGCGGGTGAAGCCGTTCCGATGCGGGGAGCGGGGCCTGGAGGACTGCATCCGCCGGGCCGAGGAGTACCAGCACCAGCAGGCTGCGCGACGCCTCCGCTCCAAAACCACCGCCGGCTCCGGCGGAGGCGGGGGCATCAGGTACGCGCGCAAGGAGGACGCCGTGCTCCAGGCCCTCGACATCGAGCGGGCCTCCAGACCCACCACCAAGCCATCCCACTCCGCCCCTGCCGACGCGCAGCCCTCGAGCAGGAAGCGCAGGAAGACGCCCAACGACTCCGAGGACGACACCCCACAGCGCATGAAGGACCTCACAGACATAGGAGCGCCCCCGAAGCAAACCACGCCCCATGCGCCCGCATTTGTCGACCTGAACCGCCACCTGCCGAGCACCAGCCAGATGAAGAGGAGCAAGCAGTCCCACCACCACCACGACTCCGCCACGCAGCCGCGGACCACGGACCAGGAGCAGCAGCCCTGCGGGGTGTCCAGGAAGAGGGACAGGTCCCGGCCGCTGTCGGAGCTGTGCAATGGAGACATGTGGAAGAACGGGTTCACACCCGATGGCCGGAGAACGGGTTCAAGCTCGGATACGGTGCTGGATGCCAAGTCCTGCTCTCGTCTCGCCATCGGACCGGTCAAGATGGAGCCTGCCGGTGATGGATTTCCCGGTGGGGATGCTGAACCTGTCGACGCTCACCTCGCCGCAAGAAGTATCTTGAAATCAGGTATTGTGCAGTGCTATTTCCTCTCTTTCTTATGTAACCTTTGTGTTTCAACAATGTTAGTCATCATTTAATTCAACAGAAGCTATTTAGGTTTCTCTGAGCAACTATAGTTTCTTGAATATGAACAGCACTAAATAGTTATTACCCTATAGTTAGCGACCAAGGAGTCATGGTGACCTTTTGGCACTTAACTTGTTTCCAGAAACGGATTGAACTCTGTATGGGGAGACCATGACTCTTCCCCTCATTTCACCTTCCATTAATCCTGACCATATACTTTTTCATATGCTGTTGACTATATGGTTCATGTGCCCATTCTGAAGTATAGAACGCTACTAGTTCGCGACTTTCTTGGAATAGGTGAATTATGTATTACAACACTTAAAAAATATGGTGCTATATGTTCTGTGTGATCTTGAGGACTGCTTGACATCCTGCTGGTCATTATAAGGAATGAATTACTTATATCGACTAAATTTCCTTCAGATCATTTGCATGCGCACCAACCCTGTTACCTCCCTTTGTCAGATCATTTTTGTCTCAACAATGCCAGTCATCACTTAATTCATTAACTTTATTAACTATATAGAAACATAGTTTCATTAGTTGTTTCTGAGCAACTACACTTGATTGAATGCACATAACAGTTGATAGTTACACTATATTTTTTGATTGAGGCATTGTGGTGGTCTTTTAGCACTTGTATCCAAAAACTGATTGGACTCTGTGTGGTCTGATCATTATAGTGGTTCACGTATCTCTTGAGAAGTGTAGAGCGCTCACAGTTCTGACATAAGTCATGAGCGTGCGAAAACTTCTGTTGGAATAGATGAACTATCTACTAGAGAAAGAAAATAAACTTTGGTGCTGCGTGTTTAAATGTTTATGCGTTCCTAAGCACTGTTCACATCCTGCATTGTTATTTTCTTCCCTTTTTGTTCTTCAGAGGAATGTATTACTTATCAACTAAACTTTTGCAACTATGGTTTCTTGAATATGTACTGGACAAAATAGTTATATTAATTTATTACACTGTAATTTGTGAGCAGGAGTCATGGTAACCTTTTGGCACTTAGGCTACCCATAGTGGGGGTATCATAGCTACTATCATGCATTACATGCATGCAAAAAGCTGATGTGTCACTCTAGTTAATGATGAGAGAGATGATAGTGGTATCATAGGTAGATACCGTATCATAGCACGTAAAACTATAAAATTTAATTTTAAATAGATCTTGTACACAATTTTGCATTGAGATTCTACAAAACAATAAATGCAATGAGATTGTGATACTACTACATGATACAATGCATTATTGAGATAGTATCATATGCATGATACTAATATATGATACTCCCCACTATGACCAGCCTTATCTTGTGTCTAAAACCTGAATGAAGTCAGTATATGCAGAGACCATGACTCCCCCTCATTAACATTCAATTAATCCTGATTAAATACTACCTAGACCACCCAAAAGGTTGATTGAGGAAGCAAATATTGTTGCTTATGCTTTGAGTGTGGCAGATGACTGATCATTGTATGGTTCAAGTATATCTGTTGAGAAGTATAGGAGGCTCATAGTTATTACATGTAGGCACTAGTGTTCCACAACTTCTCTGGACTAGGTGGATTTTGTATAACTGTATAAAACTTTTAAAAATATGGTGCTATGTGGTCCGTGTGTTCCTGAGTACTGCCTGACATCCTTCATTGTTTTTTGTCCCCTTTTTCTGTACCTCCAAGGAATGAATTGCTTGTCAACTAAACTTCCGCCTGTTAATTTGCATGCACACCAACCCTGTCACAGTCCCTCCCTCTGCAAGATCATTTGTGTTACAACAATGCCAGTCTTCATTTAGTTCACTAACTACATACATCAGCAGTGTCCATTTAGTTGTTCCTGAGCAACTACACTTTCTTGAATGCGCACAACAATAGATCGTTACACTATATTTTGTGACCTAGGAGTCATGGTGACCTTTTGGCACTTTTCTTGCATCGAAAAACTGATCGGACTCTATATGGGCAGACCATGACTCTCCCCCTCATTTAACCCTCAAGCAATCCTGGCCATCTGCTGATCATTACAATGGTTCATATATCCGTTGAGAAGTATATAGCGCTAACTGTTCAGGCATAGTCACACCAAGCATGTACTCCCTCCGACCACTATTACCTGTCATAATAGCGGATGTATCTAGACACTAAAATGCGTCCAGATACATCCGTATTAGGACAGGTAATAGTGGTCGGAGGGAGTAAAACAACTTCTTGGAATAGATGAACTGTCATAAGTACTGTGGTGCTGCGTATTTTATGTGTTTCTAACTACTGCTTCACTTTCTGCAAGTTTTTCCTCCCCTTTTTTGTATTTCCAAGGAGTTTTGACAATGCCAGTCATCGTTTAGTTCAATAACTATGAGCAACTACATGTTCTTAAATACTCACAGCAATGGATAGTTACCCTGTTTTGTGGCCAACGAGCTGTGGTGACCTTTTGGCACTTCTCTTGTATCAAAAACTGATCGAAATCTATATGAGCCGACCATGCTTTGCACCCTCATTTAACCTTGAAGTAATCTTGGCTCGATGCTGCCCTCTGCTGTTCATTATAGTGGTTCATGTATCTGTTGAGAAGTATATAGCGCTCACAGTTCTTGCAGATAGTCATGAATTTGCAACAACGTTTGTTAGAAAAAGAAATTAATTCTGACATATAGTCAAGAATGTGCAAGCGCAACAGCTTTTTGGAATAGATGATGAACTATCTATTGAAGAAAATTAAACTATGGTGCTGCCTGTTTTATGTTTTCTTAAATACTGCTTCACATCCTGCAATGTTTTTGTTGTTCCCAGTTTTTTTACTTCTGATGAATGCATTACTTATCAGCTACATTGTTTCCAGATCATTTGGATGTGCACCAACCATGTGCCTCGACAAAGGCTCCTACCTTGGAATGTACTAAGCGAGCTTCTAACTGCAGCAAATATGGCATATCTTCCCAATGTGACAGCAGAAATTCAAAGAAGAAAACCAAAAGCTCTGTCGATCAAGAGGGCGGTACCAGGACCGAAAATGCATCAGAATGTGAACACCCCAGAGAAAGGGCAGTAAAGCACAAATCGCCAAGTAACGAGGTTGTCCTGTTAGAAAAAAGGGTGCAGAAAAGTACTGCCGCCGACAAGACCGCCGATGACCGTTCAGTAATTCCTAATGTTCTGGATCATGTTGGTGCAGTTCTGCAGCAGCACTTTGAGAGCAAGTGCAAGCACGAAGAGCCATCTGAAACCATTAGCAGCCGTGCAGACCGTGATGATGTTCCAGTACCGTCTGCGGTCTTTGAGCCGCCACAACAAGTATCGCCGGTCCAGCATAGAGACCATGTGATCACAAGGTGCCATTCCGTGAAACCAACCAAGACCCTGCAGCTGAACTCTTCCATTTACGACGTGGAGATAAGCACGCAGGGGGTGAGCAGCAGCAACAGCAAGGGGGGTCGTGTGCCTCTTGTCTCCCTGATGAGCAGGTCGAGCAGAAGACCCGTCGTGGGGTACCCGGTCTCTGTGGAGGTACTAGATGACACCGAACCCTGCCCTCCTGCCCCGAGCATACACGACGATCGTCCCTCCACGAGCAACACTGATGGACCAGCGAAGGAGGAGGAAGCCGCAGCTGCAGCCCCGCAGCGCGAAGGAGTCGGGGGAAGGAGGGCGGCGCAGGTGACGCAAGCTAAGGCCAAGAGCCGCAGGAAGGCGGCCTCAGAGGACGAGTCGTGGCGGCCACACACCAAGAACAGCCACCTGGCGGCTGCGGCGGCGTCTCCGAGGAAGATGCGGCGGCTGTCTTCCTTTGCCCCGAGCCAGAGAAGAGGAGGCAGGGACAGGAGGACGGCGGTGGCGGCAGAATTGTGCAGTAATGGGCCGGCCCTCGCATGCGTCCCCCTCCGTCTCGTCTTCAGCAGGATCCATGAGGCGCTGAGTTACTCTGGTAAATGAGTTTAGAGGGGTGTGTGTGTAGAGGTATAGGATTGGCTGCTGAGAGAGGATGGGTTCTGGTAGCTTAATTCTGGTCTGATGTTTTAATTCTGGTAGCATATGTACATGTCCTCTGTAGATGAGGAGGAGGCGTTGATGTGCTGATTAAGCCTTTGATAGCACCATCCATCAATCTATCTATCTAATTAATGGAAAACATCTAGAGTTTCTGTTTATATATTGTTCCTTCCAGATTGCTGCAATTTCTTAGTATTACTTGCGTGCAGAGAGGTTTCTTAAGCAGCTATTGCTTACATATACACTCAAGCAGGCTTTAGTTGAGTGAGCGATGTTATTTTAACACTAGCTATCTGCTGATAGCAGATGTTGCTTACATATATGTATTAATTATTGCTTGGCTATTAGTACCTGTGTGCACAGAGTGACTATTATTGCTTACATATATATTCTGATAATGTCACTCAACCAAATTAGAATGATTGAGTGACATTATTCTGACACTACAACAGTGCAATCCTCAAGTGGAGCCCTGCTGGCAGAGATGGGCTGTACATACCTTGTGTTTAAGCACCTTTTAATTAGTACTGGTTGGAGATGCTTTGATTTCCACATGATCATGCCTTTGTTTATCCAGCTTAATTGGGATACAGGACAAGGATAAGAAAAAAATTTCAGTTGTGGGCTGCCACCTCACTTAAGCAACTTCATTGAGTGACACTTACTTAACAACCCAATTACATATGCCTTTTAAGTGCAAGCAGAGAGGATATCCATACCTTGCATCTGAAAACTTTTGTTTGAGCGAGTGGTTTATGAAAGAAGTTAATTTATCACTTCTGTTTTCACATGATCAGGTTAGTGTTTATGCAGATTAATTACTTTCTCTCCTCATCACTATCGAACATTGTCAGTCTAGCTCACTCATTCCTGGAACAAGTCCACCAGGCAGGTTCAAACAATACACACAGAGTCCAATAGTATATTACACCACAAAAGGGCAAAAAAATGTCATTTATCAGCAGGCAAGGATTACGAAATTCTAGATCCAGTATACAACGTATTTATAGCCAGAATACATACATAGCTGCACATCACACAGGCGCCAATTTGGTTTGGTTTGGCCACCACCCTGAGACATACATCTAACAATTTCAGATTTCTGTAACCCAACATACAATCATGGCCTCCCAGCATCCTGGCAAACATACTCCTGCTTTTGCATATTTACAGAGGGGAAAAAAAGAGCCGAATTTTACCTTGCGCCGCCATGTAACAGCTATTACTGCTCAAAAACATACTCAGAAGCTAGCACTACGCTTTAGGCTAACCACATGTATATTCTAGCAACCGAGGTAGCAACAGAATACACTAGCAGGTTTATGGATCATGCTGCTGCCTCTCCATCTGTATCGATCGGAAGATGCGTGCGGCCGACTCCGAGGCGGTGCGCGCAGTGTGCGGGACGACCCGGATGACGCGGGCCACCGGGTTCTCCTTGCTGCCGCCAGACGAGGGCTGGGGCTGCTGGCCATTGTTCCCGGCTGAAGACGTGGGAAGAGGCGGCGGTGGCGCTGCAGCAGGGGCCCTCGCTTCGCCTTGCTGCCGGTCGAAAGGGCTGCTGGCGGCGCTACTCCCCTGCAGCTCGCTGTCCCGGGCAGACGAGTGGAACCGCCAGATGCCGCCTGACACGGCCTCGTTCCTCATGTTACATGATGTTCTTGAGAGATGCTCGATGTGTGCATTGGGCCGTGACGGAGCTACACGGCTGCTCACCTGCTCCACCGCGGAGGCTGACACCACCGGGTTGTTCATCACCGGCATGCTGAAAGGCGGGAAGTACATTGGAGGCATGGGTGGAGGACCACCGACGACACCCATGTGCTGTGGCTGGTGATGGTGAGCCATGGGGATGCCATACGCAGAGGCCATGAAATCTCCAGCCGTGGACGGGAGACTCACAGGAGCGCAGCTTGCGTAGAACGGGGCCAGGAAGCTTCCTGCTGGAGGGCAAGGCCCTGAGTAGGGCTTGTAGACAAGTCCTTCGGACGGAGACATGACCGGAACAAGCCACTGGTTTGGAGGCGGAGGAGGGCACCAGTTGTTGCTCTGCTTGTTGTTGTCGGGAGGAGCAGGTATGGTAGCAGGAGTGTTGCTGCTGACCCCACCGTTTGACGCGGCTTGATTGTTGTTGTGCTGAACCTCAACTACGTCATCATCATCATCGTCTTCAGACGGTGAGGCCTGGTTTCCTTCGGTATTATCTTTCGAGTACTCTGCCTGCTGCAGGGTTAGCTGTGCATCATCATCCTTGCTTTTAGCGGATGAAAGCTGCTTTTCCAGATTTGCTGCAACCAGCTTCTTCTTACTTGTCACCAGGGCACTTCCGAGGCATGGATCACCTTCGATGAGCAGGTGTGGAGATGCTGCGATCAACTTCTGCACCTGCTTGCAAGCCAATACAAACATGGTTACATCAGCGTCCTGACACCAGCTTGTGAGTAAGAAACATAAGCTGATATCATTTGCCGTAGACTCACTTTGATCAACCGATGCAGCTCGAATACTTGGACAGCAAAAACCCGCTGCTGACTGTACAGAGTTCAAAGAAAAGTGATTATAAGCAATGAGGAACAAGATATAAAGATAACACATTACGCAACAGTCTGACAAAAAGGACAAGAGACATTTATAATGTCGCTGACGAAAATGTGTGTGCATTTGCGAGTGTGTACTGTTGTCTCACAGGAATGTAGAATATGGGAAGATATAATCCCCTGGATCATTTGCCAAGCACAAGCTTATGTGCACACAGAACTTTGAATAACAGAAAGACAGAAAACAAGACCTAAGTGGTGGATACTTACTTGACGATAGCTCTTCTTGCTTTCCAGAAATGCTTTGGACCAATAGCACCGACGACATCATCAGGAGAGATCTCTAATCCTGGCAGGGATTCCACAGAGGAATCTGGGGAATCATCCCTTTGCACATCATGATGTCCTGTTGATGATCTTTTCCTCTTTTCAGCAGTCTCTCTGAAGCCTTTCTCTGACATATTAGAAGCACCATTGCATTCCATATCAGTAGAGTACGGCCCATTTCCAGGTTTGGGAGCATTCTGAGATTCAGCAGCATTCTCGTTCCTTCTTCTAGCTGCCTGGTGCCCCTCGGTTCGAGGATGTTGCTTATCAGAAACATTTATACTATTCAACTTGTCCCTATACGAAGATACCTTATCATCTGTTTTCCCTGTCTTCTCTGTAGAAAAAATCTTAAATGATGAATTTCTCTCTCCCACTTCTGACAAGTTTGTCGTTGTCTTTGCTGGTGCTTTGTCCTTGATACTTGTAGAGTCCTTTGATCTCGTGTCTGACACATTCATCCCTTCTAAGTATCTCTTATCAGTGTTGGAATATTTTGCAGATGATTTTGATGCAGTAGGCCCACTCTTATATGGACTTGTAGGGAAGGGTGTGGACTTCTCTTGGACCCTCACTTCCTCACGAGCTGAATGAGGCACCCCTCCAGAGCAGAAGACAGAAGGAACCGTAAAATCATCATCATTAGTGGCCTTCTTCCCAGTAGAATTCCTCGTGATGTTCTCTCTATGTTGCGAACTACACTCAGCAGTTGATCCTGCAGCATGGGCGTCCTTGCTCTTAAGCTGGGTGAAAAGCCTCCCAGATTCTACCCTTGTAGCACCGCCATTCCGCCCATTCGAGTTGGATGAGCGGACAGGTTCATTTGAAGGGACGCAGAATGATGGAAAGAGAGGCCTATCGCTCCCACCAATCTACAAGAGAAGGTACAAATCAGTACTTCACAAGATGGTACAAGATTATAAACAGAAACCTTGCCAAGTCAGGTAAAAACTCGTCCGTGCAACAACCTTAAATTATGCGTGGACATTCTTCAGGCCAAAGATTTATGCGCTTGTCAAACTGTAATATGTAGGGAACGGGCATGCTACCCTCCATCTCATTATCTTTGCTATGTGTAGACACATATTATACTCTTCCAAGGAAGAAAGTAAATAGGAAAGAAACTAAATCACCCATTTCTAGCTATTGTCCAATTTTATAACAGATGTGTGTTTTCTACTTATCGCTTTCTGTAGCATATTAAAGTGCAGCGTAAGTTGGTGTGGATTCAACTACCAATCAACAATTAAGGGTTTTCTTTTTTATTAACCTTGGAAAGCAATAAAGTGAGAGCCAACCATAGGTAAGCATCTCTCAACACTGATAATCATATAAAACGATCTCTTCATTGCCATAGACGTATCACTCAACCCGCACATATCAATGGAGCAGCGAAAGGACAAAGCCGGTCGTGCCCGCACTTAGAACTCCTCTGTGCAAGTCAATCCTTCAAAGATATAATAGAAGGTTATGAAACCTTTGCCAAGTCATGTCCCACTAAAAACTCTTCCGTGCATGCACCATGAATTATCAATGCACATTCCTTAGGCCAAAAAAAGGGTGGTTCGTCAAACTGTAATATGTAGGGATGGGGAATCCTACTACAATCCTCTATCTAGAAGTTATGCTCTTTCTAGTGATGAAGGAAGGAAGATAAACATGAGCCTAACTAAATCAATGGTCTCTAGCTATTGTTTCATCTTTCTGACAAATTTGAGTTCTCTAATCATTGCTTTCTGTATCATATTAAACTGTGCGCTAACTTTGTGTGAACTTGAGTACCAATCACAGAAAAGGGTTATCTCTTTTTTCAAGCTTTGGAAGCAATGAAGTATCTAACTGACATAAGAACCACTGAATCATTTCCACTTGCTTCTGTGTACACCTACAACTACAAGCACACATGAGAGAGCACATGTAATCACACAGAACAACCGCTTCATCACCATAAAAGTACCCACTCAGTGGAGAATCCTACTGCTACCCCCCATCTCATTATCCTTGTTGTGTGCAGATAGAAATTATGATACTTCCAGTGAGGAAGTAAGAAAGATAAAAAGAAACATAAAACAAAACCATCTTTCTAGCTACTGATCAAAAAAATTGACAAAAAGAAAAACAAATGCTTCCTGTAGCAACTTAAAGAACATGCTAGCTCGTTGTGAATTCAACTGCCAACCAGAGGAAAATGTGATTTCCTTTTTCAAGTCTCCAAAAAGCTATCTAACAGAAATAAGAATCATGGATGATTTTCACTCGTTTCTGTTTGTAACCTACAAGCACTCACTGAGACTTGAGAGTCAACCATGCGTAAGCATCTCCGTCGCATTATCTCTAGGCCAAATATTTAAGGGTTTGTCAAACTTAGTAAATAGGCAGGGCATCCTAGTGCCACCCTCCATCTCGTTATCATTGTTTTGTGTAAATAGAAATTACAATCTTTCTAGTGAGGGAATAAAGGAAAAGCGGAACCTAAAACTAAACCACTGATCTCTAGTTACTGTTGCAGTTTTCTGGCAAATTTCTGTTTTCTACTCATTGATGTCTTCATCATTTGAAGCCGTGAGTTAAGTTGATGGGAATCCAACTACAATCAACGATAGTTTTTTAAAAAAAAACTTTGGAAAGCCATAAATTGTCTAATAGGCATAAGAATCGGTGATCATTTTCACCTTTAGGCTATACCTACTCACTCGTCGAGCATCAACCATATGTAAGCATCTTCCAACACTGATAATCATACAGAAGGATCGCTTCATCACCAGAAACGTATCACTCAATCCACACATCAATAGAGCCGGCCAAAGACAGAGGAGATACTAGGCGATAATAAGGGTGGAATGGGAGTTGAGTCACCTGTCCGGCGGAGGCGGCGTAGCTGGCAGTGTCGCTGGCAGCGGCGGCGGCTGAAGCTGCAGGGCGATGTGAGGTCGGGGTGAAGCGCTGGGAGGAGGGGACGCTAAACTGCTCGTAGA
The DNA here is from genome assembly GCA_007115705.1 of Dactylis glomerata. Taxonomy (NCBI): domain Eukaryota; kingdom Viridiplantae; phylum Streptophyta; class Magnoliopsida; order Poales; family Poaceae; genus Dactylis; species Dactylis glomerata. The sequence continues at coordinate 166,412 of QXEO01001522.1, forward strand.
GGGCCATCTTGTTCCTGGGCGGCGCCCGGGGCCCGCCGCCCTTGAGGGTGGTGTCGTTGACGTGGAGGCGGGGGAAGAGCGGGCCCATCACCTTCTCCCCCTCCCCGTCCTTCCCCGGCGCTCCGCCCCTCCTCATCCCCGCCCTCCTCTGTCCGGGGCTGTGGCTAGCACCTCTCCGGAACGGCCATGGGGTGGGGGAAAGAGAAGAAGGATCGGGGTATCTCTCGATGGAGCTCCAAATCCTGGAGAACAAGAAGCGGGGAAAAGGGCGAGCTTTGCGCGCAAAATCGGATCTTGGAGACCGGGCTGGCGATCAGCGGGAGGAGCGGTGTGGTCGGGATTGGGGACCGGGACGAGCGGAATCCGGATCGAACTATCAGCGGGCTGCGGAGGAGAGGGGAGGGGAAAGCAGGGAAGGAAAGGGAGAGGTGGAGGAGACGAAGAGAGGAGAGGAGAGATTGATTGATGCTATCACTTGCCACGTCAGATCCTAATCCACACCACTGCCTCCGTAGCACCTAGCACGAGCAAATAACCGGAATTTCAATTTGGCAACCCGAAAAAACATTTTTGAAATGTCAAAATGTTCAGGACAAAAATGTGGCACGTATATCTCGACTTTCCTTCTATGTTTGCATGACAAGTTTCGAGGAAGAATGGCATTTCTGTGTCTTGTGTAAAAAGACAAAAACAACTCTTTTAGCATCAATTTTGTCTTTATTATACATGATATAAAAAATATCATTTTCTCGTGGAACAACTTTGTGAGCCTATAGAATATCGAGATCCACGTGCGATCAACCACATTTTGTAATCGCTTTAAAACACATTTTGAAAATTGGTATCAATGTGTTCCTAGGTGATAAAATGCTTCTCACGGCTTAACTAGTCTAGAACCTAGCATGATTTCATGCCTAAATGACGCAATATCCTCAACTTTTGTTTACTTTCTTTTCTATGTGATGCTGGAAAAAAAAAGAGTAAAAGCGCTTCATGCATGGTAAAGGTAAATGCGTGATCAACCACATTTCTCTCCCCGGGGACTGGAAAGACTCTCCTAGAGTTGCTCGTCCAACGACGATGTTAGGAAACAACTTTGCAACTATCACTTGTGGAGCGGTAACAATTGAACCTACTACTCCCTCTGTCCATTTTTATCCTGTATTTTAGGTTTAGTTAAAGTCAAACTAGATAAAGTTTGATCAAACATATTGTAAAAAATATAAAGTCTTATAGTATTAAATACATATAATATAAAATTATTTTCTATGATGATTCTAATAATATCTCTTTTATGTTGTAAATGTTTATGTTTTTTCTTATACACGTAGTCAAAGTTAACAAAGTTTGACTTTGACTAAATCTAGAATGCAAGGTAATTTAGGACGGAGGGAGCATTATGGGCGAGACAAATGACGAAAAGAGGACACCTAGGAGGACTTAGTGAGGTCGTGAGGATGATGAACTTGAAAAGGCAAGGACCAATGATGACAACGATTTTGGCTTCCAAGGATTTATTAAAGTCAACTTATCGCCCCCTCGCCAATTTGTCATGCATTACCCTGAGAAGAAGAGGGTGAAGGTTCATTAGATTGGACATATAGTAATATTGAAGGTTAGGCAATATTGTCCGGCTCCCAAGCCGATGCCAAATCCTAATGATAAATTGAAGATCATCGCGGTAGATCCAATAGCTGAAAGCAAATACGCTTTAGGGGAGGCAGCCCGTGAGAAGAAAAGATAATCTTATGTTTGTTTTTAGGGTTAACTAGATTTGTGCCATTGCAACTTTCACCACTTGGAAAAATGCCATTACAAAAATCAAACTTGGAAATATGCCACTCCAACTATCAGATACCTCTACATATATGCCATTTTCTCTAATATTATGCCCTATATAGTCCATTATACTTCCGTATGTACACTTATAGTTCTACGTCCATATTGTTCATGTAAAAAGAAAGGAAAACTCACTGAACTGCTCACAAGGTACCTCTAAGCTGGAATGACATATTTCCAAGTTTGATTTTTATAATGGTATTTTTCCAAGTGGTGAAAGTTGGAGTGGCATAGATCCAATTAACCTTTGTTTTTAGGGTTAATTAGATAGACGCCATTGCAATTTCCGCGTATTTGAGAAACGCCACTACAACTTTCAAGTTTGGAAAAACGCCACTGCAATTGTATATATATTTGATGGATGCCATTATACCCAATTATACAACATATACTAGACAGTAAACATCGTATTCTCTGCCATATGTACGTACACATACTGGGGTTCACTAGAATCGTGCACTGTTCTTGACTCAAACGAGCGAAATGCTACTGTGAATATGGAGCCTTTTATTTTGTGAAATGCTACTGTGATATTAGACTGTGAATGTGGAACCTTTTATTTTGTAAAATGATACTGTGATATTATACTCTAAATCTGTAGCTTGGTTGATGTATGAATGATACTTATTTGGACCTGGAGCTGCGCTGCACGAATTTAAGTGTTGAACTTGGACCTGGAGTTGCATGCGTGTAATTTCCACTCTATTTTTTTGTAATTTTATTCTAATATTTGTCACTAACTAATGTTATTTTAACTGATTTTGGTGGATCCCACTATGTGTACGTATATACAGTAGAGAATATGATGTATATTGACTAGTATATACAGTGTAAGTAGGCATAATGGCATCCATCAGATATACGCAAAATTGCAGTGGCATTTTTCCAAAGTTAAAAGTTGTAGTAGCGTTTCTCAAATATGCAGAAATTGCGGTGGTATTTATTCAATTAACCCTTGTTTTTATGATAAAGAGTGTTAAAGAGTAATCGAGAAGCTAGGTATAAGATGTATGTTACCGATGCTCACAAGATATTGTAAGTTTAGATCTTTGGTAAACTCTAATACTCGTAATTTTTTCCATGTATTTACCATGCCCTGTACATGTTGGGACGAAAGGCTACGGACGACTTACGCGCTGACGCGTTTTGAGAGGTGGCACCAACTAGGATCGATTAGAAAGTAGAAACCGCTGGGTGAGTCGAAAAATCGAGAAAGAAGAGGAGAAAAATGTGCGTGCTAAAATTTCCAATCCTATCCCCTGGCGACGGAGGGAACGCTTCTTGTCGCCGGCGGCGCCCGTAACTGTTGATCGCAAGCGGCGTCGTGCGGATACTGGACTCAGCGATGAGGCTACAGTTTGGTCGCCAGTGGCCTCGCCAAGCTGTTGGTTGCAGGCACCGGCCTCGGCGCGCCGCTGGACGGAAAGCGGCGGCACCCGAGCTGTTGTACGACGGGCTCGATGAGCTCTTGGTCCGGGGCGACGACCTCTGCAAGCTCTAGGTCCACGGCAGCCTCGGCGAGCTCTTGGTCCGGGGCGGCGCCGGCCTCGGTGAGCTCTTGGTCCGCGGCGGCCTCTACGAGCTCTTGGTTCAGGGAGGCACCAGGCACATTATGGCTGCATTATCGACATGGCTGGTAAGGCCCTCCTGGTCCTGTAATCTTGCTGTCTTGCTATTGCATCTCATATATGTGTGTACTTGTATGAATGAACAGAGATGACTTTGAGCAGTACAGCGTACCGAATGGGATTACGAAGAGAAGGAAGATCTCTTTGCAATCACTAGTACTAATAGGCTTTCAATTTATCTGTCTGAGTTGACATTATTCACATATGCAGCACCTACGTATACTGAAGAAGCCAAACTACTTTGCTAATTGCAGTCTTCAGAACTTCAGAAGAATTTGGGCATTACAAGAAGATCAAAAGTCTGAAAAGAAAAAGAGTATTCCATAGATTAGCAGTTCTGAGAGTAGTAGGAACAAATATTTTTGGTTTGGCTAGTATCCCAGGAATTAGCCGAACTGTTGTAACTGGCACATTGTAAACTTTGATCTGGTGAAGCAATTGATTAATATACAAGGTTGTTCTTGAAATTTTGAAGGAGTGTAAAGCTTGTTCTTCCAACTTGTATGTTGTGATCTAGAATCATGAATAAGAAACATGTTTGCTGGAAACTTCGTTGAGAATGAGAAACTAGCAGTATCAAATTGAGAGATGCAAATGCTATGCTGCTGATTAGTGCAACAGAGTCACGAAGAGGCAAAAATTCTGTGTTGCTAAATTTAGCACCACAGTAGCACATAAACAACATCCATTACAATGTTTAACTCCCAGCAGTACACAATCATTGCAATTCCACATGTGTAGAGAGAGAAAAGTTAAAACAAATCACAGTTGCCAAGTGCAAAAAAGGCTACATCCAACACCTTTAAATTACACCGAATCATGTGATCCATTGTATCGTTGAGCCTTGCACTTCCATTAAAGTGTAATTCCGTTGAATTGGACCGAGCAACAGAGTTTTGTTGAACTTGAAACATCAAGCTTGTATATGTTCCTAGAATTGGAGGCATAACCATTACCGATGAACTTCCAGATGGTAATGATGCTGCCATGTTTGGATTTATGTTCCTAATGCCAAAGTTATATGATCCCTGTACCAAAAAATTCATAAAATTACTTGGATGCCAAAGTACTTACTAGAAACAAAGAGAAGATGAAAAAAAAGCATGCCTGGATTGTTCCATATGGTGTTGCAGCTGCCATGGTTGGAATTACGTTGCCAAAACTAACTCCCGAGTCAAAAGATTCCTGCTCCAAATAAAACTTGTCATAAAATTACTTGGATGCTCTAGTATTAATTAAAAAAGGATGATGAGAAGCAAATATACTTCAATTCTCAATCCAAATAAACAGTTTGTTGAATCTGTTTCAGAAGACATAACCATTAACTTGGAAATGTCATTCTCTAACAATTCTCTTTGTATTGGACCTTTTCTTTTTCATAGATTTCTGCTCTATTAGTATTTTATGAGATCACAAAAAGACATAATAATATGAAGGATTTTACATGACCTACTCTTTCATGGCCTGTATCACTATAACATCTCTCTCTTCCGTGAAATAGTCTCTGGGATATTGATACTTGTCCGGCATATACATGCTAGCTAGGAATAAGCATTAAGCATGCAACCATGTACATTGATATGAAATTTTCTGGTTTTCTAATTGCTTCAATATTCTGCAACCTCAACTAGGATCTCTACTACATATAGAAACCTCAGGCTGTAGCAAATATCAAGAAGGATTATTGGGATGATCTGAACGAAGGCATACCTGCGTCACTGCGTGAACTCTAGCAGCTCGGCCCTTCGTTAGTACCCATACTTGTGCTCCGGTCCATCGACGGCGATCCGGTCAGCCGGCCTCGACGAGGTTTATCTGAAATCGAGCATCTCCGTCTTCACAAGCGCCGGATACTTGTGCGCGCGTCCGCCGATCGCAGCCGATCAGCCGGCAGCGAATTTTTAACACATAAGACCACCTGCGCGAGTGAAAGGCTAGAAAAGACCACCTGCCGAAAAATTTGTCAAAAAACGACACGTGGCACGTGCCGCCTGGACCGACGCCGGCACGGGGTGCCGCCACAGCAGACGTGAGAGGTGGGTCCTATGCTGGTGGGCCTATGCTGGTGGGTCCTATGCTGGTCGCTCCTCTGTGCTGGTGGGCCCTGCCGCAGGCTGCTGACCCGCCCTCGCTCGTGTGCGTCTGGACTCGTGTGCGATGATGCTGAGTGAGAGCGAGGCCGTGGGGAATTTTTGACAAATAAGACCACATGCGCCATTGAAATGCTAGAAAAGACCACCTCTGAAATTTTTTATCAAAAAAGACCACCTGCGAATGGCGGCACCTTTGCCGACGCGACACGTGGCACGTGCCGCCAATGCCAAAGCCGGCACCACCCTGCCGCCAATGCCAAACCCGGCATGTTGCCGTGCCAACACCGCAGTGGGCCCTGCCGCCAATGGCAAGCCCGGCATGTCCACGTGGCACATGCCGGCAACGGTGGTGGCGGCACCCTGGTTTTTAATGGTTTATTTTCTGTATCAAACAGTGTTTCAAAGCTGTCTATCTATCATCGCATGCAACGAAACGGTCGGGCTGCCCAGGGTGCCGGCGATCACACTGGCGGCACGTTGCCACTGCGTGGAACGGCAACATGCCGGCGTGGGCATTGGCGGCAGGCCCCTGCCGGCACCGGCCCAGGCGGCACGTGCGCCTGGCCAGGGGTGCCGCCACTCCGAGGGGGTCTTTTTTGGCAAATATTTTCAGAGGTGGTCTGACATTTCATTGCTGCAGGTGGTCTCTTCTGTCAAAAATTCGGTCGTGGGCTGTAAGGGCTATGGGCCATGTGATTACTAGTAATTAATTATTTTGTTCTCAAAATCATGGGTATTCATTAGAATACACATGAATACACCTAGCGCCACCATTGGTCGCCTGGCCGCCTGTCGTGGTGGTCCTTTTTGACAATTCACTCGTAAGGTGGTCCTTTTTAACAATATACTCGAACAGGTGGTCCTTTTTGTCAAAACCTCGGCAGCATGCCCGTCTCTTTTGTTACCAAGTTAACGACTAACGAGTCCATCATAGCGCCGTTCGTAAGGAAAGGTCCATAACCTTAGGATTATTGCCTCCCGATCCCCATCGTACCCTGCTCAAACCCATGGAGAGCGGTAGGCAGCCGGCGGCGGCTGCGGCGGTCGCCGTATCCAAGGTGCTGGATGACGACGACCTCCTCATCGAGATCCTCCACCGCGTAGGCTTTCCCACCACACTCGTCCGCGCCGCCCTCGTCTGCAGGCGCTGTCTAGGGCACGTCTCTGACCGCGCCTTCCTTCGCCATTTCCGGGAGCTCCACTCGTCCCGCCTCCTCGGCTTCTACATCCAGGACAGGGCTCTTCCGACCGCCCCGCCACTTTTCGTCCCGGTGCTGCCTCAGCCCCCCGAGCTCGCCGTCGTCATCCTCCGCGCAAGATTCAGTCTGGAAGCCTACGACCTTCCGCCGCTCAACATCCATGATTGCCGGAACGGCAGCGTCTTCATCCACTGGTACGACCGCGAGAGCAATAGCTTGGCTCGAGTGCACAACCCGTTGCACCCTCAGAGAGGCCCGACCATCCTTCCATCGCTCCCACGCTGTCGACAAAATAGGTACTGCATTATCAGACAAGTACTCTCCCAAAAAGATGGGGATGCCATGTCCTACTTCTGCTTGCATGGCGAGTCTTCCATGTACGCCCTGGAATCAAAATTTAGCGTGCAAGTCTATATGTTGCAAGATGGTCGCTGGCGCGAGAAGCTTCATGTCTTTGACATGAGCCAACTCCCAAGTCCGCGGTGCGAACCGAAAGCTATGCTTATGGACAACAAAATTTATTTGCCGGCAGTGCTGGGCAACATCATTGTCTTGGATTTGACGGCTTCGAGTGTCTCCACTATTCGGTTTCCACCTGGAGTGTTCCGCTGTCAAAGAGGCACCACAATGTTGTCACGGGCTGATGATGTTTCTGGTTTATATCTAATCCAAGCTAAGGAGTTTCATCTTTATATCTGGCTCCATAAGGGAGACAGTTGGACGCTGGAGGATACCATTTCTTTGCATGAGATGTGTAATGATTTGAAGAAGTCGGGTTGCGCAATTGAGTATGAGCATACTCCTCTTCTCATGAGCCAGGTGGTGGACTATGGTGACTTTCTGTTCTTGAAGATGGGTGGATGCGCGCTCCAATTGGATATCAAGTGCAGGATGCTGCGTAAGGTGTATGAAACAAAAGAAGGTTGTTTGGGTGATATCCATCCTTTTATGATGCTCTGGCTCCCAGATTTCTTGCGCTCAAGTATGATCCTTAAAGGTTTGTCCTTGGCCTTTAGATGATCTCTATATTGATGTTGTCGAGTTTCCTTAATTTTGCAATCTGTATAGCCCATCATAACATATCATTTCCTTAGGATAACTTAACAATACTAGTTAAGCGACAATAGAGAATGCTTGCTCCAATATGATTTCGGATCACTTGTGTACTTTGATGATTTTACAAAAGGTTAGAGCATCTCCAGCCGTTTGAGGCCCCTGGGCCGAAATCCGGCGATATTTTTGCCCGGATTGGATGTAAAACGGGCGTGGGTGGCATAATTTTTCCAGTCGTCACCCCGGCGTTCGACCATAAGCGCGGATATAGTTTCAAAATAGCGTCTTCCCGCCCGCTACACAAAAGCATCGCCCCCACAAGTTCGGCGATCGGATCAGCCACAATCCGGCGATCGAAACAGAAACTAGACTACAACAGGCTCGTCAGCGGTGCCTTCCTGCGGCTCGGGCGGTGAAGTTTCTTCGGCCGCCGGAGTGGACGTCGTGAAAGGGGAGGACGACACTGTCGATGGAGGGCGGAGGATGGCTTGGCGATGGGCGTTGTACCAAGCCCTTGTCTCCTCGTCCATCGCAGCGTCGTTGTTGCCGATCAGGAACACAAGGTCGGTGTTCCTCTTCTTCGCCTTGGAGGTTGTCTTGAGCAAGGCAATCCGGACGCCCTGGTTGGCGAGCATCTCCTTCCAGCGCGCGTCGTACTTGGTGTCCCTCCCGGCGTTGTGCGCCCTCGCGTCGGCCCAACACTTGTCAAAAGACGCCTGCAATCTGTCGGCTAGATGCCCCGGCTTCTTCAGTTCTTTCAGCTTCTTTTGGCCGAGCTCGGGGCGGCCTGCCGACATGGCAGCGGCGGGAGCGTCGGGGTTGTACTGCTCGTCCTTGTTCTTGGAGAGGGTCCGACGTACTTCCGCCCACTTTTCGAAGCCCTCGATGCGGGGGAAGACGTTGAGGTACTTGAACTGCTGGCCGTCCGAGTCGCCGCTGTACATGTCAAACGCTCGCCGCATCTGCACAGAGAAGCCAGCGTCATCACAACTCGGCGATCCAAGATCGACGGAGAAAGCGAGTAAGCATACCTTATTCTCGAAGTCGGCGCCACTCACCGGACGATCGGCGATCTCCTCTTGTATGTCGTGCCACTTGTTGCACGCCGCCTGCATGATCCCCCAATGCGTGGCCATGGCCTTCTCGGCGCGGACCATCACCGTCTTGTTGAAGTAGGGATCGATGATTTTGCGCTCGTCGAAGCCGTCTTGACCCGCTGCCAATATGTGTCAAAGTTTTGATTGGCGCTGGTGATGCCGTTCATGGAAACGGTCTTCCAAGCTTCGGCGAGGCACTCCTCTTCTTTGCCCGTCCATTTGATCCGCGGCTCGGTCGGCGGCGAGGTCTTCTTCCTTTTCTTCCTCCCCTTCGCTGTCGATGTCGGCTCAGGCGCGTCGTCCTCCTCGTCGACCTGGCCCTGCTCCTGTTCTTCTTCGTCGACGTCTTGCGTGGCGTCTTCGAGCCCGTCGACGCCGCCCCGCGACGCTGCCACGACGGCTTCTGTCGCCCTTGCCTCCTCTTGTGTGAAGAAACCCGGGCTCGACGCTGCGACCATGGAGCCCGACGTGATTATGTCATGTATCACACCGTCATTCGGCGGCGGCATCCCGTGGGAGAAGGAGAGCGGTCCTCGGCGCAGGGCAGGCGAGATGCCCTCGTGCGTCACAGCGTCGTACTCCGGCAGCGACGGGGTGAACCTCGACATGACGGGGATGTAGGTCTCGTGGAACATGGGCGAAGACGTCGCCGGCGAGTAGGTGGAAGGTGAGCCGATCGTACCTTGGGTTGGCCATGAACCGGCGGGGAATTGGCCGATGCGCGGCTGTCCCATGGCCATGGAGACCAGCCTCGCCTGCTCGTCCGCCACCGCCGCCGCCCTCTTCGCCGCGAGCTTCTTCTCCCTCTCCGCCCTGCCGCGAGTTTTGACTTGCCGGCGCTCCACATCCGCCGCCCATGCCGCGTTTGTCATACCCGGCGGCCTCTCTTTGGGGGCCCGCGGCTTCCTCGCCTTTGGCACACCGTCGTCGGCGATCCTCTTCGGCGGCATGGTGGTGGAAGAGAAGAGGAGGGGCTGCACCTGTGGGGGATTTCGGCGGGGAAAATGGGTATATACGACACATTTTGGAGGGAAACAAAATTAATGGAGGGGAACTACCCTTCCTCTCGCCGACAACGCGGGCCCGCTTGGCGTTTCGCGCGTTTTTGTTTTGTCCGGAATCCCCGAGCGCGCCTCGGAAAGCCGGGGATGGCCTGGGCTCGCCGGATGGATGAAAGCCCAAATTCAAGCGAAAATGAGGAACCGGGGGCGCGGCTGGGCCGAATACCGTCGTCCAGATGTAAAAAACGGCTGCCGGGGCCGAGTCGGGGGGACGGCTGGAGATGCTCTTACTTGTGATCATTACAGAGCACAAACTTTTGTAGTTGGGTGTTGCACGGGAGAATTGAGAGTTTCCCTTTCCTGTTTGAATGGCTGTGTTGAAAAGTATGTTGTGGATGGATAAGAGAAATTAGAGAGCTGGGGGTTCAAATTTTCTGGTACGCGAAAGATTGCAGAAGACTCCCTTTAAATATGAAATGAACCCTAAGGCAAAGAATCTGCTTGGGTTCAAACAGTTACTGTTTACCTTGGATGACTAAATATTCAAGTGTAAATTATGCATCATACAATATGTTGTCAACCGTAATGTCAGCTTGTAACCTATCTAAGATATGAAGGCTTTAACCTATACCATGGAGCTTACTAAGAAGCTTTGTAGGACCAAATGCATGTATGTCTAAGGAGTGTACACAATATTTACTATCGTTAAGTAGCCTCCCTTGTCTTTTCAGTTGATTTGATATTGTTATACTTAGTTATATAATTATATTGCATCCTGATCTTTGTTTTTTTTTCCTAAAACAGAAATGCAACGTGAAGAAAAAGATACCAGAACGCTTTTGGATGATGTCTACATCATTTATGACCAGGGCAGCATCAACAAAGTCCAGTAGTGAGCTGCTTTCCATTTAGTATCTGGTAGACGTTATATAGCTGTCTTTTTTGCAACTGTCAATGCATAAATTAAATAGGATTTGGGATGCTATGTAACTGGAGCAGGCAAATCCAATGCTAGTAAGATCTTTGTTTCGTGTAGTGGGAAGCTTACTTCCTGTATGTTTACTACTTATCTCTCCTAAACTGCTTGTGTCAAAATCTTGTGGTTCCACGGCTTGACAATCGCTACTTATGGAGTATATATAGTATTTGGAGAAGTTTCTTCTGGTCCACGGTTGCAAGATTGGTTCATGCCTTGGTTAGTGATGCATTGTTGCTCTAACATAACAGTAAAAAGAGTTTATTTCAGGCAATGAGGTATTCTAAGAATGTACCTGTGCCGGTTCAGTAAGGAGCTGATACCATTCCCTGTATCTGATGAACTAGGTGTTAAATTTATAATGTTAAATGTATCTACATCTTATAGTTAGAGTGCATAAATATTGCAAGTGGACTTCACTGCCTGACAAGCAAATTTGCTTCGCGTGACAGGTCAGGACACCCATGCTCATATATATATACTAGTACAACAAAAGAAGTCAGACCGATGCTCACAAGATATTGTAAGTTTAGATCTTTGGTAAAATCTCATCTTCTTTTCCGTGTATGTCGGCAGCGATCAATCCAGCTTTATTTTGTTTCGAGGAGCAGGCTTCTGTTGTGTGCAGGTAAACGTGTGGACATACGTTGCGCTAAGAAAAACGTGGACATATATACGCTTGTACACGCATGCGTGGACAGTGAGCCATCCACGTACGTGAACGTGCATGCAGATGCAGATGCAGTGCAGCATGCGATCGAGCGCGTCGACATATATACTAAATTCTTTTTGTTCTGGTCTGCATTGCATTCGATGTGAGTCGTACGTGGAAACTTTCCATTTTTCTTTGTTGGCAACGATCGAGATGCTGGGTTGTGCCGTGTCGGCAACGAGAGGTGGGGGTATGTTGCACATACTAGCATGGCGTGGTTCCATCCCTGTCCACCAACACAAAGAAAAGAAAACGTTTACTAAAAATGACGACACAGTTGTATGGGAATTCGTGGTCTTTAAAATAAAATAAAATGCAAGACGATGTGCAATGCAATTTTAAAATGGGTAAAAGCTTACTTCAATATCTTTTGTGATGAGTTTTCTCCCGAGCCTTGGACGTCTCTCATCTCTCCCGCTACAGTCAAGAGAGGCGATTTGTGCGTTCCCCCTCTCTTCCCACCTCACCGCCATTGAATCGGTGGATCCCTCTCACCCTCCGTCTGCTGCTCCAACGGCGGGAGGATGAAGAATCCCCGATTTATGGTGTGTAAATAGTGTAGGGTTAGTAGGGTGGCCTGACGGCGACGTCGTGGAGGCGGTGGCGCGGTCAGAGAGGCCTTTTGCGACGGAGCGCGTCCCCTCTGGTGGTGGTGCCCTTCGGTGCGCCGCGTCTCTGCGTCCGTTCTCTTCGCGTCCGCAGATCCTTGGATCTGTCTAGCGCGACAAGTCCTCCCCGGATTCCGTGTGGCGGTGGATCCGGTCATCGTGTTTGGAGAAGAAGTTTCTATGGCGATGCTTCGCGGTGACGATGGTGGTCTAGGGCGTCCGATATTCGGTAGTTTGGCGACTTCCCAGGTGCAGAGGAATTGCCTCCCATCCAAGGCGTCGTGTGGAGCAGTTGCAGCGGCGCGCCACCGGGCCGTTATGGCCGCCGGCGTGGTCGGGATCTAGAGAAGGTCCCGTGTGTATTTGCTTTGTTTTTCTGGATCTTTCTGTAAGGGACGCGACGCATTAATATAAACTTCTTTTCTCGCAAAAAAAAGTCTCGATCGACTCAAATAACTGTAACTTCAAAATTGTTTGTTTATTTCAGATACTGCAAGTCTCTTTGGGGAAGGTTCATCAGAAATCAGCTCGTCATTGGCTCGTTTGATGCCTCTGCTAACAATCCCATGGTCATTTACACTACTTCCAATGTTTCCTGTTGTTGTTGTTGTAGACAGAGATCTTGCCACAGTATTGCTAGCATTCTGCTCATGACTTGTCTGCGAGTCAGCCCTCTTCATAATCTTATCTATGCCAGAGCTTGGGTTTGACATTGCTTGCTCCAGTTCTTCAAGCTGAATCAAAGCAATTAATAACTGTTCGTTACAAGCAAGGAAAATCTTCTCGTTCCTTCATAGAGCACTACATTCATGAACAAAACAAAAAGGTAACTCGAGAGAAATCCAGTTTGTTCACCTTTTCCTGGAGTCGTCCAATATTCTATCAAGGGAAGATATCTTATCTTCTAAAGTGAATTTTCCTGAGTGTCTTTTAGCAGCACTTGCACTAACATCTTTATCAGCCAACAAAGCCCCCTTGGCATTTTTCAGATCCTGTATAAGTGACTGGCATACTGATATAGCCTTTGCACAATATGGGATCGCATCCCCAACACTGGATGCTAACTCAAAGACCAAACATATTCAGAAGTTTCTAGAATTGAATTAAGGTAATTAACATGCCATGTTTACTTCCTCCCGATCTTTGGCTTTCAAGTTTTTCCCTACCAAACGACTATATTAGCGCATACCAAAAAGGAGGAAAAATAGTTTTTGGAAACATGGAATGTTGAAACTTTGTTGTAAATGTATCAATTATTCACATATTGATTACCTTTCGTAACACATGGTTGCTAAAAAGAGGAACTCTAACCAGTACACTTGCTAAACATTGTAAATATAATGAAGCCAGTGGTTCAAAGACCCATACCTATTTAATCTGGCATTTTCATTCCAAGTATACAACTAAGAAAGCTAAATACAATATACATATACAAGTAGAAGGCAAATAGCTGACACTTGGTCACCCCATAACAAGCTCTCTCTATTTTCTGGGAACAAACTAACTGCACCTTAAGAACTATTAGCAACAACATTTGGCCTCATGTGGAATGATAGTCAGGATTCGAGAAATATGTCACAGGAAGGCAAGCAGTTCAACTCAATAACTACTAATTTGCATTGGCACGAGTACAATACCGATTTATTTGGTGCACTGTTCAATAGGGATGGACAGGCAATGAGAAATGAAAGTAATCTGTAGAGTTTTTTTTTTGCGAAAAGTAATCTGTAGAGTTTATCAAGTAGGTAAACAAGGATAGTACTGTCTTCCAGTGCATAAGACTGTCTGGGGCAGTAGTAGTTTCCGCTATAGTTGTCCCACAGCTTTCTCTGAAAAAAGCCAATCCTGAATTACAGTTTTTAGTTTAAAAATGAACTAAGCAAAAACAGGCTAAACGGTGACGTTTTTGCCCACCCCTAGTTATAACATAAACATAAGGCATAACGTAATCTTAGGTAGAACATCATAACCATTTTTCTGACAGAAGGAGCTAACTATGTTCTGTTGGCCATCTTTTATAACTACTGAGTAGTACTTGCACAGATTAGGAATTACAACTCTGAAGGACCATATAAATTAACTGCACAAAGATGAGATATTTGCAACTAACAAGTACTAGAGAGGAGTAATAGCGCTTCTCAAATATGATAGCACCTACCCTTCAAACACTTGGATTTGATAGTTGGTTTGATGCTTGTCGCAGTACAGACATCGGTAAAAAGATGCCAGGCCCTAACTCCCAAGTATGGTTATTAGTTTAGAGTTTACATTGGCTAACTGGACTCACTAATCCCTCATAGACCAACATACTCACTGTTAAACACATTAAACCAAAACGCCACACTCAGTAACCATCTCACCATATAACATTTTGAATCCTGCTAACCTGAACTAACTGAAAGTCTTTTTCCCACATTCCATCCATACACATATGCTACATCCTGTCCAGAAGAAGAAATGGAGTTCGACAGTAGGACCCTAACCTGATCTTGAGGGCACGGTTGAAGCATTCACTTTACTTGCATTGGCGAAGTTTCTCTCTTGCATGGCTTTGCACCCCTTCTCGAACAGCTCATGCGCAAACTTTAGTGTTTCCTCCTTAGTACGGTTCCGCGGAGCCTAGAGTGTGGAGTGTAGAAGCAGACAACCGGAATCAAATTACAGAAGCCATGGTCGCCGCACACCTTCCTGACCCGATCTGATTGTAGCTCGATCATGAAGAGGCCAGCAATGGTGCTCACGAAAATGGCATTTGCTCCCTCAGCAAAGCCCAACATATGCCCTGAATCCACAAGAGCGCCACCTGGGAGCAAGTTTTCAAAGTAGATGACCAGACTCAGTACCCGTCGTGCCGCCACTCAACTCCCTTGACCACATTTTGAGACGTCGATTCAGGGATTCGCTAACTACCAGTTCACCGTTATCCGCCAGCATGAGACTGAATTTCTGTTCGAAGCTGTTGTCACTTGTCAGGTGCGTCGAATACAGTAAGGTTGTACCTGGATCGCCTCACCGTCGGACAGGAAGTAGATCAGCGAATTTCCAACGAGCACGCTGCTATGTCGGCTCGCCTCACGTGCCAGTTTCCGACGAGCAGACGTGACGAACTCGACGGCGACCACATGGAAAGGAGCCGTCTGGGTGTGGGTCTGGATCGGGGGAGCGGTTGGGATATTCCGTATTTTCTTGACATGCCACTCAGATATTGAAACGGGTTTCATGAACACTTCATTATGTTTCGTACTCCTTATTTGCCATACATTCTGGGTTTAGTCAAAGTTAAATAAAAGTAAAATTTGATCAAACATATTGATAAAAATATAAAATTCTATAATATTAAATATATATGTAATGTAAATATATTCTTTATGATGATTCTAACAATATCTATTTTATATTGTAAGTGTTTATCTTTTTGTACACTTAGTCAAAGTTTATGAAGTTTAAATTTGATTGATCCTAGAATGTGGGATAATTTAGAACAGAGGGAGTATAAATATATATGCATGAAAATGAAAATATGAATCACAACATGGTAGAAAAACGAAATCAATATTTCAATTGCTTGACAATCTATATACTAGTAATTTATATTGAAAATGATCGCCCCGTGGGCGTGTGGCTCCTCGGTTTCCTTCCCTCTCCCACATAGACGAATGACGATCAAGCGTGTATTTCTTCTCCATCGCTCCATGTTGTTGCCACATCGCCCCATGTCTCCGTGTCGCTCTCCTTTTCTATTATCTATCCTCCTCTATTCTTGGTTGAAATGTGTGAGTTTGCCATGGACGACGTCATGGCAAATGAACTTGAGAAAGATAGCACATAAGAAAGCATGGCTGAACACTTGCCTGATCTCGTGCCAACGTGACTCTGGCAAGTCGGATTCATAGCCATCAATCTCGCAGTGACAGCAACAGTGGTCTTTCATGGATTTTTCTGTAAACACATGCTATTTCTGAAACTATTTTGGATTACGGAACATCTTGTGCTATTTGAATGATTGAATCAATGTAAGTTTATGAGCTAGGGAGGTTTGTTTGTGCAAACACATGACTCCAAAACTCTTTCGAATCAATAACTAACAGCAAGAATGTGACATCCGTATTAGCTCCCGGGCACACACAAGAAACCTTGGTGATGTCAATGATGATGTCAGTCCTATTGCTCCACGATATTATGGATACTCGAGGGGACACTTTGATATACTCGTGATTTAACAATTGATCACTAATATGTCTTAACCTTAATCCTGTTTCATGAATCTTTCTCGTATATGTATTTCGATGTCATTGTAATCCTAATTACAAAGTGTTTGTCCATACTACCAGTACCACGTAGCATTGTAATGCCGAGAGGGTCCTAGAGTTTATATCTCTCTAATATCTGGAGGATCAATGACCACTCCTGAATCATTAAGTACTTTGACATTTCTTTAATACATATGAAACTCGGCTTTCTTATCACCCTATTACGGTGTGTCTTCTAACGGACCAACACATACCATGCAGAGATGAAAGCACATAATATTCTCAGGTGTAGGAACCGATTCATAAGACTTACACTTTAGAGAAAACCACACTACTAAGAGGGGCATCTCATGGAACTCAGCTGGGTGACATGATCAAAGGTTCTATGCGAGGGTGTGTCGTTATAATCTATAATTCTAGTTTTCAGCTCAACCTACATATCGAATCACTACACAAGGTGGAAAATTGTGGCATCAAATGCTTAGGTTTTAGCATTTGTTGCATATCCTAATTCTTGATTCTCATGTGTGAAGCTCCTTTTTAGATGTAATTATAGGCTTCTGATTTTGATCATGTTCTATAGGCTAACTCTTTAATGTGATACCATCCTTGGTCTAGCAATGAACAGAGTTGAAGAGATTGCGCTTAAGAAGTATCTACAGCATGTTCTGAAACAGGTGCAGTTTTCTTTCAAAGCGACGGCCTTGCATCTTGTGAAACTACATGATGTGTGGTGATTAGCCGATCATATCCATGTCGCATGCTAATACTGGTGGCCATACTTTGTTTTGCAAACATAGTCCGGGTTCAGAACTAAGGCATGCATACACAGGTTGGAGGATGAGTTAGAGGAGACCGAGATGCAGAAGAAGGAGCTTCTTGCGTTATTTGAAAAGTTATAATCCTAGATGAAGTTGTCTATTTCTGGTGCACTGGATAACAATCATGGAACCCCAGAGTATGCCCAGGAGTTGGAGCATATTGTTTGAGTGCTGCAACAAGAACATGGAGAAGGCTTTGCAGTCTGGTGGCAAGTCGCTAACTCTTAAGGGCCTTCAACGTAGGATTGACATTATGTCTGGTAAGTTAGCATCATGGAAAGATGATTTGAAAATGTTTCGTTCAGCCACCTTGCTGCCACAGTAGAAGTAACTTTCGGCCCACTAATATTGTGATGTCTTTATGTTGTTTAATGTATTTCTATTGCTAATGAATACTTAACATTCATTGAAGACTTTGCGATCAAGAGTGTAGGCACCTCTCCACCTCAGTTCAAGTCTATTGGGAAAGAAGCTAAAGGTTCACTCCATTTTATATCTTTTACTATATTTTCATAATTTTTTCTTATTATTGACAATCAATTCACTAATGATGGAGGTCCTAACCCAAATGCTATTCTTGAGGAGTTCAGGGATGGAATCATGCTGGTCTTGGGGCACAAGTTTTATTCAGAGAGGGTCAACGAATTTCTACCTTTGGCGTGTCCCTATAACATTTATAATATGAAGTAACTTTTATGAAACCTTTATATATATATATAATTATACTAATCTTTTTTTCTTTTTCAGTAATGTTTACATCATGTCTCCTAAAAAGGGAATTGTGAATGCTCTTGTAATTCTTTTGGATTAAGATACACATTGTTTATACTATTAAATAAGCCATTAAGTTAATATAATATTTAACAACGGCTTAGCTTGTTGAATAATTTTAGTTTAGAGTAAATTTTGTGAAACTTGCAATAACAATTTGTTGGAGTTCTAGAGTATCTACTAGCTCTCATCCAGGATTGGCTATCTATAGATATGAGCTTCACACTCACACCTCTCTGTCTTGATGTGCTTTATACACACACAATATGCACAGGGTAATTCTCAAAAAAAAAAATCATAGACCCTACACTGTGCTTCTAGAATACTATATAAACTCTAGATATTTCATATTACTCCTAAATATTTTACTCTAGAACATTTCTAATTTTAAAGTTCTCCTTACATGTCCTAGATACTTCATGACTAAGCTAGCTCCTTATACTAGCCAACTACAATGACAAGATTACTCCTAACATAATTTCATGGCCATATTTTCGTAGTTTTATCATGTTGGTGTCCATCTCATGTCACCCGAAACAAAAATTGTAAAGTCATGTCTCTACTTTTTAAATACAAGCAGTGTTTACTTAAAATGAATTAAGTATAGACCATGAAGCACAAGAAGAGTCAACTAGGCAATGCAGTTCATACAAATTTGTTAATACAGGCTGAAGTGTTTTGATATATTATATTTATTTGATGTTGTACTTTGGGCTCTCTAGCAATTGATTTAAATGTGTTGTTTTGAAAACAAATTTTTTGCAATTATGTAATTCATCTTGTACTTTGACAAGTAACACGATTGTATGCATGTCTAAAATCATAGTGAGAAATGTAATGCTTATCAATAATCCTAATGGTTGTATCTTATGTTGATGTAGAACTGGTTGTAGTTTGTGAGATTTAAACTAAGTGTGCCATGTCATTCAAATACAAAATCAAGTTACCTTCCCAACAGTGTGACGATTTTATTGCATGGCATCCCGAGGAAAGTGGCGTGTTCACGGTCAGGTCGGCGTACCGTCTTGGTGTACAACCTGCTCTTGATGCCATGAGCAAGGGACAATTAAGCTCATCGCCTACCGGCGATCAAAGCATTTGGAACCTAAGTGTGGAATGCGGATGTTCCCCAGAAACTCCCGTATTTTTGCTTGGAAGGTTGCGACCTCTACTCTAGCTGTGAGGATGGTTTTTTTTTGAAGCAACCAGCAGGAGCTTTGCCTTTTCATTAAGAAGAAGAGGAAATAACCAGTTTATATAAAAAACTGGCCGGAAACTAATACAAACGCGACACTTACACCCACGTATCTAGTTTATAGAAAACCAGACAAGAAAAACCAACACGACACAGTTTTCAGGAAAAACCGACAAAACCGCACATAGGCCACACGACCTAGAAAACTAGGTCAGGACTGCCGCTAAATGACACCAGCATGATGGCAACAGCGAGTACTACGACCGCCTAGGCCCACGTCCCCGGAAAGGAAGTCAGAGCCGAAGGAACGGTTAGGCCTTTCAAGCTTCGCGGGGGAGGCAGATCGCAAGAAACAAGCCAGCGGCACTCACGCACCGACGGAACCCGAAGACGTCGACCCAACCAGTAGCCATTGCCAAAAGTAGCGTCCATCGTTCCAAAAAAGACGCCTCCTAGGAGGTTACGACGTCCAAAGACGCTGCCGTCATCCAACCCGACAAGCCGGATTTGGGTTTTCACCCCAAAATACTGGACGGAGGGGTGTCGAGGCTCCACGGCAACGCCCCCAAGGGGAAAAACGACGCCCTCAAGCGCCGTTGTTGTCGGCCACAACTAGGTTGGGCAAGATTTTCATTCGGAGACCAACGACCACCGCGGGGAAGTATCCAGTGATCCCATGCTTTAAATGCTCCTATGCTACCGTTCTTTAAAATTTAAATTTTCAAGTGCGTAATTTTTTAAGAAAAAATATGTGAGTGTTCACAAGATGTGTGTTTACCATTCCCAATTTTTTTAGAATTAAATTCAAAATGCACAAGGAGGAAAAAAAAAGACAAACTGATACATGAATAGTGCCATTTGTACTTTCGTCTTTTTGTGATACTATTCTTGTTAGATTTGTCTTTTTTGTTTCTCTATTTCTATTTCGAATTTGGTTCTCAAAATTTGAGGTATTGTAAGCACACATTTTGTGCGCACTAACATATTTTTTGTCAAATTTTTGAGCACTTAAAAATTTAAATTTTACAAACTGGTATCATGATAGCATGTAAGTATGGGATCACTAGATATTTTCCCCGACCACCGCCTCAGGACATCCCATACCACCTAGCGAGCATGACCACCGACAAGAAGGACAACGCTCCCGCCCACGGAAGCAAGCCTCGCTGCCCACGCGGCCGGAGGCATAGCAAACACCACCACTTCTTCCCGTTTGCATAGACGCGTGGCTAAGTTTGACCCTATCTGTACAATTTGTGGCCATCAAGAGGAGGACGTGCACCATGCTCTGGTCCGGTGCACTTTGGCCAGAGCATTAAGGGATGACATGCGCATGCACTGGGAGAAGGCCTTCCAAAATACCCTGTCTGTTAGATTTTGTTCTTTCGGTAGGAAATCTTATATTCCCTATAGTAAATCTAATAGTGGATGGTGGGTGTATAAGTACCACCGGTGGTAGCTCACTATTTTGCTAAGATATATATTACAAAATATATATCATCGGAAACTTTAGATTATGTACATTCTAATGGTATAATTTTTGTGTTGTGAAATTTATATTATATTTGCCAAAATGACAACCTAGAGGTATGTGCAAGACCTATACACCGGGATGGAGGGAGTAATAGTTCTGAAGGCCCCCCAGTATCCCGGTGGGCAGCTCCAGGTGAAGGTAGTCTGAAGGCAAATGTGGATGCAAATAATTTTGATTTTTGGAATATGACATTTTTCTCGTGAGTTTGTGTTGCATTCGGATCCCGCAGCTAAGCGACCAATCAGGTGGAAGCACACGGATCATGTGCCTCCTCCAGCAGCATATGCGACTATATATACGGGCCGTCGGATGGTACGAGGTTCCAGGATCAACCCATCCAACCAGCCGTGTCCCTGGCTCGCAACGCCAAGCCGCAGGCATCGTCCCACCTGTCAGCGTAGCGGAGGCGTCTGGATCCGCGGGCGTCACGCCGTGCGTGCAGCTGCAGCAGGCGGGTTCGGCTCTCCTGCAGGGAGCCTTGCACGTATTACCCTGCAGGGCCAATGGCACCTGTAAGCTCTACTTGAAATAGGCTCGCGGCGGTGGCACCGCGCGACTGTTAAGTTCACGACAGCGGCTGCGGCTGCGGCTAGCTGTTAGAGATCGTGGCGGCGGCAGCTGTTGAGCTCGTGACAGCGATGGCGGCTGTTGTGCTCGCGATGGGACAACGTACGGCTGTTGAACTGGCGACGACGGCGGCGATTGTTGTGCTCGCGACGGCGGCGGTGGCTATTATGCTGGCGACTGCCGTGTCGGGCAGATGAGCTCGCGACGGCATCGTTGGTGATTAATTGATCTCGCGATGGCGGCCTCAGAAGTTGAGCTCGCGACGGCGGCCACGACGGTTGAACTCGCACACGGAGACGGGGAGGGGTGCTAGCAGCCTCGTTGCAGGAGAAGCGTCACTTAGCGGCGGCATGCTTGCTCTCGACATGAAAGCAGGGGAGGGAAGATTGATAAAATACTTCCATACTAGCGGACAGGCGGGGTGGCACAGACCACAAGCATCACCAGCTTCTCCTCTCCGTACGTCATTCATGAAGCTGCAAGCATGGTTGCAGACGTGTTCATGGACGGATGAAGGCACGAGACATGCCTGACCGTCGATTTGATAGGGTGAGTTGTCGAAATCATCCGAGCTGGTTCAGCTGCGGAAAGCCTAGCCTGAACTGAGGTTCTGGTGAACGCTTTTTAACGTTAAAACGACACTCTATAGATTTTTTTAGAAAAACATGGATCACTCCCCGGTTCCATTAATCATAACAAAACCATATCGTTTTTAATAATCCGAAAACCAAAAGAAATGCCCAGCCTAAAGCAGTTAAAGCGCAAGGAAGTACAGAGAAACAGTGAAACACCCCATAAGATGCGTCCATCCACGAAACCATCTTGAGAGCTTCTAACGGAGCTTTTACAGCAAAAGGCATCACAGCCAATAGGTCCAGAGCGAGAAGAACTAAACTAGCCAAAAGCAGTGCGTGGAAACAAGCAAACGGCACTTCATAGATTAACTTAAGATCAATACACAGTCTCCAAAATACAATCTCGGGCATAATCTTGAATAAAAAACTTAAAAGGGAGGCAATAGGGATTTGAAGATACTTATTTCGGAAGACATGCAGAACTAGCTAGGTCTAATTTCGAGCATATAAATCGTACGAGGGTGAAGTGAGCGAACCCGACGGCCCCGCCGACGGCCGCACCCTTGAGCCCCTCGCGGACGGCGGCGCGCGGCCCCCGATGCATGGAGAAGAGGGCGTTGGCGGCGCCCCAGGCGACCATTATGTTCAAGGGGCCATTGACATGGCGCACGTGCTGCATGCCGAGATCGATGGCTTGCATGACGCCGGCCCAAGCGGCGCAACAGCGGATGCGGGCTCCATTGGCGAGGACCGCCTCGGCGCCGGCGGCCAAGTCGTTACCGCTCTCGGAAGTAGAAGACGCAGCCGCCGCCGGCGACAACGAGGGTAACCTCGACCGTGGAGTCAATGATGTACGCTAACGTCATCGTGTTCAATCGGATCAGTTTCTGGCGGCGGAGTGGAGCTGGGGCGCCGTGGCTGACGATCAAATTGCTATGTGCTAGGGTTACAAATCGACGGTGGGAGCTCGTTGTGTATTTTATATAGGTACGCACGGGATCACATCGATTTGGTATACAAACCTCAAACGGAGACCTGGTTCGTTTGAGTTACAAGTTCCCAATTTTTTTTCATGATGATGAAAAGGGCTGAGCCTCGATTTCAAACAAAGCGTTAGAAGAAACCATCAAGTTTTTTAAATCCGCAACACAACCATGAGCGCGATTGGTAGGTCCATAGCAACGTGCAGCCTTTATTATTATTATATATAATTACAGAAACAATTTTGTTGCCATTTCTTGAGGGGATTGAAGAAGCTCTACTGTATGTCAAAATTGTCTAGCCATAGGAGTAGGTTAGTTTGTGTCAACTATGAGTTTTACATATACCGTGAATTATAGATGCTTTGATCATTGAATGCAGAACATAATTTATCAGGCCCGTTGCAACGCACGGGCACTCAACTAGGAATTCTGGAGGATCATAGTGGAACCTCCCTTTCTTTACGCGCGTCCTAGTAAATTGCCCCATCGGGGGTAGAATGCGGAGTCACCGAGGTGGCTGAACGTTTCCCCGAAGGCCCAAAACTGGAACGCAGTAAGAACATGTATTATGTCTTCGGATAGATGAAAGCGTGTTGAGCCTTCCATACGTGTCCGATCCATCTTGGATTCTTGGAGGACGTCCACTCGGGCCGGAAAATGCACACGTCAAGGCAAATCTACATTTCATATTTCTGATTTTGAACATGGCACACTGCCACACTTAATTTAAATCTCACAAACTACGACCAGTTCTACATTAACATAAGCTACAACCATTAGGATTATTGACAAGCACGAACATTTCTCACTAGGATTTTAGACATGCATACAATCATGTTACTTGGCTGTGATGATTTATACATGGTGGGAATTGCAACAATTTGCTGGGCAATTTGGAACACCCGAAACAAAATAACCTTTGATAAGTATAAAACGAGAACTCCCTGTGAACTCCCTGGGCCGAAAAATTTAAAATATGACAAATTGTTTAAATTCGAAAAAGTTAAAATTTTGAATTTGTTCAAATCTGAAAAATTCAAATCTAAAAATTGTTCAAATCCGAAATTTGTTTAAATCTGAAATTTTTTCAAATCCAAAAATTTGAATTTGTTCAAGTACGGAATTTGTTCAAATATGAAATATGTTCATGTCTAAATTTTGTTTTAAATTGAAATGTATTCAAATACGAAAATATACAAATTTTGAAAAAAAATCAGATTTGGAATTTGTTCAAAATCGAAATTGTTTAGAACACGAAAAACCAGAAAAACCCGCCAAACTAGTAAACCAGAGGAAAAGAAAACCACTCAGAATAAGGAAAAAAGAAGAAAACGAAAACCAAAGGACCTAGCGCCAACGGGCCGCAGCCCATATCCCTCCACTCGCGGGTGGAGTATGGGCGCCCTGGGGAAACCCTCATCTCAAGCTTTTTCGATGATACGGCGTACGAGCGGATGCAGATTGCAGAGATGGCGCGAGCTTAGGCTATGCGATGAAAAGCGGTACTGATCAAGTTGAGGCGTAAAACTTTTATATGGGTGGTCAAGGCTTGCTTACCCGTTATGGACAAGTTCGACGGAGGCTAAAGGGGAATACGAGAATAAATACAAGAGCAAAGGATAGAAGACAAGAAAAAAGAGACGGAAATCCGCTACAACGCGTGGACATTTAGCTAGTTATAAAGTGGTAATTGCATTGGTAGTACAACAACTTGGTAGTGATGTGCATTTTCATACAACAACTTACAAGTTGTGTTAGGGTGGTACAAAAACTTGTCTAGTATATGCAAAACTGGTACAAACACATCTGGTGCTGACACATGGCGTTGCTTTTCTTAAAAAATGTCCTTACAACTTTTCTCATCTTACACATATATCCCTAGTGTTGCCTAACCTAGGAATGAAAGTGGAGCGGATTTTTTTTTGATTTTTTCGCGGAAAAATAGAAACAGAACGAAAATATGGAAATGAAAACGGAATTTGCGAAACAGAAATGGAAATAAATTTTTTTTGGCGGAAGTGAAAACGGAAACGGAACAGCATTTTCCGGTGGAACAGATGCGGAAACAGAAACTTCCGTTTCCGACTAATATGGTATTTCCATTTATGGTTGTTTTGATGGCCAATTCAGCAGGCCCAATATTGTTATACTAAACCGTCAAAGCAACCCATTCCCTACTCTCCCATTACACCGAGTAATCGTGACAGGTTTAAGGCACAAGTTTTTCGATTTTCTTGACTTTCTTGAGTTTTTCTGCATGATTCAGGTGGTCTCTTGGTTCCGACAATCATCTACTTTTCGTCTGCGTCCACACCGTATTTGTTTCTAAAAATATCTGTTTTCATATTTATTTCTGGTGTTTTTATATTCGCTTCTGCTTTCGTATAAAAATATAAAAATAAATATGGCAGCACTTAGTTTCACTGTTTCCGCTCTAGCCTAACCCATACGGATCCATCTGTCAGAGAAGAAATAATTAAATCTGACGAAAACGACAAGTAAAGCCGGCGCCATGATTCGAACCAAAGACTTCTTAAGATCAACCCACGCATTCAGAACACTGGAGCTCGCTACGTTTCTTACTTGTTTTGAGACAGCCGTCCTTTTATAGCGGAGCAAGAAACGAGTGTGGATTTTTTTTAGTTCAAGCTACACATAGCTTTTTTTTAAAAAAAAATGTCAGATTAAATTCCAAAAAATCTGAAATTAATTCCAAATATGGACAATATTGAGGTTTACAAATGTGCAAAGTTTCGACTCCAAATTCCTTATATTTGAGGCTCCACAAAAATGATAAAATCTGACAGATTTTAACGTTTAGTTTATAATGTTCACTACTACATATGTCAGGTTTTGTTATTTTTGCAGAGGTTATATTATAAGGTATTTTGAGTTGAAATTTTGCACATTTATAGATCTCAACATTGTCCATATATGAAATGAATTTCAGATTTTTGGAAACTTTAAAATGCATTTTTTTAATTTTTCAAAAAACAAGCTACATGTATAGTTGTATACATAGAGGCTGCCAGCTCCCCTGGATACATAGAGGCCGACGGCCGCCCCATGCGACCTATTCCACTTCGTGAACATCACCGACCATGTATGACGATCGCATCCTAACGCTAGGCGCCCCTTTGGTAGTTGCACTCTTCCTATCTTCCTCCACTTCTTCGTCGAACTAGTCGAATCCTTTGGATACCTTCCAATGACCTGGGCACCATGGTCCGCCTCATCATCCTTGTACCTCCTCATCGTGGGCGCCACCATCTGGCCATCTTCATGGGTGGGCATAGATATCCTGTTGCATGTGGATGACGTCTTCAGCAAGAAGCTCGGCCACCTTATCTAATACATGACCACCTTCGTCGTCAGTGTCATTGTCGCGTGGGAGCTTGTGCTCTTCACACTTGGTGTTGTGCCTCTCACTGCCGATATCGGCGGTCTCACCGCGACCCCATGGGCAAGTTCTCCTCCGAGAGCTAGGATGCGATCTCCAAGGCCAGGAACATCGGCAAGAAGGCGTTGTTGTAGATACAGATCGTGCAGTTGTTCGTCGTCAAGGAGCAAGTGCCATATGGATCGTGCAGTCGTTCGTCTACAAGAAGCATGTGCCAGATGCCTTCTCGACGGTGGTGGTGGCGGTGGTGCAGGTACAAGACATGTAGTCGTTCATCTGCAATGAGCGCATAACACATGCCTCGGCGGCGATAGCGGTGGTGGAGGTATGGATCATGCAGTCGTTCATTGGCATGGAGCGCATGTCACATGCCTCAGTGGTGGTGGCGCAGGGGGTCAAATATCGGAACGGATTTGGCAAAGTTCTTGGGCACCAGCTCTAGATGAGGGACTTGAAGTTTGCGTAGTGCATACCCGTCCCGACCAGACAAGCCGGTCTTGTGCAGCTTCAGTCTGATCATGCGATCAGGAAGACTACAACGCTCTATGTCCAGCGGAGAACAGATGAGTGGCTTTTTTGATTTGGATTTGAAATGTTCTGCGAGATACGATCTAATCTCTAGCTACATGGGTGCATGCTATTTTGGTATAAAAATATGACGGCCTAGACGCTAAAATGTACAGCCATAGAATTATTACTGGTCACAGCGAACGCTTAAGCCACTTATAACCCACCGTCTAATACACTGAATAGTATAGAAGCATAACGATCTGAACAAAAGCAT
This sequence comes from Dactylis glomerata, assembly GCA_007115705.1. Lineage (NCBI taxonomy): Eukaryota > Viridiplantae > Streptophyta > Magnoliopsida > Poales > Poaceae > Dactylis > Dactylis glomerata. The sequence continues at coordinate 193,498 of QXEO01001522.1, forward strand.
TAAACGTAGTTAGTTGGAGTGGTATGAATGTGCGGCCTGTAACCTGAGAGGTTTTGTGTTCTGTGTTCTAATCCTGACGCCACCGAATAACCTATTGTTTTGCCAAATATAATTCTTTCTCTCTGACAGGTGGACTTGTATGGGTTAGGTAGCACTAGGGTAGGGTCACATGTGTAAGACAAAAAAAAATCATATAAACATTTTTAAGAAAATCAACGCCACATATCAGCACCATATGTGTTTGTACCAATTTTGCATATACCGGATAAGTTTAGTTTTTAACCACCCAAACACAACTTGTAAGTTTTTATATGAAAATGCACATCATTATAAGTTGTTATACTACCAATGCAATTACCTCTTACTCTTAATAAACTAACAGGGAAAATAAGCAAAAACTACATGCATGTGTTTACTCCGAGCTTTCCGGCGATTGGAACAAGAACATGATGCTACCCCAACGGCGAGCCCCGTGATCATGCTATAGGCGGCGCCCTTGAGCCCCTCGCGGACGGCGACACGCTTCCCTTGTTGTGTATTTATATGACGTACGTACGTGATCAGATCGATTTGGGTTATAAACAGAAAGAAACCTGGTTCGTTTTGAGTTACAAGTTGCTGCTGGAATTTTCAGTTGAAAATTAATTCAACTTTTTTTTTTCAATTATGTGATTTCCTATTTGTTGAAACCAAGCGCTACGGGCGCCAGCCGGCTGCTTCTCCCTAGCGCGCAGGCGCTAGGACGTTCTCGTTTCGCTGAAGGATCGTCTTGGTCGGCTCCTGTTGGGCCGGCCCATCTAGAAATAGCGCAGGTCTTTCACTTCAACGCGTTTTCCGCACAGCAGACGTAGGCACGTAGCTCGCGCAACTTGTACGTTCATACGGGCCAAGACTGGTATTTAAACAGCTGTTTCTCTTAGTAACTTGGCGAGGTGGGACTAAAATTTAGCTGGACGGGACGCTCAGGCGCGGCTATCCGGCCGCTATGTCAGTTGATGGCTGCCGTAGTATTGCATGCATTGCTAGCTAGCACTCTGCGGAGTTGTATCGTGTACGTGCATGGCAGGATCGTGCTTTGACAGGTTGTGCATGCGCACTGATCGTCTGTGCATCTCCAGTGCAGTTATGCATGATACACACATGTACATTCGAGTTCTACACATAGATGAAGATACACGCTTGGCCGCATATGTTATCCAGCTAGTTTGGCTAAGCTGGTCTCGTGTACACATATTTTGAAAAAATAATAAAATCAAAAAATTACGTGTTTTGTACTCCAAGGATCGATCAATTATACTCCTATCAACTGAAGCCCAGCGGATAAATTATTATCACGTAGCCACTAATTACTAATAGAAAAATGTATTTACCACTACTGAATATCCAAGGAACCAAAAAAGTACACATCGGTGCTATTTTAATAATTGAACAAAAAATTAGTTCACCGAACAATCATGAGTACAAAAAATCACAACTTCCCCGGAGCAAATCACAACTTAAGGGAACAAATGATTTAGGCCCCGGAAAAAATAAAGACTACATGAGAAATAAGAAATTAGTCCATAGAAGAAATCACGACTAAAAAGACGGAACAAAAAATTAGTTCACGGAATAATGAGAAAACCACGACTAAAGGGAACAAAATATTAAGGTCCCGTAAAATATCAAGACAACATGAGGAAAAAAATTGGTCAGCGGAACAACTCTTGACTACAAAACAAAATTTACTATCCACAGAAAAATCACGATTACAATAAGAACAAAATTTTGGGCTACATAATCAATCATGACTACACTGGGAACGAAAATTCGGACCACAGAAATAATCAAAACTACATGGGAACAAAAATGTAGTCCAGAGAAAAAATCATGACAAAACTAAAAAGAAGGAAAAATATTTAGCATCCGCGGAACAAATCAAGACTATAAAGGAAACCAAAATTTAGTTCGGCAAATAAATCGTGACTATAAAGATGGAACTAAAAAATTAGCATCCCTGGAACAAACCACGACGATGGAGGGAACAAAATTTTAGGCCGCGGAGCTAAACAAGACTACTCGGGAACAAAAAAACTCATTTTGAGAAATAGTTTTTTAGTGTCTGTGTAACAAAAATCACGACAACAATAAAGGAAACAATAAATTAGGCCGTGGAACAAATCAAGACTAAAACAAAAAATTGTCTGTGGAACAAACCACGACGATGGAGGGAACAAAATTTTACCAAACTAATCAAGACTACATCGGGAACAAAATAAAACTCATTTTGTGGAACAGATTTTTAGTATCTGTGGAACAAAAATCACGACAACAATAAAGGGAACAATAAATAAGGCCGGGGAATAAATCAGGACTAAAAAAAATTGTCTATGGAACAAACCACAATGATGGAGGAAACAAAATTTTAGGCCGCAGAACTAATCAAGGCTACATCGGGAACAAAAAAATTCATTTTGTGGAACAGATTTTTAGTGTCTGTGGAACAAAAATCACGACAACAATAAAGGGAACAATAAATTAGGCCGTGGAACAAATCAAGACTAAAAAAAAATTGTCTGTGGAACAAACCACGACGATGGAGAGAACAAAAATTTAGGCCGCGCAGCTAAAAACTAAACTGAAGAAAATAAAGAAGGAAACCATAAAAAACAAATAAAAAACAATAAGGAAATAAATAAATTACTAAAAACTAAACTAAAGAAAATAAAGAAGGAAACCATAAAAAAGAAATTAAAAAAATAAGGAAATAAATAAGAAATATAACAAACAAAAATGAAAATTTAAAGAAAAAAGCGACGGAAGCACGTACCTAAGAAAAATAGTAGTCGTACTACAAATTACAACTACCCGTGGAACAAAATAATTAGCACCCACAGAACACACCCATTCTACAAGAGAAACAATTCTTACACTAAATGAATGAAAGAAAAAAATCATGGGGCAAATGAACCATGAATTAAAATGGAACTAGTAGTAGAAACGAAATTAAGGAAAAAAGAAAGAAAGAACATGAAAATATCAGAAGAAAAATAAACATAGTAAACCTAACCTGGACGTGAAGAAGCACATGACCCTATGCTACGTGTAAATTTTGGAGTAGGCTGCCATCCTAATCGCTTATACCAGCGCACTACTATGCCTATCATGACTTGCTCGTCGTGGTTTCTCCCGCGAACGAATAAGAAAGCAGCACGCAAAGGAACCAATCGAACAAGACTTAACGGGCCGAGCCCACTAATGAATTCCTTTAGCGAAAGGGATGCTCTGTGGCGCGCGCGCGCCAGGGAGTCGTTCCCGTTCTTCGTGTCCGCGGCCTCTAGCGCCTCACCAACCTCGACGTACTCTTTCTCACGCAATGCGATGCGATGAAAGCTTCTCACGGAGGGGCGGGGCTGCATCACCGCCTTCTGCATATCCCTTTCGGGGCTCCTTCCGCCACGTTGTCGTTGCCTCCGACCGGAATCACCGAGACGGGAGAGGAGGGGTTGTGAGATTGTGCGTTTCTATTAGGGCATCTCCAGTAGGCCAACCCAAACGCACAGGCCGTGTTCGAACACGTTCACGCGGAAAAAATAATAGGTAAAAGTCATTTCAATGGGCCGACCCAAACAGACAACGCGGGGTGGACCGATGCATTCCTGACGCATACGTGGGCGTGAAATTCGGTCGAGCAGACATCGACTGACGAGGGTATGACCCCTCGGTCCTCGATATTTGCCTACCTGGTTCCTGCCAAGGAAGAAGCCCGCTCGAAGGGTACCCAAAGCCCGCAAAGCCCAGCACTTCGACTTGGAGTAGAAGGCAAAAAATATTTGTAAACCCTCATATACCAGCAATACAAGATCAGACAAGCAGGATGTAGGTCTTTACCCTCCGGGGGGCCGAACCTGGGTAAATTCGTGTGCACCCCCTGTTTCTGTCTGAAGCCGTCGAATCCGCCAAGCGCCCACACGCTCTCCATGAATCGAAAGCCCCGAAACATGGGCATTGCCGGGGAAAAACCTCATCAATTGGCGCCGACCGTGGGGACGACGGGCGCTGGATCCACGGATTCGCCGGTTCCATCAACGCTGCAACAGATCCATCGCCAAGATCTTCAACACCATCGACATGACCTTCGAATCAAGCATCAAGATCTTCAACGCCGCCATTGCCAAGATCTTCAAGTTCGCCATCATGGCCTTCGACTCCGCCGCCATGGTCTTCGTCGCCGCCATCGCCAAGAAATTCGAGTCTGCATCGAGAGGAAATTCGACCTCGGCGTCCGAAGAAATTCGACCTCGGCATCCGAAGAAATTCGACCTCGGCGTCCGAAGAAATTCGAGCCCGGTGTCCGAAGAAATTCGACCTCGGCGTCCGAAGAAGTTCGACCCCGGCGTCCGAAGAAGTTCGACCCCGGCGTCCGAAGAAATTCGACCTCGGCATCCGAAGAAATTCGACCCCGGCGTCCGAAGAAGTTCGACCCCGGCGTCCGAAGAAGTTCGACCTCGGCATCCGAAGAAATTCGACCTCGGCGTCCGAAGAAATTCGAGCCCGGTGTCCGAAGAAATTCGACCTCGGCGTCCGAAGAAGTTCGACCCCGGCGTCCGAAGAGATTCGACCGCGGCGTCTCGAAGAAATTCGACCCCGGTGTCCGAAGAAATTCGACCCCGGCGTCCGAAGAAATTCGACCCCGGCGTCCGAAGAAATTCGACCCCGGCGTCCGAAGAAGTTCGACCCCGGCGTCCGAAGAAGTTCGACCCCGGCGTCCGAAGAAATTCGACCTCGGCATCCGAAGAAATTCGACCCCGGCGTCCGAAGAAGTTCGACCCCGGCGTCCGAAGAAATTCGACCCTGGCGTCTGAAGGAATTCGACCCCTGCGTGATTCGACCATGGAGTGTCCGAACGACATGAGACCACCGCCATTGGAAAGATGACGACGAGAGCTACCCCACAAAAAGTGGAAATATTAGGGGTCACCCCGGGAGAAAATACCAAAGCTAAGTCTTCCTCAACTATGAGTTGATTACTTTCATTGCTTTCTGTATGCTTTCGACACTTTCAGCAACCGATACTCGGGGGCTTTGCTTTTACATCATACATGTGTTTTGCCTTCATATTATACATATGTCTATTCGCCTAACGACCGTCGAGCGCGAGGTATCTACCTCCTCGACAGCAGGGATCAAAGTCATCGACCCTCCACCATGACATACTTCGGCGCCTCGAATCGGCATTCATTTACCCCGGCGTTGGCAGCACGCTCGGGGGCTACGTCTCATAGTGGCGTCTATTCGCCCCGACGTTCGCAACACGCTCGGGAGCTTCGCCTTGCATTGGCGTCTATTCGCCCAGCGTTAGCGACACGCTCGGGGGCTACACTTAATGCCCGAATTCTGGTGGCAATATACCAATTCGGATGCCGTATGTCAAATACGAAGGTAAGTCCACAGTTAGCAACACTGTTGGCCCGGCAACACAGCTATACGTGCTCTACTGAGATAATTCCATACATACGGACGCAAGTCCACAGTTAGCAACACTGCTGGCCCGGCAACACAGCTATATGTGCTCTGCTGAGATAATTCCGGACGTACGGATGTAAGTCCACAGTTAGCAACATTGTTGGCCCGGCAACACAGCTATACGTGCTCTGCTGAGATAATTCGCAAGTCCACAGTTAGCAACATTGTTGGCCCGGCAACACAGCTATACGTGCTCTGCTGAGATAATTCCGTACATACGGACGCTTCAAGTATCCTGACGGACGCGTCGGGTACCATGCCTTTACCCGTTGCACTTAGGGGTCTCGCTGTTCACTCGGCGTTAGCAACACGCTCGGGGGCTCCGCCTCGACGATTGGCAACACGCTCGGGGGCTGCGCCTCGCATTGACATCTATTCGCCCGACGTGGGCAACACGCTCGGGGGCTTCGCCTCGCATTGGCATCTATTCTCCCGGCGTTAGCAACACACTCGGGGGCTGCGCCATACGCTGTTAACTCTAGCGGCCTTCTAAATCATCAACGACGCTCCGTCTGCTACGTCGACTTCGGGTCGACAAATTCCGACTCGACAACGACATCGCCAACAGCAAGCATTCGACCCCGACATCGCCTACAGCAAGCCGTCGACAACATCATCACCATGATTTCGGCCACCGTGTGACTTCACCAACCACGACATACAAGAACTTCATTTGGTGCCTCTACGCGCGACATACAAGACTACGACGTCAAGGAGAATCTCGGATTAGAGTCCCTGCCATAGTCTTCGACTATCCCAGGCACTCGGGGGCTACTGACGAGGGTATGACCCCTCGGTCCTCGATATTTGCCTACCTGGTTCCTGCCAAGGAAGAAGCCCGCTCGAAGGGTACCCAAAGCCCGCAAAGCCCAGCACTTCGACTTGGAGTAGAAGGCAAAAAATATTTGTAAACCCTAACTGGCTGCATCTATAAAGCCACCAAGGGCGCCCCCCCTAGGGACGAGATTCGCATAGCCTACAAAACAACCTCGCATAGGCTAGCCACGCCATCTCCTTCCACCTCCGCCAGATTGCATCTGCGCGCCATTGTAACAGCTCCTCATATACCAGCAATACAAGATCAGACAAGCAGGATGTAGGTCTTTACCCTCCGGGGGGCCGAACCTGGGTAAATTCGTGTGCACCCCCTGTTTCTGTCTGAAGCCGTCGAATCCGCCAAGCGCCCACACGCTCTCCATGAATCGAAAGCCCCGAAACATGGGCATTGCCGGGGAAAAACCTCGTCATCGACCATGGTGGTTTGTTGTTCACGCATGTCCCCGTCTGGCCTGCATGTCAGTGAAGCAACAAAAAAGGGCCACGACAGCGCTATATAAAAAGTTGCTGGCGACCATCTTCCTACTTGCTACACTACCTGACCCCTACTTGCCGTTGCTGCGCCGCCATCCTTGGCCTGGAGACGCCTACATGAGGGCATCGCCCTAGCCGGCGTCGACGGCATTCGAGCCCTCGCCGTCGGACTGGCGGGCACGGTTGGCCTGGTGACGAGCCAAGTTTCGGCGGTGGCGGCGCTCGCTGGCGAGAAGGATTTGGTGGCATTCGGCGGGAGAAGAGGGTTTTTGGTGTCTATGGTGGGTGCGCGACGACCAGATTTATAGGTAGTCCGCACTAGCGCAAAACATTGGCCCTCGCGTGTGTCCAATTTCTAGCGGCAACATTGGCGCACACGGGAACGGCCGGCGGGAAACATTTGCCCACGCGCGCGTGTCCAATTTCTGGCGGCAACAGCGGCGCGCGCCGTAATTTTTCACCGGGCGCCGTCGGGACTTGCATGCCGACGATGTGGGCAATAAATGCATCGGCCCGTTGGATTGCCTCCTACCCATCTGGACATGCCTCATTTTGCTATCCGCGGCCTGACCCATATAAACCGATTCGGACAACAAAATGAGTCGGCCCACTGGGATGGCCTTAAGATCGGTTTTGTCGCTAGATTTGTGCTCCAGGTCAAACTATCTAGGCCCTTGGGCCCAATTAACCACAATAGTTGAAACTAGATGGACCCTGCGCGCTTTGCCGCGCCGTTTTATCTATTTTTATTGTCTATAAACTTATTTTACTTGCTATGTCTAATACTCCTACTCTTGTGGGACTACATATTGTGTTAAAGAAATATAATAGGTCAAAAATGAAATGAAAACATAGCCAATTGTAATAACACCAATTAATTACTATGAATGTAGTTTTGTTGTCACAGCCAAAATTCATTTCACACACAAAATTAGAGGTAAACAAAATACTTGGAGATAGATACACATGTCCTTATATAGGTTTAGAAGTAACAAACTTAAGGCGCCAACATCATCCGCGATGCATGACAGGCATCACAAACACCACGTCAAAAACATTGAAAAGGTTGCCACCATTCTCCACGAGCGCACACATACGCAACTTTTATTATACATGATTTTTTCACTTAACACAACTGAAGGAACCATTGTGGTATCAAAAAGATTTGGTAAATAGCTATTACTATGAGAGATTCTAGCGGCATTCACCAAAGTGATAAGAGGAGATAGTCAGGCTGTAGAGACAATTGCCTTGATGGACTGCCACCAGCCACCAAGCTGTGAAAAAAAATGCAGAGTATTTCCTCGTGAACATTTTTCTAACAAAAACAACAATTTATTAGAATTAGCAAAACGGATAAAAAATAGATAAACATCAATCCTAAGATAGTAAGCAGGCAATAATGGGATATAAGTATGGGTGCTAGAACAAAGCATTCTGCAGAGGTAGAAGCATGTCCTGGGTAGAACTAAATTTAGAAGCAAGATAACAGACTTACCTTTAATCCTTTACTACCACACTTAACAGCTATAAAAGGTTGCATGAACTCTAGACCTGAAGAGTAAGTCTTACCGGTGCAAACAAAGTGGGTACCCCAGTGAGCAATATTAATGACCACCGTCACCAAATATTAGGCCTACACGAGTGCAAAAGTGGGGGTAGCACCCCTGTTCATTTGCAGTGAAGTCTAAAATGACCGGTAATGGTAAACGCAATATCCAGCTCTCGAAGAACCACATGTAAAGAAAATATTACAATCAAAAAAATGTTAAAAAATATATTATCGCAATGGAAATAGAAAGGAAGATCAAACCTTAAGCATACAAAATATAAGAATAAAAAATAAGTCTTAACTAACTATGAGCTTGACATTGAACATCTTGGTAAAAAGGATGCATGAGAAACATGAATAACCTACACTAATTCAGATAGGTGGCGCGCGTATACAGACAATGATAGATCAATGATTTTCCTCGGTGCATTCCACATCTCTAAATTTAAATGCAGATCATGCTAGTCTGATTAACAATTAGCATTGAGTCTTAAGAATATGCTCAGTGGGGTGCTTCTTCAATCCACCAAATAAAAAGCACTAAATCATAAAACAATTTTGGTTCAAGTGAGCAATGGACTATGAAGCTTTTTACCAATATTTCTATATCCACAACATATAATATAAAATTCCTTTTATTAAGTTATTGACTTTACATGAGAGATGGTACTTAGTATAATGAGAGACAAATCAAACATTTTCCAACCTACATATAATATCTAGACGTCTAGGAAATTCTTTTTTAAGAACCTGTAATGAAGCAATCACTAATTACTGATGCACTGATAACCTAAAGGCGGATTATCATATCACCATTTATCCACCACTTTGCAAGCATGTAAAATAATTAATAAGTAAAGCAATGACTAAAAACTGACAGGAAGCATATCTAGTCTAAAAAGTTCACTACTTGACACCAAGATTCAGATTAGTCAGTACCTCCAGTACAATACATATTGGTTTGGACTGTCAACATAGACCATTCAACAAGAAATCAATAAAGCAAAGAAAAGTGGCCATACCCGGTAATTCACGGCAAAGGGGCAGAGGTGCATACTGCGGCGGCACTCCACTGAAAACTCGTGCGCCTCCATCGTTGTATGTCCAGCCGCATACACACAAAACCATAAAAAAATTCAGCGAGCAGGTAAAATTGTCACCAATCGATCTGTATACTCAACATAGCTCCTGACAGGGCAAAGGATATGTGACCTCGCCTTCCTTGTTCGAGGTTATTGTTGCCAGTGAATCTGGTAAGTACCTAGGAGTCTTCGCCTCGGAATATATCCGTAACGCCGTCACTAACCCGGTGTCGCACCTCTCCGCCGATCCGACGCGACCTCCTATGGTCTCGCCTATGCCCCATGTAATCAGGCGCGGACGTATTCACAACCTGGCCGGCGCCTCCAGCACGCTGCCACGATGTCAGCAAGACCTCGCAGTGAGCGGTGGTGGTGTGGGAGACTGCCGGAAGGGGAGACTGCCGTAGACGCGCGGTGGCGCGAGCACCTCAGGGCACCGGGAGGAGCAGGCGGTAGGGGGGGTCTGTGGGAGGAGCAGGCGGTAGAGAATCCATAAGGGGAGCAATTGGGAGTGGTGGTTGGGTGGGTCGGGTCGCGACGGTCGGCGTCCATGGCGGCGCTGACATCTCGAGGAGGAGGAGAGACACGAACATAACAAGAGAAATGGGAACGGGCTCTCTGTTTCCGATTTAGTTGGGCCTGTTTACTCATCCATCGAACCGACATAGGCAGAAGACAGTTAGTACATACAACGCCATCAACACATCATGTGAAGTGAAACAGGTCGCAATGATAAAGAGATAGGACACAGAATCAGCGCGGAGCAACCACAGCGCTCCCACACCAGGGAGCTTAGAGCTCTTGGCATATTGATGTGCAGAAGAGCGTCCCCAAGACATTAGGCCCAGGAAGAGTGAGATATAAAAATAATCTTTTATCTCCAAATAAAAATAAAAAAGGAGAAATGACCCTAGATGATTGCCTTTCTACGTCAATTTGCATCTTTGGAGCTTGGGGCAGGTCCCCGGCCGATGTTCGATCTCCGTCCTCAGATCCAGCTCGGTGGAGTTGGTGGTTGCTGCGGCTTTTCAACGCCTTTGGGCTACGAGTTCTTCCGCTCCGTGTGTGAGGGCTCCGGGTGGCGGTCTTCGTCGTCTCCGGCGATGGAGGTTGCGCGCGGCGGAGTTCTTAGAGGTTGACGATGGCGGGGCGCAGCAGTGCTGCCCTCTGTATTTTCCTGGTTTTTTCTTTGCTTGTATCCGGTCTTGTAATGTTTCCTTACTAGTATGAATACAAGTATGAAAAATCAAAAAAGAAAAATTTGCATCTTTGGAAATTCAAAATGCAATCAAATAAAATCTAGAAAAAATATTCAAACACCACCACACTACTCCTATGCTAGTACTACTTCAACAAATTTGTACATATCTTTTCATCAGTTGAAAAAGGAAGGAAGAAGGAGGGAAGGAAACTTGGCCAGACCAGGCAAGCGTGAGGCCAGTACAAATTGTACTGTACAATTCGTGCACGGTTCCGAAAAGAAAACGAAACGAACGCTGGCCGTGTCCGACCCCGACCTGAACCTGACCTGGCACCGTCTTCTTCCTCCCAGCAAGCCAACCCCAAGCTTTCCCCCCTTTACCTGATTGCTTCCTCGCGCGCGACGCCGGCCGGGCTACACCTTCAATCGAGACGCCGAAGCCCTCCGACGACGCCCGCGCCTTCTACTCCCATCACTCACCAGGTCAGGTTCCTCCCGTCCCTATGCTTCCTCCGTCGATTTTTACCTGACGCACTATAGGGCCGCAGATCGGTTCACTAATCACTGCGGATATCCGCTGTTAGATTCAGCAACTAATTAGACGAATCGATTTCACCATCTTCATTCATGTCGTATTACTAGAACCAGCTTTCCCTTTCCCTGTCCATGGCCTCAACATACCTACAGTACCAAACTCTCTACTACACACATGAACAACCGCCCGTTAGGTTTTTAGTTCCTCTCGATTTGCCACATGGTGATAAGTACTTTGTCCAGACACAGCGACTATGACAAGTATGAAATTCTTGACAGGAGCACCTAAACACATGCAAAGTGGTGTCCTGCATATCAAGTAACTGAAGGGACGCCCCTTTTAGTTGAATGAATTACAAATGTTGTACTAGTGAAGCAATTCAGTACCAACTTAATCCACGACTCTTAATGTATGCAATGCATTAGACATGCACGCGATCCCTAAAAAAAATACTAGACATGTTCGCGACGTTCCTTCTACCACATTTCTTTTGTCATCTCAACTTATGATATTGCTATCACTATTATCATCAACTACTAGTTTCTTGTTTATACGCAGTTATGCACCCATACCATTATTCTCTTACTATGTAGTACATGCTTGCATAACACTGAATAATCAGTGATGATAAATACTTTCTTCAGACTACTGTTAGATTTGGCGTCTAATTCGTGATTTAGACTTCACCATCTTCATGTAGTACAACTAGAAACACAGACCAGATTTAGGTAGTTTATGGCCTCATTAAAGGAGCAGCACGAATAGCTTGAGTCACTGATCATCATTCATTAATGCTGGATCATGCTTTCTTCAGTCTATCACACCGATTAACTTACGAGTATGGAATTCTGAAAACTTAGTACGACCTAAAACATGCTGCTCAATGATGGCGTCTTACAATCTTTCATGCCGCCCGTTCCCTTCCTGTCGACTGGATTCCAGCTAGATAGCGAATTATATTCAGCATCAACTCGATTAATTTCACGACTCCTAATTTACACACTTCAACATGCGGGATATGCTTGCACTATTACTGCACTTACTTTCTCATCTTGGTTTATCCTATTATCATCACCACCAACTACTAGTAAGTAGCTATCTTGTATATATGCACACATACCCATATTCTCTTAGTACGTTTGTGCATCCTTGCTTAACACTGAAGCTGGTGAATACTTTGTCCAGACTACTGCTCTTGGCGCACCCTACTGCAGCAGTGATTGTTCTGAAACAATAAAACACGGTGATATTGGAGTTTCTTATTACAATTAATTCCCGGCGTGTCTCATGGGGCCTGATTTGCATCAAATGACCAATAGTACTGAATTAGTCTAATGCACTAGTAAAGCACTTGTTCATTAGCGACCTGTTTTACAACTCTTAGCTTATACATCATGTGTATTAAACAGACCGCTATGCGTTTCTTCTAGCACTCCCGTCGTTTGATGGATGATGTGTACGGAAGAATAGAGGTCTTCCCGCACCACTTCTCACCACCCAAAGAACCCATGGATTGCGCCGATGGTCTCTCCACAAGTAACAGCAACTTGGATCCTTCACCAAGGTAATTCTCTCAAACTGTGGCTGTCAATTTGTTTTCCAAACCCCTCTTTTGTGTGTTGGTAATTGACATGTTGTTCTTGCCATGCAAACAGTCCGCGTAGGCGCTCTTGGACCCCGAAACGGGTCATGGGGGCCGCGTCGCTTCTGCATTTGCTGTCCATTCCTCGGCTTAGGTGGTCTTCCAGCAATGATGATGACGACAAGGTTGGGAAAATACCAGTACAAAAGTTTATTACATGACTTCTATTTCTGCGCTGTATCATGAATTCTGGCTTATAAAGCTAGCACTTACCTTACCACTGCTAATTATCAGGTCGAGTTGACCAGAGCAGAAGTAGAATCATTACGAAGTGAAATCGCTGATGCCGATGAGAGGGAGTCACAATTGAAAGCTCGGTATGATTCAGTAGCCTCCAGTATTCAGTTTCAATGTTCCAGGCGGTTGATTGATATAGTTTGTTGTCCCAGGTTGGAGAACATCGATGAGGTCTTGAGATACGCACGTCTCTGTGGATATCTCCACATTAGAAGTGTATGTGAGAAACCACAGCTGCACTTGTGTTTGCCCGAAATAGCTTTGATCCCGTGGAAGTTGTTCAATTGACTGACTCTAAGTAATCTCTTTGATGCGTGCAGAGATGGACTCAGCTCCCTGGGGAGCCACCCATCATAGACGACGCCGACGTTGATGACTGGCTCCCTCGCTTTGTGGTCCTACAAGGGCAGTGCATATACTACTATCTCAAGTCCACAGGTAAGTAAGATGAAAGCTGGACGCCCCCAGTGGCTAAGCCATCGGATCGCAGATGAACACGCTGTCCTTGTCAAATGGAACCTGAATCTGTGGCGATGCCTTTATTTTCAGATTTGAGCCCTCTGGAGACCACCATGCTATCCGATGTTGTGGAGATAGGGCAGCTCCCGAACTTTGTGCCGGAGGACGGGAAGACGAGGCACGCGTTCTTCATCCTAACCCGGCAGGGCCTGAGGTTCGAGTGCTCGAGCAGCTGCGGGATACAGGTACCCTGAACGTCAAACGTGGGATGCGAGTTATAAGTTCGCTCTGGTTCTGACAGATTTGTTTCGTGTGGCAGGTGGATTCGTGGGTACGAGCAGTAGGAAGCGACTGCAGATTGTCAGCAGGAGAAGAAGAAGGCGATGAGGTTAGCAAGAGCAAGATGAGCGGGTCATGGTGATGTGTATTTGTACAGCAAACATGTACGTAGCTAATATCTGTTAGACTGTTACACACCAGCGGCTTGTGAATTGGATAGTAGACACATGGATCGATTTGAAATGTGCATGCGTTGTAAGTAAGATAGTACAAGAGGTGAGAAGCTTGTGCAGATTGATATGAGTAGGGTAGGAACGAATTGTTGTTGATGAATACTACAGCTGTGCAGAATATACAGATTCGTTGTTACTGTTGGTGTTGTTGCAGTTACATACACGGATGAGTTGGCTGAGTTTGCAGTCGTGCGTTTGGTAGTTGGTTTCAGTTGTCTGAACTGAAACTGAAGCCAGCATGGACATTCTGTGTTTTTGATGTGATGATGATCATGACAAGAGGTGATGATCATTCTGACTGACGTTCTTGAGATCATCATCGTAACATGACGATGCGATCTAGGCTGGAGAGTGGGGGCAGAATGGTAAATACGTAAGCAGGTGCCAACCACCACTCGACTCGAGGCATCAGATTCAGATCAGATCTGAAGCAAAGGCAAGGCACCAATTCAATTCCTTCCTTCCTTGCCACCCGCTCACTCACTCACTGCCATTCCAATTCCATCCTTAAACTAACCTCGCCGTCCTCCCCACCTCCACCTCTCACCTCACCGGCGGACGGCAGCCATGAGCTCCTCCAAGATGTGCCAGTCCGCGTGCAAGGCCGCCAGGTCCCTCCTCGCCGCCTCCTCCTCCGCCACCGCCGCGCGCTCCTCCGTCCTCGCAGGTCAGTCAGTCACTCAGCCGCTGCCCATTTCGCTCCACGCCCTCCCAGATCAGATCAGACCAGCGATTTTTAAAATTCGGTTGCGATTGCATCAGACGGGAGGAACGCCGCGCTCGCCACGCTCACCAACCTCGGCAGGACCAGGCTCCCCGCCGCGTACTCCTACCACGCCAAGGCCGGCGCCGCCGCTGCCGCCAATGCGTCCCACCGGTACGGGTGGATCGCCGGCATACCCGCCGCTGGTCGGTGCTCTCGTTCCGATCTGCCGCTTTCAGATTTCGCTACTCTCTGTCCCGCTCCTCAGCACTGACTGTGAATTGGTTTTGGTTCCTTGATTGCATACACACAGCCTACATGCTCCAGGATCAGGAGGTGCACGCGGCCGAGGTAACCTCCGTCCCCTTTCTATTCTCTGCTAAGTCTTTCCGTTTACTCAATGATAATGTGTAACTGAGCATTGCACTCTCCATCTGCAGCTGGAGCGCACCTTCATCGCCATCAAGCCCGACGGCGTCCAGAGAGGACTCGTGAGTAACCAATCCACACACATCTCTGCTCTCTAGTGATGTGCTTGCTTAGTTGCTTACCAGTTCTCAGTCTGTTCCTACCAGGCTACCACAGCGTTTGTACTCTAGTATTATCAACTCGTTAGGCCATGTATGTACCCGTGCCGCTGTTGTCGCGCTTTGCTACACGGTTAACTGATATAACCCAACGAAAATTGCACGCATGGATCCAACTCAACTGTTACTCCATTGGCACAGTAGACATGTACAGATATATTTCTATTTCGCACAGCTGAGATTGTCCTTCCTCGACTTCTGTTTCCGCCCAACGTTAACAGATACTAGGGATTTGTTCTTGTCATGCGCTTGCTTACGAGGAGATTACCAACCTCTTCTTCTTTCTACAGCATCTGGACTCAACCCTGCACCCATAGGCTATATATCTCTCTCTAATGCTCTCGTCAGGCGTTTCAGACCCTGCACTATCTTTGACATGTTATACTAGAAAATTGGACACATAGATAAAGCTGAATGACAATTTATAGCATTGGCGGGTTAGACATGTTCACATATATTATGTTTCGTGCACGGATGTTGTCTTCAAGATCTATCATTGCCTCCACATAAACAAGTAATTGTGGTGATCTCGTTGGCCAACTGGACATGCTTGCGTATTATGTTTCACACACACACATTATCCTTGAGATCTGTTCTTGTCTACCCATTATCTTGTACTCTTGGATACCATGTGGACCTATGTATGAAGTTGCCTAACTTGGGGATTTGGAGAAAACCTTACTTTTCTCTTCTGTATTTGTCTTACTGGATTGGGCATTTTCCTTAAACTGGCAGTATCAACAGTAGGAGGCTTCTGTGTTTGTATTACAATGCCAGGTTTTTCAGTAAAAAGATGGTCTGCTAGTAATGCTAGGGATCTATCTAGTTGCAGTTATGGTGATATGCAAATCCATTTACCATGCTGCACATCCAATCCCTCGAAAAGAAGATATGCAGCCCATCACAGTACCTCAAAAAGGACATAGGTTGTACCGTTTAGTTTCGTATGGGATCATGATGTGTGTCTCTGGTTTCTCTCTTGGGACAGGTTTCTAAGATAGTGTTCCGATTTGGGAGAAAAGGACACAAGCTTGTTGCCATCAAGCTTGTGGACCTTTTCCTTAATTCAGTAGTATCATCAGTAGGTAGCCAGGATGCACTGGTGCATTATGGTTCATAAAGACGGTCTGATAATAATGCTACGTGCTGTATCTAGTTACCGGCAGGCTGATATGCAAATATAGTTTTACCATGCAGCCCATCACAAGTTTGTACTGTTTAGTCTTGTCTCCATTTATATTCTGGTATTTACTATAATACCCTGATGGATGTCTCTTTTTCTCTGGTGACAAATTCTAATATAGTATAATTTTCTCTTTTTTTCCATTTGTTTTGCTGGATTGCGCATTTTCCTTATTGGCCCATTATGGTGTCCGATATGTTTGGTGGTAATGCTAGGCATCTCTACTTACAGTCAGACTGATATGCAGATCTATATTTACCATTCCATGCATCAGAATACCTCAAATTTAAAGTGGAGCCCATCTCAACACCCTTAAAAAGAAAAAAAATGCAGCCCATCAGAAAACCCTCAAAAAGAAAATATGCAGCCCATCACACCATCTCAAAAAATAAAAATATGCAGCCCATCAGAATACCTCAAATAGAAAATATGCAGCCCATCACGACCCCCCAAAAGAGAATATGCAGCTCAGCATTATCCTTCGGAAAGAAATTATGCAGTCCATCACGACGCTTTAAAAAGAAAATATCTAGCCCATCACTAGTTTGTGTTGTCTAGTCTTTTCGCTATATGTATGTTGTTAGTTTCAATAGTATCATGATTGATGTCTCTGTTTTTATCTCTGGGGACAGATTTCTGAGATAGTGTCCCGATTCGAGAGGAAAGGATTCAAGCTTGTTGGCATCAAGCTGGTGGTTCCATCCAAGGAATTCGCCGAGAAGCACTACCATGATCTGAAAGAAAGACCTTTCTTCAGTGGACTGTGCGACTTCCTTAGCTCTGGTCCTGTCCTTGCAATGGTAAAATCAAATCCTCCATCTACCTAGACAAATTATACCCTGTGTTTGATGGCCAGTTGGGGTGTACTAATCTTTTCTGTATATCTGAAGGTTTGGGAAGGAGAGGGTGTTATCAAGTACGGGAGGAAACTGATTGGTGCCACGGACCCACAGAAGTCTGAGCCAGGGACCATCAGGGGTGATCTCGCTGTTGTTGTTGGAAGGTATACTTCATTTTATGTTAAGTAGGCCTAGCAATGATGCAGTATCGGAAAGTCTATCAAATCAACCTCATATATCCATGCATCTCATTATCCATATCCATCGTTTCCTTCATTGCTGTTTACTTGTAGTCTTGTTGATTAAAAAGATGGAAACACAACAGGATTCGAATTCAATCATCATTTCTTGAACACCATGATACAATATTAGAAAGTCCTTTGTACTCACAACTCTCACTTGAAAACACTAGAAACATCATTCACGGGAGCGATGGCCCAGAGACAGCCAAGGACGAGATCGCTCTCTGGTTTACGCCCAAGGAGCTGGTCTCTTACACCAGCAACCAGGAGAAGTGGGTCTACGGTGTGAACTAACCACTGAAGCAATCATGTTCCGAAGAACAAACAAAAGTCCACTCCCTTTCCATAACCGCCTTCAAGACCATGGCAGACTGTAATAAAGCTGGCTGTGACCTCTGAGTTTGTGTTGCTTGTGTTCGATGCAATAAGATCTGACGAAAATGAATTGTACTATCTTGGAATATAGAGCGTGCACCGAGCAATCGTGATGTTTACATCGAACTATTGCTTTCAGCCACTTGATCTGGATGGATGTCCTTTATTTTTTATATATTCTCCATTTTTGACCGACATTCCCTGCACTTTCCTTCTGCAACTGTAGATGTCTATTTTTCCTTCCGTTTTCGTTCTTTGGTGTGTGATTGTCAGATGCTTAGGAGGGCTCCACGATGGGAGCCATAAAGTTTTACTTTACCATTTCCACTTCTCAAAGTCTTTGAAGATACTCCCCGGAAAACAAAGCAAAACAAACTGGAAATGTGTTTGGAGATGCAATTTTTGCCCTTGATTCTTACAAATTACATCAAGTCGTCCTTGTAAGTGATCTATCATGAGAATTCTTGCTAGTTTTGAATCTATCGAACATGACAAAGGAGGTGGTGATCATAGGACGCCAAGTATATAATAGGACATAATTTTTCGAGGCTGGTTTTGCTTTGCAGCGTCTACCGTTCAGAGTCGAGGCCTTGAAAAGGATAGGTCAATTTGATTGTTGTGGCTGAAGATGGTAGAGAAAGCTCTCTTCTTGACAGCCATTCCTGTAGGAAGACGTCAAGCTTGCTGCCGGAGGTCGGAGAACCTGGCTCAAACTCATTGATCTACAAGTGAACTACAAGCGTGCATGTAAATAAAAAATATTCTTTAAAATCTCGCATATCGAAAAATGAAGTAACTTGAAATTTTTTGAGGGAATGAAAAAAAAAACTCCCTGTATCAGCTGAAGCAGTGTTAAGGGAATGAAAGGTTGCTTTGGGCAAAATTAGTAACATCACTTGCCAGCTAGCACCATTCATAGCTTTACTTAGCGGCCCTTTCTCTTGAGTAAAGCAATACATTTACATTTACAGTACGTCGATCTGTCCAACGCAACGAGAAAACAACGCCTTAATTTCTGTACTCTTTCGTCGACAGATAGCTTGCTCTTCACTTGAGACAAAACAAAAACGTCTTAGTTTCTAGCGCTGTGCAAGAGAGTGAGAAAATGGTCATATCATACTGCATAATGATAAAGTTTAATCAGTCTTATTCCGAATTGACAGAGATGATTTGTGTCGAGCCAATTTATGACCGCGCAAAATGGATCATCAGAACGCTTATAGAAAATCTCCTTTTTACTTGGCTAAATTCCGAATTGACAGGGAACTTGGCTAAAGTTTAACCAGTCTTATTCCGAATTGACAGAGATGATTTGTATCATACCAAGCTAAATTCACATTGCTTGTACTAATACGCTTGGCCAGTCCAAGTGATGCCACCATCGCCTTTTTACTTGGCCTGCCGGACTACTCTCCACCTCGATCACTTGGCCTGGTCAATCCCAGGAAACAGTAACGCTTAAAAATGGAGCTGTTGAGCAGTAGAACCAATATTTACGATAATAGAGTATAAGATAGCCGTTCTGATGATCCATCTCATTTCTACCGAGCAACTAAAAGATCCACATGAGAAGTTGGTATCCTAAAAATGAATAGGTGGGAGGTAGGCTGCTCGACGAGATTTTCGATAGGCAAGTTGGTAACCTGAAAATGAATCTCTGATTAATTGTTTACTGTTGGCATCACTTCCAAGTTCAAGCACAGGTTTGGAGTTTATTGCTGGCTGTCCTTTACTGTTTCCTTTGTTTGAACTCACGTATGCTTTCAGTTACTGGTACCTACATGAGACTGTCAAATCTACCCTGCAGCCCAGCCTAACTGAATCAATGGTCTTCAAAAGACGGAACCAAACTCCGCTCCCTTTTCCATAATCAAGCGGCTCGTCTGATTCCGATGCGAAAAGGAATTGTACCAGCTCAAGTGATCACCATCGATCGCTTTATTTCATGGCCTCCCGGCTTATTCACCAACTGCATCCTCCTGCACAAAGGCAAATAAAAACTGGTGAGAGTACATTCTCCGGGTAAAATGATTTGGTACCACGCGCCTCAAAATCATGTGTTTATTTTAATTACCTGAAGGTTGGATAAAATCAAACACGGGTAGCGTTTTAATTTCCCCTGCTGGACTTCCTGGATGACCACGAAGCCACAGTTCTTATGCACTTTATGAGCTGATGAACATATCGGGGTGACAACAACAGGAAATTCATATGAGCAGGTCAGCTTCCCGCCTCCTGTGAAGGAAAACGGGCTCGCCAGAACACGTACGGTGGGCATGTATGTCCGGGCCGCCACCGCCACACCCAACCTTCTGCATCTCTCTCCCCTTCCAATGCCCAACCCCATGTCAACTATACCTGTAAATGGACAGGTCCGTGGGTCACTGGGTGTCCATCAGCTAGCCATTCTTGTCTGTCTGACATTGATAGGACGTCCGCTACTGTCTATTTACATATACTCTCTCTGTTCATTTTTACTCTGCATTCTAGATTTAGTCAAAGTCAAACTAGATAAAGTTTGACTAAATATATTGTTAAATAAATATAGTCTTATAATATCAAATACATATAATATAAAAGTATTTTTCATGATGATTCTAACAATATCTATCTTATATTGTAAATGTTTATATTTTTCTTGTACAAGTTAACTTTGACTAAATGTATAATGCAGAGTAATTTAGGAAGGAGGGAGTATGATGTTTAGCCGACATCCAACGGACAACTTTAAAGCCGCTAATGACGTGCAATGGTCGAAGGTCGCACCCAGTCGCTTAGCTTTCTTTCCTCTTGCTCAATATCACACGTGCACCCAGCACAACTCCACCTTGTCACGCATAAATATACGATTCAACTCCGTTTGCATCATAGCAAAACTACAAATGCAATTTTACATTCTTGCAAATCTACTTCTAAATATTTCAGCTTCTTGAGACCACTGCTAAATATAAATACACCAGTTGAAACACACTATTCTACGGTTAGCTGAATCACTGTTTCGCCGTCGCTTGCTGTTCTCCTTCGGCTTCCTTCGGCTTCCATTCACGACCCGATGGCGCCCCGCTCCATCCACTGGGCCTGCACCCAACCAAGATGATCATCAGCCCCATTTTTCAAATAGGCTCGATGGCCAGACCATAAAGAATATGCATGTGTAACTGTCAAACAATAGGAATATTACAGACCCTGATACAGTAGGCTAGATAGATGGCAAGAGCAAGGCATTTATCTGTTGTCCTGGGTCCTCTTCACATAGTGGAACTAGTGCTTCCAGTCAGTACATAAGAAGTAAACAAAGCAAGTACACAAGTGCTGGCAAATGAAACGGTTAATTTGTACAGTATCTGAGGCATGCATGGTAGCCAGCCTATCATTTATCAAGAACCTAATCATGGCATGCCTAGTATTTCAGGAGAGCATGACCTAGCAAATAGCAGTACAAAGTGGCACCAGAAAACCAACTAACTTTGGGAAAGATCATGCACAAGGAGTGGTGAATCTGATAAAATCGGTCATGCATAAAGATAATGCATAAGCCCACAGCCTTGAGGGATCTCACCAGTCTGTCATATATATCCAAACCAAACACAGTAACAAAAAGTTTCAGACTTCAGTAACACATCATGACACTAGTTACTCAATACAAATAGCAGTACTTAACAACATCGATTCATGATCAAGATAGTACTTAAAGTGATGATTTCACACGGTAAGATTAATATCCAAAGGGATCATGTCAATAGCTCAACTCATCAACGGTACGTGCAGAAAATCATGCAAAATTATGATTCAAAATATGCCACATGATACATATATGTGAAATCTAGTAGATGTTGAAAAAGGTAGTTACCGCCAGTTCTAATCCAATCTCCATAACACATTAATGCCTCAACAGTTTTATGCCCTAGGCTACTTCTGTGATCATTAATAACTCTCCCACACGTGCTAAACGTAGATTCAGAGGTAACGGTAGAAGCAGGAACAACCAACAGATCACAAGCAATGTTGCCAAGTAGTGAGTACCTTGTAGAGTTCACGGCCCACCACTTTAGGATGTCAAAATCCGGGGATGAAAGTCTTCTTCGAGGTATTGTTGCAGTTCACAACGACTTGCAGCTTTCTTATTTTTTTACATGCTCATGCCAATCAGAAAGGGAACTATGAGTCAAAACATCCTCCTAGCTATTTTTTTCTTGAGCCAAATACATGGATTTTTTAGGTGCAAGAATTATGATACTTGATTCTGAACAAAGGACATGCCGTGAGTGTAACTGTGAGATCAACTCACACTAATAATAGGATAAATGTTTCTAGATAAGTACCCTCTCAGTTACACCATCCATAAGCTTTTCATCTAACCAGATGTTGTGAAAATCTTGAACGCCATCCTGGAGGAGTGATGGAAAATAACACCCTAAATTCGCTTTTGCCATGGGTCTCAAAAGAGGCGAACCGCCTATTTAGCCCACGACACAGAACGAGTCTCAGCTGACAACCTAGCTTTACAGATCTCTCAAAAAGTGAAAATAGGCAGTAACAGACTGTACTCTCTGTGGCTGGAATAGAGTAGGTATACATGAGAAACGTGCGCACAAGAAATAAATAAATCGTATGTAGAAGAATCTCTGGTTCGATCACCAGATGATTAGAGAGAATTAAACAAAACTCAAACACATATGTTAACCTCAGGATTTTATAAATGTTGAATAAAATATGCTCTTTGCTCGATCTAATAAAATAGTACTCCATCATCTGTTTGGTAACCGTTTTGGCAAACCAATTTAGTTCGTCCAAACGGCTTATACTGTGGAACACCGTGAAACCTGAGCTAGCTAGAGATAATAGGCTATATATATATATATAATTCAAAGCGCAAAGTAGGATAATAATCTTGGAAGGCATGGATCACATGATGGTGCAGGCATTGCCGGGAATTGTGTCGTCGAAGACGCTGGGCAGACCGTTCATGAGCCGGTAGTACGGCGGTGGTGGCGGCTGCGCCGGGTACGGATAGGGGTAGGGGTAGGGGTAGGCGGCCGGTGGTGCGTAAGACCTTCTCCTCGGGCGGCCGGCGTCGGTGACGATGGTGACAGATCTCTGCATGTAGTATTCGAGACGCCGCTGGAGTGTGGACGCGTCGACACGCATGTCGCCGCGCACCACCACCGTGCCCGTCCGCCGCGACGCAGAAACCCTATACACGCCTGTTGTGATCCATCCATGTCACATGTCGATCACATATATAGTATCTATGATATGAACAATATATAGATTGATGCAAGCGTGATATACATACCGGGGATGCCATAGAGGGCACTGTGGATCCGCTCGACGCACCGGCGGCCGTGCATGCTCATCGACAGAAGAATGGCCGGCGGCTCCTCCATGGCTAGCTTTCGAGTCTGATGGATGATTGATGAATCAAACCTTGCTATGACAACTTGGCTTGTGATTAGTCGTCGGTCATCCCCTTCTTTTGGGTTTCTATATATATACGCGTACGGTGCACCGACATAGCTAGGGATGCCAAAAAATGGAAACATGGGATCCGTAAATTAATTCCAACTTAATTTACGTGATCGATATCCCTCTAAGAAACATGGAAGGAGATCAGAAATTTGATAACGTAAAAAAGAAAACGTTCATTACGCTTACGAATATACTATCCTCATGTACATATCGTGTTTTCTGCGACTAAAACTCCACTTTGTAAAACCTTCCACGTGACCCCGCAAAAAAAAAAAAACCTTCCACGTGAATCCTAGCCGGATATTTAGATGTGTTCTGGATTGTTAAAAAATGTTAAAATGATATAGATTGTACATGTGCATTTTGTCTCCCTATTTCAAAACTTTTCTGGTTGGCCCTTTCCTTCCAATCGACTCTTTTTTCTTCTTCTTGTAGTCTATATGAGACGAAATTTCCTTTATTTCTTTCTCTTTATTTGCATGAGAAGATGTCATGATAATATTTTTAGAGAGTAGTAATGCTAGGTTATTAGGACTACGTCTATGATACTCCCTTCGATAAAAAATAAGTGTCGGTGATTTTTTACTAACTTAGTCACCATCACTTATTTCCGACCACAGAGAATAAATTTTTGGTCCTCTTAATGGTTGGGCTGTGTTTCTTGTATGGGCCGTGTCAGCCTTGTAACCGTTGAGACGTCTCTAACATGTCACTACTTAAATGGACAACGGGTGTTGTAAATAGATATATTGATGGTCAAATATTCTGTATATTATCTCTTTTTAACCCTAGTATATTATCTTTTGATGTTATATATCCCTAGTACCCTTGCTTCTATCGATCCCTAACCCATTTCACTCTTCAATCCCCTTTCTAGCCAGACTATTTACTTAGGATAATGAAAACTTTGGTATCAGAGCCATTTCTCTCGGAGATCCCGTTGGCACAGTAAGAGCCCCTGGGTGACTTCTCTCCCGGCTTATTCACCAACTGTACCCTCCTGCACAAAGGCAAAAAAAAAGGTCAAAGTACATTCTCCGGGTAAAATGGTGGTACCCCTGAATGTTGGATAAAATCAAACACGGATAGCGTTTTAATTACCCCTGATGGACCTCCTGGATGACCACGAAGGCGCATTTCTTATTACGCACTTTATGAGCTGCAACACATGAAATTCATATGAGCAGGTCTCTTAGATTCCCGTCTCCTGTGAAGGAAAATGGGCTCAGCAGAACACGTACGGTGGGCCTGTCAGTCTGGGCCCACCATCTGCATGTTAAAGTGTACCTGTGTAACTCTATGTAACGTCTCTTGTAACCAGTAGGCTTAGTCAAATAGGTGGTTAGATCTAGCTAGAAGATAGGCACGCCGTTGCCCCACGATGGCATGCCTCGGCCTCCTGTATATATATCTGTAACTGTCGTTGAGTAATGCAAGCGCAGAGAGTACAGAATTCAGCTTGGTATCAGAGCCCCTCTTCTCCTTCTTCCTCTCCCATGGCTACCCTCTCCTCCAATGACGATGATGTTTCCGATACCCTTCCCCTTAGCGGCAATCTGGCCAGCACCTCAATTCAGCTTCTCCCCTCTCCTCCCACCACGAATGGCGTAGACATCACTCGGTATATCAAGTTCAAGCTCGACGCTGCGGTCGGCAACTACAACAAGTGGAAGAGTCTCTTCCTCTTTGTTCTCTCCAAGTACAACACCCGAGATCATGTTGAAGAAGTGTCGTCGTGGTGAACGAGCATATGCCATGGGATGGCTTAAGTTGGGGCCGAACGTATATTGGTGGAACCGGAGGAGGGAAGGCGCGGTAGAGACCGCGCACAGAACACACTGCTAACACACCGAGCTACCCAGGTTCGGGGCCCTCGTGAGGAGGTAACACCCCTACTCATGCATGTCTGATCTATATGAGCTACACATGAGAGCTACAATGGTGCTCCTTGAGCTGTTCATCTGGTCTATCTAAGGCTGCACTGGGCAGGAGCTAAAGAGCTAGTGCTATAGAGCTCCCATGGAGCGAGAGAGAATGAGCCTCCTTCGGAGGCTGGGGTGATCGTTCCCCCTGGTGCCCCTTATATAGGGAGCCCAGGGGACAAGGGATGCCCCACATAACACTATGCACACACTGTAGCTGAGTTTGACTACTGGGGTCTTGTCAGCACTGTAGCCTGCATCAGCACGGTACCGTCCTCGGTACTGTGCACTGCATCATGGCCATGGGCTAGTCCCATCGATGTCTGTACTTGGTGTCCTTGGCTTCGTCTTCTAGCATCTGTCTTCAGGATCTCCATGTCATAAGTCTTATCCTCCTCCTGAGGATAAGACTGACTAGGAGAGGAGGAGTATGCTGGTCTGAGCCAAGGGGCGTCCCAAGACCAGCATACGATGATGGAGGATGTGCCAGTTCGAGCCTAGAGGCGTCCCAGAACTGGCACAAGGCGATGGAGTCGATGCTGAATGATGAAAATGATTCAGAGGGAGTAAATCTCGGCCCTGGAGAGTAATAATCCGGCCTGGAGGGAGATAATCTGGCCTGGGCCAGGGAATCCCGGCCTGGCCCGGCCGGAATAGTGCATCTATGGCGGCCCAGCCAGAATACTATAGTCTGGCCCAGCCGGGATTAAGTAAAGGCGGCCTGGGAAGAAATCCCGGCCAGGCCGGATCCTCCTGATCCAGCCCAGCCGGGGCGCGGCAGAGAAGGAGGCCCAGCGTGGCGCGGGCGAGCGGAAGGAGGCAGCCCAGCCGGGGCGCTAGCGCAAGGCCCAGCAGGGGGCTGCAGGCGCCGGCCCAGCCGAAGAATGCTGGCGCAAGGCCCAGCCGGGGCGGGGCGACCAGGAAGGCCCAGCCGGGAGAACTACGCCGGCCCAGCCTGTGCCGGGATGGAGAGGCAGCCCACCCAGATGCTGGTGCCAGGGCGGGATGCTGGCCCAGCCGGCGTTGGAGATGACCCGGCCCAGCTGGAGGAGGGACGCTGGCTGATGTCTACGCACTTCTATTCTTGTAGACACTTGTTGGGCCTCCAAGTGCAGAGTTTGGAGAACAACAGCAAGTTTCCCTTAAGTGGATCACCCAAGGTTTATCGAACTCAGGGAGGTTAGAGGTCAAAGCTATCCCTCTCAAACAACCCTGCAATTACGATACAGAAAGTCTCTTGTGTCCCCAACACACCCAATACACTTGTCAGATGTATAGGTGCACTAGTTCGGCGAAGAGATAGTGAAATACAAGTGGTATAGATGATTATAAGTAGCAAACGTGATGTGAAATAAATATCGCTGTGAGCAAACAAATAACAAAATAGCAAGTAAACGGTGTGCAATGCTTGGAAACAAGGCCTAGGGATCATACTTTCACTAGTGGACACACTCCCAACAAATATAACATGACTGAACAAATAAAATAACTACTCTTCACTATAGTACTCTGAATTACTCTCCTATTGAATAACACTAATCATTGCGTAGTGGCTACAGAAGCACCCCTTAAAGTTCATCAAGTACTTGACAAACACCACTCATAGAGATATCCAAATCAGATCACAACTCAAGATAGATATCATTGCAACTTAGACCAAGTACTAACACGGTGCACACACTGTCACCGTTACACCATGAAAGGAGGAATAGATCACTCAAACTATCATAGCAATAATTATTCTCATAATCCACAAGAGATCACAATCATAGCCTAAACCAAGTACCACCATGATGCACGCACTATCACCGTTACACCATGGCAGGAGGAATAGATTACTTTAACAATCACCACTAGAGTACACATAATATCTGAATAATAACATCTACTTGTTCAACATGATACAAAGCTCACGATCACATAAAGATCACATCATGGGAGAGAGAGGTGAACCACATAGCTACCGGTAGAGCCCTCAGCCCCGGGGATGAACTACTCCCTCCTCATCATAGGAGACAGCAAGGTTGATGGAGATGGCGGTGAGGTCGATGGAGACGGCGGAGACGGCGATGGAGACCGATGGAGATGGCTCCGGGGGCACTTCCCCGTCCCGGCAGGGTGCCGGAACAGAGACTTCTGTCCCCCGAAATTCATCGGCGATGGCGGCGGAGCTGCGGAACTCTTTCTGGAAAATTGCCGAATCCCCTAGGGTTTTCCGTCCCGAGGCTTCTTATAGGCGAAGGGGCGATGCCAGGGGTGGCCCCAGGCCTCCTCACACTAGGGTGGCGCGGCCAGGGCCTGGGCCGCGCCAACCCTGTGTGAGGGTGGCCTGTGGCCCCTCTCCTTCCTCTCTTCGGATGTCTGGATGCTCCCGGGAAAAATAAGACTTCTGGCTTTGGTTTCGTCCAATTTCGAGAATATTTCCTGTGTATCACTTCTGAAACACAAAAACAGCAGAAAACAGGGAACTGGCACTGTGGCATCTTGTCAATAGGTTAGTTCCGGAAATCGCATAAAAGTGCCACTAAGTGTAACGAAACAATAGGCAAATGGTGTAAAAACAAGCATGGAGCATCAAAAATTATAGATACGTTGGAGACGTATCAGCATCCCCAAGCTTAACTCCTGCTCGTCTTCGAGTAGGTAAGTGATAACAAAAGAAATAATTTTTGAGGTGACATGCACCTACACAATCTTGATCATATATGTAAGCATTGTGAGCTAGGATCAAAAGGACTTAAAACATGGGCATGAAAGATATAATCTTGACAATAAGAACTTAGCAACCCTGTTGTAAACATGCAAATGAACACAAACAAAAGATCATGAAAATGAAACAATGAAAGTCAAACGTGTGTTCAAATCATAAGGAAAAACATAACAAATGGTTTTCAGCTTGTCCTTAATGAGAGAGCAAAACATAAATGCATAGGACACCTTCAAGTTTAAGAGGGCGACTAGACACAAATAATTTAAGAACAAGTGAAGCCAACAATATGAATCAATCAATGAAAACTTTGGGACAATGCACATTATACTCAGAATGACAACTATGCTCTCTTAATGGTGCATAAAGGTAGAAGGTGGTGACTCAACATAAAAGTAAAAGAAAGGCCCTTCGCAGAGGGAAGCAGTGATTAAACATGTGCTAGAGCTTTTCATTTGTAAAACAGAGAGATAAAAATTGGTTTTGAGAGGTGGTTGTCTTTGTCAACGACTGGCAATGGGGTTCTTACTATCTTCCATACAAAAATGAAGCAAGTTTTTGAGAGTGATTGGCACTTTTGTGCTCTTTTATAAAGCTTGGCACTCCTCCCCACCTTTTTTTCTTTCACAAACCATGGCTAACCGATTCCATCGGGTGCCCACCAACATTCACATTCCATGGAGGAGTGCCTTTTTTTTCTTTATTTTCTCTTTTTCTTTTCTTTTTGGAATAAGCAGTATGGAAGATAGCAAATCCAACCACTACGTCCCCATGAGCTAAAAACAGTGGCACAAAACAAGAAGTAGTTGAAAGGGTTTTTGAAAGGTAGCACATGAAAATTTACTTGGAATGGCTTGCAAATACCATGCATAGGAATTTATAGTGGACACAATGGCAAACTTGGTTTTTGGGAGTTGGATGCATGAGTAGAGCTCATACTCAGTACAAAATGAGGGCTAGCAAAAGACTGGGAGCGACCAACTAAGAGAGCAATAATGGCCATAATCATGCAAAGCGACAAAGCGACATTAAAAGAAGCATAAGATGGCATCAAAAGTCAAAAACTAAATGATCATAGAGGCTATTGGCGACTTTGTAAGAGTCTAACATGTGTGAGCATGCGCCAAGTCAACCCAAATAAAGCATCAAGGAGAAAACCAAAATAATGCTTCCATACAATAAAAACAACGCATGATTTTTTCAAAGGCTCATTAAGCAATCTCAGTTATTTGAGACAAGTCATGCTACAGCAAAACCACTAAGCATACTATCAAAAAGACATCAAGCATGACATGCAAAAGCCTAAGCCGCAGTCTACACAAGCTCCTTCTTGTACCACTATTTTGCATAAAGCTTTTTCTCTTTTCCAACACCATTTGAAAATTTTTAAGACACCTCTTTTGATGAAAACCAATAAAGATCAGAGGCAAAAATACACCTTGATGTAAAGATAAAACAAGATCTGAACAAAAATCAAGGTGAAAAACAAAGGCTAAACGCAGTAGCAGAAAAAGAGAACACTCATTGAACGATAAGAGTAAAAACTAGAGTGTTCTTGGCAAATGAAAAACGAGTTCATCTCCTCCAAAAGAAACATGATGTGATCTAACCATTTATTGCAGCAAACAAAGCAAAAAAAACTAAAACAACTGACGCTCCAAGAAAAACACATAGTGCATGAAGCAATAAAAATATAGTGTCTTGAAAGGTGACCTGATTTTTGCCGATGAAGAAGGGGTGCCTCGGGGGCATCCCCAAGCTTTGAAGCTTGTACTGCTTGGATATTTATTGGGGTGATGCATGGGCATCCCCAAGCTTGAGCTCTTGTACATTCTTCAACTCATCTCATCATTCTCCAATCCCTACACTTGAAAACTTCCTTCATACAAAACTAAACATAATTCTATTAGCAACATTAGTGTAGCATAACATATAATCAACCTCGTTTTGCTTCAGGTTTCAACTCAAAACCACCACATATAAAGTATATACTACTGTAGCAACTTCCCCAAAAGTTCCATGATCAAAAGGACTCAAAAGAAAGCGATAAAGCGGCAAACACAAATATTGGCAGAAATCTGTCAAAACAGAACAGCTGACAAAGGTAGAATTTTTAGAGGGTTTTCTGTTGCTCAAATCAAAAAGTGTTAAACTAATGAAAGTTTGGATATAACCTGGGGCATATGCACAAGAAATCGCAGGTCCAAAAGATATACAGAGAATTAATACGAATTTTTACGGTTAAGCACCAAAAACAGTTTCAGGACAGCAACATCCCCAAATCTTTACCTCACTCGAATTAGAGGCTTCTCTTGGCACAACAATGAAATAAAAAGGATAAGGAGCGGTCATTACAGTAGTAATGACTTCCAAGACTCAAATAAAAGAAAAAGTACTGGAAATAAAACATTGGGTTATCTCCCAAGAGTGCTTTTCTTTAACGCCTTTGAGCTAGGCGCAGTAATTTGCAAAGATGCTCATGTGGGCGCCATATAAGAGCTTGAGGCAAAGGCGCCATATAGGAATTTAAAGCAATAGAGAGCATCAAAAAGCAGATATGAAAGACATTTAAATCTGAACCACTTCCTATGCATAGGAATCTTGTAAGAAAATAAATCAACGAGGCACATAGTAGCAAGCATGGATAGATAAAACAAGTGCCACTTCAAGATTTGCAACATAAAGAGGGGAAACTTAATATTGTTGAGATCCATCAAACCATGTTTCCCTCTCTCATAATAACTTTCAGTAGCATCATGAATAGAACTAACAATATAACTATCACATAAAACATCCCTATCATGAGCCACATGCATAAAAGAACAAATACTCACCACAGGAACAATAGTAGTAGGAGCAGAATCAATAGAATAATTATTCTCATCACCATAATCATCAAAAATAGGAGGCATATTGTAATCATAACTAATTTTAGCCTCAATAGTAGGTGAACTGAAAATATTATACCCATCATCATAACCATCATAAACTAGAGGTTTGGTATCATCACAAGCTAGAGAGCAACTATTTCGCAAAGCATATTCTTCAAACATATCATCATAAGAAGGAACATCACATATGGGAGATAAAATATCATCAGAGCAAATTTTCTCCACTAAAGCTGGGGAACTAAAAATATCATGCTTAACAAAACCAGCTTCCCCAAGCTTAGACTTTTCTATAGCATTAGCAACAACGGTGTTCAAAGCATTCATACTAACAACACTATTAGCATGCAAATTAAGCTCCAAAGGTTTTTCCATTTTCTCTTCAAACACTTCATATCTAAACTCAGGAAAAAGACTACAGAACTCTTTGTTTTCCATTAAGCCTAACTAGTGAAAATAAAAACAAGAAACAAAAAGATGTAATTGCAGAATCTAAAGGAAATAACTTCGAGCACTCGAACAGGAGGATGCGAGTACCTTTTACCTTACCTCCCCGGCAACGGCGCCAGAAAAGAGCTTGATGTCTACGCACTTCTATTCTTGTAGACACTTGTTGGGCCTCCAAGTGCAGAGGTTTGTAGAACAGCAGCAAGTTTCCCTTAAGTGGATCACCCAAGGTTTATCGAACTCAGGGAGGTTAGAGGTCGAAGCTATCCCTCTCAAACAACCCTGCAATTACGATACAGAAAGTCTCTTGTGTCCCCAACACACCCAATACACTTGTCAGATGTATAGGTGCACTAGTTCGGCGAAGAGATAGTGAAATACAAGTGGTATAGATGATTATAAGTAGCAAACGTGATGTGAAATAAATATCGCTGCGAGCAAACAAATAACAAAATAGCAAGTAAATGGTGTGCAATGCTTGGAAACAAGGCCTAGGGATCATACTTTCACTAGTGGACACACTCCCAACAAATATAACATGACTGAACAAATAAAATAACTACTCTTCACTATAGTACTCTGAATTACTCTCCTATTGAATAACACTAATCATTGCGTAGTGGCTACAGAAGCACCCCTTAAAGTTCATCAAGTACTTGACAAACACCACTCATAGAGATATCCAAATCAGATCACAACTCAAGATAGATATCATTGCAACTTAGACCAAGTACTAACACGGTGCACACACTGTCACCGTTACACCATGAAAGGAGGAATAGATCACTCAAACTATCATAGCAATAATTATTCTCATAATCCACAAGAGATCACAATCATAGCCTAAACCAAGTACCACCATGATGCATGCACTGTCACCGTTACACCATAGCAGGAGGAATAGATTACTTTAACAATCACCACTAGAGTACACATAATATCTGAATAATAACATCTACTTGTTCAACATGATACAAAGCTCACGATCACATAAAGATCACATCATGGGAGAGAGAGGTGAACCACATAGCTACCGGTAGAGCCCTCAGCCCCGGGGATGAACTACTCCCTCCTCATCATAGGAGACAGCAAGGTTGATGGAGATGGCGGTGAGGTCGATGGAGATGGCGGAGACGGCGATGGAGACCGATGGAGATGGCTCCGGGGGCACTTCCCCGTCCCGGCAGGGTGGCAGAACAGAGAATTCTGTCCCCCGAAATTCGTCGGCGATGGCGGCGGAGCTGCGGAACTCTTTCTGGAAAATTGCCGAATCCCCTAGGGTTTTCTGTCCCGAGGCTTCATATAAGCGAAGGGGCAATGTCAGGGGTGGCCCCAGGCCTCCTCACACTAGGGTGGCACGGCCAGGGCCTGGGCCACGCCAGCCCTGTGTGAGGGTGGCCTGTGGCCCCTCTCCTTCCTCTCTTCGGATGTCTGGATGCTCCCGGGAAAAATAAGACTTCTGGCTTTGGTTTCGTCAAATTCCGAGAATATTTCGTGTGTATCACTTCTGAAACACAAAAACAGCAGAAAACAGGGAACTGGCACTGTGGCATCTTGTCAATAGGTTAGTTCTGGAAATCGCATAAAAGTGCCACTAAGTGTAACGAAACAATAGGCAAATGGTGTAAAAACAAGCATGGAGCATCAAAAATTATAGATACGTTGGAGATGTATCACTGGCCCAGCCGAGTTAAGTTATTCTGGCCCAGCCGGAGGGAAACTGATATCCCGGCCTGGCTTGGACATATCCCGGCTGGGCTTTAGTATGCCGGCCCAGCCAATGCATATTTCGGCTTCGGCTCCTTTAATCCGGCCCAACCTTGCTGTATAGCTGCTTTTTAATATCCTGCATATATAACTCAACATATATAACGTATATTAGACATACTTATAAGGGTACTTTGGTATACCCGGGGTTATATCCCCGACATTAGCCGCCGAGGCTGTGGGGGACTCATAGAGTCGCGCACAAGCTTTAACAAAATATACCAAAGTCCCAAACTTTCATACTCATAAGACCGATATACTGGCCTGCATAGGCCTATTTTATCTCATGCCATCACAAGCAATGTCCTGTTTGACATATATCTGATATGCTGGCTTTTATGGGTTATCTCAAAATACTATCGTGCCTTCTTTGGCTATATCGACATTTTGCCTCTTGGGCTATGTCTCATCGACATCGTCTACTTCGACAATGCCGGAATACTACTTTGCCTTCTTTGGCCATATCGATACTTTTCCTCTTGAACTATTTGCCTCCTAGGCTACTTTTGCCTCTTGTGCTTGCCTCTTGGGCCTCTCTTGCCTCTTGGGCTTGCCTCTTGGGCTACTTTGCCTCTTGGGCTGCTTTTACCTCTTGGGCTATTTTTGCCTCTTGGGCTACTTTTGCCTCTTGGGCCTCTCTTGCCTCTTGGGCTTGCCTCTTAGGCTACTTTGCCTCTTGGGCTGCTTTTGCCTCTTGGGCTATTTTTGCCTCTTGGGCTACTTTTGCCTCTTGGGCTTGCCTCTTAGGCTACTTCAACATGTTGCCACTTGGGCCATGTCTTATTGACATTGTCTGCTTTGACAATGCCGGTATACTAATATGCCTCTTGGGCTGTGCCATCGCTAGGCACTTGTTAGTATGCAAAATGATAAGTTATGTTACTATGCCAAACCGGATTACTCAGTTAACCAGATATGATAAGGGATATGATATTTGTTAGCTTTGAGATCAGTGTCTCGATATATTACTGAGCCAGAATTGGCGATAACTGAAGGGATCATAGAATGTCGTGATATGCTGGCATGCCGAAATAAACGGCGATATGAGTTATTGATAGATGCCTTGATATGCTGGCGAACCGAAATAAACGGTGATTGGGGTTTTTGGTCGATGCCATGATATGTCGGCATACTGAAATTTTGCTCATGCCATGATATGTCGACACACTAAAATTCATATGACTCAAGATATTATTTAATAGCCTGATGTGCTAACAAACTGAAATACCTGAGACCTGAGATATAAACTGAAGCCATGGTAGTATAATAGTAATTTCTTCTCTGTAACGGCAATATGGATAGTCATAGCCGGATAATAGATATATATATATATATATATATATATATATATATATATATAATGAGATATCCCACGTGCTCTGCAGTCATACTAAAAAACATAGCAATGGTCATAGCATTTGACATATTGCAATCTAGCATATGGAGTTTGACATATAGCATATAGCATTCGGCATATAACTCTTGAAATAAAACACTGGGCATATAGACTGAGATTGACACTTAGCAACTGATATTGACATGTAAGCTAACTTGGCAACTCATAGTAAAGATTTGGCACTCATGTGCCGGCATATAAATGCAGGTATACTGTAACTGACATGCGAGATTTAACACAGAGCATGCGGAAACTGGTACTGAGATAGGCACATAACCTGATATGATAGTAAACTTACAGTAGCTAGCTAGCATATGGTACTCAACATATAAAACTTGGCACATGAGACTCGGCATACGACAGGCGGCATATAACATATAGCATATGGTAAAAAATAGATACTGTCGATGGATTTCGTGTCGCAAGAACACGGGGTACCACGCGACGGACCCAAGGATTCGAACGCAGGGGGCTGAACGTGTGAGATCTTGGATCGCAACGAAACACGGTGACGGAAGCCTCGATTGTCGGACGCGCAACGCACTGCAGAGAGGGAGACCGAGCTTTACCCAGGTTCAGGGCCCTCGTGGTGAGGTAAAACCCCTACTTCCTACCTTCTTGTATTGCAACGCGACACCTCGCGAGGAGTACAAGGCCTTGGTTACAAAGCTCTAGTTGGCCAGAGGTTGAAGAACCTGCGTGCCCAACTACCAGCTTGAAGAAGATGAAGACTTGATTGGATCCGATCCCCTGCTAAGGGGTGGCCTCTCCCTCCTTTTATAGCGCCAAGGTCCTCCTTCCCCTTATCTTCTTGGGGAAGGGGTTGCCACACACGGCCAAGGAGGGAGGACAGCTGTAGACTATGCTCTTCTGTAGACTTGGTCTTCGTAGGGTAGTGGCGCCGGTCCACAGGAGTGGGTGGAGGAGGCTGACGTCCTCCTCTGGCGCCCTGCACCGTCCACGCCATATTTAGGGGGGTGGCCAACTGCCACTGTGCCGCTTTGGGCAGGCACAGAGAAAGTTGGTCTCCTCCCTGTCGGGGGTAGCGTGGGCGGTACGCGGTCTTCTGCCCGCTAGCTTCTTGCTCTGCACGCCAATCGTGCTGAGCTGGCGTAGGCGTGCGTCCTCTCCTCACCAGCAGGGGCTCGTGAGGAGGTCTTCCGGTCCTTAGCGGTTTCTGTCGTCGTTCTCCTCACGAGGCGCCTCCTCGCGAGGGTCTTCTCC
Source organism: Dactylis glomerata (assembly GCA_007115705.1). Lineage (NCBI taxonomy): Eukaryota > Viridiplantae > Streptophyta > Magnoliopsida > Poales > Poaceae > Dactylis > Dactylis glomerata. Next base: position 229,283 of record QXEO01001522.1, read on the forward strand.
GTAGCGAAGATTATTGATTCTCCCCTAGGCTGAAGATGGGCCGATGACGGGGCCCAGGAGCAGGTGGACCGGGATACCCCGGTATCCAGAACACCGACAGTAGCCCCCGGGAGCCCGGCCCACACCGCGCCCTCTTGAGGAAGCGAAGGGTCGGGGGCCCCCGAAGCTGCTGGGCCCTCCAACAGCACGCGTCAACCGCGCGGTCAGAGGTCCATGTGAAGAAGCGGAGATCGTGGGCACGTGGCACCCTCGCAACTGGCGGAGCGAGGCGGCGTGGGGGTCGTGCGTAGTGGGGCAACAGGCGTTTTTCGAACCGTCGCGTCAAGGCCGATGCTTCGGAAACCGCGCCCTGGCTGCCCCCCTTAAAAGCTTGGCAGAGAAGGCTCCTTCCCCTTCCACATAGCACACCGCCGCCGCCACTTCCCTGTCGAAGATCTTGAGCACCAAATCCCTTCTAGCTTCCAATCTTCCCGCTGCACCTCGCCCCCACCCAGAGCAATGGCACCGCGCCGGGCCATCGGAGCAGCGAGGTCTTCCGGAGCGGCGCCGCGACCGGCGGCGCCCCTGCTTGAATCCCGCATCAAGAGCAGCCGCGAGCTCCAGACCGTCCGAGAGATGGTCGGGAGCAGCAAAAACGAGTGGGGCGCCACCCGCATCTGGCACGGCCGCGCGCCGCGGGACACTCTGTCCGCGACGGCGCAGCCCTTTTTCCTCTTCTCCGTCTTCGCCGGCCTGCTGCCGCCATTCTCCCCCTTCTTCCTGGCGATCCTGGAGACTTACGGGATCCAGGCCATCCACCTGCATCCCAAGTCCGTCACCTTGCTGGCGGTCTTCGCCTACGCCTGCGAGGCCTGGATCGGCATCAAGCCGTCGGTGGCGTACTTCCGCCACCTCTTCTCCCTCCGGTCCTCTGGGCTCAACCAGAGTTCCGGATGCGTCTCCTTCATCGCCACCGCCGGGACAGAGGGCGACTTCATCGACCTGAAGTGGATGAAGAAAGTCGAGGACTTCCGGAGCCGCTGGTTCTTCATCGACATCCTCGAAGAATCGGAGCTCTTCCTCGTGACGGGGATCCCTCCCGTCAAGCTCACCACCTGGGCCAGCGAGGCCCTGCCGGAGGAAGCCCTGAAGACGCTCCGCCCACGGATCCGAGATCTCCGGAAGGCCGGTGTTACAGGGACCATGGTTGGGGTGGAGTTTGTTACCTGACGCATCGCCCCCCTGCAGGACCACCGCCGGGAGATCTGGAGGCACAGGTCCGGAGACAACCTCAGGCTCCACATCGGCGAGCTCAACGCCGACGCTCGGGAGGAGGTAATACGAGCCTTCTTCTCTTCTGCTACCATCCCCGCCATCCCGCGCAATGCCCTCCCAATTTATTGCCTGGGCGCTCGGGAGATCAGTCGCGCTATGGCGGGGGTCTTGAAGTTCAATGCCTGGGGTCCGTTCCTTGTCGATGGCGTCGTGCCTGGTCCCCTCCCGAGTGCGCCAGCGGCAAGCTTGGAGCAGGACTCGGCAGCTCGGGGAGCGGGGCCCTCGGCCTCAGGAGACGACGACGACAGTGACGACGACGCGGAGTCCGGTGGGCGGCTGGTCCGCCGGAGGCGTCCTGAGGGCACCGTGGTGCTCTCAGATTCCTCCGACGACGACTCCTCCTCGCCAGACCAGCCCACCGGGGAAGATGCCGACGCGTCCTCCTCACGAGACCTGGAGGAAGAGGGGCGCCGAGCCCGCCTAGAAGCGGAGCGCCGCTCCAAGTTCAACGATGAACGCGCCAGCCGGAATCCCGAGGCCGGGACCTCCCGAGGGAAGAAACCGGCGGGCGAATCCTCCGCGCCCCCGCCCCCACCTCCCTCCCTCCCGAGCAAAAGAGGATGGGTGGAGCGGGACGCCTCGTGAGTATTCCTGCACAAAGATCTTACCTTTTGCCTTACCTTTCTCTGACCTCATTCTTCCCCTTCCTTTCCAGGGATGCCGAGGAGAAGAAGGACGAGAAGAAGAGGAGGAAGAAGAGAAAGACTAGCCAGACCACGCCGGGTCCTGACCCGGCCGCCACAGCCACACCGACGACGCCGCCGCGTGCCGCCGGAGAAGAAGAGGACCGTGCGTCCGCGGACGCGCAGTCCGCCCTGGGAGCCACCGCGGCTCCCAGCACGACCGAGCCCCCTAGCGCGGGGGGCACACCAGAGACCACGGGGGCAGCTCCTGCTGCCCCCTCTGTAGCCAGCACTTCCACTACTCCGGAGGCACCTCCGGCAAGAAACGCCGCACCGCCCGGCTCGGGAACAGCCCCCGAGCCCAGCGGCGAGAAGAGGACGGCTTCCACCGCGCCTGAGCCCTCCAGGGCTACATCGCCTCCCCTGCCGGAGATACTGGGGAGGCCCGCGAGGATCGCCGCCGAGCCCCACGCCGCAGACCCATGGGCGAGGGTGCTCGCGGCTGCCACCGGCGCCCTCCGCGATGAGGTTGCCAGGGCGCGCTCTGCCGAGGAGGCGCGCATCGAGGAGGGCTGGGCCCTCCTACACCAAGCCACAGAGAGATGCCGCCTCCTGGACCAGCGCGCCGCCGAGCGCCACGAGCGGGCGAGGAAGGAGGCGGAGGAGATCCGCGCCAGCGCGGTCGAGGAGGCCGAGGAAGCTCTGGCGAACGCCAGGGAATCGGCGAGGGGAGTCCTGGCCAGGGCGCACGAAGAGGCCATGAAGATTGTCTCCGAAGCGCGCCAAAAGATTCCCCCCACCGTCGGGCCTCCCAACCCAGCCTTGGCTGGGGAGGAGGCCAAGCGGGCGGCTCAGCACCTCCTGGACCAGGCCAGGACGAACGCCGACGGCCTTCTCGCCAACGCCCAGCGGAGGCTGGAAGAGGTCGAGGACCGGGAGGCCCTCCTCCACGCTCGTGAGGAGAGCGCGGACTCCCAGGCGGAGAGCCTGAGCCTGCAAGAGGCTGGGCTCGCCGTCCGAGAAGCAGAGGCTCGCGAGCGCGAGCGGGGACTCCGCCTCCGAGAGGAGCAGCTCCAAGCCCTCGAGGACCGACTCAACAGGGAGCGGGAGGCCCTGGAGAGCCGGGAGGTGATGACCAGCCAGACCACCGCCGAGCTGGCTCGGCAACAGGAGGCGCTGAACCAGCGCGAGGCTTCCCTCCAGGCGAAGATGGACCACATGCTGAACCAGCGACGGGTCAACCTGGAGCAGGAGTTCGAGCGGAAGCGCAAAGAGACCACCGAGGCGTGCCGCGCGGACTTCCGCTCAAAAAACGATGCCGCCCTCCTGATGTACAAGCAGAAGCGCGAGACCCTGGAACGCCGGGTCCGCGACATGGAGGTCGTGCTGAAGGGAGCGCAGGAGGTGCGCCAGGGCGCCGAGCGCGCCCTTGCTGAAGCTGATGCCACCATCGCCTCGCTCCGGCGTGACGTGCAGAGGCTGGAGGAGGAGAACTCGGCGTCGGCTCTGCAAGGCGTGGAGATGGCCGGAGAACTCCAGGAGCTCAGGGACGCTGAAGAGGAGGCAAACGTGCTGCGGAGGCAGCGGGTGCAGATGTTCCGCGGGTTCTCAGCCCGCGTCATGGCGGCGGCGCACCGCGTGGGAATCCATGGGCTGAACCTGCCCACCATCCCTGAGGACGAAGGGTCGATCATGCTCTTCTTCAGCCAGCTGGCTGAAGAGCTGGACGGCGCGTCGGCGAAGGTCCTGGAGCTCATCGACGCCGAGTGCCGGGAGCTGCTGGAGCTCGCGGGAACGAGGATCTTCTCCAACATCCAGCGCCTCCGCCCCGACCTCAACCTAGAAGAAGTACTGCGGAGGCCGCCGCCCCCGCCACCCGGAGCTCCTGACCGCGCGGCGGAAGCCAGGGCAGGGCGGTTGAACTTCGCCCTTCGACGGCTACAGGCCCTCTACGCCCGCCCTGGAGCGTCCGCCCCGAGCTCCTCTAGCGGCGAGGCCTCCGGCTCCACAGAATCCGGCAGCGAAGAGGCGACGGACTCCAGCGAGGGGACGTCCTCAAGCTCCAGCGATGGCGCCGACGACGACGGGGGCGACGCAGCGGTCGCCCAGTAAGCTCCTCTTAGACCTTCCCCAGAAGAACTGGGTTAGCTGCACACTTTGCAGCTGTCAGACATTGCCCTGCTGGGCCAGTTTAAGTTGTAATCGTACTTAAGGCGTTGATCACCAAATGGTCCTTGTTTGCACCCTTGCACATATTTCCTTGTCTCGCCTTTGTCTGGGGAATGCTCTACGCCGTTCGGGGGCCAGCCTCCGAGCGGGACAACAGCCTAACGCTTAGTATGCAGCTCGTGGTGCAAGGCTAGCGGGCACTGGCGCTCCAGAGGTGACTGTAATGGCATACAGGACTATCTCCCTGCAGCCCCCCAGGCGTCCAAGCACAACAAAGGCGATCCCAGGAGAAGAGACACAAGGCCGCAGACAGGGACAGCAGGAAACTTAGAGAAATCTACACAGATTGTGCGACTCTCACGCGCTCATGCGCCTTCGTGCGAGTGTCGCTCGAGAGGAGAGAGCACCATGGATCGTATGAGGTGACTGTAGCGGGTCCCTTCCCGAGTCAGAGCTCGATCCGTTCTGGGTTTTGCGGGCCTGCTGTTTTCCGGGCGAAGGCCCTAGCGCGGACATCGTGCTCTGGCTCTTTCTCAAAAGGCAGTCGAGCGAAAACTCACGTTCGCGTTAAGCCGCAACCAGCGGACCTCGCGAGGCTGGCGAGACCAAGACTCGCGACTCCAGGCAGTTTCTACAGATTAGAAAGGATTAATGGCGAGTGAAGCTGCTGTTACACTTTGTTCCTTGCGCAGATGAAGTACTCCGTTTCCTCGGCGAAGGCAAGAGGGTGACGACTCTTAAGCCCCCTTGCCCTATCCTCATGCTCCTGGGGACGGGGCCATCGAGGACGGCGTAGGCCTACGCGTCCCCTGGCTCAGGTCCCAAGGATGCGTATCTGTCGAGGAAGCGCTCGCAGAGGTCCCTCCAGGACGAGATGGACCTTGGCGGTAGCCCGCAGAGCCACCGGCGAGGCTTTCCCTTTGAAGCCATCATGAACCAATTGGCCATGACACGCCCATCGCCCCCAGCCGCCCGAACACTGGCCGCATATTGCCGTAGGAACTCCACGGGATCGGAGGTCCCATCGTAACGCGCGTCAGTGTCCGGCTTGAAGCGAGGCGGCCATGCCGCATGACGAAGGGGCCCAGCGAGCGCCGCGAAGCCCCCAAAGCCGATGTCGCCGACCTCTGGCTCGCCCTCTCCGATGGCCTCCAGGCCATCGAGGACTTGGAGACGTTCTCGGCGACGACTTGCGTAGACAGCGCGAAGGCCAAGACGGTGATGACGATCGTCACCCATGTCGACGCAGATCTTGAAGAAGACACACCACAGCCCCCTACCTGGCGCGCCAAATGTCGATGGATTTCGTGTCGCAAGAACATGGGGTACCACGCGACGGACCCAAGGATTCGAACGCAGGGGGCTGAACGTGTGAGATCTTGGATCGCAACGAAACACGGTGACGGAAGCCTCGATTGTCGGACGCGCAACGCACTGCAGAGAGGGAGACCGAGCTTTACCCAGGTTCAGGGCCCTCGTGGTGAGGTAAAACCCCTACTTCCTGCCTTCTTGTATTGCAACGCGACACCTCGCGAGGAGTACAAGGCCTTGGTTACAAAGCTCTAGTTGGCCAGAGGTTGAAGAACCTGCGTGCCCAACTACCAGCTTGAAGAAGATGAAGACTTGATTGGATCCGATCCCCTGCTAAGGGGTGGCCTCTCCCTCCTTTTATAGCGCCAAGGTCCTCCTTCCCCTTATCTTCTTGGGGAAGGGGTTGCCACACACGGCCAAGGAGGGAGGACAGCTGTAGACTATGCTCTTCTGTAGACTTGGTCTTCGTAGGGTAGTGGCGCCGGTCCACAGGAGTGGGTGGAGGAGGCTGACGTCCTCCTCTGGCGCCCTGCACCGTCGACGCCATATTTAGGGGGGGTGGCCAACTGCCACTGTGCCGCTTTGGGCAGGCACAGAGAAAGTTGGTCTCCTCCCTGTCGGGGGTAGCGTGGGCGGTACGCGGTCTTCTGCCCGCTAGCTTCTTGCTCTGCACGCCAATCGTGCTGAGCTGGCGTAGGCGTGCGTCCTCTCCTCACCAGCAGGGGCTCGTGAGGAGGTCTTCCGGTCCTTAGCGGTTTCTGTCATTGTTCTCCTCACGAGGCGCCTCCTCGCGAGGGTCTTCTCCGTAGCGAAGATTGTTGATTCTCCCCTGGGCTGAAGATGGGCCGATGACGGGGCCCAGGAGCTGGTGGACCGGGATACCCCAGTATCCAGAACACCGACAGATACTACACTTGACACAGCAAATAGCAACAGTGGTCTCTATGCAAGGTGGTACTCATAGCATTTGGCATATAAACAGACATACTGAACTCAACATTTCAACTGGCATACTAACTATAGCACTGTAGCAGATATACAGGTTGATATATGCAAAGATATAAAACTTGACAAGGCAACTTGCTTACAGTAACAGACCTAAGTCTAAGATATGAGATATCCTCTAAGTCATAGAACTTGACACGCTATTATTGGCATACAAAGCCGGCATATACCATGCCAATATAAAACTTTGCACAAGACTGTAGACATACAAAATGATACTGACTATACTATTTGCAGCAGGCATATGTAGCAATTGGCATATAAACAGACATACATGAGAAATACTGAGAAGCATGTGCGCTAGCATGTAAACTAATTAAACTTGAACAGTTGCACAGTATTGGCTGGCTAGGCTCATGCCTAGCCCCCGAGTTAATTTTTACACTAAAGAGACACTAATTTTCAGGTAAGCTGGCTAGGGTATGGAGCAAACCAGCATAGGTACTTACTGGCATGTACCGTTTGAAGAAGATCGAAGTACCTGCAGTCAGATTGGCAAAGCGAGTCGGTCGCAGGCCACGCCGGCTCACAGCCTCGGCCTGGGCAGCGTTGGGGCAAGGGCCCGCCGCGGTTGCCTGGCCCGCTGGCAGAGAAGCCGGCCTGGCAGGCTGCTGCGCCGAGGCCGCGGCCCAGCTGAGGCCCTTCGGCCGGACTGCCCGGGAAACCGGCCGAAGCCGAATGACGAAGAAACCGAGGCCCAGCCGGGGCCCAAAGGCGAGGCAGGGTCCAGCCTGACCCGGCCAAGCACGGGAGCGGGATGCTGGCCCAGCTAAGCCTGCCAACTCGGCCCAGGCGAGCCAATACCGGCCAGGGCGGCCGAAGATGCTCCGGAGAGGCCAGATCCGGCCCAGGAACCGCATGTTCCGGCCTGAGAAGGCCGGAATAGATAAATACCGGCCCGTAGACGCGAATTCCGACCAGAACATATTTATGCCGGCCAGGGGAGTTATATGCCGGCCCGGGGAATGCTGAAGTCGACCCCAGACCCATATATGCTGGCCTGGACATAAATATGCCGGCCAGGACATAAAATATGCCGGCCAGGACATAAAATATGCTGGCCGGATGAAATCGAGCGTCGGCCCGGAGATGCCGATGTAGGTCCGGGATAGCCGTATGCCGGCCTGGGCGAGTTGAGGTCAGCCCGGGAGGTTGAAGAAGACCTGCAGTGCTCGGAGGCGATTCTGATGTCAAGCCCCCGAGCAGATGAAGAAAATCCCGTTCGGATGTACTCCTACCAGCGCCTTGATTAGCCCCACGGTGGGCGCCAAATGTCGTCGTGGTGAACGAGCATATGCCATGGGATGGCTTAAGTTGGGGCTAAACGTACACTGATGGATCCGGAGGAGGGAAGGCGCGGTAGAGACCGCGCACAGGGCACACTGCTAACACACCAAGCTACCCAGGTTCGGGGCCCTCATGAGGAGGTAACACCCCTACTCCTGCATGTCTGATCTATATGAGCTACACATGAGATCTACAATGGTGCTCCTTGAGCTATTCATCTGGCCTATCTAAGGCTGCACTGGGCAGGAGCTAAAGAGCTAGTGCTACAGAGCTCCCATGGAGCGAGAGAGAATGAGCCTCCTTCGGAGGCTGGGGTGATCGTTCCCCCTGGTGCCCCTTATATAGGGAGCCCAGGGGACAAGGGATGCCCCACATAACACTATGCACACACTGTAGCTGAGTTTGACTACTGGGGTCTTGTCAGCACTGTAGTCTGCATCAGCACGGTACCGTCCTCGGTACTGTGCACTGCGTCATGGCCATGGGCTAGTCCCATCGATGTCTATACTTGGTGTCCTTGGCTTCATCTTCTAGCGTCTGTCTTCAGGATCTCCATGTCATCAGTCCTATCCTCCTCCTGAGGATAAGACTGACTAGGAGAGGAGGAGTATGCTGGTCTGAGGCAAGGGGCGTCCCAAGACCAGCATACGATGATGGAGGATGTGCCAGTTCGAGCCTAGAGGCATCCCAGAACTGGCACAAGGCGATGGAGTCGATGCTGAATGATGAAAATGATCCGGAGGGAGTAAATCTCGGCCCTGGAGAGTAATAATCCGGCCTGGAGGGAGATAATCCAGCCTGGGCCAGGGAATCCCGGCCTGGCCCGGCCGGAACAGTGCATCTATGGCGGCCTAGCCGGAATACTACAGTCCGGCCCAGCCGGGATTAAGTAAAGGCGGCCTGGGAAGAAATCCCGGCCAGGCCAGATCCTCCTGATCCAGCCCAGCCGGGGCGCGGCAGAGAAGGAGGCCCAGCGGGGCGCGGGCGAGCGGAAGGAGGCAGCCAAGCCGGGGCGCTGGCGCAAGGCCCAGCCGGGGGCTGCAGGCGCCGGCCCAGCCTGCGCCGGGATGGAGAGGCAGCCCACCCCGATGCTGGTGCCAGGGCGGGACGCTGGCCCAGCCGGCGTTGGAGATGACCCGGCCCAGCTGGAGGAGGGATGCTGGCCCAGCCGAGTTAAGTTATTCCGGCCCAGCCGGAGGGAAACTGATATCCCGGCCTGGCTTGGGCATATCCTGGCTGGGCTTTAGTATGCCGGCCCAGCCAATGGATATTTCGGCTTGGGCTCCTTTAATCTGGCCCAACCTTGCTGTATTGCTGCTTTTTAATATCCTGCATATATAACTCAACATATATAACATATATTAGACATACTTACAAGGGTACTTTGGTATACCCGGGGTTATATCCCCGACAAGAAGAGACCGCGCCTCACCTTGCGGATGCGGCGTGGAACGCCGCCGACGTCGACATCGTCCTCTGGATCTACGGATCCATCTCCGACGAGCTGCAGGACGTCATCCTCACGGCGGACAGCACCGCCTACACCGCCTGGCAGGCGCTCAAGCACTTCTTCACGGAGAACGCCGAGGGGCGCGAGATGTACCTCGACAAGGAGTTCCAGAACACTGTGCAGGGCGACAAGGATGTGGTGTCCTACTGCCGCAAGATGAAGAGCATCACCGATCAGCTCTCCGATGTTGGTGCGCCCGTCTTCGACAAGAAGCTCACGCTGCGTCTCATCGCTGGACTCGACAAGCGCTTCAAGATTCAACAAGAACTCCTCGAGGGCATGAAGCCCTTCCCCACCTTCATGCAGGCCCAATCCCGGCTTCAGCTCGCCGAGAAGAAACTCCAGTCCGAGGCGCAAGCACCTCCTCAAGTTCTGCACGCCAACGACAACGGAGGCTCCGGCTTCCGTTTCAACGGAAATTGCTACTCCTGCGGTGTGTCAGGCCACATGGCCCGTAACTGCCCAAGCGGCGGTGATCGCGGCGGCGGCTATCAAGGAGGGCGCGGTGGCGGCCAGAACCAGGGATGCGGCAACAACTACTACGCGCCCCGCAACGACCAGCAGTATGGTCGCGGACGCGGCCGCGGTGACAATGGCGGGCGCGGCGGCTACCAGCAGGGAGGATACAACCAGGGTGGCAACTTTCCACCATACTAGCAGCAACAAGGCCATGGCGGCGCGCCCTCTGGGTACCAGCAGCCCCGCCAACTGCAGTGGGTGCCGCCCAATGCCACCGGCGTCCTCGGCCCGCGCCCTGGTCAGCACTCACAGGCGTACAATATGATGTACTCCAACCCTGCGCCGCCCATGCAGCCGATCTTTGCCCCTGCTCAATCCTTCGACTACTCGGCAATGTTCAACTCGGCCCCCAGCAACGTCAACAATCTTCAGGGCCCCGAGAACTGGATCGTCGACTCCGGCGCGACCACACACATCACCAACAGTGCTGGTAAGCTCACCTCGTCTCATTTCCCTACACACGTTAATTCTCATAGCATTGTAGTTGGCAATGGGTCTAGTATGCCTATCTATTCTGTTGGTTCTACTCGCCTCACTAATCGCCCATTTTACCTTAATAATGTTCTAGTTTCTCCTGCCATCATCAATAACATCATCTCTGTACGCAAATTCACCCGTGATAATTCTTGCTCAATTGAATTTGACCCCCATGGCTTCTCTGTGAAGGACCTAGCAACGCAGAACATCCTCCTTCGCTCCAGTAGCAGCGGCGAGCTCTACCCCTTCTTTGGTGATCTCCAGTCTCCCGAAGCAGCTCTCTCCGTCACCACCACACGTGAACTCTGGCATCGTCGGCTTGGACACCCTAGCGCTGATAGTCTCTCCCATATTTCTCATACTTTCCCTCAACAATGTAATAAATCTAGCATCAAGTCTCCCTTGTGTGAGGCTTGCCAATTAGGTCGCCAACCCCGGCTTTCTTTTCCCACCTCCTCTTGTTTTACTACTTTACCATTTCAATTAGTTCATTGTGATCTTTGGACCTCCCCTCTCACAAGTTTTTCTGGCTATGATTATTATCTTATTGTGTTAGATGATTATTCTCACTATTCTTGGGCATTTCCACTTCGCAATAAATCTGACACGACTCTTACTCTTCAACGTTTCTTTGCCTATGTTAAAACTCAATTCAATAAAATTATTCAATTTGTGCAATGTGACAATGGAGGTGAATTTCTTAACACAGAACTTCGTTCATTCTTTTCAGCTAATGGTGTTTCGTTTCGTCTCTCTTGTCCTCATACTTCTCCGCAGAATGGAAAAGCCGAATGCATGTTGCGCACCACCAATGACGTCGTCCGCACCCTTCTTGTCCAAGCAAACCTTCCCCCTAGATTTTGGGTTGAGGCACTCCACACTGCAAATCACCTCATCAACATACGCCCCTCTCGCACAATTCACCACGACACACCCTATCATCGCCTCTTTGGTCGATATCCCACATACTCCCATCTCCGCACATTTGGATGTCTGTGCTATCCCAACCTTTATGCTACCACTCATAACAAACTTCATCCTCGGTCTACTCGCTGTGTCTTCCTTGGCTATCCACGAGAACAGAAGGGCTATCGCTGTTTTGATCTCTCCACACGACGTGTCATAGTCTCCCGGCATGTTATTTTCGACGAAAGTGTCTTTCCCTACTCTCCCCCTCAGCCAGACACACCGCCAGCTGCATCTACCCCTACCACAGAAAATCCCCCCAGCATCCACTCTGGGATCCGTTTCCTACCATCACCTGATCGTGCCCCGCCCTCGGGATCCACGCGGATCGAATCTGCCTCACCTGCCACACCACCTGACGCACATGCCCCGACGCCTCAATCATTAGACACAGGGGGATCTCCCTCGTCTGCCGCTCCTGTCGGCCACACCCACCCACCACCCACCACTCCGTCGCCGCCACGTCACAATGGACTGCCCCCTCGCGCTGCTCCCGTACGTCCACCCGAGGATGCCCACCAAATGCGCACCCGAGCTAAATCCGGTTATTTGATGCCACGAAAATTATTTGACCTATCTGCTACTGTTTCCACCACTAAAATCTCGCCAATTCCTTCTTTTAGGCAGGTATTAAAAGACCCAAATTGGCATGCTGCGATGCTTGATGAATTTAACGCGTTGTTACGGAATGACACTTGGTCTTTGGTTCCTTGTCCTGCAGGTGCTAATTGTTGGTCTAGACCCGGCAGTACCTTCGCCGGGACGATCCGTCGATACAACCTGCAACTGGACTCCCGTGGGGAGTGTCTCCACGCCAAGCTGAGCTGCATGCTCGTACGCATGCTCCTGGCTCGCCTGGTCGCTCGTCCTCTGGACTGCATGAAGTCTTCCCGTGCACACCTCCCTGGCACCGCGTGGCACCAGATGAGCTCGCATGCGGGGAGCTGCCCCAGCTAGCGCTAGAACTGCTCACCCCTTGGCCGGTTCCGCCGCGCGCGCGTGTCCCGCATGGACTGCCTGGCGCGCGCCCTGCAGCGCTCGACGAGTTCCCGCTGCGCGATCCACGCGCCCCGCGCTCGTCCGCTTGCGAAGCGACTCCGCGTGACGCTCCGTCTTCCGTATGTCGGCGCCCTGTTCAGCAAATAGACGGCCGTACTGACCGCCTCGCCCCAAAACCTGCCCGGCATGTCTTTGCTCTTCATCATGCTGCGTGCCATGGCCACCACGGTTTGGTTCCTCCTTTCCACAACACCGTTTTGCTGCGGTGAATATGGCGCGGTGAGGTACCGCTGGATCCCGTGAGCTTCACAAAACGCCTTGAATTCATTGGAGTTGAACTCACCACCCCGGTCGGTACGGAGGGCCTTTAACTTGGCCTCGGCCTCAACCTCGGCCGCCATCTTCACGATCCGGAATGGTTGCAAAGCTTGATCCTTCCTCTTCAGCAACACAACCCACATGTATCTACTGAAGTCGTCGACGATGAGCAAGAAATATTGTTGGCCCAGACCCGGCAGTACCTTCGCCGGGACGATCCGTCGATACAACCTGCAACAAATACGCTTGTCGAGTAACTTCCGACAAAACCTCCACAGAGACGCGCACGTACGTAGACGTCAAGTTCCGCCGATACGCTCGTACACAACAACCAGATCAGCTAGCTAGCTAGCACGCAAGCCTTGGATCGATTAAGCTAGCACTTGATCGATACCAATCAGCTAGCCTCAACACAGCACACGAAAACACGATCGATAGCCAAAGGCCCGTGTCGGACCTTGTTGATTTTATTACTCAGCTCACAACGTTACAACGTAGCTATTACAAGCATATATATACTAGGCAGTCTACCGACTCAAACTAGTCCAAACCGCTACTAACTCCTACTCGTATACATGCAGGTTACTACTTGTACACGGAGCGTCACGAAGCACACCGACGTCATATTGACGACGGGCTACGGACGTGATTATTGCTAACACTAATGTGGTCATGGGGAAGTGGATTTTCCGTCACAAGTTGAACACCGACGGCTCTCTCGCTCGGTACAAAGCTCGTTGGGTGGTACGAGGATTCACTCAAAAAGCCGGCGTTGACAATGGGGAAACTTTCAGTCCCGTGGTGAAACCTGCAACCATTCGTGTTGTTCTTGCCCTTGCCACCTCTCACAATTGGGCAATTCATCAACTAGACGTTCAAAACGCCTTCCTCCACGGTAACCTTCAAGAAACTGTCTACTCATAGCAGCCTTCCGGTTTTGTCGATCCCCACATGCCTCATCATGTTTGCCATCTTCGCAAATCTCTTTATGGGCTCAAACAAGCTCCACGCACGTGGTTTACTCGTTTCACCTCGTTTCTTGCTGTTCTTGGTTTTGTTGCCTCCAAATGTGACTCATCCCTGTTCATACTCCGGCGTGGCACCGAAATGGCCTATTTGGTTCTTTATGTTGATGATATTATTCTCACAGCCAGCCATTCCACACTCCTTCGGTCAATCATTTCAGCTCTCTCCTCCGAGTTCTCTATGACCGATTTGGGTGAGCTTCACCATTTCCTTGGTGTGAACGTGCAACGAAACCAATCAGGCTTGTTCCTCTCTCAACAGCAATATGCTCTTGAGATTCTTGATCGCGCCAACATGCTCCATTGCAATCCTCTGTCCACCCCGGTTGAGTCTCGCTCCAAACCTTCCCTCCATGACGGCGTCCCGTTAGCTGACCCGCCGTTTTATCGCAGCCTCGCTGGTGCCCTACAGTACCTCACACTAACCCGCCCTGATATCTCCTTTGCCGTTCAGCAGGTCTGTTTATTCATGCATGCCCCTACCACCGCCCATTTTCAACTTGTCAAACGCATCTTGCGATATCTCCGCGGCACCACTCATTATGGCCTTCAGCTCTACCGCTCCTCTTGTCGTGATCTCATCTCGTATAGCGACGCCGATTGGGCAGGCTGTCCAGACACCTGCAAGTCGACCTCTGGCTTTTGTGTCTTCCTCGGCGACAATCTTGTCTCCTGGTCCTCGAAACGGCAAGCCACAGTTTCTCGTTCAAGCACCGAAGCCGAATACCGTGCGGTGGCGAACTGTGTCGCCGAATCATGCTGGATGCGGCAACTCTTGGCGGAGCTTCACTGTCCGCCCCGGCGTGCTACGGTGGTGTACTGTGACAATGTCAGTGCCATGTACCTGTCCTCTAACCCGGTACAGCATCTGCGGACTAAACACGTGGAGATTGATCTACATTTTGTTCGTGACCGCGTCGCTCTCGGAGAGGTCAAGGTCCTTCATGTTCCTTCAGCATCTCAGTTCGCGGACGTCTTCACAAAGGGGCTCCCATCTTCAGTATTCAGCGATTTCAGAGACAGTCTGAACATCTTCCCGTCAGATGTTCCGACTGAGGGGGGGTGTTGAAGTGTACCTGTGTAACTCTATGTAACGTCTCTTATAACCAGTAGGCTTAGTCAAATAGGTGGTTAGATCTAGCTAGAAGATAGGCACGCCGTTGCCCCACGATGGCATGCCTCGGCCTCCTGTATATATATCTGTAACTGTCGTTGAGTAATGCAAGCGTAGAGAGTACAGAATTCAGCTCTGCATCTCTCCCCTTCCAATGTCAGCGGATCACCGCACGCGTCACCCGCCGCCACGCCAGCGGGACGAGAAGCAAGAACTGCGGCCTTCGTGCCGGCCTGATCCCCTCTCCCTCCCTGCAGGCTGCCCTGCAGACCAGGCAGTGCCCGGTGGCCATAGTGGCGACGAGTTCTACATTATGAACTCGAAGATTCTGAACCCTGAAACTACTGCCATCTGCTACTGTTAGAAGTCGAGTTTTATCTTCAGTTATTGTGCACGGCCATGTTCGCTCGATGCCCGTTAGATCGGGTGGACAAAGTTGAATGGTGTCAGCTAAGGGCCTCGTGCTCTTACTTTTTAATTTTTACCCTACTTCCAGTGATCATTCCTTCTAAACGAGGCTACCATACAAAGCTGTACTGGCAACCTTATCTCTTAATTAATAATATATGCAAGCAAGCTAGTAAGTATATGATAGTATAAGATCATCGCTCTCACGATTCATCTTCTTTCCACCGATCAATTAAAAGACCCAACTAACAAGTTGGTAACCTGAAAATGAATCTATGCTTTTATCTTCACAAACAATTTCAGACAGATAAAGAGTAGTACAAGAGGTGATCAAGTGCTCCAAGACTTTCAACTATATGCACTTGTTTGGAACTTACTGTTTCCTTTGTTTGTGAGTTCAGTTACTGCTAAATCTACCCATGTACCTAACTGAATCAAAAAACAAACGAAACTCCGCTTCCTTTCCATGATTGCCTTCTAGACTGGCACGCCGGCACAAGCGAGCGCTGAGTTTCGGGTCGCTTGCGTTCGTCTGATTCGGATGAAATCAGGTCTGAAGAAGGAGCCTACGCCGGGCAATCGTCATGTTTACATCAAAGTATCGCCTTCAGCTAACTTAATTTCGATGGATGCCCTTTACTCCTTTTATCTATTCTCCATGTTTTACCTAAATATATTCCGTGCACTTCTCCTTCCGTCGCTGTAGACGGATGTCCAATTTCTTTCGTTTTCATTCCTGTGTGTGCGATTGTGAGATGCCTTTTTAGGGCTACAGGCTGTGTGTGACTTCTCAAAGTCTTCAAAGATGCTCCCTGCAAAACAAGAGAGCTCTCTTGACATGTAATTTACACCATTGATTCTTACATCATGTCGTACTTGTAACAGGCCTACTGGTACAAATCTAAGATAGTTTTGAACCTTTCAAACTTGAGAAAGCTTGGTGCCGTCGATCGTAGGTGTATACAGGGACACAATTTTGCACGGCTAGTTTCGCTTTGCGGCTTAGACCGTCGAAACCCGAGGCTTGATGCTGATAGGTCATCACGATTTGTTGTCTGGCTTGGGATGGACGAGAAATCTCTCTTCTTCATGACAGCAAGCATAGCACGAGAGGTTCAGCCTCAGCAATCATCAAAAGGTAATAAAAGACTATTATATGGCTGGCAAGAGAGTAGCCGAGTTTTATTATGATTACTACCATCATCTTCAAGCCTTTGTACACCAGAGGAGCCTAGCTAGCTAGAGGAGCTGCTCTCCACTCTCTTGCAGCAACAGGATCATCATATTATTACATGGGAAATAGAAATGCATGCCGCCTGACGGAGTCTCGGATCGATGGAGCGAACTAGAAAACTAATTCCTACGGGCAGCGCAGGGGCAGCAGCCGTCCTAGAAGGTGGCGCGCCTCACCTAGAAGCTTCTAGAAGCCGTCAAGCTTGCTGGCAGCTCAGCAGCAGCTTTGTCTTCCTTCCTTGGAAGCTTTGCAGGAGCCTTCCACGTTCTACTTTCTACTTCCTCGGCTTGAGCATGTCACCGTCGTCCATCTTGGCGAACCGCCCTCGCACCCTCGGCTGGCTGTCTGCCAGAGCCTTCCTGCAGGCGTACTGCGACAGAGAATTGCAAATATTTATCACTCACTCGTCTTGCGTTTACCAGCCTTAATTAACACTTTTTAATGTTTTTTACATGTATGTACTTAAGTAGGAAAAACTACGTTTTTGTGTACCTTGATCTTTCTGCCAAAGTTCCTCTTGATCTTCTTCTTCCTGTACCTGGAGAGCTTCTGCTTCCTTTCCTCTGCTTTCAGGTCACTGATGGTCACAAGCCTCTCAACATTTCCTGAGTTCCCAGGCCGAGGGGTATTGGCACCAAGATTCTGTCAAAAGGGTAAAATTGCTAATAAGTAATCTTACCTTTGCAATATACAATATGCATTTACATGATATCCTACCTAAACACATAACAGGATGACATGTCATTTATCTACAAGTGCGAAATACTTCATGTCCAAGTAGCTACTGGTGAGTTTTGAGAGTAGGTGGTATATATGCTCTCCCCTGTATCAGCTAAAGCAGTGGCCATGTCATTTTAAGGGAAGGATGGCTTTGGGCAGAATTAGTAACATCTGAAATCACATCAGTAGCTAGCTAGTGCCATGTTCATAGCTTTACTTAACGGCCCTTTCTCTTGAGTAAAGCAATACACTGACAGATGACTGACTGCACTACATGTACATCTACAGTAAGTTCTGTCCAGTGCAATACAAAAGCAACACCTTTCTGGTTTGGTTTTTTGTACTTGGCGTCTCTTTTGTCGACAGCTGTGCTCTTCACTTGAGACACAACAAGAGCCAGCCAGTGCTTGTCACAATAATTCCCATATCTGTGTGGTTTTCTATAGTGCAGTGCAAGAGAGTGAAAAGAAAAGGATCATCGATCATGTCATACCTGGATGTCTCCCTCGCTGTAAGCCCTCCTGAGCCCGAACGCCGCCTCGAAGTCGAGCCCCTGGAAGTCCAGAAAGTTGGGCCTCACAGACCCGTTCATCCATTCCGCCGAGTTGAGGCACCCGGAGCTGACGCTCTTCTGCAGCGAGCACTCACCAGCAGCTGATGCTCGGATATCGCCTCCGGCAGGGACAACCTCTTCAACCTGCAGCATGGGGATCTTGACGTCGAGCAGCTCGGAGATGGTCTCCTCGATGGCCGACTTCTCCATGAGCTCCTTCTCGCACTCGTACAGCACCTCGCTCAGGCCCATGGATGAGGCCTTCATCGTGTCATCCATTGAGTCCATTGCGTTGTTGGACATCATCGAGATGGCGGCCGCGACCGGGTCGTCGAGGCCGAGCAGCGGCGGCTCGTCGATGATGGGCTCGGGAGCCTTGAACAGGTCTCCCTCTCCCAGGTCGTACTCCGATATCAAGGATGGCTGCCCCATGTCTCCCTGTTATTTTTCACATCAAAGATGACATGTCAGAGTTGAAGAGTAAGCTTGATTAACTTAAGTTAAAATGACAAACAAACAAACAAACAAACTTGATTTCTGGCACTCAAGATGAATTAAGCTACTTCATTTTGTACAAGTATCTTAGAAACTGAGTAACAGACATGGGCTAGGCAATTCACTCATATATTGAGTAAAAAGATAAGAGTAAAAAAAGCCATTTAGTTACCAGACAAGTGGTTTGTTGAGTGGGGACTGTGGGAGACGTGTTAAAGCTAGCTAGCAATATGTCTATGGCTACATTTGTTGTAGTGTAGCGCAGGTGGTCTGCTCATGCACATGTCAACTTACAGCAAGTCACTGTCATGCTAGTATGCTAGTAGCAGGACAGAGCATATACCGCTGCTCTTCACTGATGGACATGGGCATCTGATCAGCATCTTAGAAAACTCAATTTGGCAGCTAAAGGTGAAGTAATATCTCAGTACCGTGTGTGTGACTTTGAAAAGATTGTCGAGATTTGTGGCGAGAAGATTCAAGGCCAAAAGGGAAAGGAAAAGCTGTAGTCAGGAAGGTAGCTAGGGAAACCAGCAGCAATCCAATCCAACAGTGTAAGGTTCATCTCAGCGAGTCGTCTGAAATTTTTCCCTGCTTCCCATTGGTAGGATAGGAAGGATTTAGTATTTGGTAGCGGATGCAGGTAAATAAAGGAAGAGTGGTTTAAGTAGGCAGTGTAGTTATTGATGCTGATGAATCATCAAGATGAGAACGTACATGATGGAGATGTGTATGATTAGCCAAAAATGTGCCTGCATCCTGTGTGTGTATTTGTGTGCAGTTGATGTTGATGACCTGTACTAGCTAGTATACCACTTTAGCATTGTTGATGTATTTGCAACAAAGAGAGGATGGTTGAGCCAATGAGGGAGGTTATTAGAAGGGCGCCAGTACTATTTTGTCTGATTAGTGGAGGAAAAAAAAAGGGAAGGTTCTAGTGGTTGACACCCCCTTTCTCCCCATATAATTAGTCTTGCATGACATGATGGGGGAGTGAGTTGCATTTTAATTATTCGCCCCGACAAGCGGTCGATATCAGCGGTGGGGGCGCCGGAACAAGAATTGGAAAGCGACGTTCCAATTTGTCCAAATGACGGCGGCTCCGGCAGTGCAAAGGCGCTCGAATTGAGCACTTTTAAATTAATTAGTTGATTTCCAAGCTGCAGGGCACAGATTCAGACGGCAGACGAACTGCTGCTTTGTTGTTTGGATTGAACAGAAAACAAGACAAGCTGTGCTAATCCTCTGGAAGGAAGAGAAGACATGGGTGCAGTGTGTGCATGTGTGGATGGATCTAAGAACTAGCTAGGATGAAAAGGACAAGGCAAGAAGAAGAAGAAGAAACTCACGAGGTGGGCGTAGATGGCGTCGTCGGCTGGAACAGCAGGCAGGAGAGGAAGAGGCGGCGTCTGGGCGGCGGCGGCAGCAGTGAGAGCAGGTGTGGTGGAGAAGGTGGAGGAGGAGAAGTCTGGGTGGGTGAAGAGCGGCGAGTACCCCGGCGGCGAGTAGGCCGAGAAGCCGAACCCCGCGTCGGCGAACATCCTGGATGCGTCTTCTTTGATGGTGGATGTTCTTGGTGTGAGAGGCCTGTGATGTAGCGGTGGCGGAGCTAGGCTTCACTGATTGAAGTAGGCTGGGGCAGAGTGAAATGAATGAATCGAACAGAAGAGAGAGAGAGATTGGAAGGTGTGGAGGCCGGCGCGGCCGAGCTTTATAGGCAAAGAAAGAAAGCGGAGCAGGGGAGGAAGAGCAGGACGGAGGAGGAGGAGGAGGAAGGTGACAAAAGCGCGGTGTCGCCATCCGTCACGTTGCATCACCTGCGGTGGGCTGGCTGGCTGGCTGGCCCCTGATGATGCCATCATCTATTCTACCATGGCTGCTTGTGCTGATCCTTTGTTACAGCCAGCCCAGCCCAGCCCACACTTGCTGCTAGCTGGAGCAGTAGATGTTTACTGCTCTGCTTAATACTACAAAATAAGTTGAGTGAAGCAGTTCACATGGATGGATGGACAACACGCCTCCTCCTCTCCTCTCCTCTCCTCCCGCCGCCGCTACGTACCATACGCCGCTTTAACCAACAAACAAACAGGTTAAAGAAAGGACAAGCGTTTTGTCACCAGGAAGCATGTCTTTGAAATAAGTTTTAAACACATTTTAAATATAAAATATTACGACAACAAATTTCAACATCTCGAGAGTATTTGTACTCCTCTGACTCATATTACTCTTCACTAATATAGATGTATCTAGACATATTTTAGTGCTAGATACATTTAGATTAGCGGAGTATATAAAAGCGTATACCATTGGTGCCCTTCATTTTCCATTGCACATACTTTATTCGCTTTTGACCGTATGTGAAATAAGGTCTATAAGGTCCAGCTAGCTCAACCCTAACTTATTCATTTTATTTATAAGTATCACACCAGGGTCCCGTTCGGTCTCACTACATTCGACAACCGCCGCACACCTCTTTCAGACCAGCAGGAACCCCGTCCGACCAGTCTCACTGCTGGCAACAACCATCAAACAACTCTGTCTCTCATGAGGATTTCCTCGCCGGAGGCTTGCTCGCCATTGTCTCGTGCCTACCCGCGTGGTCATAGGCTGGAGGTGCCGTCAAGGATGCCAGTCAAGCCGCCTCGTCTTCGCCAGCTAAGATGTGCATACGCGACGCCTCTCCAGAAGTATATGTTGTTAGCATGTATTTTTTTACTTATATATAGTGTGAATCTGCTATGTAAATATTGCTAGCAAGGCTGAATCATTATAATATAATGTGGATCTGCTATGTAAGCAATGTTAGCAAGATCGAATTCATTAGAATATAGTGTGGATATGCTATGTAAGCATTACAATCAAGGCTGGATCGATTTATTGTGTTAGCCCGACATTTTTTTGTTTGTATACTCATTAGCACAATGGTTTGGTATCTTTTGGATCTGCACAACACTAGCACTTTTCACGTTGTGTGTTATGCATTTGTTTAAAAAAAAAGTAGATCTATGCATTACTAGCGTTTCCATTCTCGTAAATTCAACTCACGATATCATCGATCTCATAATAGAGATGCTATTTTGGTGACACTGCATAAGAACTGGATAGCCCCGGCTTTGCACGGGTGCAGCTAGGTAAGAACACAAATCATTTGAACTTGAATTTGTTTACTTTAACATGTCTATGTTCTAGTTCTAATAATTTTACTATGCAGTTTTCCAGTCTTGTGCCATGAATTTGGCAACTCGTAGTATTGCATCCAGATTAGAGCCAATAAGGATGTATGCATATGGGTTGGCATCAAATTGAGTGAGTATCTATTTTAAGGCATCAAATTGAGTGAGTATCTATTTTAAGGCATCAAATTGTGTAATTTTCTTTCTAGTTTGTCGCTGATTCAGTTCTCTACTTCTAGTTAAACAGATCAGATGCATATCATCATCTGAGTTGTGTACCAAACCGTCCATCGCCTTTCTGAGGTTTTGGTTCACTGCATAAGTGCTACTCCCTCTGATCGAAAATAAGTGTCAGCAAATTTATACTAACTTAGTACAAAGTCTGTAATAAGTCACCGACACTTATTTCGATCGGAGGGGTACCAAATTTCACAAATAGGATAAGAAGATTAAAGATTGAATTGAAGGTTCAACAAGGGCTACCACCAGATCTAGTGAATCATTGCCAGTGAAATCTCTGTTCCTGAGACAAAGACGTAACCAAGAAACATTCAACATCAAGCTCTCTCATTTATATAGCTAGGAATTCAATCTATGTCGATATGCATGTAATGTTGTGTATGAAATATGTGGAAATGTAAGCACATGAGGTGTATAAGATGTACAATAAAAAATAAAATTTAGTTTTGCTAGTGTATTTGATACATATCTTGTTCATCCATCTGCTACTACTGGTACTACTGGACTGCTATTGCAGAAGCCCTATGCAACTGTCACTAAGACCACTGCTTGAACTAATAAAATCGGCTGCGATGTGAGGAAAACGTATACCACTAGTTCTATAACCGTTTTTGATCTTCCAAATCCGCCGATGATTAAGAGCAGATAATCATGTGTAAAGGCCCTATTGCTCTCAAACGGCTTGAGGATAAAACCGTGGATGAACTTTAGCCTATCACATGATTCCGTTACAGGTACGTACTGAACTCTTATTGCACACTCATGCATAGTGAATTTTTTTCCAAACGTGTGCGATGGGCCAATTCAGCCGTGTATGAAGACATGTTCTGTACTAGTGTTACTCTCCTAGTTCATTTCTGTGTGGGTGCTATAGATTGCCATCCATCATATGTGCCTAGTGACCTTTCTTTCATATATGGAAGAAATATTTTTATTGTTCAAATACAAACTTAGTTTTAAACTTTTAATGTAAACTTTGTGTACACGTTTTATAATTATAGAATAATTGTAATAATTATTTGAATTAAATGTCCATGGTAGTCAAATAGCTTAATTTCATATGATTAGATTGGTTGTGGACCAAAATTGGAACTTGGACAACAAAAAGCAGTTAATCATTTTTTTTCTTTGAAAATGGTTGACTACGCTTCTAGCCGAAGCCACCCAGACAATTAGCATAGATTCTTGTCCCGGTAAAATAAAAAGAATATACTCTTATGTGATGGCATTCATGAATTGGTGCCGACTAATTTTATATTACCATCTTGTTTGTTGTATTTGATGTGTTGTTGATTATATCTTAACTAATTAACTTCATCGAATAATCTTCTATTGGGTCACTGTTGCTTAATCTGGGGTATGATCTCCTTCTGCTATTCATACGGTCGGGCAGGCAGTTGACTTATATAATATATGAATATAAACTAATTCATGCATACTAGTAGGTACTAATAATAGGGGAAAATATCTGCACACATAGGCCAAAAAATGAGTTTAACCAATTCCAACAAAAGATCGGGACACATGAGAATCGATTGAGAGCTGTCATAAGTTGACAAGGACGCCAATGATAATTTTCTTCTCTACTTTTGGTTCACAAATATAGTTACCATTTAATGGATTTTTTGACTGTAGCCACACTGATATCACCACGATGTTTAAATTGTTATTTCACTAATCATCACTGTCATGCATATGTATCATCTCCTAGATATGAGTACTTAAGGTGCATGATGTAGATGCATGGCTCCTTTATTCCTTCCTCTCGGTAAAGTATAAACGAACCAGACAAACAAACAAAAGTAAACCATGAGCTAGAAGCTAAACTCCAGACCATTCTCAGAATATAAAAGTAAACAGAACGTCATTAGACAGGCATCAGCACCAAGACATGCATCCATCAAGTATGTCTATATTACTCCACCTAAGGGAGCTAATCATCATTTTGTTGGCCAAAATAACATGCATGTCACAATTGGTGAAGTGACCAGAGATATAATTTAATATTATCTTCTCACAATAGAGTAAGATTATTTGGGAATGAGCCAAAATAGTGTCTGATCCAATTTGGTAGCTAGTTAGTTTTTCATATAGGGTGATCAAATAAGATCTTTGGGCCTTTGGCACTACCTATGAATGTAAATTAAGGAGATATTGTGGGTTGGTGCGTGTTTAATTATGTGAAAGAATTCATAACATACACTGGTTTAATCTGAACAAGAAAAAATAGTTTATAAAGAAATGGTGTACACATACTATTCTGGGGGTTGCATTTCACATGAATTAGAACAAATTCTTTGTCTCACAATTCTGATTCAGAATTGCCTCTTCACTCGGCGGCGGCGGTCCGCGGTGCATGGGTGGCAAGTTAGAACCAGATTCTTGGCAAGGGCACACATCAATCGGTTGGTTTTTCAACACGATTTGTTTTAGAAAAAGGAGTTGGATGATTGTGAGTTCAAAGTACACACTAGGAAGCTTTTTCAAATTGGAAAGCAAAAGGTCATGCATATACAGCTACAAGTTATTCATTTGGAATATCCTATCCTCCTCTTCCAATATATATTTCAATTCATCACGCGGCTTGCTGCAATTTGTTCGGATTCCATGTGTACATCACTGCCTAGCTAGTAGCTAGCTAGAGACCACTGGCATACCCATGACGAAAACGACCGAATAAACATACATTGCTATCCTAGCTTGGGTATAATGGCTTAAAAAACACTCACATATTTGCTAAATGAAAAAGGTGTGCAACATGAAATAAACAAGGGAAATTGTTTTATCTTCTAAAACCTGTCTATGCAAATTAAGGCCATTTTTGTTGAATTTATTCTACTAGTACTTTTGGTTTTGTGTGCAGATGGGTCTAGGATTTTTTTTCCGAAACGATTGGTCGATGACTTGTTCATGTATGATTTGTACATGCATGTCGCATGCACCGGAGTACAACTGTACTATAAGTTTGTTGCAAAATCAAACAAAAATGAAAATGCATCACGTTAGTTGGATTCTATACCTTGTCAAGGGATCGCAAGTGTGTGAGTGAGTGGGAATCTTGTGTGGTGGGCACTCACCAGCTGCTCCCAACTTCTAGTGGCACATACATTCACTCCAATTTCTCTCTCACTCACACAAGCTAACAAAGGTAGCTAGCAACAACACAAGCTAACAAAGCTAGCAACAGCGTCTCGCTCTCAACTTGTCAATTTGCGAGTGCGATGTGCAGTGCATGGCCTTTTCACACATGCCAACTGCCGACGCTAGCTAGCCGCAATCGGCACCAGCAATTAGTAGGGCCCACATGTCATTCAAACTAGAGCTTGCCTTTCGTTGCCTTTTTTTTGCTGGTAAGAAAAGTTCACTTTACTTACTGGCAGCTTGCATCAGGGCATCATCTGCTTTGATTGACAGCTTAGTTAGGTTAGTTCATGGCCTCATGGGCCGGGTGATATCATAGCTAGCTTACTAGGGCTTGGATAATTAGCTAGTTAATTTTCGTGTGTCTAGATGGCATGCAACTTGTGCACCATGCATGCGTCGATACAGGAGAAATGCTGCATACTCTACACAGATATGAAGTCGTCGCTAGCTACTTGGTAGCTGAGTAATCTCACTAGTCTCCAAACAATCTCCATATGTAGTATATGAGGTGCCATAAAGAAAAGAAAAGTAATCGAGAAAGAAGAGGTGCACCCAGACGATTTTCAATTAGTGGAGAGCACCCATTTTGTCTTGTGCTACCACACCTTTTAGAGGCAAAAACAACAAAGGAACATACCTTGTTTCTTAACCGGCAAGGCTTTCTTTTCTTCCCATTCAATGTTACACCTCCAATCAGCACTGGCTCTATATATATTAACCACTAGAACCAATTGCTATATATGGTAACCTCTTTGCTTTTTGATCTTTTGGCGGGTTGGCTGACCAGTGATATCATATAGTAGGTCATAGATTCCAAGCACCACTAGTGCTTCGACATCGAGGTATCGTCCCTGAGCAGTTGATTAACAAACTAGCTGACGATAAATGCATGCATGCTCTATTCATAGTGGGAGTAACATAGCTAGTAACATCACACACTCTAATGCATTTTGATGACATGGCATGCTATAGCCTATCCATCTACGTGAGTTTGATATTTTTTTTCTATATTTAGCTAGTGCATCAATTTAATATCGGAAACAATCAATCAATGGATGCTAGCCGACTACGTGTCGACATCGATGAGAGGATTCAAAGAAGAAACAAGCAAGCAAAAGGCATGGGGTCGTTGAGATGCATGATATTGTTACTTGCGGACAAGATATGTAGATATGCAATATGTGAGACGAGGACGGACGTAGCAGTTTCAAGTTGAAGCCAGATGTGGTAAGCGACACGGACTGTGCACACAGCAAAGCCAACATGTATGTGGGCACATGC
This sequence comes from Dactylis glomerata, assembly GCA_007115705.1. Lineage (NCBI taxonomy): Eukaryota > Viridiplantae > Streptophyta > Magnoliopsida > Poales > Poaceae > Dactylis > Dactylis glomerata. Next base: position 255,168 of record QXEO01001522.1, read on the forward strand.
AATGCAATCATGTCAAGTCGATCCAGTACTGTGTGCTGTGAACGTATGTAGAAAGCGCAGCATTGCTAAAACGGGCAGCGCTACGTGTTGAGAGGGAAATGGCCGGCCGTGTCCTCCTCGATCGATCGGTTGGTTGGTTGGTTGGTTTGTTGGCTTGTTGCCACTTGGATGGAGTACTGGCTATAGCTACTTGGCTACTAGCTAGCTCGTGCGTGCGTGCCCACTACATGTACTACTGAGTACTGATTTGTGCTGCTGGCAAACCGGCCTCCACTTTCACTTTGCTGCCTCCAAAGGAAATATCAGCCAATTACTCGTTCTCTACCGCCCTCAATCAGTTAGACCAAATGACACGCGTAGCACGCATACCATCCGCCCAGGCCCTCTCTCCATGCCACGTATATACTGCGTCGTACATACGATGTATAAGTTTCTCAAGTTGACGCACGGTACGCTCGCTTTCGTGCACGAGCTTTTTCCTTTTCCACCCCACGAGACAGCGAGCAGCTGGGTTTAGCCGGCCGGCCGGGTCCATCGATCTCGATCGATCGGTGTAGACAATGTTGTGATTAGTTTCCATTGTCCCATTGAGTTGATCGGGGTAGCGAGGCGAGGCACAGCCGCGTGAATGGTTGTATGTCCGTATCTGTTCGGTACGGTTGCCATCTCTGTTTCTGCATACAGATCATTTGTGGTACTCTGAATAAGTGAACAAATACGCATCATTCAGGTCATACAGATTATGCCCTGTGTTGTCCAAGACTCTGTCGTTCCTCTCCTTTCAAATTCTCCAGTGCACCAGAATAGCCACCGTATCGAAATTACGCCGGTGCGTCTTGAGTGCATGATTCCCTAGCCCGAAGCCCCACCAGTCTGCGGTGTCGATGAAACTAGTTCCAGGAATAGGGAAGTCTGCTGCTGCCCAAAGGCGAGCCTGATACCACACGGCAGTGGTGAACGGGCAGTGGACGAAGAGGTGCTTGCAGGTTTCAGGCTCCCTCAAGCCACAGTTAGGCCAGTCTCTACGCTCCAAGTTATCCGCCGGCAGGCACCGTTTCGTCTTAATTTAACTGAATGCGTACTTGCATAATTTAGCCAGACACTTCCCCACGACAGATAGCTTGAACAGAGCATCCTCTGATGGAAAAACGTCATGCAGTTCATACATACGCCTGTGTAGTTCTTCGTCCCTGCTATGCATACCTCTGGTTCTCAAAGCCCAAATTGGGACATACAACGTCGATGGAGTATTTATGGATGCAGGAAGCGGAATAAATCTTATATACGCGAAGACTCTACGAGCAATGCACATTTCATTAGAGTTTCTGAAACCAACTGACTGTTCCTTCCACGGAATCGTCCCAGGGAGCGCCAACTATCCACTAGGTCGAATAGCACTCAACGTTTGCTTCGGGAATCGACAAAACTACAGAAGAGAGAAGCTCGACTTCGAAGTTATGGACTGGCCATCACAATATCACGCGATCCTTGGGCGACCCGCGTTTTCGCGATTCATGGCAGTACCTCACTATACGTACCTGGTACTAAAAATGCCAGGACCCAATAGAATTATCACAGTAAAAAGAAGCTTCGAGCTATCGGATCTATGCGACAAGGAATTTTACAAGATGGCTTGAACAGAGCATCCTCTGATGGCAAAACGTCATGCAATCTATACCTAATAATAAAGTACGTAAGGTTTTCGTCGTCAACCACTTTTTTGGGACAAATTTGCCCTTCCACAAAATTACATATTACCGTGTGCCACCGATAAGTTGAAAAAACGGTTTGATTTTTTCCTTTGTTCGAAGGACATCGTCCGCTTGCATGCTAGAGGGTTGAGTCCAAAACGTTACCACCACATGTACGTATGAGGTCCGGTATCCCGGTCGAGTGCGCGTATAGTTACTCTATATAAACCCTCATATATAGACCGATCAAAAGATCCACCAACTCGACCAGGGCAATCTTCGCCAGCGCGAATCGATCGACTTTTGTGAGGGTTACCGCTGCCGTGATTGCTATGAGCTCCAGGTTGATCACGTATATACAATCGTACCGGCTGTGTTTTCTAGCTCAAAGGTAGTATATATATAGCACCATGGCGTGAGATCGGCCAGAACATAAGACCGATCGACCACAGCTTCAGACGAGGCACTGCCGAGACCCAAATCGCGTCGCCTCCAAGCGTTCGGATGTCCACAAGGTACGGAGTCGAGGATGTCCACGAGGTATGTGCGCGTCGGCGCAGTTCCATGAGATCACCGCAGTGGATTATAGGAGCCTGAAAGAAGAAGAGCTCGTCGCCGATCGAGCTTTGCGATGTAGACGGCACGGAGGCTAAAGATGTACATAGAGCTCGACGCAGAACTTCCAGTGGAGACATCCAGATCTAGGCGACTCCATGGACAAAAAGGTCGCCGGAGTTCCCTTCGTACAGCTGTCCATGACCGATCACGCACTATATAGGATGCGGAGGAGAACCAGCTGCTGCAGTCTGCATCTTTTCCAGCTGCACCAGCTAGGCAGCTAATCCATGGATCCATGTGCACTATGCATAGATGCATTCAGTGACATTTAAATTTATGGTTGTTTAGAATGTCTTCACTGAATATCCATGCTAGCAAGTTGTTGGTGCCTAGGGAACACGAAAACGATCTTGCTGACAAGAAAAACTTTTGTTTCCTATCACAATTCTTATTTTTGTAGGTTCGACAGTGGCTGCCGCCTGGCCTGCACTGTGGGAGCAACAAGAATGAGGTTGCCGGCCCGGCAAAAACCCTAACGCATGAGGCAGAAGCAGGAGAGCGCCAGCTCACGAGTGCACCTTAGTCGACCATTCCCGACGAAGCCAGAGCCTGTCGCTTCTAGCAATCTAGCCTAATAAGTGATCAAGTCATAACCGCACAACCTTTTCGCCAAGGCTTTTTCTTAATTGATATCGTGAGTGCTGATAGATGGTACATGTTATTTCTGCCATGAGCTTTGAAGGTCTGTCAGAGCAGGAAAGATGGTTCTCAAGGACATCACTCTTTTATAAGCTTGGCACCTCTTTGAGCCCGATGTCCAGTGGTGCTAATATTTTACAAATAATTGCTTCTTAGAATGTCTACAATCCTATAAGCTAGCTGTACTAGCAACAATTCCTTCTTCACAGGTTTATTCCATGGCGAGATTTAACAGCTTTTTGTTTATGGAAGAAGGTCTAGGCATTCAGCTTACTTTGCTTAACATTTAGTCTGAGAGTTAGCTTATCAATTATCATTTCTCTGGCTACTACGAAAATTGTTTGTGTTCTGCAATCATATGATACCAAAGCAATTGACAATCTATTAATTGCTGGGTGGTCTGGCTTGCACAATATTACCTGATACTTATCTATCTGATAATTTGACACAATTTTTCTTTGTCCCTTTTATGCAGAAACTGAGTTTCGTGAATGGTGTGTTTTTTTAGATTTCCTAGAATCCACTGGAATAAATCACTTCGTGGCATATTCCTGAAAGCGTTTCGTTACTTATTAGAAGACAGCCCTATTCAGATGGATTTTTCGTGTGCTAGAACAGTCAACTATGTCAAATTGGAGATCCAACAAACAATTTATCAGTACAAATCAACATAAATACTAAATGGAGGTTTTCCGATGGGCTTATTCAGGTAGATGCTTCAGAAATATTGTGTATGTGATACTAGGTGAACTTTAATATTTTATTGGTCTTAAAGTGTGAAATTTTATAGTACCTCATTTGTTCATAATTTCATGTCTTTTTGTTTAGCACATTGATGGGCAAAACGCTTCTCCCCCTTCTGTAATTGTGAATGGTTTAGGGATTTCAGGCATTCCGTATGCTCTATGTTCGTGCATGTTCAATTTATGGTTATGTTGTATGCTCATGCACTGTTAAATGTTCAATTTGTGGTAAATTTACAGGTAGATGAAAAGATGAAATCTGTCTACTCCCATTCGATACAATGTAATTTTGAAATAGCGATTAATAAAAATATAGTGGTAATGCTTCTAGGACTTTTTACTGATATAATCACACGACTACAAGTAATATTGTTAGGGTCGCGAGACCGACTTGGTCGCTATGTGCATACTGACTATTCTTTTGGCTACCCAATTAACACGGGAGCATCTTGGTTAGTTGATGATGCGGAGCCTAGGGTGACTGAACAAAGGCAGGAAGCCTACAACAATAGCATGGCGGATCGACAACGACATGGACTTCAGGGCATCGCGGGGCTCCGAACAATGATCCTAAAAGGAGGTGCTAATAGTCTGAATGGAAAGACCAAGAGGACCGAGACTACTTGGCATAGATTAATATGATGAAGTTTGGTGCATTGATCTAATTTCGAGTAGTGAAATTCTCCAAGGCTAAGAATTTTTTAATGAAAATAAGCCCGTTGCAACGCACGGGCATTGTCCTAGTTCATACATATGCCTGTCTAGTTCTTCGTCCCTACTACACTTGATGATGGTCGGGTGCTGTATATTTGGGACATGGTAGTTCTAGTCGTATATACATGTATTCGATCCCGTAGCTGTTGGCCGCAAGGTCTCAATGTCCTCAGCTGAAGGCTTTGACGACAAAAATAGTTACTTTATGTCCTTATTTACATGAAACACTTGCTGTGTTTTAATTTTGTCCATCAGTTAAGAAACCCTATTGCTAATTAATAGAAGGTGTATAACAAAAAAAATGCAACACAAATAGAATTATACTTTTGCACGTTCACATACTTCATATGTTTGGACACTACAAGTAAATCCACTACAATGATAATCAAGTACACCATTCTCGGCAAAGACTCATGCTCCCAAGCCTTAAGAGTTTAACCCCGTGCACCCTCGGTCCCTACATTCATCAAAAGTTCGGCTGCACAATGTACACACACTATGGGAGAGTATGTTTTTAGTGGCACTTCAAAGTGCCACTAAAAATTGAAAAAGTGCCGCTAAAAATATTTAGTGGCATTTAAAAAAGTGACGAATATAATCGTGTTGCTACAAAATATTGTGGCACTTTGAAAAAGCGCCACTAAAAATATGTATATTTAGTGGCATTTTGAAAAGTGCCACTACCTATCTTTAGTGGCATTTTGAAAAGCGCCACTAAAAATACCCATCTTTAGTGGCACTTTGCAAAGTGCCACTAAAAATGCTATTTAAAGTGGCATTTTGCAAAGCGCCACTAAAAATCAGATCTTTAGTGGCACTTTGCAAAGCGCCACTAAAAATACCCATCTTTAGTGGCATTTTGCAAAGTGCCACAAAAAATCCGATCTTTAGTGGCATTTTGCAAAGTGCCACTAAAAATCCGATCTTTAGTGGCACTTTGCAAAGTGCCACTGAATATATAATCACTGTAAATATGAAATCACTGTACAATCACTTAAATTCATCACATTAATCACTAGAACATGCAATACATGAAGTTCATCACATTATTCACTGTAGAATCACTTAAATTCATCACATTATTCACTGAACTAGATCATGCAATACATGATCAGCACATCCAGAAAAAGCATATGTATCCAAGTCTTGAAGTTGATCAGTCACAGAAAAAGCACATGTATCAAAAACCTGAAGCACACCACAAATACAATTTCCAAAACATCTTTCACAGGAGAATGGTCTTCCAGTATGTGTATTTCAAATCTGCTTCATCAATCTATGTTTACTTGGCTTTCTGAGATTTTGTACCTGCCATTGCTTTCTTCACATTTTGCACACAACTATAGAGTTCATGGATTCTGCTTCATGCTCCTCCACCTATATCAGGATGATATGAAAGCAAGATATCAAGATGTAATCTGACAGTACTGTCAAAATTGTAATGTAACAATTGTGCAGAAAAGTATGCATAACAGCTATTGTAATTTTTGCAAATGAATATGAAATACATGTATATATATCAAGACTCACATTCTGTCTCGGCCATGGAATGCACTGTGCTGCAACATTCCCCAGTTTTGTAATTCTTCCTTGTGCACGTGGCAGAAGTGTGGATTCTCTCAAGACAATATTCACAAGGACCTCGACAAAATCTGACAGGGGTTTTCCATCCAAGCATTTTGAGTTTGCATCAACATTTTGTACAGTACCATATGCTACCAGTTGAGCACTGTTTGGTGATGTCAGACCAACTTCCATTCCTTTCTTCAGAGTAATGATGTCACCATTAGATAGGACCTTCCTCTTTCCTTCAACCTTGCTTTTTTTGCATTGTTTTCAGTAACCTTCTCTAGCTTCACTTTGTGCATGATTCCTGCTTCTGTTTCTCTGTTACTTGTTGATTTCACTAGAGTCCTTCTCTTCTTCGGTTCTACACTAGCTTTCTCCTCTTCAAGTTTCCTCTTACTAATTCTTTTATTATCTTGATCAACAGTTCTCTCAGTTTCTGAATCTTTAACATTCCAATCAAACAACTGACTCATGTTTCCTTCTTCCTCTGATTGTTTACCAGAAACTGGAGTGACCTCTGCACATTTGTTTTTCCTCCTTGTGTTTGCATAAATGTTGAAACCCAATTTCTCCCTTTCATCTTCTGCAATACAGGGTTGGCCTTTCTCATGTTCAGGGAGGGAAAGCTGACTGCCTGCAAGATCTTGGTGAGAGATCGATGGCCTAACTCGTTTCTGAATCTGATACCTTGGGAGGACATGTAGATCATGTTTTTTCCTTTGCTGCTTAGTAATGGCAGAACTTTCGTGCTCTGCGTGTTGGATGGATTGGAAATACAGTTTCTTGCTATCATGACCTACTTCTGTACTAGACTGCGTAGATCCTTAATGTTTTGCTTGAGATGCCTGAGGTATAGGCAAGCAATTCAAATTCTTTTTTGCTTGACATGCCTGATGTTGACACAATGGATGCACATTCTGTTTTGCTTGAAATGCCTGAGATAGAGGAAGTTCATGCAGATTCTCATCCTAGTTAAGACTGGATTTCTTCAACTCAGGTGGATTGGGTTCATGCTCCTGCTCAAGATTAGATGGCTTAGGGTCAGAGAGGTTGGTTATTGTACCTTGTTCCATACTTGTTTCTGCAGTCTGAGGATGATTTTTAGGAACACTTTTGTCTTCTTCCTGTTTTTGGTCTGCTGTGTCATGCTTGCAATGTTCTGGATGGAAAGTATTACCTACTTTCGACTGACTATGATGTGAATCCATTAGGTAGTTCAATTTTTCTTCAATCTTTTCACTTCTTGATAGCAACTGGGACACAATACCTCTCAAGTGTGCATTCTCTTCCTCAGAATGCTGCAGTACCTTCATGAAGTGATCCATTTTTTGAGATGTTTTACCACCTACTACCAGTCCAAAACCGTGAGCACTTGACATCTTTGAACTAGGGAAAACCTTGTGGTACAACTCTTCATCATCAGAGAGCAATGAATTGTCCTCTTGATAGAACTCCATAGCTTGTTTCTACAAGAACAAAACGACATAAACTATTATTAGTCCAATGAATCCTTTTGGTACAATCACTTTGGGAATAATATTGTGATCAAAATAGAACTTTAAAATGTTTGAGAACCCTACCATTTTGCTGGAAGCATATGCATTAACTGGCTGTCCATCATGGTTTATATGTGTTTGAAAGTACAACTCCACTCGTCCTACAGGGCGCCCCAATTTTTCCTCCAGGTTCCTATGAACTACAGCAAAACTTCTGGTACCAGCTATATGAGTTCCATTTTCTTGATCCTTCCTGTTGTTGCTGTTCTTTAATGAAATAGCCTACATTTTTTAAAAATAATTATACAATAAATACCATGTCATGTAAAATATTTTAGGAATGCAACATACAATGAAAGAATCATCCAACGTAGTATCAATATAGTACCTCTGCTTTACTTGTCTTCCAGTTCTTCACAAGACTTGCCCACTGCTTTGGTGGTATTCTCTTCCCGCAGCCCTTATCAATATTCTGCTTGATGGTCAATTTTGAGTTGAAAAACTTCTTCTTCAGGAAAGTTTTGAAGGTTCTGAACTTTTTTGATGCAGATTTCATGACCCATGGTTTGAATGACTCATCAACAATGAAGAAAGCCTTGACACTTTCCCACAATTTTTCTTTTTGCTTTGCTGGCACCTTCCTCCAGATACTAGCCTCAAGCGATATGTCTTTTCCTTTAACAAGGTAACCTATGAAATTTGACAATTTGGCGGTTTTCTTTCCACAAGGCTGACCTAGATGATTAAATGTTAGGTTGATTTTGTGGTCTGGTCCATACTTCTTCCAGAACTTCTTCAGGTCAGTTGGTCCTCTTTCTCCTCTTTTTTTCCTCACTGTATCATGTTTTTATACAACAAATTCAGCATACCATTCTAGTTAATACATAACTCAATGAAGGATTGACAGAGATTAGGATTACCTTGCAGGATATGCTGTCCAACACTATAATCCTCTTCTTCTCCTTGGGCTTCAGCTTCAACTGCAACTTCCTCATCTCCTTGAGCTTCTTGAGCTTCAGCTGCTACTGGAACTTCCTCTTCTCCATCTTCTTCATCCCCTTCATCACCTCCCTCTTCTTCTTCTTGATCTTCATCACCTTCATCACCTTCATCACCTTCTTCTTCTCCTTCTTCTTCACCTCCCTCTTCTTCTTCTTGATCTTCTAACTGATCTTGTTGCGCTTGGGCATCTTCAAAAACATCTTGTTGCGCTTGGGCATCTTCAAATATCCTAGCTGGTTGAAGTACTGCTGGAGGTAGCCTCAGCGCTTTCAGTTTGGAGTTTAGCTCATTCAGTCTTCTAGGTTGACTGTCCACAAGTTGACCACCTGAAACATTGGAATTTCCAATATATCAGAACAAGAACAAGGTTTGAGTAAATTATAGACACAATCATTTAGCAGTCCATATTTTTGCTTGCACTTACTATTGTATCCTAATCCACATCATTTATAATTCCCATATCATAAAAATCCCTTGTAGAAGGAGTTATAACAAATTGCCAATCACTGTCAGAAGGATCTTGTATATAGTATACTTGTTGCGCTTGACTTGCTAGTACAAATGGTTCTGTGACAATGTCTTCGGCATTGTAAATTCTTTTGAAATTCACTTGTGGCTGTCCAAAATCATCCAGCCTAAATCCAGTTTCCTTAACCCAGTCACATTTAAATAAGACTGCATAACCTTCATTCGAGTAATTGAGTTCCAGAATCTCAATAATTCTACCATAATATGTCACATCTCCTACAACTGGATTTTTATATCTGGAACTAGAAAAACTTGAAGTAGCAGCAATAGATGACACCCCATAGCACTGTGTAGATCTTTCCTTCCCATAATTATGTGTATGGAAAGTGCAACCATTGATGGAGTAACTATTAAACTTTTTGACCATCCTGTATGGCCTTGCAGAAAGTAATTGTAGTTCTTGCCTAACAGTACACCCTTTTTTAATCATAGATTGGACCTACATGTAAGTAGACTAGTCAAAAATAATGCCACATGATACAAGAATTCATCTACTTTTATTTGCAAAAGCACTCTTTGACTTACATGTGCAGCAAACCAGTCATGGAATGTGCTGTGATGAGAATTTTGCAAAGCACGTTTCGAAATCTTTTTCCCAGAATTCAATATATTTAAATGTTCTCTGCATTAATTAAAGATAACTGTTAAATCTAGAGGGATATGAAGTTCTACTGTGAGCCAAGCTAGGATGAAAACGCCAACTTACTTTGTGAATTTAGATATTTTTGGATAGTTGAAAATCACACAACGTTGACCTTGAATCCATGCAGTTAGATCCAATTCCTCAGAAGCACTAGCAGAAAGGGGCCTTCCTAATATCACCAGGTAGTTATTTTGGATATGAACACTGCTGTCTTCGTGTCTTCTAGGTCGATTAACCACAGTTTGACAACCAGACACGTATCTAGAATAGAAATTTAGGCTCTCCTCGAATATATATCCTTCAGCAATCGCTCCCTCAGGGTGAATTCTACTGTGTACCATTCCCTTAACCTTGCCCAAAAACCTCTCAGTCCACCACATTGCCCTGTAATGCACAGGCCCAGCATATCTAACTTCAGTGGCGAGATGGACAGTGAGATGTACCATAATATCAAAAAAAGCTGGTGGAAAAATCATCTCAAGCTGGCACATTATTTCAGGAATTTGTTCTTCCAACCTTTGCATCTCCTTGACATCAACCACCTTGGAATAAATCTGCTTGAAGTAGTTGCATATACCCATCAGTGGTTTAGTAACAAATGTAGGCAATGTTCTACTCATGGCCAGTGGCAACAACTCCTGCATTATAATGTGGCAGTCATGACTTTTTAGTCCTGTCAGTTTACCATTTTCTACTCTGTGCTCAAAATTTGATGCATGTCCTTCAGGAAATCTGCATCTCCCATAAGCTTGAAAAAAATCTTCTTCAAAGCTGGAGACATGTAGTAAACTGCATTGGGGATCAATGGTTTTGGTCCAGTCAGATCAGCATGAAGGCCCTCTCTTATATTCATGTCTTTTAGGTCAAGCCTTGCATTTACTAAATCTTTTGATTTTTTTATCAACATCAAGCAAAGTGTTGACAATGTTGTCAAACACGTTCTTCTCAATGTGCATAGCATCCAGATTATGTCTTACAAGTAATGTCTCCCAGTAAGGCAACTGGAAGAACACACTTCTTTTTCTGAAAGTTGTTTCAATAGTGTGAATATACTCTCCTTGACTATCTACAGCCTCAGTATCTCTCTTTCGCTTCTTATCTGGTTTTTTTCCTCTGTAATTTCCCATATTCAGTGACAATGTGCTTGGTCATTTTAGATATTTCATGACTAGTTGGCTGTTTTGGATGACCTCTAGTTTCTACAGTTCCATCAAATGAGTCAACATTTTTTCTGTAATCATGGTTTGCAGGCAAAAATCTTCTGTGTCCCATGAAGCATGTTTTCTTTCCATGCTTTAGCCTGCGTGAACAAGTTTCCAGTAGACAGTGAGAGCACATAGCTATACTCTCACCGCTTATCACCGCACGTCCTTGCCAGTCACTAATGGTCCATAGCAGTGCATCGTAGACTCTAAACTTTTTCCCAAAATATGCATTATGAGTAAGTACACCATCTTCCCAGAGAACAAGCAGTTCATCAATAACTAGCTGCATGTAGACGTCCATGTCTTTACCAGGTGCCTTCCTACCAGGAACTATGACAGACAATATTATGTTTGACTGCTGCATGCATATCCATGGAGGGGGATTATATGGAATCAATAAAATTGGCCAGATGTTGTACCTAAGATTCATGCTCTTGAATGGATTGAATCCATCAGTTGCTAAGCCAAACCTAATATTCCTAGGTTCTCTGGCGAAATTCTTATGCAATAAGTCAAAATTCTTCCAAGCTGGTGAATCAGCAGGATGCCTCAACATGCCATCTTTTGTTCTACCTTCATGGTGCCACCTCATGTTAGGTGACAGCTTCTAAGATGAGAACAGCCTTTGGATCCTCTTCTTCAGTTTGAAATGTCTAGCCACTTTCTGGGCAACTTTGCTTACTCTTTTACCATCTAATCCAGTTTTTACACTTTTCCATCTACTAGCCTTGCATACAGGACATTCCTCTGCATTGGCATTTGCTCCTCTGAACAGGACACAGTCATTTTTGCATGCATCAACACTGTCATAACCTAATCCAATTTTCTTGATGTACTTCTTTGCTTCATATAAATTTCTGGGTAGGTTTTGTCCTTGAGGGAGTGATTCTCTAAATAATGAGATCATGTCATCCATACAAGATCTGGGTATTTTCCATATATTTTTCAGATTTAGTAGCCTGATTAGAAAATGCAGCTTGGTGAAGTTTTCACAACCAGGATATAAATCTTTGCTCCCATCATTTACTAACTCAACATAATCATCAACATCAACTTCCTCTTCCTCTTCCTCTTCCTCTACCTCTATCTCTTCATCTACATTATCTTCATCTAGGGTTGCATTGTTGTACATTCCAAATCCATCCATGAGCATTTGTGCCATCTCATCAGTGTCAGCATGCTCTACAAATTCAGAGTCTGGATCTTCATGTGAGTCAGAGTTGTGTGGAGTAATTCCTGGTATTTCTCCATGAAATATCCATGAGTTGTAACCACTCATGAACCCTTCACAAATCAACTGTTCATGAACTTGGTTGTGAACTAACCAATACCTATTTCCACACAACTTACAAGGGCACAAAATTCTACTGTTCCTAGCTGAGTTGGCTACTGCAAATTTAATGAACTCCTCCACACCAATTCCATATTCAGGACTAGTCCTAGGAGCACTGAGCCAGGTTTTTCCATGATTTCTGTAGCCAAAAAACCCAACAGAAAACAGTGTACTATTCACTCAATCAGGACAGTTCATGAGTCTGCATAACAAATACAAAGCAACTCAGTACAGTAGCCTATTCCTAATTCACCACAGTCATCACAATTTCAGGGCAAATTCATCAGAAGCATTCACCAAAATTTCGTATAAATTCAGAACAATTCAGCCAAAGGCGAATCCATACCCGAAGAGGACGCATGCCCATGTGGACGTGGCATGATGAAGGGTCGAGGTAGATTCATTGTACCAGCTCGACGATGGCGAGGCTGTGTGGTCGAAGACGATGGCGAAGCTGCACAGACGAAGATGATGGTGGGGCTGCATGGCAACGAACCTCTCCTAGATCCCGAGATACCGAGATCCTCTCCAAGCTACGTCGCCCTAGGTCGTGGTCAATCCCGATCTCGAAGGAGATGCTGAGGAGGACGACAGCGTGGGTGCCCGCGGGTAGGATGACGGCGAGTGCTCCCGCAGGTTGGACGACGGCGAGTGCTCCCGCGGGTTGGACGACGATGAGGTAGACAGAGAGAAGGGCGATGGTGAGGGCACCCGCTGGGAGGACGACAGCGAGGGCGATGGTGAGGGTGGTTCGGGGGAGAGTGGGGAATGGTGGGGAGAAGTGAGGAGAAGTGGGGAGATGTGGGGAATAATTTCAGTCAAAATTTTAAAGTGGAGGTTTCAAAAAATTTAATTGAAATTTCTTTCATTCATTTTTAACATTCATTCATTTAATCCAAATTTACTAGTAAAAATCTGGTTCAAGTTAGTAGTAAATATCTGACATGATCATAGCATATTCAGAAGTGTTCAATACACAAAGGACATAGGCAACACTGCATTATAGACTTCTTCAAGCTAAATGTTCATTACACATAGACAATACTACATTACAGACTTCAAGCTAAATGTTCATTACACATAGACAACACTGCATTACACATGGGACATTAGATACTATAAGCTAAAGGTTCAGGACAACATAGCCTGCAAGCTAACTAAACTTGCAGGCTGCAAGCTAACTGAACTACAAGTTAAACATTACAAACTGAACTTAAACATCAGGATTTGCATCCTCAGGATTTAAACAGCTGGATTTGCATCTGGTTTGGCAGCTGGATTTTCATCTGGGTTGGCATCTGGATTTGCATCTTGGTTGGCATCTGGATTTTCATCTGGGTTGGCATCTTGGTTGGCATCTGGATTTTCATCTGGGTTGGCATCTTGGTTGGCATCTAGATTTGCAGCTAGATTAATGATCTCAACAAAATTGAGGTCAATGTATCCCTGCATCCTTTCTACCTTCATAACAAGGAGGGCTTCATCACCAACATTTGCTGCAGCTCTGAAATCAATCCAACCTTGATCCTGAAAAGATACAAACTCTTGGTCCCACTGAATGAAATACATACATTCAATGTAATTCCCATCTTCTCCAGGAAGAGGCTGGCCATCCCTATGAAGACGTCATGTGCCATGGCTTGGATACCTGTAGCCATCCACAGCCTCACTAGGCATGTACTGACATTAGGAAAAAGTATGAGCATCAGAGCTTAATATAATGACAACATAAATATAGAAAGCACAAAATAATGACAGCAAAAATGGAATATCAAGCATAAATAAGAGCACAAACCAGAGCATCAAATTCAATGTTGTCTTCATTCATCTTGTGAATCCAGACTTGCTTCTCATATGTTGGTTCATAAAATTCATGTTCTATGACATAAACATCCTTGTAGATTGCAAATAGAATGCTTGCCATGTCTGTCTCAGTGATAGTGTTTATATCTGTCCATATGGTCCTGTGCAGAATGGGCCTTATGGTGGATGGCAAATCTTCAAGCACTATTTACACAATAAGGAAAATATCATGCAGCAGTTGACAAGGGTATAGATAATAGAGCCCGTTAGTTGAGTACCCCTGAGACCCGTTAAGCTAGGCCCAATTGTAATACTAGTCGAAATATGAGTTCTTACCGTATGTCGATATTGTAATCTGTATCAGACCCTACCCGATCCTCGAGACCTGGCCACCTATATATAGGGGCCAGGAGGGGATGGTGTAGGCCAGATTGAAAGCAAGCCAGGTTCTACACCCACGTTTACTTTCATAGCCACCTTGTTTGACTGAGTTTACCTTCGAGTTCATCCGACGCCTTGTCTCCCCGATCCTAAGTCCTTCATCTAGGACATTTGTCGAGTTAACCCCTCGTCAATTGGCGCGATCGTGGGGACTTTGGGCGTTGGAATTATGAATTTGACGGCTTTTTCGCTTTCAGCCAACAACAACTCGCAAGTCAACGAGATTCAGATACCCTTCGGAACCGTCGATTTTCAACCTCACCAGTCAAGTTTCACGCAAGTATTCGAGAGCATGGATCAAGATATGGATTTGACGATCGGAAGTACAAACTTTCGCGTTGGATCATTAGGTTCGATTCGCCTTTCAGATCCGATGAAAGCGGATCCGTCGGCAAGTGAACCCGAGACAGTAGCAATGTCGGAATCATTAGAAGGCTCTTCTAGCGAGGTAAACTCGCCGATCAGCTTAACAGAAGCAAAAGAAGGAAAAATCGCAGGAGGCGACAAAACTATGGAGAATTTTGACTTAGAAGTGCAACTCGAAGATCTCACAATCCACCACGATGACAACTCAGATCAATCAATAGACTCCTGGAAAACGGGACTAGAACTTTCTGAAGACGACAAGTCGATCTTCTCAAGTCACAGTAGCAAATTCGACAATCGGTGTCAGATACTCGCCATCGCAGAAGATAACTCAGAAGAGCTCGACGACAACAACAACCCAGTACTTAATCTAGCAAATATAAACAAAGGAGCGAATCATTTAGTAGAGGGAGAAACCGCTGACTCCCTCGCAACGAGGGTAAAAGTTTGACTATCAGAAGAAGAGTGGAGAACAATCAATACAGCCGTGGAACACGGCACGCCAATACCAACAAACTCTAGCCAAAACATGCTCTTGGGGTACCATTACGCCCTAAGGCAGCAGGCGAAGCAATTAGCAAAGGAGAGGATTGAAATACAAAAAAGGAAGGACTCAGCCATTGCAACAAGCGACGCTGCTCGCCGAGCATGTAGCGACGCATCATACACAAACAGAAGGCATCGTCGACATGGTTCAAGGTATGAGAATCTAGAGTACTCAGAAAGGCAAAGCATCTCGAAAAACCTCGACTCGTCCTTCCTATCGGTCGACGAGCAAGGAAATATCATCCCAAAAACTCCGGAGGCAGCGTTAGTGGCAGCTCAAGCGTACCTGCATACGACACGACCAAATCCAGGAGATCCAAGGGAACATATGCACCAAGCAGCACTAAATGGATTGAAGATGGTAGGCAACAAATTATCAGCAAAAGAGGAAGAAGCGTATCGCAGCAAAAGAACCCACAAGCCAAAGTCACCATGCCATCACAATAGTCCTCGGCATAGAAGCAGAAGTCGACGATCTAGGACGCCGTCACCAGAACGACACGACAATTCAAAGAAAAAAGGAACCCGACGGTCCAGAACTCCTAGTAAAAAATGCGACTATGAAGACGATGAAAAGGAGATGGGGGCGCCATGCTTTACCCGCAGGGTTCGCATCACGCCAGTACCCAAAGGTTTCAAATTACCTCATGACCAGCAAAAGTACGACGGATCTCAGGAGCCACAATCATGGCTTTCAGACTACCTGCAAGCAGTAAAAATATTAGGAGGAACCAGGGAAACAGCAATGCAAAGCTTACAGTTACACCTCACCGGTGCAGCAAGGTCATGGTTAAGCAAACTAGGAGAAGAAACAATTGGAAGCTGGGAAGAACTCACAAAGCAATTCACGAGTAACTTCAAATCGACGTACAAGCGGCCAGCATCCATAGAAGAAGTCAAAGCCTACGTACAGCAACGCGGGGAAACATTAAGAGCATATATCCAAAGGTGGAGTATAATCAAAAATTCGGCAGTCGAAGTCTCAGATGAAAGAGCAATAGACGCATTCATAGTTGGGTTGCGATGAGGAGACCTAGTCGAGGAAATGGGAAGGATCAAGCCGAAAACAGTATCAGACCTAATGGACGTAGCAAACAGATTTGCAGATGGAGAGGATGCGTGCAACAATAAACGCACACGATCACCAGAGGATGATAGAGGAAACAGGTATGGAGGGCAATGCGGAAGATCCCGTAACTTCGACAACTATGGCTCTCACAACCAAGTAGCCGCGGGATACAAACATAACAGCTACCAAAGCAACGACCGGAAAAACTCGGGATACCGTGGCTACGGAAAAGAAGATTACAAAAAGTTTCAACCAAGGGAATCCAGAGAGTATAACCCATCACCAGAAGATATGCTCAACGGACCATGCCATATCCACTCTGCGTTTGTCGATGGGAAATGAGTATCCAGACACGCAATGAAAGATTGCACCACATTCTTGAAACTGCAGGAAGCAGCACTCAACAAGCAAGCCGAAGCAAAACGGCAAGGATACGAAGGAAACGCAAGCAACGCACCTACAACCCAACAAGGAAGCAATGGAGCTCCCAAGGGCCAAGATCAATCAAACCAGGGACGCGACGACGATGAAGGATATATTCCATCTAAAGGGCACATTGCAGCAATGATACAACCAGTACCCAAGTCGAACAAAGAGGAGAAAAGCATAACTCGACAAGTTAACCTAGCAATAACTTCACCGCCAACAACAACAGAATATCTACATTGGTCAGAGCAACCCATCGAATTCAATAGGGACGATCACCCAATAACAGTACCTTGGCCAGGAAACGCGCCCTTGGTACTCAAAGCACAAATAGGGACATACGATGTCGACAGAATATTCATGGATGCAGGGAGTGGAATAAACCTGATCTACGCAAAAACCTTACGGGCAATGCACATTTCCTTAGAGTTCCTAAAGCCAACTGACTGCTCCTTTCACGGAATAGTCCCAGGGAGTGCTAACTATCCACTTGGTCGAATAGCACTCAATGTTTGCTTCGGAAATCGGCAAAACTACAGAAGGGAAAAACTTGACTTCGAAGTCATGGACTGGCCATCACAATATCACGCGATCCTCGAGAGACCCACGTTTTCGCGATTCATCGTAGTACCTCACTACACCTACCTGGTACTAAAAATGCCAGGACCCAAAGGAATTATCACAGTAAAAGGAAGCTTTGAGATATCAGACCTAAGCGAGAAGGAATTCCACAAGATGGCACAAAACTTTGGCATGATAGCCAACTATGGAGAACCCAAAGAGAAAGCGAAAAGCGCGACTACAGAAGTCGACAAGTCACCCGAAGGACGTCCCACGGAACCAGAGATGAAGAAACCACGAGTAGAAGCATCAGGAGAAGACAAACCTACAAGGGAAGAAGAGAAAGCCACAGGGGCATAAGTGTCGAGAGCACCAAAGTAGGGTAGAAGAAAAAGGCTGTAAAAGCCACAAGTTATCCTAGGGCACTGCCCTCTAGATCCAGAACACAGGTCACAGGCCGGATCTCTTGGGTCACCCCATGTATCTTATATTACAAGTATAATAAAGACAAGTTCCTCATATCTGAGCTTACATATCTAAACGCGGCAAACGCCAAAACAAACCAAACATCTTTAATACCAAAAATTTCCCTCGAGGTAACAACTCAGGGAAAAAGCACTCTCGCGGTATGTGATACGTCTCCAACGTATCTATAATTTTTGATGCTCCATGCTTGTTTTTACACCATTTGCCTATTGTTTTGTTACACTTCGTGGCACTTTTATGCATTTTCCAGAACTAACCTATTAACGAGTTGCCACAGTGCCAGTTTCCTGTTTTCTGCTGTTTTTGTGTTTCAGAAGTGATACACAGGAAATATTCTCGGAATTGGACGAAACAAGTTCCTGAAGTCTTATTTTACCCGGAAGCTTCCAGAGATCCGAAGGAGAGAAGGAGGTGGGCCACCAGGGGCCCACATGCCTAGCTGGCGCGGCCAGGGGCCTGGCCACGCAAGCCTGGCGTGAGGCCGCCTGGTCCCTCCTCTGACATCGCCCCTTCGCCTATAAAGACCCCCCGACGGAAAAAACCTAAGGACCCCGATCAATTTTCCAGAACACATCGCGATCCGCCGCCGCCGTCGACCCGAAGATCGGGAGGGTCCAGAAGCTCTTCCCGGCACCCTGCCGGAGAGGGGAATCGCCACCGGAGGTCTTCTTCATCGCCATGCTTGCCTCCGGAGCGATGAGTGAGTAGTCTACCTTGGACTATGGGTCCATAGCAGTAGCTAGATGGTTGTCTCCTCCACCATGTGCTTCATGTTTAGATCTCATGAGCTGCCCTACATGATTGAGATCACCGTTATATAATTCTACATGTTTGGTTTGTTGGGATCCAATGAATATTGGTGTTTATGATTGAGTTGCTATACTGAAATATATCTTTTGTTATCTCTATGTTGTTTATGATCTTGCATGCTCTCCGTTGTTAGTAGCTATCTTGGCCGAGTAGTTGCTAGTGACTCCAAGAGGGGGTATTTATGCTCGATAGTGGGTTCATGCCTCTATTTAATCTGGGGGAGTGACAGAAACCTCTAAGGTTGTAGATGTGCTGTTGCTACTAGGGAGAAACAACATTCATATGCTCAAGGGCATATGCTTTGTTTACATTACACACTTTGCTTAATGCAATTATCTGTTGTTCGCAACTTAATACTTGTGGAGTTCTCGGATTGATTCACCACAAGTGGATTATTAGTCATAGATGCAGTTGGATGGCGGTCTATGTATTTTGTTGTAATGCCCAGAGTAAATCTCATAGTGATCTTCTTGACATATCATGTTTATCTTTATTCTATCAATTGCCCAACTGTAATTTGTTTACCCAACATCTGCTATTTATCTTATGGAGAGACACCACTAGTGAACTGTGGACCCCGGTCCTATTTACATCATATTGCTATCACCTGTTTACTTTACTCACACTGTTTACTTTACGCGCATTCTATATTGTTTTCCACTCGATACGCTCATAACCTTTGTTTCAAGCAAACCGGTGAGATTGACAACCCCATCGCAAGTTGGGAACAAAGTACTTGGTTGTTTGTGTGCAGGTTCCGTGTTGCAGTTAGCAAGCAAAGCTTGGACGAGGCGCCACATATAAATTGTCTGAAGCTGTCGCAAGCTAGCACGCATCACCTTCAGTTGTTTGTCTCTCCTCTCCAAAAACGATAAACCTTGGTTTCTTAATTGAGGGAAAACTAGCTGCTATACTCATCACACCTTCCTCTTGGGGTTCCCAACGGGCTGGTTATTCACCACGTACAAGGACCGTCTGCTACACGTCATCTTGGCACCAGCAGCTTCTTTTCTGGCGCCGTTGCCGGGGAGGAAGTAGAAGACTTCTGCGAGGGGAGTTTTCGCACGCACATCCTTTACTTTGTTATTGTTTTGCTTTGCTTTATTTATTTGACCTGCATTGCTTTATATCAAAAACCCAAAAAAAAGAATCCTTGGTAGTTGTTTTTTCTTTACTTTAGTTTATCATGTTGTTCCCTGAGTTCGTTATGGAGGACCTCTCTGTAGGTAGTGGTTCGATTATTGGCAAAAGTAACATTGAGGAGTTCTTTAATCACATTAGTATGCATGAGGAAGTTGAGGAAAAGTCTTGGGTCGAGCTTGCTCCTAGTATTGAAGTTGCTTCTGTTTATTTAATTGACATGTTGGAAACTAGGTTTGCTAGTCTTAATCCTTTTATGCAATATATGTTCCTTAAGCTTTTTGATGAGAATAGTGTACCAAAGCATGATCACAAAGGGTCTTCAAAAACTTATGTGGATGAAATACAATGCCTTATTGACAAGACTTCTTCTGTTGATCTTAATGTTTCTGCTGATAATACTTGATTCGCAATTTTCTGCGCCTAGCTCAAAGGCGTTAAAGAAAAGCACTCTTGGGAGATAACCCAATGTTTCTTTTCAGTACTTTTTCTTTTATTTGAGTCTTGGAAGTCATTACTACTGTAATGACCGCTCCTTATCTTGTTTATTTCGTTTTTGTGCCAAGAGAAGCCTCTAATTTGAGTGAGGTAAAGATTTGGGGATGTTGCTGTCCTGAAACTGTTTTCGGTGCTGCACCGTAAAAATTCGTGAAAATTCTCTGTTTATCTTTTGGACCTGAGATTTTTTGTGCATATGCCCCAGGTTATATCCAAACTTTTCTTAGTTGAACACCTTTTGATTTGAGCAACAGAAAATCCCTCAAAAATTCGACCTTTGTCAGCTGTTCAGTTTTGACAGATTTCTGCCAATATTTGTGTTTGCCACTTTATCGCTTTCTTTTGAGTTCTTTTGATCATGGAACTCTTGTGGAAGTTGCTACAGTAGTATTTGCTATATATGTGGTGGTATTGAGTTGAAACCTGAAGCAAATAGAGGATTGATTATATGTTATGCTTGCACTAATGTTGCTAATAGATTTGTGTTTAGTTTTGTATGAAGGAAGTTTTCAAGTGTAGGGATTGGAGAATGATGAGATGAGTTGAAGAATGGACAAAAGCTCAAGCTTGGGGATGCCCATGCATCACCCCAAGAAATATCCAAGAAGTACAAGCGTCAAAGCTTGGGGATGCCCCCGAGGCACCCCTTCTTCATCGGCAAAAATCAGGTCACCTTTCAAAACACTATATTTTTATTGCTTCATGCACTATGTGTTTTTCTTGGAGCGTCAGTTGTTTTAGTTTTCTTAGTTAGTTTAGTTTGTTTGTTTTCTGCAATAAATGGTTGGACCCCAACACATTTTCCTTTGGAGAAGTTGCCTTGCTTTTCATTTGCCAAGAACGCTCTAGTTTTCACTCTTATTAAAAATCGAGTGTTCTTCTTTTTCTGCTACTGCTTTTGGTTTTCGTTTTTGCCTTCATATGCGTTCAGACCTTGTCATATCTTTTCATCAAGGTGTATTTTTGCCTCTGATCTTTATTGGTTTTCATCAAAAGAGGTGTTTATAAAAATTTCAAATGGTGTTGGAAAAGAGAAAAAGCTTTGTGTAAAATAGTGGTACAAGAAGGAGCTTGTGTAGACTGCGGCTTAGGCTTTTTCATGTCATGCTTGATATCTTTTTGATAGTATGCTTAGTGGTTTTTCTATAGCATGACTTGTCTCAAATAACTGAGATTGCTTAATGAGCCTTTGAAAAAATCATGCGTTGTTTTTATTGTATGGAAGCATTATTTTGGTTTTCTCCTTGATGCTTTATTTGGGTTGACTTGGCGCATGCTCACACATGTTAGACTCTTACAAAGTCACCAATAGCCTTCATGATCATTTAGTTTTTGACTTTTGATGCCATCTTATGCTTCTTTTAATGTCGCTTTGTCGCTTTGCATGATTATGGCCATTATTGCTCTCTTAGTTGGTCGCTCCCAGTCTTTTGCTAGCCCTCGCCTTGTACTGAGTATGAGCTCTACTCGTGCATCCAACTCCTAAAAGCCAAAGTTTGCCATTGTGTCCACTATAAACTCCTATGCATGGTATTTGTAAGCCATTCCAAAGTAAATTTTCATGTGCTACCTTTCAAAAACTTTCAACTACTTCTTGTTTTGTGCCACTGTTTTTAGCTCATGGGGACATAGTGGTCGGATTTGCTATCTTCCATATTGCTTATTCCAAAAAAGAAAAAAAAGAAAAAAAAGGAGCAAAAAAAAGGCACTCCTCCATGGAATGTGAATGTTGGTGGGCACCCGATGGAATCGGTTAGCCATGGTTTGTGAAAGGAAAAAAGGTGGGGAGGAGTGCCAAGCTTTATAAAAGAGCACAAAAGTGCCAATCTCTCTCTCAAAAACTTGCTTCATTTTTATATGGAAGATAGTAAGAACCCCATTGCTAGTCGTTGACAAAGACAACCACCTCTCAAAATCAATTTTTATCTCTTTGTTTTACAAATGAAAAGCTCTAGCACATGTGCAATCACTGCTTCCCTCTGCGAAGGGCCTTTCTTCTACTTTTATGTTGAGTCACCACCTTATTTCTTTATGCACCATTAAGAGAGCATAGTTGTCATTCTTAGTCTAATATGCATTGTCCCAAAGTTCATTGACTGATTCATATTGTTGGTTCCACTTGTTCTCAAATTACTTGTATCTAGTCACCCTCTTAAACTTGAAGGTGTCCTATGCATTTATGTTTTGCTCTCTTTGAAGGACAAGCTGAAAACCATTTGTATGTTTTTCCTTATAATTTGAACACACGTTTGACTTTCATTGTTTCATTTTCATGATCTTTTGTTTGTGTTCATTTGTATGTTTACAACATGGTTGCTAAGTTTTTATTGTCAAGATTATATCTTCATGCCCATGTTTTAAGTTCTTATGATCCCAGCTCACAAATGCTTACATATATGATCAAGATTGTGTAGGTGCATGTCACCTCAAAAATTATTCTTTTGTTATCACTTACCTACTCGAGGACGAGCAGGAGTTAAGCTTGGGGATGCTTGATACGTCTCCAACGTATCTATAATTTTTGATGCTCCATGCTTGTTTTTACACCATTTGCCTATTGTTTCGTTACACTTCGTGGCACTTTTATGCATTTTCCAGAACTAACCTATTAACGAGTTGCCACAGTGCCAGTTTCCTGTTTTCTGCTGTTTTTGTGTTTCAGAAGTGATACACAGGAAATATTCTCGGAATTGGACGAAACAAGTTCCTGAAGTCTTATTTTACCCGGAAGCTTCCAGAGATCCGAAGGAGAGAAGGAGGTGGGCCACCAGGGGCCCACATGCCTAGCTGGCACGGCCAGGGGCCTGGCCACGCAAGCCTGGCGTGAGGCCGCCTGGTCCCTCCTCTGACATCGCCCCTTCGCCTATAAAGACCCCCCGACGGAAAAAACCTAAGGACCCCGATCAATTTTCCAGAACACATCGCGATCCGCTGCCGCCGTCGACCCGAAGATCGGGAGGGTCCAGAAGCTCTTCCCGGCACCCTGCCGGAGAGGGGAATCGCCACCGGAGGTCTTCTTCATCGCCATGCTTGCCTCCGGAGCGATGAGTGAGTAGTCTACCTTGGACTATGGGTCCATAGCAGTAGCTAGATGGTTGTCTCCTCCACCATGTGCTTCATGTTTAGATCTCATGAGCTGCCCTACATGATTGAGATCACCGTTATGTAATTCTACATGTTTGGTTTGTTGGGATCCAATGAATATTGGTGTTTATGATTGAGTTGCTGTACTAAAATATATCTTTTGTTATCTCTATGTTGTTTATGATCTTGCATGCTCTCCGTTGTTAGTAGCTATCTTGGCCGAGTAGTTGCTAGTGACTCCAAGAGGGGGTATTTATGCTCGATAGTGGGTTCATGCCTCTATTTAATCTGGGGGAGTGACAGAAACCTCTAAGGTTGTAGATGTGCTGTTGCTACTAGGGAGAAAACAACATTCATATGCTCAAGGGCATATGCTTTGTTTACATTACACACTTTGCTTAATGCAATTATCTGTTGTTCGCAACTTAATACTTGTGGAGTTCTCGGATTGATTCACCACAAGTGGATTATTAGTCATAGATGCAGTTGGATGGCGGTCTATGTATTTTGTTGTAATGCCCAGAGTAAATCTCATAGTGATCTTCTTGACATATCATGTTTATCTTTATTCTATCAATTGCCCAACTGTAATTTGTTTACCCAGCATGTGCTATTTATCTTATGGAGAGACACCACTAGTGAACTGTGGACCCCGGTCCTATTTACATCATATTGCTATCACCTGTTTACTTTACTCGCACTGTTTACTTTACGCGCATTCTATATTGTTTTCCACTCGATACGCTCATAACCTTTGTTTCAAGCAAACCGGTGAGATTGACAACCTCATCGCAAGTTGGGAACAAAGTACTTGGTTGTTTGTGTGCAGGTTCCGTGTTGCAGTTAGCAAGCAAAGCTTGGACGAGGCGCCACATATAAATTGTCCGAAGCTGTCGCAAGCTAGCACGCATCACCTTCAGTCGTTTGTCTCTCCTCTCCAAGAACGATAAACCTTGGTTTCTTAATTGAGGGAAAACTAGCTGCTATACTCATCACACCTTCCTCTTGGGGTTCCCAACGGGCTGGTTATTCACCACGTACAAGGACCGTCTGCTACACGTCATCTTGGCACCAGCAGTATGATAACTATATACATCGAAATCACGGTGCAGGTGGTTCTGAGTCATCGACACCGAAAGGATTCAAGTAATGATACTCCTGGAAAAACCTAGCGTCCTCTTGCAATAGCCTTGAGATAATTCTCCTCGCTGGTTCCAGCATCGCATCCATGTGAATACCAACTGTAATTCGTCCTGGAGGCAAACTCTGAGACAAGCGGTTGAAATTAAGTCTTGGATTCCACTTTTGCATCCATCCAAGAGCGAAATTAGCACCATCAATCAAATTCAGCTTTATAAGGAGATGGACTCGCTGGCTCGTCCAGAAAGTTTCGAGTAGCTGTCTAAAATCCCTCGGCATGGGGTTATGAGGCAACATGACAGAGTACATGGTTGTCAGGGCCTTATGACAACCATCAACAGCTTCGCCGATGTATTGTGCACGATCCTGAAGAAGCACGATAGCGCGACAACGACGGGGACTGGACCATAAGCTTTCGGTTCCTTGAGCAACCTTTTGAAGAGCAGTAATCCGCTCAGTAACTCGACTTGATTCGCCAACAAGATCAACGCAAGTACGTGCAGTTCAAGCGAAAATTAGCGCACAAAAGACAAGAGGAAAACAAAGAGAAAAGGATACCCGAAGACTTACATAGCAGCATCTCGCAAACAGATTCGACGATACCAATCAGAAAAGATTCGCATTCCTCAAAATGTGCGATTCTCGCTACTAGACTCGAAACTTCATCTTGAAGATTGGACACTTGCTTCATCAAATCATGGGACTTACTAGCCTTGTCCAGAGCAACTTGAGCCTGGCGTTTCATAAAGGATAGGCGGCTCTCAAGGTTCGCAACTCTGAAAGAATATTCCTCACATCGACAGGGAGGTCGAGGAGGCGAGGAAATCCCCAAAGCGAATATATCATCAGGGGATGGAGCTCGATCATAACCCAACGATTCACCAGCAAGCAAAGGCTGAAGTCAATAAGAAAAAAGACACGTCTCAGGAACATCGTTCAAGCATTTCATATGAGAAGAGATATCTACGAACGAGTACAAAAGCCTTTTGACAAGTTCTCAGGCAAAGCACAAACTAGATGTTCATTACAACAAAAAAGATTAAAAATACAACAGGAAGACTAAGTCTACGCCACCTCAGCGTCCTGCTCCGTGGCAGAAGAAGGCGTGGCAGTAGCAGCACCAGTAGTTGGAGGAGGCACGGATTCATTACTCGCTGGAATCGAAGGAGCTGGCGCAGGAGAAGCCGCAGAAGCCGCCGAAGGAGAAATCATCGCCACGATGGCGGGCGCAAACTTCTTCGCCTTCTCAAAGAAAGCCTTCAGCTTCGAGCGGGTGCGGCCATGGGAAGAGCCAACCTTCTCCCAGTCCAGTTCCGCGCCATGTGCATATGAAAATGCAATGGCCCCCTCGGCACCTCGCTTCAAAGAAAGGCCTTTCATTTGAAGGATGGGGTCTTCAGTAGTGTCGAAGGCTTGGGCGAGTTTCTTCACATCATTGTTTGGAACCTCCGCCTTCTGCTTGGGCCACAACCCGACAAAGATCCGCGTAAGAACGCGGTTAACCAACTCGAAGATTTCCTGGACAGATATCCAGTTAGCCTCAAGTAAGCTAACCGCAGCCATGAGGGGATCATCGTCTGGTTGCAAAGTCGACGAAGACACCTTGGTGCATTCTGTAGAACCAAGGGAACAGAAAGCAGCAGGAGAGGGAAATATCAGCGAATACAAGAAGGCAAGTAAAACAACAACATAAGAAGAAGAAAGGTACATTATGTACCTCTAGCAGCAGAAGACATCGCATTCAGTCGTTCAGCCACAGCTTGCTCCCGCTGGAGGTGCTCCTTCTTAGCATCAGCCAAGGCTTTCTCCGCTTTTTTCGCCTTAGTCAGTGCTGATTTATTCGACTTCTCAGCACTGACCTTGGTAGCGGTCGCAGCGTCAAAAGCTTTCCAAGAAACGCTGAGTTCAGCTTCCAATGAAGAAATGCGCGCATTGGCTGTCGCTAAAGCATCTGCAAGACAACAAGGAGGAAAGAGAAAGTCAAGCAATAGGCAAAGAAGAGCGTGTAAGATAAGCAAATGTAGGAAAAGGAGTTCACCTTCGGAAGCTCTAGCAGCTTTCAAGTATTCAGCACACTCAGCGCCCAAGGCAGCGAATTTTTTCAACAATATCTAAACAAAGAAGAACACATAAGTATATGGATGACACAAGGAAAACAAGTCAAGGACAATTACTCACATCATCAGGGGAACCCGCGGACTCGTGGGCTTCAAGGGAAACATCGGCTTCCTTCGATTTTTTCGACCGTTTGGTGCTCCGGAACACGGGAATTTTCTTGATAGGAGCTCTGGAGGCCTTCAGAGATCTCACGGTCGGCTCAACTTCCGGCATGGGAGGTTTATCAGCAGTTATATCCTCAATAGAAGGAGCAGTGGTAGCATCCCTCTTCGGGTCCTCATCATCACTGCAAAGAAAGCAAAAGGAAGCAGGTTTCGTACAATCCAAAAAGGGAAAAAGAGCAAACACAACAAAATCATAGAGTACACAGAACACTTACGATGCCATATAGTCGAACAGTTCTAGATCATCTTCTTGAACAAGGGTTTCACCGGCCATAGTTCTCTGGATGGAGGTACTCGAAGAAGCGAGCTCGTCGACACATTTCCTTTTCTTGTCGACAACAAGATCGTCAGACAGTGCAGGAGGAGGCGACGTCATCGAGCTCATCTCATCTTCTGATATTTCGACATCATCTCCGTCCTAATTTTCTTCAGCCTCGGGGGCTTCAGAAATAGCAGAAGTCAGATCCGCCGGAAGAGGCCCCTCCTCTGGAAGGGGAGGGCGTGAAACAAGGAACTGGTGATCCTGCAAAAGAAGTAAGTCAGTAAAATCATCGAGACACGCCAAATGATAGCAGGAAGATGATGGGAAACACGAAAGTCGAGAATGCAAAGAAAACATACCTCGGGCAAAGGGTGCTCGGAGTCGAAATAATGGGCGGTCAAGTCCGCAACTGCGTGATCTTTGGTGAGTTTGGTGAGATTCCTGACTTGTTTGTCGACATCTTGCTTCTCAATTAGATTTCCAGAGACTCGAGAAGAATCTACCAAGCTAGAGTAATTCCAAAGCTTAGAGAGACGATGTTGCAGGGGTTGAACCCGACGTTGTACGAAAAAAGCCATGAGTTGGACACCCGATAGGGCACCTCTTCTACCTCCTTTCAGAGCTTGGATGCGGTCCAGCAGTGGTGCGACCTCCTTCATATCAGCATCTGTGGGAGGCGAATCCCATGATGCCAATTTCTTCAATTCTTGGGAGGCATCAAAAGGGGCCAGGCCGTATTCATCCTCGGAGGAGGCCTTACGGTCTTTGATGTAGAACCATTTGGTCCTCCAACCCTAGACTGATGCAGACAAGGAAAATTCTAAATACTGAGCTTCGGCACGCACAGAGACGACAGCCCCGCCCAGTTCAGGCTTATGAGATAAAGAAACGTTAGGGCGGAGCCGAAAGATGGACCTCCAAAGTAGAAAATGGGGTTCGATACCCAGAAAAGACTCGCAAAGGGTCACAAAATAGGCAATGTGGAGGATAGAATTTGGTGTGAGCTGGTGAAGCTGCACACCGTAAACATAAAGAAGACCACGAAGGAATTCATGGGCAGGAAGAGAGAGTCCGCGGAGAAGGAAAGCGAGGAACATCACCCGGTAGCCGCTCGAGGGCTTGGGGATCCGCTCGGTGGTAGGGAAGATGATGGAATCCTTGTTGGAAACGAGACCGTCTGCCTTGGCCCTGTCCAACTCCTTCTGCGTGAGAGTAGATGGTACCCAGCTCGTTGCGGAGTTCGCTTTACCCTTGGTCATCTCGTTCTTCGCTGCCAAGTGCTTCACGCGCATCTACGAATCTGTGCTCGGGGGCTATGCAGGAGAAGAACAGGGCGTAGAGATTGACAATGGTGGCGGCGGCGGAGACAAAGAGCTGGTAAACAGTACAAATCCCCACTCTCCCCTAATATACCTTCTTGGTGAAGGAACGTGGGCTGACACATGGCGCAAGGAGAGGAAGCGGCAGCCCACTAACGGGCAGGGAAAATACAAAATTGCCGCGCTACCCACAAAATGGTTTGCGCCCAGTTTGTGTGACGTATAGGGAAATTTGGCCACTGACATCATGAAGGAGATATAAGACCAACGGTCTACTCGAAAGATGCGTATACTCGACAAATATTGAATATGGCGATTTGTGGATAAAGAATGACAATAAAGTAGAGAAAAACGATTGGCGCCGACAATACAGGAGTCAATTATGGAGACTATATCCGAAAAACATTCAACTATAGCCTCGGGGGCTACTACCATCGGGAGCGCTGAGCGCGCCCTCGACGATATTATTATTAAAATATTTCAAGTTGACGTATAAAGATGGAGAACACTATATTTTGAGCCTATACTCGAAAAAATGAATTTTTGAATATAGCCTTGGGGGCTACTCCCATCGGGAGCGCTGGGCGCGCACCTGATGATGTTTATTCATGAGTAGGAGCAAGGAAGGTGAAGAATTCATAAATGACGATTACTCCCATCGGGAGCGAGGTTTCTATAAATCATGGTTATATAACCCAAATATTTTGGAGGCTGGAACAGTCAAACAAGGCTGCGACATATGATTCTCGAGTTGCGTCATCGCGACAAAACTTGAATGCCGTGGTTGAAATATATCACGACGGTAAGACCCCAGGATCCGTCCTATGTGGCCCGGTATACGCACATGGATGCGCTCTACTGGTATGTATCCGTGTCTATGACGCGAAGAAAAATCCTGGTGGACGCACTAGGTACCCTGAGAACCACTGGGACTCATTCTTTCTAAGTCCTAAATGCAGCAAAAGAATGGGTTTGACCGGTTTCCCGAATTCGAATCCATGGGGATTGAATTTGAAGTAGGTGGCAAGTGTCTGTTCCGGCAGTTAACTGACCTCTTGATCCGTCAGAGGTGTCAGGCTTGTCCATCAAAGCCCCTTGCGAGATACTATACTGTAAATAAAGATAAGTCGAAATACCAAGTCGATGATTTAAAGACATGAAGAAGTCGAAGAATTGATCAAGTCAAATATTTAAAGATTAGAGATTCAACCCGAATCTACAATTCTGGTAGAATCTCAGGGGTTACTGACAAGGGTATAGATAATAGAGCCCGTTAGTTGAGTACCCCTGAGGCCCGTTAAGCTAGGCCCAATTGTAATACTAGCCGAAATACGAGTTCTTACCATATGTCGATATTGTAATCTGTATCGGACCCTACCCGATCCTCGAGACCTGGCCACCTATATATAGGGGCCAGGAGGGGACGGTGTAGGCCAGATTAAAAGCAAGCCAGGTTCTACACCCACGTTTACTTTCATAGCCACCTTGTTTGACTAAGTTTACCTTCGAGTTCATCCGACGCCCTGTCTCCCCGATCCTAAGTCCTTCATCTAGGACATTTGTCGAGTTAACCCCTCGTTAGCAGTAGTACTAAACTAACTTGCACTGAAAGAATTAAAATGACATGTAGCAAAATAAGAGTAAAGCACATACCACTCTCAACTACATTATCCTTCTCAACTCCATTTCTGTAGACAGTAACATTGAACAGGTTTTCTACAGGCTCATAGGGATCATCATCCAGTTGAAATTGAACTACATCTCCAATCCCTATGTCAAACACCCTAGAAATGACTTCCAGTAAGGACCACAGATAAGTGTCCTTTCTTTTTCCTTCTGCAGGAACAGATCAAACTTGCGTAGCCTATAGCTCTCCACAACAAGCCAGTTGGCAGTGAACTTGTTTAATCTTTCCTTGAAAGAGCAAGGCACAGTCTATATTAAATTTTTTTTAGAACAATACAGTGAAACCTACAGTTCAGTCATAGACAGTGAAAAATAAATTTCACCAAAAAATTGTGTACTCATTGAAGAAATTGATGACATACAAGTGTTCTTCTTCTTCTAAATGTTAGCTTCAATCAAATTTAGATGATGTTTAGCAATTCTAGGCCCTGACCAAATTTCTGTATCCTAATTTATTTAGAGATTTTGTTCAGAGATTGACCACATGAACCAAATGATGTTTAGCAATTCTAGGCCCTGACAAAATTTTTGTATCGTAATTTCACCAAACTAAAACATCCTGAGCACAAGCAATGAAACATCCAGATCACAAGTTTTGGGAACATAATGAGGACAAACTCACCACACTATCTTCAAAACCTTCCACAACTAGAACAGTGAAACTTGTTGATTTCCTTTCTGCCCTACCACAGTTGTAGGAAGGCTGGCTGTAGACAGCACACTCCATGTCAGCCATGACCTGAGTAAAGCAATAAAAACAGTGAAGACAGATTAGAGAGTATGGAGTTATTCATCTAATTGCAGATCATAGTTGCAACATCAAACAATACTGTAGCAGGGACTCACTGAGGAACTGCACTCACTCCAGAGAGAGCCAGGGGAAATAATGCGCAATGGTGTTCCGAGAGAGGAAGGGGAAAATGAACTGCAGGAGAGAGAGAGATGTAGGGGGAAAATGAGCAACTGTTCTGACGCAGGAGGGAGGGATATGTAGGGAGTGCCTCTTCGGTTCCACTACTCCCACTACTCCCACAACTCCAAAAACTCCCAAGTGGGCTTTAACTGCCTTACACATATGGGCCAAACAAGAGTTTGCTCATGGACTGGACAATATTGTCTAATTCAGAACTATTCAGGCTACCAAGTTAAATTCAGAACAATACAGAAAAATGTACCTTCAACCTGGGAGTAAAAAAAATCTAGTGAAAACATAGAAATGTAGGCTAGTTTCCCATGTTCTGAATATTGTCTAGTTCAGAACAATGTAGGCAACCTGGTCAAATTCAGAACAATACAGAAAAATGTAGCTTCAACCTGGGAGTAAAAAAAATCTAGTGAAAACACAGAAATGTAGGCTAGTTTCCCATGTTCTGAATATTGTCTAATTCAGAACAATGTAGGCAATCTAGTCAAATTGTGAACAATGCAGTCATACATGCAATGAGGGCAAAGTGATCACACACTGCATTACATACAGAATTAGAAGTCATATGATTCAACACATTACAAATGTAGGTAGCATTCATACAGGCATGGGTTCAACATATTACAGTACATAATAATTAAAACACTAGATAGTACTGGTTCTACTTATTACAACACTAGATAGTAGTCAAACACTAGATAGTACTGCTTGTACTGAGACTGGTTCTAGTGAACCTCTAGCCTCAGAATGTGCATCTTCAGCCAAGCAGAGTCATCCCTCTGTGAGGAAGGAAGGTGTCTGACATCCTTGAAAGAGAACATACAGATGTCTCCTTCCTTCAGCTTGAATGCTCTAATTGCATAGAGCCAGCCAATAAAAATTTCTGCCTTTCCAGAATGATTGCGCCGAAGATGACAATATTTTGTTTGAGTGCTAGTAGAAGAGGTTACTGACAAGCATACGTCTTGTCCATACCGAGAGATGCCATGCCTTAAGTGGTGCTCTGCCAACATGAACTGCAACAAAAAAGAGCTTGTGTACGCCATGGAGAATTCATATAAAGATGACAAGCAAAAGATCACTAGCAGAACTTCAAGCAGGGTGACAAATAAAATACAAGATATAGTTGAACTCTGAACTGTGAACTAGTTAGTTACCATTCTTCCACCAAATGGTGCAACATAGCTTTTTGTCATGGTGCAGACATAATCTTTGACAGCTGGCCTTGGAAATGACTCTACTTCTGCCCTTAACTGCATTACTTTGTCAAAGTTCATCTCCACTATATTTCCAAAGATGCAGTTGTTATCAAAGAATTCAAACCCACCAAATCCAAGACCTGCATGTCAAAGTTTGTGTTAGTACCATCATTTAAATAATCACCATTACATTTCCAAAGATGCAGTTCAAAATAATCAAAATACCTCGAACTATGATCTGCTTAGTCTCATCATCATCATCACTGATGTAGTAATCTTCAGGCTCAATATAATCATCTTCTGGCTCAATATAATCATCTTCTGGTTCAAAGTAATCATCTTCTGGTTCAAAGTAATCATCTTCTGGTTCATTGAAATTAGGTTCTTCATCCAAATTATCATTAGTGATGTCTGCAGCACCTTCATTGCTGAAAATAGTATTGTAGAAATATTGTAAACATGCTATCCAACTGACAAACATACCATGTACTAACTTTCAGGTCATGTATAGGATTTAGAGACTATGGCCCTGACCAAATTGTGTACTCATTGAAGAAATTGATGACATACAAGTGTTCTTCTTCTTCTAAATTGTGTACTCATTGAAGAAAACATCATTTAGAGAAGGATACTGAGGAGCTAAACATGCACAAGGTTAAGCAGGCTACAAAAAGTGACAGTTCCTAAATTCCCAAAGTGATTGTACAACAAACTAGAATTAAAGGGTTCATGTGGTCAATCTCTGTACCACATATCTCTGAATGTTAGCTTCAATGAAATTTAGATAAATGATGTTTAGCAATTCTAGGCCCTGACCAAATTTCCGTCTACTAATTTATTAAGAGATTTTGTTAGCTTCAATCAATCCTACATCTAACTACCCTGTATCAATCCTTACAGAATGAATACATGGAAGAGGCACACGGCAAACTAGATGTCTACAGATCCTAAATAGAAGACAAAAAAGAGAAATACTTACCTAAGATGTTGCGGAGGAGAGGCCGCAAAGGGGAACCCCAGATACGGCTGAGGGAAGCCAACTGGAAGCGGCGGCGCCACTGGAAGCCCCTGGGAGCGGCGGCGCCACTGGGAGCGGAGGACCCACTGGGAGCGGCGGCTCCACTACATAGCTCTGGCGAGGATTCCTTCCTGATGGAACGCCGGCTCCATTGGGATGCATCGGATCTCTCCGGATGCGCCGGAGATCTCCCCTCTCGCCAGATGAAGAACCGGCGCGTGGCAACATCGCCGGAGGAGATCGCCGGAGGAACCCTAACCCTAACCTAGAGAGGAGAAGTGGTCGACTGAGAGTGGCGTGTTGTGTTTTACAGATAGGACCCAGTGGAAGGACTAATGCGTAATAATGAAAATGATAGGGTTGAAAATGCAAAAGCGGAACAATAAAAGGAGCCGCCACCGCTTTGTCTCACTCCATTCCTCACTCTCTCCACCTCTGTTAGGGTTTCCGCAGCTGAGAGGAGAAAAGGCGGCGACCACTCCGGCGGCAACTCAGGCGACCACTCCGGCGACCAAGTCGGCGACAACGGAGATGAAGGTACTGAAATCTATTGCCCTTTCACCATCTTCTTGTGGGTCTTGTGCTTCTTTGTCCCCTTTTCTTTGATTTCTATTTATAGAAGTACATGAAAGTGGTCCTGTTCTGGACAAATTAGGAAATTGATTCGAATATTCATGTGGTCCAGATCTGATATGCTAGATTCGTAGATGCACGTGGTCCAGATCTGGACAAATTACGAAATCTTTGCATGTGCTTCTGGATTTGTTTGCATGTGCTTCTGGATTTGTTTGGATATGCTTCTTAGGAAATATTTGTTTGGTTCAGATCTGATATAGTTAGGAAATGTTGATACTAGATTCGTTTGGATGTGGTCAATCTCTGTCAAAGAAGAGATCATCGAAATCTCCAGTGAAGAGGAGCAAGTTCCTCTAGTTCCTGTAGTTCCTGAAGTTAGGAAATGTTGATACTAGATTTGTTTGGCTATTGAAAACATTTGCCATTAATGGTAGATGCATGTGGTCAATCTCAATTGCATGTGGTCAATCTTTATACCACATATTTTTTTAATTCTAGTTTGCTGAATTTTGTAGTACATCATGAACTTTGTCTCAATTGTATTCAAGCAAGAACAGTAATTGTGTTCTGCTATGGTTTAACTAGTACTAATGTGAGACTACATTGACAGATGCTGCCTGTCAAAGAAGAGATCATCGACATCTCCAGTGAAGAGGAGCAAGTTCCTCAAGTTCCTGTAGTTCCCGAAGTTCCTCAGCAGGTTGCTCTCCTAAAGAGAGGTACAAATTTGTATGATAAATACTATGTTTGGTATTTCAACAGATAAGTTCCTCAAAGTGTAGTTGGTCTTCAAGTTGCTTTGGTAAACAATTGCTTGGCATTGCTCTGATAATTAATATTGCAATTTCTCTGCTGTAATAATGTAGGACCTAGAAGTGAGAAGACCATGTCATTTGATTGGCATTGCATCTATGGAAATGACATGTCTCTAACTGAGAGCCAGGTGACATTCCTGGGGGGGTTTTGTGCTGGTCTGGAAGAAGATGAACTATTTAAGATCTATCTCTTTAAGATGACACATTCATCTGTCATTGAGAAGAAATGCAAGATGGTAGGATAATATGTTCTTATCAATTTCTATTTGCTTGCATATGTTGGCTACATGAAACTTGGCTGACAAAATTCTTCTGTATTCTTCATAGGACTTCACAAGGGAATTCACAACTCAGTACCTGGAAAGGTACCTTGCTAAACCAACACAAGTCAGGGTTGAGAATTTTGAGGAGGATCACATGCAATTTAGTGTCTGGATGAAGATGGGGAAGGGATCAGCATCCAAGAGGGCGTTGATGACCACTGGATGGGCGCAAGCAATGGCAAGGTACCATTTCAAAAAAGATGACATCGTCATGTTCCTCTTTGAGTACCATGGTGCTGATGGACTGGTTCTCCTCCTTCATAAGGTTCCTGCTTGAATTACAGGATGATTGGTAAGTCTGACAGCCACTTATAGTTGTTGTGGCTGTCTTAGGTATAGGAAGTAAGTATGTTGGGAACTTATTAGTAGGCACTAATGATGGACAGTGTCTCATTTTGGGCAGCAATAGCACTATGTGTGGTGCTGTTGTAAGTCTGCCTTCTGAAGTATGTTTAAATATGGACTTTGCTATGCCTACATGATCGGCATGTGGCATTTTGGACAGCAATAGCAGTATATGTACTGCTGTGCCAAGTATGTCGATCTGGCTATATTAATATTAGTTATGAACTTATGTAATGTCTATGTTGGACTTTGTTGGATGTGTAGTGGTAAGTCTTAGTGTTAAGTCTGAGTGTTGGATGTGTATTGATAAATCTGAGTATTGTTATGTATTCTGAAAACGCTATTTTTAGTGGCATTTCTTCAAAGCGCCACTAAAAATAGGCATCATTAGTGGCGTTTCTGCAAAGCGCCACTAAAAATACCTATCTTTAGTGGCGTTTCTTCAAAGTGCCACTAAAAATAGGCATTTTTAGTGGCGTTTCTGCAAAGCGCTTTAGTGGCGTTTCTTCAAAGTGCCACTAAAAATAGGCATCTTTAGTGGAACTTTGAAAAAATGCCACTAAAGATGCGTATTTTTAGCTGCACAATGGGAAAAAATACCACTAAAAAGAATATTTTTAGCAGCGCTTTGAAAAAACGCCACTAAAAATACTATTTAAAGTGGCGTTCTCAAAAAGTGCTACTAAAAATGCTATTTTTAGCCGCATTATTATTAAAGTGCCCCTAATAACGATTTTTAGCCGCACTTTGAAAAAGTGCCACTAGCAAAGTGCCACTAAAAACATACTCTCCCATAGTGACACCTAAGGAATCGTGAGAAATCTTAGATTAGAAATAGTACCTACACAAGTAGCATTCCAAAATTGTGAAATTTATGATTGGTCGCAGAAGCTTTAAGACCTACTCCCTCCGATCGGAAAAACTTAGTACAAAGTTTGTACTATGTACCCGACAGTTATCTCCAATCGGAGGGAGTACAACATTGTCGACACCATAACTGCATGTTAGCTAGCATTTGTACAAAGCGAGTTCACATACTCACTACGTTAATTAGCTAAATGCACACAATCGGTGAAAACTGTTAGATTGCCCAAACATTCGAAACCTCTCTGAGCTTATTACTTAACACCACATTCTTGCGAAAGGTTAGTGAAAATAGGAAATCAAGGACGCTTGGTTCGCGGGATCACGAATTACCTTATTACTTAACACCACATTCTTGCGAAAGGTTAGTGAAAATAGGAAATCAAGGACGCTTGGTTCGCGGGATCACGAATTACGTCACGTACGTGAGTTATTAACACCAACAAAACCAATGAGAATTTTGAACTAATAACCACATGGGGAAACCTCTCCTATACACTTAATCTTTGTAACTAATGACCTAATTTTTGTTGTTTATTCACCGAGCGGAAACAAATTTACAATGAATTACCACAGATTCTTGAAATAAAGTATGTACTACACATGAATGAGATAGGATGAATCAGCCAGTTTTAGCCGTTTTGGACCTAGCTAGATATGTAGAAGGCCGTAACTTAGTCGTAAATGTTACGGACACACTAGTAGAAAACGGGCCTTTGGCCTGGACCCTTTAGTCCCGGCCTCCATCTGGGCCGGGACTAAAGGCCCGGCCACGTCGCCCCAAATCGCAATGCAGCCCACGAGGCTTTGGTCCCGGCCCGTAATAAGCCTTTAGTCCCGGTTTGAGACACAAACCGGGACTAAAGGGCTATGCGGGGTGCAGCCTGCATGTGCGCCACCTTTAGTCCCGGTTTGTGTCTCAAACCGGGACTAAAGTCCTCTGGCTATATATACTGCGCCACAGCCCCTCTCTCCCCTCTTCCTTGCATTTTTCTTGGATGGAAGAGTGTGGGTGTGTGCTAGCTCTCCTTTTTTTCTTGGATGCACTAGAGGTGTTTGTTGAAATATGTGTTAGAGCGATGCCGCTTCAGTTCACCGAACACAACTACGATATGAGATGCCCGAGCCACGTTTAAACCTCTTCCTCTTTATTTCCACTTATTCTAAAAGGTTAGCAACTATATTTTCTCGTTTAGACCGTGCGGTACTAATTTTTAGGATCGTGATTGTGTTTGATATACTATCGTATGACGCAGATGAGCCATCCATGGATGTACGGTGATCGACGCACAGCCGCTTACAGAGAAGGCGTGCATTCTTTTCGAGATGCGGCCGATGCGAACAAGCATGGTGGTGGCTATATGTTTTGTCCATGTGTTGAATGTCGGAATGAGAAGGATTACACTTCCTCAAGAGTCATTCAGAGCCACCTGCTTCGGTCCGGTTTTATGTCGGGCTATAATGTTTGGACCAAGCACGGAGAAAGAGGGGTTATGATAGAAGACGACGATGAAGAAGAAGAGAACGATGATGACAACTACTGATCTATGTTCCCTGAGTATGCTGATACCGCAATGGAAGACAATGAAGAAGAAGATCAGGGTGAAGAACGGGAACCAGATGAGCCCGCTGATGATCTTGGCCGGGTCATTTCTGAAGCACGGCGAGGCTGCGACACAGAAAAGGAGAGGTTGCAGTTCGAGCAGATGTTACAGGACCACAACAAATTGTTGTACCCAACTTGTGAAGATGGCCAGAAGAAGCTGGGTAGCACACTAGAATTGCTGCAGTGGAAGGAAGAGACCGGTGTGACTGACTCGTCATTCGAAAAGTTGCTGGTACTGATGAAGAAGATGCTTCCAAGAAAGAACGAATTGCCCGCCAACACGTACGAAGCAAAGAAGCTTGTCTGCCCTCTAGGATTAGACGTGCAGAAGATACATGCATGCCCTAATGACTGCATCCTCTACCGCGGTGAGAAGTACGAGAATATGGATAAATGCCCGGTATGCACTGCATTGCGGTATAAGATCAGAAAAGATGACCCTGGTGATATTGAGGGCGAGCCACCCAGGAAGAGGGTTCCTGCCAAGGTGATGTGGTATGCTCCTATAATACCACGGTTGAAACGTCTGTTCAGAAATAAAGATCATGCGAAGTTGTTGCGATGGCACATGAAAGATCGTATGAAAGACGATAAGTTGAGGCACCCCGCTGATGGTCGGCAGTGGAGAAAAATCGAGAGAGAGTTCCCGAGATTTGCAGGTGACGCAAGGAACTTATGGTTTGGTCTGAGTACAGATGGCATGAATCCTTTTGGGGAGCAGAGTTGCAGTCACAGCACCTGGCCCGTTACTCTATGTATCTACAACCTTCCTCCTTGGTTGTGCATGAAGCGGAAGTTCATTATGATGCCAGTGCTTATCCAAGGTCCAAAGCAACCCGGCAACGACATTGATGTGTACCTAAGGCCATTAGTTGATGAACTTTTACAGCTGTGGGCCGAACCAGGTGTACGTGTGTGGGACGAGCACAAACAAGAGGAATTTGACCTTCGAGCGTTGCTTTTCGTAACCATCAATGATTGGCCTGCTCTTAGTAACATTTCAGGACAGTCAAACAAGGGATACAATGCATGCACACACTGTTTAGATCAGACAGAAAGTATATATCTGGACAAATGTAGGAAGAATGTGTACCCGTACAATCGTCGTTTTCTTCCGCCCAAGCATCCCTTAAAGAAAAAAGGCAAGCATTTCAATGGCAAGGCAGAACCCCAGGGGAAGCCTGTCATCCGTACTGGTGCTGAAGTATTTGATATGGTCAAAGATTTAAAAGTAATCTTTGGAAAGGGTCCTGGCAGCCAACCTGTTCCTAACGGCCCTGATAAGCGCGTACCCATGTGGAAGAAGAAATCTATATTTTGGGAGCTACCCTATTGGGAAGTCCATGAGGTCCGCTCCGCAATCGACGTGATGCACCTGACGAAGAATCTCTGCGTGAATATTCTAGGCTTCCTGGGCTTGTATGGGAAGTCAAAAGATACACCGGAAGCACGGGAGGACCAGGAACGTCATAAAGGAAGAGATGGCATGCATCCAGGGCAGTTTCAAGGGCGTGCCAGCTACGCTCTTACTAAGGAAGAGAAGGAAATCTTCTTTGAAGTCCTTTTCAGTATCAAGGTCCCGACTGGCTTCTCGTCGAATATAAAGGGAATCGTAAATATGAAAGATAAAAAATTCCAAAACCTAAAGTCTCATGACTGCCACGTGCTTATGACGCAATTGCTTCCGGTTGCATTGAGGGGAATTCTACCGGAAAATGTTCGCCTGGCAATTGTGAAGGTATGTGCATTCCTCAATGCAATTTCTCAGAAGGTAATCGATCGAGAAAGTCTATCAGGGTTACAGATTGATGTGGTCCAATGTCTGGTCAGCTTCGAGTTGTTGTTCCCGCCATCCTTTTTCAATATA
This sequence comes from Dactylis glomerata, assembly GCA_007115705.1. Taxonomy (NCBI): domain Eukaryota; kingdom Viridiplantae; phylum Streptophyta; class Magnoliopsida; order Poales; family Poaceae; genus Dactylis; species Dactylis glomerata. The sequence continues at coordinate 294,806 of QXEO01001522.1, forward strand.
ATGACACACCTCCTAGTTCACCTAGTCGAAGAGATTAGAATTCTCGGTCCTGTGTTTCTACATAATATGTTCCCCTTCGAGAGGTTCATGGGAGTCTTAAAGAAATATGTTCGTAACCGTGCTAGGCCAGAAGGAAGCATCTCCAAGGGCTATGGAACAGAGGAGGTCATTGAGTTTTGCGTGGACTTTCTTCCTGACCTTAAGCCGATTGGTGTTCCCAAATCTCGGTATGAGGGTAGGCTGACAGGAAAAGGCACACTAGGACGGAAAGCAAAAGTATGTATGGACGGGCATTCTTTCTCTCAAGCACACTACACAGTTCTACACAATTCCACCGTGGTGGCTCCGTATATCGTGAGACACAAGAATATTCTACGCTCCGAAAACCCAGGGAAGACTGACTCTTGGATTAAAGGGGAACACGAGAAGACTTTCGGCAGTTGGTTGCAGACACATCTCATGAATGATGACACCGTTGGAGATCAGCTGTACTGTTTAGCCAGGCCACCATCTTCTACTATATGTACTTTCCAAGGGTACGAGATAAATGGGAATACATTTTACACGGTTGCCCAAGATAAAAAGAGCACCAACCAAAACAGTGTAGTCCGCTTTGATGCAACAGACGAGAATGGGCACTGTTTGGAAACATATTACGGGTACATAGAGGAGATATGGGAACTTGACTATGGACCTACTTTTAAGATCCCTTCGTTTCGGTGCAAATGGGTGAAGCTGAAAGGAGGCGGGGTAGTTGTAGACCAAAAGTACGATATGACAACAGTGGATCTCAACAATCTTGCGTACATGGATGAACCATTCGTCCTAGCCAACGATGTCGCTCAGGTTTTCTATGTGAAGGACATGTCTACAAAAATGAGAAAAAGAAATCAGTAAAAGAAGACATCGTCCGATGAGCCAAAGCGCCACATAGTTCTTTCAGGGAAAAGAAACATCATGGGAGTAGATGACAAGACAGACATGTCAGTAGATTATAATAAGTTTCATGAAATTCCGCCCTTCAAAGTGAAAACTGACCCAAGCATCCTACTGAATGATGAAGATTCTCCATGGCTACGACCCAGAAGAAAACAAAAATAATAGATAGGAATGTTGGTGCAATAATGTAATAATGTATTAAACCTTTTATGTAATGCATGATGAAGATTCTCCATGGCTACCACACATTTCATCTTAGACTACCTCTTTCGTTCATGTAGTTCATGTATTAAACCTTTTATGTAATGCACGATTGAATTTTGGTGCAACTATGCCATCCACCAAAATTAGAAATGTTCATGTAGTTCATCTAGCACAACACATTTCATCTTAGACTACCTCTTTCGTTAGAGTGTGACTGAAACATTTTACTCCAAGTACTGTAGTACTAGTAGAATAGAAACAACGGTACAATTAAATGTCAGTTCATCTTGACCAGTGGGTAAATTGCCAAAGAAACAAACAGAGCTATTTTCATAGTTTTGTCAAATTCTCAAATATGCAAAAAGAATATTAATAAACATAGTTTTTAATTGAAAATGGCAAAATAGTTAATACTTAGGATAGTTAAAATAATTAATTTTTAAAATAGAAAATAGTTTTGAATTATTTATTCAATTTCAAACACTTTTTATTTTCATAGTTTTGTCAAATTCTCAAATATGCAAAAAGAATATTAATAAACATAGTTTTTAATTGAAAATGGCAAAATAGTTAATACTTAGGATAGTTAAAATAATTAATTTTTAAAATAGAAAATAGTTTTGAATTATTTATTCAATTTCAAACACTTTTTATTTTCATAGTTTTGTCAAATTCTCAAATATGCAAAAAGAATATTAATAAACATAGTTTTTAATTGAAAATGGCAAAATAGTTAATACTTAGGATAGTTAAAATAATTAATTTTTAAAATAGAAAATAGTTTTGAATTATTTATTCAATTTCAAACACTTTTCATTTTTATAATTTTGTTAAATTCTCAAATATGCAAACAGATAACTATTTTACAAAACAAATAAAACAAAAAACAGAAAATAGGCCTTTAGTCCCGGTCCGTGCCACGGACCGGGACTAAAGACCCTTGCGCTGAAACCCCCCCAGCCGAGGCCTTTAGTCCCGGTCGGTGGTTCAAACCGGGACTAAAGGCCCCCCTTTAGTCCCGGCCTGAGCCACCGCCCGGGACTAAAGGTCCCGGGGTATAAAACATTTCGCCTTCTTCCCCGCTGCTCACACTTTGCAGTTTTCGCGCACGCGGAGTCTCCGAGGACGCCGCCAGGCTACCGCGCTCGCCAGCCCACCGCGCCGCCGTCTGCCCACCGCGCACCGCCAACCCACCGCGCCGCCGCGCCGCCAGCCCACCGCGTCGCCGCGCCGCCAGCCCACCGCGCCGCCGCGACGCCAGCCCACCACGCCGCCGCGCGCATTGCCCGCGCCGCCCGCCGTCCAGCCGCCGCCGCCGCGCAGTGCCCGCCGTCCAACCGCCGCGCAGTGCCCGCCGTCCAGCCCGCTGTCCAGCCGCCGCCGCCGTAGTGCCGCCGTCCAGCCAGCCGCGCCGCCCGCCATATACCTGCAAGGTTATTTTTGTTAGGGTTAGGGTGTTAATTAGTTAATGTGTTAATTAGTTAGTGTAAGGGTATTTTAGAGATAGGATTATTTTAGAGATAGGATTATTTTAGAGATAGAATTATTTTAAAAATAGAATTATTGTAGAGATAGGATTATTTTAGAGATAGAATTATTTTATAGTTAGATATAGAAATATTTTAGAGATAGAAATATTTTAGAGATAGAAATATTTTAGAGATAGAATTATTTTAGAGATAGAATTATCTTAGAGATAGAATTATTTTAGATATAGTTATAGTTAGATATAGAATTATTTTAGAGATAGAAATATTTTAGAGATAGAAATATTTTAGAGATAGAATTATTTTAGAGATAGAATTATCTTAGAGATAGAATTATTTTAGATATAGTTATAGTTAGATATAGAATTATTTTAGAGATAGAAATATTTTAGAGATAGAAATATTTTAGAGATAGAATTATTTTAGAGATAGAATTATTTAGTTAGAATTTATTTGCAAATAGAAATAGAATTATTTAGTTAGAATTTATTTGCAAATAGAAATAGAATTATTTAGTTAGAATTTATTTGCAAATAGAAATAGAATTATTTAGTTAGAATTTATTTGCAAATATAAATAGAATTATTTAGTTAGAATTTATTTGCAAATAGAAATAGAATTATTTAGTTAGAATTTATTTGCAAATAGAAATAGAATTATTTTGCAAATAGAAATAGAATTATTTTGCATCAAATATAGTTTGTTAGTTTATTAGTTAATCAAATGTTCGTTTTTTGCAGAACTATGGATCCACATAGCAGGAACCTCGAAGAGGAAGAACTTATCGAAGATATAATTAAAGACGCCCCCGACGTTGAACCTGCTGAATCTCCGTCGTCATATCTAAACCCCTCCGGAGATGGAATGGAGGTTGATCGACACGAAGATGAAGCCGATGGGGCCGGAGATAGCTCCAATGACGGAGAAGGTGATAGCTCCACTGATGGAGAAGCCGGTGGAGAAATAATAAAGTCCGGTGAGGTATACATATGAAGTTCGACAATCACTTGTAATATGTGAAAAATATTGGAGATAGCTCTATATTGTATACATATACATTCATTTGACGAATGTTTCTCCCTCTTAGGCCTCCACATCGAGCAAAGCTACGAAACGAGGCCCGACTAAAAAGTTGGACGCACGGACGCATTACACCTTTGAGGTGATATTGCCTACGGGCGAACCAAAGCTTCCTAAGAATGCTGCTGATACATTCAAGAAGCAATGCGGAGTTCTCGTTAGGGATCACGTCCCGATCAGCGTTCGGGAGTGGAACAAGCGCAAAGGGGCAGCCGATAGTGACTATGTCGCCGAAAGGTACAAAGATAATCTTTGGAATGATATCATGTCACATTTCAACCTGCCAGAATGTGAGAATGAAGACGCCGCAAAAAAACTGAGGTCCAAAGTCAAGCAGTGGACTCTAAAGAAGATGGCCGAACTGTTCCGTAGCTGGAAGAAGAAGCTATGGAAAAACTATCTGAAGACAAAGAAAGTGCCAGTATTCGAGGGGTACCTAGCCAAGCAGGCGAATCACTGGAAGGCATTTCAAGAGTACAAGGAGTCAGAAGATGCCAAGGCATTATCAGAAAAGAACAAGAAAAATGCCGATAAGAAGAAATATCACCACACGCTGGGGCCAGGGGGCTATGAGACTGCCATCCCAAAGTGGGATAAGAAAGAGCAAGATCTGCTAGCTAAAGGCATCGTACCTGAACCCATCCGTGATGAGTGGGAATTGAGAGCAAGAAATTGGTTCCTTGCGCATGGTGGTTTGTACGACGAAGAAACAGGGGACCTCATCTGCAGTGACGGTCTTAGGATACCCAGGGAGAATTGGAAAAAGATAGTGAAAGAAATTAAAGAGGGAAAAAGACAGTTCACTGCAGATAGAGAGAAAGATTTGCTCACACTGGTCCTCGGCAATGACGAACATGGAGGACGAATGCGAGGCTTCGGTCCTTCTTACCCGTGGTGGCTTGGGTTTGCCAGAGACCAAGACACTTATAGAAGCCGAGCGAGAGCAAAGAAGCGACAGCAGGATGAGGAGAATGACAAGTTCAACCAGTTTCTTGCCAGGCTTAACGAGCAACAGAAGCAGATTGATGAGCTTAGAGGAGTAGCGCGCCAGGAAGATCCTGCACTCGATATTACCGGCGCCCCATCTAAGCGGAAAAGCTGCGTGGCTGAATCTGAGGCCCCGCCCGACGATGCACGAAGAATGATAGAGGGCGGTCCCGGCTACCCCGTGGATGGAATCAAGGAGTCAACATCATGTGAACTCCATCAGAAATTCAAGAACATATCCATGAAGGTGGCCGTCGGACAAGCTTTACCTTCTGGCCCTGATGCACGCTGGCATGGCCGTGAGATTCCAGCTGGCTTTGCTAAAGTCGGGGTGGATGAAATCATGGCGGGGTTTCATGATATGGAGCTCGACATAGCTAGACCCAAAGATGAGAGGACACTCGGAGAAGTACTGGGTGGAGTCATCCTATGGGACAAGAACTACATCAAGCTTCCAGGCTCGGCCCCAAGGACAACACCGCCTCCGAGTCGTCGCAGGTCACCTACACCTCCATCACCTCCAAGCCCTCCACATGACGACGGCCACCACAACACGAGTCCATCTCGATCACCGCCGCCGGACTTGGGTCGGCCGTCTCCGCCGCCACCCGCTAAGGATACTAAGCGGAAGCGTGCCAGCAAGAACGCTCCGTCGATGAGTTCTAAGCGACGGAGCTCCCCAAAGCGCAAACTGTCGCCCCTCCCAAAGGTACCTCATGCTAATCTTCCTATCAGACCTTATGATCGTACCGACGAGGAAAACGCCAGGATAGCAAAGGAACATTATGATGCGCAGATGAAAAAGAAGGAACCCGAGCCCCGCCCGGAATACACCGAGAAGCAAATAGCATATGCAAAATACTTCATGACCCTTCCATCATAGTATGACTTACACCATAAGCCTGACGACTATACACGCACATTGCAGAAGGAAGGGCAAAAGAGCAGATCACGTGCAAGTGCAAGTGGGAGCAAATCAAGTTCAACTACAAGCAAAAAAAGATCAGACGTTCCTCAGCTTGGACAACAGGCCAAACAGTCGATCCCACCCCTCAGGGTGTTACCCGAGAATGTTCCCTCTCTGGTGCAGGGGCAAGATTTGGAATTAGCAAAGAAGTGGGCGGCTGAATGGGGTATCCCGGTTGAAGACGTTCTGGCTTCCCAAGACGACAGGTTACCCAAGGCTGTGGTAGCCCCTAAGCCACTGTTTGTCATGGGAGCGCCTCTGGTCAGCAAAGATAAGTATGATGATCTCCTAACAAATATGCGTTACTTGCATACATGGTACTTAAGTGAATCAAAGAATGGGAGAACGATGATCGTGGCGCGTGTCCCACGGGAGTACTACGGCCGCCCCGAAGACATCCATATCGACTTTGATGAACTCTTCCAGATGTACAATGCCGACGCCCTCGACAAATCGCTTATGAGTTGCTATTGTCTGTAAGTTTTTTAATTCGTTGTCTACATATAACTTGTTCAGTTATTTCAATTCATTGTCTACATATAACTTGTTCCGTTCTTACTTGTACTCTATTATGCAGAATGAAGATTCTGGAATGTAAAAGTAGGAACATCCTAAATATTGGGTTTATTGACCCAGATAAAATACATATAAAGACGCTAAGTGATAACCCCAAGGAGACAGAGGAAAACCTTCTAAGGTTTCTAACAGATCAAAATTTCTGTGACCACATACTGTTTCCATACAACTTCAGGTGAGGGTCTTACTCTGTTGTGTCCATTCACTTATAAGTGTAATTGATAAGTTACTGACACATATATATATACATGTGCAGCTACCACTGGATTCTGTTGGACATTCAAATTGATAAGGGAAGAGTTGATGCCTTCGACCCATTATCGAGACCCTTGGAACAGTTCCAAAGCCTGCAGGACATGCTCCAAGGGTAATTTCAATCATTCTTGCGCTCTATCGGTCTCTTTCGATGATTTTCTGATATATCAATTAATGAAAAACTTAGCAAATCATTTTCCTTGTCGGGCAGGGTTTGGAAGCGGTTCAAGTGCGTCACTGACGGTATCGAGCATGAGAAGCTGACCTTTAGAGCGGCTCAGGTAAGTAGTAGTATGATATACTTCTATTTTCAATATATTTATGATGCTAGATTATTATTTTGATTATATATATTCTATTCTCGTAAAGTGCGACTAGCAGCCACGGGGGACGCATCTATGCGGATACTATGTTTGCGAGACCATTCGCACGTTTACCTCTGAGCACAAGGATTACAGATACGACGTAAGCAATGAACATTCACACCTCTATTTTTACCCGTCATTCTTTGTTATCATGATTGATATTCATATTCATCTCCTCTTATATAGTACACAGCCATGAGGGAGAAGTACCTACCAGAGCAACGCGCGATTGCTGTTGCAGAGGAGCTAGCGACCTTTCTGAGGACGGAAGCTATAGATGACAAAGGACGATTTAGTGTAGCTAGGGGCCATTACTGATGTTGGTCCATGTAATCGAATAGACGGGCTCTAGTCCCGATAATTCTGATCTCCAATATAATTGTATATATATGCTCGCTTGTAAGATAAGTTAATCTTATATATATGCATAAACTAATTCCCGAACACCAAACAAGGCACCAAACGAGGCATCACGTTAATCCCCCGAACACCTAAAACCCCTAAACCCTAAAGAAAAAAACAAAATCTGTAGATGTCTTTAGTCCCGGTCTGTGTTACAAACCGGGACTAAAGGTCCTGGCCCTGGATTCACTCGGAGCCGCCCACGTGGACAGCTTCCAGTCCCGGCTGGTAACCGGGCCGGGACTAAAGGTTTACCCTTTAGTCCCACGGCTGGGGTCCCGGGTTGCAAACCGGGACTAAAGGCCCTTACGGGCCGGGACTGGAGGCCCTGTCCCCACTAGTGACAAGATACATAGACACAGTATGTCGTAGATATGTGAGTCGAGGACGTACGGGCATTGCCAATTCCGGAAAGGATGCCTACTGTGATGTGCATAACACATTACAACAAAGGCAACACGTGGCCGCATGCTGCCATGCACGCATGTGAAGTGGAGTACCGCGTACAGCGTAGGAATCGCAGCATTGCTAAAATCGGCAGTGCTACGTGTTGGTTTGTTTGCTGCCCTCGAGCTGAGCCTGCCGCCCCACTGCATACGTCTCCATGTGATTGTCTCGTCCTTGCCAAAAAATCATACACCCTTCGTTCAATAATTTAATTTTGATGTTATTATTATAGTTTAAATATATAGATGAGTACGCGCGTCAAGGCAAATTACGACATTATTTCGCTAGACAGTGATATGGTATTGTAGAAGACTAGGGTTTTGGGTGCAAGCGGAATACATTGATCGGTGCACCTTGGCACATATATATGGTTACATGATGCGGGCCTCTACCTCAACTATACAAGGAACTAGGAGGTGGGCCGAGTACACAATATACACGTACACAATATATTCAACACCCCCCCGCAGTCGAAGCGTCGCCAGAGACACAGAGACTGGAACGAAACTCCTCAAAAGTAGAAGTCGGCAATCCCTTAGTCATCACATCAGCAAACTGTTGCGCAGTCGGAACATGAAGAACCCTAGTCCGTCCGAGAGCAACCTGTTCGCGTACGAAGTGAATGTCAAGCTCAATGTGCTTCGTCCGGCGATGATGAACGGGGTTGGCGGAGAGATATACAGCCGAAACGTTGTCACAGTAGACAACCGTAGCATGGGACACATCGTGATGCAACTCCTGAAGCAGCTGTCGGAGCCATGTGCACTCGGCAACGGCGTTGGCCACAACTCGGTACTCAGCCTCCGCGCTAGAGCGCGACACGGTAGGCTGTCGTTTCGACGACCACGAAACGAGTGAGGGACCGAGGTAGACGCAGTAGCCAGAAGTAGAGCGCCGGGTGTTGGGGCATCCAGCCCAGTCAGCATCCGAATAGGCCACCATCTCCATAGAGGGGGACGCTGTGAGGGTGAGTCCAAGGTGCGTCGTGCCACGGATATAGCGAAGAATCCGTTTGACGAGCGTCCAATGGGAATCCCGAGGAGCATGCATATGGAGGCACACCTGCTAAACAACATACTGCAAGTCTGGACGAGTGAGCGTCAGGTACTGAAGAGCGCCAACTATAGACCTGTAGAACGGAGCATCAGAAGCTGGGGAACCGTCTAGAGCCGAAACCTTGGCCTTCGTGTCCACAGGAGTAGCGACAGGGTGACAGTTGAGCATACCAGCACGCTCAAGCAACTCATGCGCATACTTCTGCTGATGAAGGAAGAAGCCATCAGGGCGCCGTGTGACCTCAATGCCAAGGAAGTAATGAAGAGCACCCAGATCCTTGATGGCAAACTCGTCACGCAGCCGGAGAGTAAGCTGCTGAAGGAGAGCTGCGGAGGAGGCCGTGAGGATGATGTCGTCGACATATAGGAGCAAGTAGGCAGTCATGTCGCCATGGTGATAGACGAACAGCGAAGCATCCGAGCGAGTGACGCAGAAGCCCATAGTCTGTAGAAAACTGGAGATCCGCTGGTACCAGGCGCGAGGGGCTTGCTTGAGGCCGTAGAGCGACCGAGATAGCAAGCACACATGTCCAGGATGAGAAGTGTCGACAAAGCCAGTGGGTTGCTCACAATAGACCTGCTCAGTAAGGTGACCATGAAGAAAGGCATTAGAGACACCATCTGATGAACTGGCCAGCCACGAGAGACTGCGAGCTGCAGAACGGTGCGAATCGTGCCCGGTTTAACAACCGGCGCGAAGGTCTCGGTGAAGTCGACGCCAGCATGCTGACGGAAACCACGGACCACCCAGCGAGCCTTGTAGCGCGCAAGGGTGCCATCGGAGTGAGTCTTGTGCCGAAAGACCCACTTGCCACTGATGACATTGGCGCGCGGTGGCCGGGGAACCAGTGTCCAAGTGCGGTTCCGCTGTAGGGCGGCGAACTCATCATGCATCGCGGCGAGCCAGTGAGGATCCCGAAGAGCTGCCCGTACGGAGGCGGGGATCGGAGAGGGCTCGGACGTGGATGCCGTGAGGAGATACTCGGCGCTGGAGTATCTCAGACTCGGGCGGTGGACGCCGGTCTGAGACCGCGTCGTAGGAGCGTCGTCCGGTGCCGACGTAGCAGGAGCCCCGGCCACGCCAGGGGCCGAGGAGGCGGGCAACGCCGCAGTCGATGGAGGCAGCGCAGCGGGCGGCGTGTCAGACTCCGAGTCGGAGTCGGAGTCAAACTCCAGGCGGCCGGGCGGCGAGGGGGCGCGACCGTGGGGAGTCGCAGCGCATCCCGAGGCGCATGCAGCGCCAAAGCCTGGAGGCGGTCCAAGACTGGACCGGCCGGCGGGCTGGGTCCGAGGGCCGTCGGTGCTGGACGGCGAGGCGAGTACTGGCGGCGAAGTAATGGCGACGGGTACCTGCTGAAAAGGAAACTGCATCTCGTCGAAGTAAACGTGTCGCGACGTGAAGACGCGATGAGAGACGGGATCATAACAGCGATATCCTTTGGTGTTGGGTGGGTAGCCGAGAAAGACACAGGCTAGCGAGCGAGGTGCAAGCTTATGAGGCGCGGTAGCGGCGATGCTAGGATAGCAGAGACAGCCGAAGATGCGAAGCTCATCATAAGAAGGTGGTGCACCGAAGAGAAGATGATGAGGAGCAAAGTTGCCACGGGTGCGACACGGGCGAATGTTAAGAAGAAGAGAGGCTGTAGAGAGCGCGTCGGGCCAAAAACGGGGAGGCATGTAGGCATGAAAGAGGAGCGTGCGAACACAGTCATTAAGAGTGCGGAGGACGCGTTCAGCGCGACCATTCTGTTGCGAAGTATAGGGGCATGTGAGGCGAAAAGTCGTGCCATGGGTGGTGAGGAGAGTACGAACTGCTAGGTTGTCAAACTCCTTCCCATTGTCGGTTTGCAACGCAAGAATGGGACGCCCAAACTGCGTGGCGACATAGGAGTAAAACGCGGCAAGAGTGGCGAGAGTATCGGACTTGCGGCGCAACGGGAAAGTCCACACATAATGGGAAAAATCATCAAGAATGACAAGATAATAAATATAGCCCGTATTACTTGCAACTGGAGAGGTCCAAACATCACTATGGATTAACTCAAAAGGATAGGAAGCGACATGAGAAGAAGCCCGAAACGAAAGCCTAGTATGTTTGCCAAGACGACACGCATGACAAGAATGATCAGCGGTCTTATTACACGTGAAAGAAAAACTCCTAAGAATGTGACGAAGGGTGACGGGGTTGGGATGACCCAAGCGAGCATGCCAGAGGTCCACACAGGTGGCGAGGGCGACGGGGGCGGCGGATGTGGAGGGCGAGGAGTGCACTGGGTAGAGGTCGCCGGGACTGTCACATCGGTGGAGCACCATCCGGGTTCGGGAATCCTTGACAGAGAAACCAAACACGTCAAACTCAACAGTCACGGGATTATCACGTGTAAATTGTTTAACAGAGACAAGATTTTTGATGAGGTTAGGTGAAACTAAGACATTAGACAAGGAAAGTGGAGTAGACGTAGACGGAAAAGATGCATGGCCTATATGAGTGATAGGAAGAGAGGAGCCGTCTCCGACGGTGATACGAGTGGAAGTGGTGATGGGATGGGAGGTATGGAGAGTACCGGGGTGGGCAGCCATATGAGCGGGGGCGCCTGTGTCCATGTAGAAGTCGCCGCCTCCAGCATACGCAGACGGTGTCGGAGCAGCGTGAAGTGCGGCGATGAGGGCCGGGTCCCAAGGCGCAGGGGGCATCGGGGGCAGCGGTGGCAGCCCGCCTGGCTGCGACGGCTGTCCGAACGAGTAGGGCCCGTAGGGCTGCATGTACTGTTGTGGCACCGCGAAGAACGCCTGGTGGGAGGGTGGCCGCGGGCCGAGGACACCGGGGGCGGGCGCGCGGGTGACCGGCATGGAGTAGGCATGCACGACGCCGGTCCAGGGGTTCTGCCCGGCGTACCAGGGGGCCGGCTAGAAGAGCTGCTGCTGCTGTGGACGGGCGACGCCGCCCGTAGGCTGCTGCTGCGCCTGGGGCTGCTGCTGCTGTTGCTGGCGCCCGCGGCGACGACCCCCGCGGCGACGATTGGTGGTGTTGACGGGTTGAGCCGGTGGTGGTGGTGGCGGCGCCTGCTGATAGGCCGGCGGGTGGGGGAAGCCAGGCGGAGGGCGAGCGACGAGGGGCGCCGGTCCGGCGCGGGTGCCAGTGGTGAGGGTGGTGTGCGTCGCGCGAGCCCGCACCATCTGCAGCCGGCGCTCCTCGAGCTTGAGGTACGCCACAACCTTGGGGAAGGTGGGGTCCGGGAGGAGGGTGAGGTTGGAGGCGGCGTTCCCGTAGTCCTCGTGCAGGCCGGCGGTGAAGGTGGTGATGAGCAACTCATCGCCAATGGGTTCGCCGAGATCGCGGAGCTCGTCGGCAATCTTTTTGAGGCGCATGCAGTAGTCGTCGATGGAGGAGTCGAGCTGGTGACACCCGTAGAACTCGCCATGAAGAAGGACCTTGCGCTGAAGCTTGTTGTCGGTGAAGAGACCGTTGAGCTTGGTCCAGACGGCGCGGGCGTCGTCCTCGTCGGCCACCACCCTGTGGAAGAGGTCGGTGGAGATGGTGAGGTAGAACCAACGGATGATGGTGGCGTCGATGATCATCCACTCCTCGTCGTTGACCATGAGACGGGAGTCCACGGAGCCGTCGACGTGGCTGTGAAGGAGAAACTCGCGAAACACGAGGGAGAAGTACCGCTTCCAAGGAGAGTAGGACGCGGTGGTCTGGCTGAGGGTCACCGGGACGCGGTCGGCGATGTTGAGGTCGCGGATGAGGGCCATGTCCAGGCCGGCAAAGGGGTTGCTGCCGGAGGAGAGGGAGGAGGCCGGGGACTGCATGACGGCGTCGAGGTGGAGAGGCGCGCGGCGGGGCGGCGACTCGAGGGGAGGCGGCGGCGGCGGCGCAGGGGAGAGCGCGGCGGCGGCGGCAGCTCGAGTGGGCGGCGGCGGCGGCGGCGCAGGGGAGAGCGCGGCGGCAGCGGCTAGGTTAGGAGTCGTGGGAGGAATCTGATACCATGTAGAAGACTAGGGTTTTGGGTGCAAGCGGAATACATTGATCGGTGCACCTTGGCACGTATATATGGTTACATGATGCGGGCCTCTACCTCAACTATACAAGGAACTAGGAGGTGGGCCGAGTACACAATATACACGTACACAATATATTCAACAGGTACGATTGGTGTTGGCAACCCAAACTGTGCTACATGCATATGGTAACTTCTAAAAACATGATGAGAAACAAGCTACTCCCTTCAATCCATATAACATTTCGCTGATCTAGTGCAACTTACGAAATCAGCGACAACAATATGGATCGAAGGAATGGTACAATAGTTTGTTTCCTTTTTCTATTACCATGTATGTTAAGTTGGATGTCACATACTCAATATCTTGGAAACCTCCAATGAAGTTCGAGCTCCATTGCGACCATTTAAAAAAAAATCAAAATCACATTTGTAAGTTTAGAAATATTCAAAACAAAAATCTTAGATGTAGATAATGTTGAACTCCACCAGTGTGCAAAAATTGTACTCAAAATACTTTGTATTATCAGCTACAAAAAAATCAACAATAATATAAATTTTAAAATTGTGTACTGTTCACTGCATCCAAATCCATACATTTATCATTTGTGTTGAGCCTAAAATACTAAGAGTTTCGGATTGATTTTTTATGAAGATTTCGTACTTATCTATATCTAGAATTGTTTAATTGATTATTTTCAAACTTTCAAATACCATTTTCGGAATTTTTAAAAGACAACCTTCCTGATGCTCAGGTCATTTGTGCACTCAACCCTCGCTATCCGCCCTTCAATCAATCATTCTCCATCTGGCCACCCTATGCGCGCCTATATGCTTGATTGACCGCAAGACGTACAGCTGCCGAAACTAAGCTAGCTACAAAACAAACAAAAAAAGAGCTAGCAATGAGTGATCATTACGACATTATTTGACTGATTGATGTCCTGCCGCCCAGGGTTGCCGGAGAAAAACACTTAACCTACATGCATGCACACGGAGGTGAGGTATATATGTACGTCCGTGCTACGCTGTTTCACTCCAACACGGGGTTGTTTGGTCGTCGCAGACGCATAGTCGACTTATCGAGAACCAAGCAATTATAGTATAATTTGAGTATATGACGACACAAGATTCTTTAACGCAGTTTGGCAAATTTGTTTACTCTGCGGGATAATAATTACAGGCGTTCCTACCCACCGATACCGTTGCATCGGACGTTTTGATCGCCGTACAAACCGTCGGCTCCCCATGACCGCTGCTATCAAGTCCTTATAAGTTACAACATGTGTCATCCCCACATTATATGGAAGACATAGGCTACTAGAGCCCGAATCAAACACTACATGTAATCTATCCACACCTAATACAACTCACAGTCTTAACTCAACTTGTATAAAATATTTGACACAAACATAATAAATTTCACCTTGACAAATATTCTCTACCACCTTAAGTTCGTAAGAGCATTAAACTTCCATGTACTTCGGACCTGAGTTGTCTTTCATGAGCTCCACTGCTCACTACAGCACGAATACGCTATGCCGACGGCCTGATGTCGTCGGCTTAGGCTAAAAATGTTGTCGGGTTAGCCTTTGTCGTCAGCGTAGGCTAACCCGGCGGTCTAAAAATGACGTCGGGTTAGGTTATTTTCTTTTTAAAAAATTGAATTTCTAGAAATAAAATAAAATTTATTATCTTTTTATAATTTTTTCTTTGAATTTTTTGTTATCTCTCTAATGACATGAATTCCCGCTCGATTATCCATCCTCAGATTTCTACAAGCCCAGCACACTTAACTCCTAAGTTCTATTTGAATAAGCTACCCCTACACTAGTAAGTCCTTATTGATATTAGTATCATATCAATTCTCTTAAGAAGCCATGTGTGTCTATATGACTGTGTGTAACATTTTGGATAAAGTTTTTTGCAAAATATGTTGAAATGCAAGTTTCTTAGTTTTCCTAACAACTAGATCACGTAACATAACTACATCTCAAAGGATTTTGTTTTTTTTGCTTTTTTACCATTTTCTTTTATTTTTCGCAAAACTAAAAAGGTGATCCAAAAAATAAAATACCTAAGCCGACTTTGCCGTCGGGTTAGGTCCCAGAAAAAGAAAATATCAAAAAAAAGGAAAAATACCTAAGCCGACGACTTTGCCGTCGGGTTAGGTTCCCAGAAAAATCTATGCTGACGGCATACCTAAGCCGTGGCCGGATTTTGGCCACGTCTGAGTCTAGGGTCTAAGCCAACGGCCTCGATAAAAAGCCGTCGACTTACGTTCTGACGGTCGGCGTATAATATTTTTTCCTATAGTGGCTACTCACAGCCTCCACGTGACGCCACATGTAACGAGGCACTTAGCACTAGAGGCGTTCTTCACGGCATTCCAAAAGAAGGCCCGCAGTGAAGCGTCGATGGGGCGGGCATAGTACGCCTAGCGTAGACGGTAGACG
Source organism: Dactylis glomerata (assembly GCA_007115705.1). Taxonomy (NCBI): domain Eukaryota; kingdom Viridiplantae; phylum Streptophyta; class Magnoliopsida; order Poales; family Poaceae; genus Dactylis; species Dactylis glomerata. The sequence continues at coordinate 310,027 of QXEO01001522.1, forward strand.
CGGGATGGCGTCGAGCACTATGTTCAACAGAATGTTACACCCGCTTGTTGAGAGCAACAACTCACACACCATCCAGAGAGGTACTTGTAAATTTTTGCAATGAGGGGGTTGAAGGTATCAGCTCGTAGCTTCGAGCAGGGGAGGGGAGATGGCAAAGTTTGTATGGGAAATCCTTTGACTCTGCATCCAAGAACCTGGTGGACAATGGCGACAATGGAAACGATGTTGCTTTAAGTCCTAAGATTGATTTATGTGATCAAATTTTATCAACTTAAGTTTACTTAGGACCGAAGGGAGTACCAACTTTGACTCAAGATATGTACTCCCTCTGTTCCCATTTAATCGACGCATATGTTGTTGCCGCTTCTGCTGTCCTCGCGTCGATTAAAACCAAACGGAGTATAAGAAAGGAGTTAAGGAGAGATAGAACAAGTTTTTAAGTGTGCATGCAGCTAGTTGTTGCCGATCGAGTGAGCTGGGGGTCGCATGCATATATGTGTCAATGTCCGTTTATATGCTAGCTCAGCTCCATCTGTCCGTATGTAGCCTTCATGCATCACAAAGGGCGCAGACTGTAAAGAAGAAATAAAGAGAAGAGGAGAAGGCGATGGCCCCTGACTTCTCCCTACTGCTAGCTAGAAACAAAAGGTGAATTAAGCAGCTGGAGGACGACATATATTAATGTTGACGCATAGGCGCCGGCAGTGCTCAAGTTGGCCTGCACCTTCACCATCCATACACGCCGATGCCGGGCAGCTGCAAATCAGTCACACATCGCACGCGGACGCGGCTGCGCGCGTACGTTTTGCTCAAGTCAATGCCCGCGCGTCTAGTCAAGCAAAACTAAACCTGACCCAAATCCATGCTTCTCGTTTTAGAGTAATCATGCTCCTTAAATATAGTGCGTAAAAATATATACGTAAAATTTGCAAATTTGATCTATTCACTTGGTCGAGCTTTACATTGAAGAAGCGCAAATATGCTTATCTCTGGGAGAAAAGATCGCATCGCCTCTCATGGGTGGCTTGAGGGAAATCCTAGCCGCTTCGGTTAGTCCACCTCTCTGGGATACCTTCCCGCCGCCGCTGTTGTTGCCGCCCTCTTCATCGCGGTGGCAATGGCCCCCGCCTCCAACATTGGCGCGCGAGTGCAGTGGTGGACATGGAGCCTACTTGCCGGCGCCGGAGTGTCCAGGGGTGGTGCTCGGGGACGCGACGAGGCATGTCATGCGGCAACACTCCTTCTCCGACAGCAGCCACAAAGGTACATTTTGTGTCAATCTGGGCTTCATGGGCCACATCTTCGGCATGCAATTGCAGCTCCGGTTGTGGTGGCGAGGTGATGGGACAAGAATGGCAATGTCTTGTAGGTGTGAGGGAGCTGGCAGAGCGGTGGACGATTGTTGTTGTTGCAGTGGTGTGGTAGGCATAGTGACCTGGGTCCTTAGGCGCAACACTGGAGGTGGTTGGCCAAGCCTTGGTGCGCTCTGTGGTCTCGCCGATAGACCAAGTCTGATAATGGGCTCGAAGCTCTTGTCAGAAGCCGGGTGACGAGGGTTAATCTCAGCAATGTCCTAGATGAAGGACTTAGGATTAGGTGAAGAGGGCGTCAGATGAACTCGAAGGTAAGAGATGAGACAAACAAGGAGAAACTTGATGTTTATTGAGACAAAGCTAATATTACATGCTCAAGCTCGATGTGCCCCTGGCCGACCTCTCCTGGCCCCTCATTATAGGTGGACAGGTCTCGAGGTTCCGGTCGGGTTCTATACAAATTCATCGTGCTATGGCAGTTTACATACTGCTTCCTTATTCGAATACAATATATGTCGGTTCTTATCTTGGGCCTTAACCCAAATATATCTAGGGGTACCAATGCCATGGGCCTTGGCAGGCGTACCCATGTCACCGGGTTAGTGAGGTTTCACCCCGTTCCCGATTGACACCCCTCCCCTCTTTGGTGGTGTTGTCGGGTGGCAACCAGATGGCCAAGTTCATAGTGCCTAGGTCTTGCTTGATCAGATGAAGATAGAAGTCGAGGACCTCCTTTGCATTAGTTGTGTTGTGCAGATCTTACTGCATATTGTGTTGTTGGCTTGTGCTAGGCCTTGTTGTGGTGTTGTTGTTGTGTCCATTCATTGTTGTGTCGTGCTTTGGCGTATCTGGTTGTCGTAGCTTTGCTAGGTGTTGTATGGTTTTCAAGCCTGGTTTTCCTATAAACCGAGCCACTCTTCTTCTATTATCAATGAATTGCAGCGCTGACTACTTTTTTTCAAAAAAAAAACATAACATTTTTACTCAAACAGAGCTTCGCTTCTTCTATAGCGCTTTGTGCACCAACAAGGTCTTTAAAATGGACTAGCTCTAAATGTCCATTAAATGTTACTCAAACAGGGACGGAGGGAGTACACACCTGTAAAAAACAAATAATAATATTACTATGTTAGGCATATAATTTTTGAACAAAACCACATGTTTTTGACCAACGACAATAATATATATGCATGCAGATGTTATGTATACGACACAAATACAATAGTATTATAGCCACATGACGAGGTATTGATAATTTTTGTTTTCAGTGGGATTTCTATTGCTAGGTGTTGATACATGTGTCATGGGCTTGCGGTCGTAATCATGTGGGCGTTTGTTGGTCCGCGGAGGTGTTCATGGAGTTTTAGGCTTTTGGAGTAGTCAGTATGTGATCTTATTGTAATTGTTTTTTTTCCCAATTTTCTATCAATCTATTAGGCAATTCTCTTGACCTTAATTAATTTATGGGGCAAATCATATTCCTCCGTCTTAAAATAAACTACACGCATGGATCGATATAACACACATACATACCACTACTGTAGTATTGTCCCACATGGCGTTTACGGAAAACAATGGTTATAGAGATTGTTTATCGACAAAGTCACCAATTCCTTCTCTCACATCCCTTTCGAAGCATAACCAACGCGCGGAACACCTCGTGACAAAACACCAATGCCTTCAATTCCGGCCAGTGTGCATTAACTAGCTGAAATTTCAAAACAGTTACAGGTCACTGTTTTGATCTTCTTGTATTACTTAGAAACCATGTCCGTTAAGTCAATACATGACCGTCCAGATTTCACACACGCTTCCTTCATAACAATATGCACACAGTTCTTACAACAATCGTGGAAGGCTCACAAGTAACATACTTCCTCTCTTTTAAAATATAGGATGTTTAGCTTTTTTTCTAAAACATATGTATCTTCTTACCTATAAGATTCGAGTTGGTGGTGAAGCCATCCACTCGACATACAACATTTGAGTTCCAATTTTACCCCTAACGAAAAAAGGCAGGTCTTCTCTCCTTATTTATTAATGATTAATTATCTTACCTATAAAATTCGAGTTGGTGGTGAAGCCACCCACTCGACATACAACATTTGAGTTCCGATTCTACCCCTAACGAAATCTTACCTATAAGATTTGAGTTTGTGGTGAAGCCACCCACTCGACATACAACATTTGAGTTCCGATTCTACCCCTAACGAAAAAAGGCAGGTCTTCTCTCCTTATTTATTAACGATTAATTATCTTATCTTACCTATAAGATTTGAGTTGGTGGTGAAGCCACCCACTCGACATACAACATTTGAGTTCCGATTCTACCCCTAACGAAAAAGGCAGGTCTTCTCTCCTTATTTATTAACGATTAATTATCTTACCTATAAGATTGGAGTTGGTGGTGAAGCCACCCACTCGACATACAACATTTGAGTTCCGATTCTACCCCTAACAAAATCTTACCTATAAGATTCTAGTTGGTGGTGAAGCCACCCACTCGACATACAACATTTGAGTTCCGATTCTACCCCTAACGAAAAAAGGCAGGTCTTCTCTCCTTATTTATTAACGATTAATTATCTTACCTATAAGATTCGAGTTGGTGGTGAAGCCACCCACTCGACATACAACATTTGAGTTCCGATTCTACCCCTAACAAAATCTTACCTATAAGATTCAAGTTGGTGGTGAATCCACCCACTCGACATACAACATTTGAGTTCCAATTCTACCCCTAACAAAAAATGGCAGGTCTTCTCTCCTTATTTATTAACGATTAATTAGGAATGTAAAGATAGCCATTTATTCTCTCTTTATTTATCTTGATATTTATTCTCCCCAAGATTATTGGATCATTTATGCACCTGTGGGCAAATTTTGTCCAAATAAAACTTAATAGCCCATTTAAATAGGCGCTATCTTTATTTATCTTGAAAAAAGCTCCTCCGTATGTATTACGTAGCTATCTTGACATGAATTTTTATAATATATGATATTTACGGTTATATATGATATTTGCGGTTAGAAAGTACTTGTGTACACCGTAGCAACGCACGGGCATTTAGCTAGTCTAGATATATTTTAGGGTGTAGGTTCACTCATCTTGTTTCAAATCTACACACTAAAAGAGGAGTATCTACATGTTAGAAAAAAACAAAAACATCTTATATATTTTTGCTTTAGAGATTATTATGATGGTCTATTGGACGATCTGGTCTAGTAGAAATGATCTAATCTTCAAAGGCCTCTCTCCAAGTATTTATAGGTGCCGGACGAAATTCAAAGCTGAGATGGCTTTGCTTCTGCATAAATCCAACAGGAAAGGCTATGCAGGTCTTAAAGCCTGGGTTCCGGCCTTTGTTTAGCTTAGCTCTAACTTAGATAGTTTCTTTTTAGTTTAGCAGTTGTACAGTTCTTTGTATTAACCAAAACAAAACCAAACAAAAGTTAATAAAAATGCAGTGGGGAAACCTACTGTTCAGTTTCAAGAAAAAACACCTTATATTTTGAAACCGAAGGAGTATATTGTAAGCTACAAAAGATAAACCTAACTAGTGGAGTACCAGCCGACCTGAAGACTAAAATTTCAAACCACATTAGTGAATACACCCGTAAACTTCTTGAAGGTAGCAAGCATTTTTCGTACACACTACCTACTCAAGCTAGCTAGACCGTGTTATCGATGGAAAGAGTACAAAGAACAAGGTTGACTTATACCATAAGCTTATCCGCTTAGCTAGCTAGCACGACAAACATAGAAACCTAGCGAAAATTTCTTCTACTATTATAAGCATGCATGCATGTTTCATTCTCATAGTCTAAGGCTGAAGGCATTGATTATAGCGACACGAATTCCGTGCACCCCACTGAGCTCGGTTTTGAAAAAAAAAAATCGTACTTTTAAGTTTTAAAAAAATTCGAAATATATTAAGGGAATATGTATACATCTTCCGTATAAACATGCAAAGTTTTGGTAAAATAATTGTTTTATTTTGGGCTATAGAAAAAAGATAAATTTCGGACAATATATAGGACCAAAATTACGTATTTTTCTGTCAGAAACCTGTCTTTTCTCTATCTCCCAAATACATGGTTTTTAAAGCAAAATTTCTGGCGTATATACCTGACATATATATCTAGCTGTATATTTTTTTGAATAAATTTTCGGAGAATCGAAATATGTTTTTTGATAATTTTGAAAAACAAGCTTTCTAGTGTGCCCGGGTGCAAGGGTGAGTTTTTAATTTCCCTGTCCCTATTTACATGACATTTTCTTTGGGCATCAATCAAGAAAACTTACTTATACTATGCATTGTGAAAGACCCTTAGGCTGCTCATAGTGGGGAGTAATATAGACTAGTGTCATGCAGATGTTACTAGTCTATGTTATTACATTTATAGTGTGGAGTAACATATGTGTGGTAACATATGTGCGCCGTCGTGCCATTGTGCTTCTTTAAGATCGTGCTCAGCATATTGGGGAAGCGATTGATGGTTGTCAGGCATCTTTGACAACCATGTACTCTGTTATGCTCCCCTGCAACCCACTGCCGAGGGATTTTAGACAGTTGCTCGAGACCTTCAGGACAAGCCAGCGGGTTTATCTTTTGATAAAACTCAATTTGATTGCTGGTGCAAATTTTGCCCTTGGATGGATGCGAAAGTGGCATCCAAGGCTTAATTGCGACACGATGTCGGAAGGGTTGCCTCGAGGGCGTGCTACGCTTGGTGTCCATATGGATGCCACGCTGCAGCCGGCGAGGAGGATTATTTCAAGGTTAATGCAGGAGGACGCGAGGTTTTTTTGCGAGCAGCACTACTTGAACCCATTCAACGTCGATGACTCAGATCAGCCAACAGTGTAGCATGTTGCTGTGTATATACTTTGCATGTAAGACTCGAAAGTTCCCGTTTTCTGGGTTTTTCTTGCCAGAAAATTTCTCGAGGCGTTCCTTGCTTAGTGCGTTTGCCGCGATTTTGTTTGAGATAATGGAGACACGTAAACTCGAATAGGAGGAACTTTGTCTTTATTTATGCTTATAATGTAAGATATATGGGGTGTCCCAAGAGATCCGGCCAATGACCTGTATTCTGGATCTAGAGGGCATTGCCCTAGAATAGCTCGTGGCTTTTACAGCCTTATTTTTCTACTCTACTTTTTTGGTGTACTTGTTGCCTATGTCACTGAGGTCTTTTCTTCTTCTCCTGCAGGTTTCTCTTGGTCTGACGACTGTACCCACGGTTTTTTCACCTCTGGCTCTGCTGGGTGCCCTTCGAGTTGTTGTGCGATTCCTGTAGTCACGTTTTTTTGCCTTGTCTTTGGGTTCTCCATAGCTTGCCATCATGCCGAAGTTTTGGGCCATCTTGTAAAATTCCTTGTCGCATAGATCCGATAGCTCGAAGCTTCTTTTTACTGTGATAATTCTATTGGGTCCTGGCATTTTTAGTACCAGGTACGTATAGTGAGGTACTGCCATGAATCGCGAAAACGCGGGTCGCCCAAGGATCGCGTGATATTGTGATGGCCAGTCCATAACTTCGAAGTCGAGCTTCTCTCTTCTGTAGTTTTGTCGATTCCCGAAGCAAACGTTGAGTGCTATTCGACCTAGTGGATAGTTGGCGCTCCCTGGGACGATTCCGTGGAAGGAACAGTCAGTTGGTTTCAGAAACTCTAATGAAATGTGCATTGCTCGTAGAGTCTTCGCGTATATAAGATTTATTCCGCTTCCTGCATCCATAAATACTCCATCGACGTTGTATGTCCCAATTTGGGCTTTGAGAACCAGAGGTATGCATAGCAGGGACGAAGAACTACACAGGCGTATGTATGAACTGCATGACGTTTTTCCATCAAAGGATGCTCTGTTCAAGCTATCTGTCGTGGGGAAGTGTCTGGCTAAATTATGCAAGTACGCATTCAGTTAAATTAAGACGAAACGGTGCCTGCCGGCGGATAACTTGGAGCGTAGAGACTGGCCTAACTGTGGCTTGAGGGAGCCTGAAACCTGCAAGCACCTCTTCGTCCACTGCCCGTTCACCACTGCCGTGTGGTATCAGGCTCGCCTTTGGGCAGCAGCAGACTTCCCTATTCCTGGAACTAGTTTCATCGACACCGCAGACTGGTGGGGCTTCGGGCTAGGGAATCATGCACTCAAGACGCACCGGCGTAATTTCGATACGGTGGCTATTCTGGTGCACTGGAGAATTTGAAAGGAGAGGAACGACAGAGTCTTGGACAACACAGGGCATAATCTGTATGACCTGAATGATGCGTATTTGTTCACTTATTCAGAGTACCACAAATGATCTGTATGCAGAAACAGAGATGGCAACCGTACCGAACAGATACGGACATACAACCATTCACGCGGCTGTGCCTCGCCTCGCTACCCCGATCAACTCAATGGGACAATGGAAACTAATCACAACATTGTCTACACCGATCGATCGAGATCGATGGACCCGGCCGGCCGGCTAAACCCAGCTGCTCGCTGTCTCGTGGGGTGGAAAAGGAAAAAGCTCGTGCACGAAAGCGAGCGTACCGTGCGTCAACTTGAGAAACTTATACATCGTATGTACGACGCAGTATATACGTGGCATGGAGAGAGGGCCTGGGCGGATGGTATGCGTGCTACGCGTGTCATTTGGTCTAACTGATTGAGGGCGGTAGAGAACGAGTAATTGGCTGATATTTCCTTTGGAGGCAGCAAAGTGAAAGTGGAGGCCGGTTTGCCAGCAGCACAAATCAGTACTCAGTAGTACATGTAGTGGGCACGCACGCACGAGCTAGCTAGTAGCCAAGTAGCTATAGCCAGTACTCCATCCAAGTGGCAACAAGCCAACAAACCAACCAACCAACCAACCGATCGATCGAGGAGGACACGGCCGGCCATTTCCCTCTCAACACGTAGCGCTGCCCGTTTTAGCAATGCTGCGCTTTCTACATACGTTCACAGCACACAGTACTGGATCGACTTGACATGATTGCATTGCATGTGCCCACATACATGTTGGCTTTGCTGTGTGCACAGTCCGTGTCGCTTACCACATCTGGCTTCAACTTGAAACTGCTACGTCCGTCCTCGTCTCACATATTGCATATCTACATATCTTGTCCGCAAGTAACAATATCATGCATCTCAACGACCCCATGCCTTTTGCTTGCTTGTTTCTTCTTTGAATCCTCTCATCGATGTCGACACGTAGTCGGCTAGCATCCATTGATTGATTGTTTCCGATATTAAATTGATGCACTAGCTAAATATAGAAAAAAAATATCAGCTTGATTAACTGGCGCTAACTAAGATGACAACTAATGGATGCTTTTCGAGTAAAACAACAAATGACCCTTAATTTCGGAGAGGAGAGACGACCATTTTTTAGGACCACTGGTCAACCCTAGTTTTACCAAATCTTGCACCTGCCTTAACTAAACTTAAAAAATCCGAAAATGGAAATCTTAAGAACTAGCAAGGGAGAATTTACTATGAACTTAGAGGTGTGAAAACTCTCTATCTGAGAAACTGGAAAATTCTCCAACATCGAAACACGCCAAATTTTCCAGAGAAAATTCGTTTTCGATGAACTAGAGCTTTTTATGAGCATCAAAAGGCCAAAACATGTGGAAATAATTTGGCACGTAAGTGCATGATGGCATGACAAATGATATTAGATCTGGGTTTTGCATCTACAATCCCTCTTCAATCTTTTTATCCACTGATCAACCCTAGTTGACCAAATCTTACACTGCTTAAACTAAATTTAGAAAATCCAAAAACAGAAATATTAAAAAATCATCAAGGGAGAATTTACTATAAACTTAGAAGTGTGAAAACTCTCTATACGAGAAACTAGTAAATTCTTCAACATCCAAAACACAACAAGTTTTCAAGAGAGAAGCCGTTTTCAATGAATTAGAGCTTTTTATGACCACCAAAAGCCCAAAACATGTTGAAATGGGCTAAAATTTGGCATATGTGTGCACCATGGTATGATAAATGATGTTAGCCCTGGGTTTCGCAACTAAAATCCCTCTAGCATCTTTGCATCCATTGGTCAGCTCTATTTTGACCATGTGTTGGCTTTGTTGTGTGCAGCGCAACATGCACAGTTCGTATCACTTACCACATCTGGCTTCAACTTGAAACTGCTACGCCCATCATCATCTCACATATCTACATATCTTCACTACAGGAATCTGGTCATATGCCGAGGGCTTACAACCGTCGGTGTAGAGGCATATGCCCTCAGCGTACGATACGCCGAGGGCTGCCGTCGGCACAGCTCGTCGGCGTAGACCTCCCTCGGTGGAGACGGTATAGCCGTCGGCGTAGCTCTGACCCTCGGCGTATAGGACCAATGCCGACGGCTGGCTGCGGCCCTCGGCGTAGAGACCCTCGGCGTAGCTCTGTGGACGGACGGCAAAGGGAAAACAGCGTCGTCGCTACACCGACGGCCATACCCTCGGCGTATAGGGACACGTGGAAGCTTCCGACGTCCTGGAGACCCCCTACGCCGACGGCACCGATATTTGGCCGTCGGCGCCTCGGCCCATTCCTGTAGTGCTTGTCCGTAAGTAACAATATATATCATCTCAACGACCGCATGCCTGTTCCTTGCTTGTTTCTTCTTTGAATCTTCATCGATCGTCGACACGTAGCTAAGCATGGTTCGGTCGACTAGCATCCCTTGAGTGTTTCCCATATTAAATTGATGCGCACTAGGTAAATATAGAAAAAAATTCAAACTCACGTAGATGGATAGGCTATATCTTTCAACACTTGGGCACACGTCTAAACTGCACATACGGAAAAGGCCAAAGATATGTGAATGCGATTGATGTGCCGGATTTAGGAATTTTTCGAAGCTTGGTCGGGCTGCTAAGGCAACTAATTTTTTTTTCGGACAAATGTGAGTATTACATAGAGCAAATATTGTTTCCACAACAGTTCTAATGCAGAAACACCGATATAAATACATTAATATCAATTACTGAGAAAAGAAAAACATTCATCACGATTCATGAGGTAAGGAAAAATATCAACATAGCGTAGGAGGTAAAACATCCGAATGGCATTCACTGTTATATTTTCTAAGAGCGGGATGATATTCAGTGATTAGTTTGCTAAGAGCGGGATCACACACACTATTTCGTCCTGATAGGAACATCGACTGCCCCATGTTTCTCCTTGTGATTTGCAACATTTGGTTGCTAAGTAGCTTTTCATTTTGCATGAAGCTAAAAAATCTGCAGAAGCCCGTTAGGTATGATGTTAATTTTCTGTCGATCATGTCTAAATGGATGTTGTCTCCTTGAACGACATCAACATGGTAGAAGCACAGCTGGTCTATTCTCTGAGCACACGCGCGATAGGTGATGTGTACGAACTCCTCTCACCGCAGTTTGTTTTTCCAATGCAGGAGTTTGGATCAAGCTTAATCGACTGACTGGGCTGATAGGCTTTATGTGCGATAGAGCCAGGCACGGCCCAAGCCCAATGACTGAACGCCCAGCAAGTTAAGATCTTGCCCCTCGCCAATCTAGATTTTATTATTAGATGAATACCCGTGCGTTGTCACGGGTCCTTAAGTTTTTTTGTCGCTGTAATTATGCCTAATAGTCGTCGCACTCCAACAATATCGCTATGTATTCCACAATCCTCCTACTTCAACATGTCACTCGCTAATCTTTCACATAACCTAGGATATTGGGGTTGATATGAGGTAACATAAATATATATATAAGAAAAAATGTATTAAAATTATCTAGGCACACATTCTATGGATTCGAAATTTCAAAATTGTGCGCCAAAACATTGAAATTGGGCTAAATCTTTTTTTACATATCACGAGTAAATGACAAAAAACTACCACAATTGAGTCAATTGTGTCACATAACTACCAAATAGGTTCATTTTGTCACATAACTACCACTATTCGGGCTAGTTTGTGACAAAGAGCACTAATTTCTCAAATTAGTCATCTTAATCCAGTTTCTAGCAGTTGGGACCCACTGGCAGGTCTGACGTGGCAAGGACTGGCCGTTAGGTCTGGGTAGACTAGGTAGGTCCCACATGTCAGTCCATTATTTATAATAAAATAAAATATTTCTACAATAGAAAAAGGAAAAAGGGGCATCGTCTTCTTCCTCCCGACACCACCAGCCCCAATCCCTCCGGTACCCCACCCCCACCACTGCACCCAGGCCCCTCCCGCGCGACAGCGGCGGCCAGGTCGGTGGAGAAGGGCGTCACGTCGGGGACGGAAAGGGCTGGCCGGAGCGCAACGAAGGAGGTTGCCGGCCTCAGTTCGTCCGCTCCCTCGGAGAGACAACTTTGGACGGATTTGGGGGCCTGGCCTCAGGTCGTCGCCGCTGGCGCGGAGCACGGAAAGGGCGAGGACCGAGGACAGCTCGGTGGCGACCGCCTCGTGGTGGGTCGGGCTCGCGGTCTGCGTCGACCTCCAAGGCGCCGGGTCGTGGGAGAAGCGCCGGCCCTGCCCGGGCCTTGCGTGCGCCTCCGCTGCTTCGTCGCGGTGGACTCCGGCCCGTCCTCCGGCCGTGCTTCGCCGGGGAGCAGGGGTGCAGCCCCAGTGGTGGGGGTGGGTTGACCTAGGGAGGAGAAGACCATTATTTTTTTCCTTTTTAATAAATGTTTTATGTTAAAAATGAGCTGACATATGGGACCGACCTAACGGATGTGCTCTTCTCTTGCCAAGTAGACCCGACATGTAGGCCCGACTGGTCAGAAACTGGATTAAGACGACTAAATTGAGGAATCAGTGCTCTTTGTCACGAACTAGCCCGAATAGTGGTAGTTATGTGACAAAATGAACCTATTTGGTAGTTATGTGACACAATTGACTCAATTGTGGTAGTTTTTTGTCATTTACTCACATATCACCTCGTAATCTTTTTAACACTTGTGCCTCCTCAAAGTGAAACATGTTATTACTTTATAGACCAAAGGCGTATTAGAAATTCCTATATGAATTTCCAAACAAGATATAGTTTTACAGAATATCAAGCTAGAACAAATCTGTCAATCTACTCCCTACTTCTCTAATTGCATCAAGCGATTTTTAATAGAACATTTTATTTCCTTTTGCGATAGAAAAGTTCCATTAAAGAGTCTAAATCAAGCAATATTTTGTCTACCTATAGTAATTTTTGTACATTCTGACATCATGGGCACATTAAGATTTAATTATTTTTATTTTAGATAAACTTTCTTACACAAAAAACTCTCATGCACATTTGTTGCAAACTCACATACACTATAGACTCATGAATGAGAGATTAGGGTTCCAATGGCGCACGGAATTTGAGCTCCGCGTACATAGCTGTGGCACCAAGCTCTTAATCAATACGCGGACGTAAGCTTCTTACCTGTTTGTACTTTGCAAGATGTTCTGATCTGAATAGCGATAAGTGGTTTTGCAGCTTGGATTGGTCCTAACAATTTGTTTTTGAGGCTTAACTAATGGTCAGATTCTGTTTGGTTTTTTATCTGCTCAAATTGGTCGGCGATCGATCGTGTGGAATCCATGGTAGCATGATTCAGCACCAAATAAACAAATGAAGTAGATTACTATTCATAGTATTCCAATCAAAAAGAGTAAGGTTCCATCTAGCTAACTTTGATCTAATCAACCTAATTACATAGTGAAGGATTGCAGGAATCCTCGTTTCCATCATTGCTCGTGTTGCCACACATGAGAATGCAACATGATGGTCGGCGGCTGCATCCTGACACATCTCCAACATATCTATAATTTTTGATGCTCCATGTTTGTTTTTACACCATTTACCCGATGTTTCGTTACACTTCGTGGCACTTTTATGCATTTTCTGGAACTAACCTACTAACAAGATGCCACAGTGCCATTTTCCTGTTTTCCGCTGTTTTTGTGTTTCAGAAAAGCTACACAGGAAATATTCTCGGAATTGGACGAAACAAGTTCCTGAAGTCTTATTTTTCCCGGAAGCTTCCAGAGATCCGAAGAGGCGAAGGAGAGGGGCCACAGGCCGCCCTCACACTAGGCTCGCGCGACCTGCCCCTGGCCCACGCCACCTAGGTGTGAGGAGGCCTGGGGCCACTCCTGGCGATGCCCCTTCGCCTATAAGAAGCCTCGGGACGGAAAACCCTAGGGGGGTCGGCAATTTTCCAGAAACAGTTCTGCAGCTCCGCCGCCGCTGTCGATGAATTTCGGGGGACAGAAGTCTCTGTTCCGGCACCCTGCCGGGATGGGGAAGTGCCCCCGGAGCCATCTCCATCGGTCTCCATCACCGTCTCCGCCGTCTCCATCGACCTTACCGCCATCTCTATCAACCTTGCTGTCTCCTATGATGAGGAGGGAGTAGTTCATCCCCGGGGCGGAGGGCTCTACCGGTAGCTATGTGGTTCACCTCTCTCTCCCATGATGTGATCTTTATGTGATCGTGAGCTTTGTATCATGTTGAACACGTAGATGTTATTATTCAGATATTATGTGTACTCTAGTGGTGTTATTAAAGTAATCTATTCCTCCTGCCATGGTGTAACGGTGACAGTGCGTGCATCATGGTGATACTTGGTCTAGGCTACGATTGTGATCTCTTATGGATTATGAGAATAATTATCGCTATGATAGTATTGAAGTGATCTTTTCCTCCTTGCATGGTGTAATGTTGACAGTGTGTGCACCGTGTTAGTACTTGGTCTAAGTTGCAATAATATCTATCTTGAGTTGTGATTTGATTTGGGTATCTCTATGAGTGGTGTTTGTCAAGTACTTGATAAACTTTGAGGCGTGCTTCGTAGCCCTACGCAATGATTAGTGTTGTTCAATAGGAGAGTAATTCAGAGTACTATAGTGAAGAGAAGTTATCTATTTGTTCAATCATGTTATATTTGTTGGGAGTGTGTCCACTAGTGAAAGTATGATCCCTAGGCCTTGTTTCCAAGCTTTGCACATCGTTTACTTGCTATTTTGTTACATGTTTGCTTGCTGCCATTTTTATTCCAGATTGCATTTACTACCTATAATCATCTATACCACTTGTATTTCACTATCTCTTCGCCGAACTAGTGCACCTATACATCTGACAAGTGTATTGGGTGTGTTGGAGACACATGAGACTTTCTGTATCGTAATTGCAGGGTTGTTTGAGAGGGATAGCTTTGACCTCTTCCTCCCTGAGTTCGATAAACCTTGGGTGATCCACTTAAGGGAAACTTGCTGCTGCTCTACAAACCTCTGCACTTGGAGGCCCAACACTGTCTACAAGAACAGACGTGTGCGTAGACATCAAGCTCTTTTCTGGCGTTGTTGCCGGGGAGATAAGGTAAAAGGTACTCGTATCCTCCTGTGTGAGTGCTCGGAGTTATTTCCTTTAGATTCTGCAATTACATCTTTTTGTTTCTTGTTTTTATTTTCACTAGTTAGGCTTAATGGAAAACAAAGAGTTCTTTAGTCTTTTTCCTGAGTTTAGATATGAAGTGTTTGATGAGAAAATTGAAAAACCTTTGGAGCTTAATTCACATGCTAATAGTGTTGTTAGTATGAATGCTTTAAACACCGTTGTTGCTAATGCTATAGAAAAGTCTAAGCTTGGGGAAGCTGGTTTTGTTAAGCATGATATTTTTAGTTCCCCGGCTTTAGTGGAGAAAATTTGCTCTGATGATATTTTATCTCCCATATGTGATGTTCCTTCTTATGATGATATGTTTGATGAGTATGCTTTGCGACATAGTAGTTCTCTAGCTTGTGATGATGGGTATACTATTTTCAGTTCACCTACTTTTGAGGAGAAAATTAGTTATGATTACAATATACCTCCTATTTATGATGATTATGGTGATGAGAATAATTATTCTGTTAAATCTGCTCCTACTACTATTGTTCCTGTGGTGAGTATTAATTCTTTTATGCATGTGGCTCATGATAGGGAAGCTTTATGTGATAGTTATATTATTAATTCTATTCATGATGCTACTGAAAGTTATTATGAGAGAGGGAAACACGGTTTGATGGATCTGAATAATATTAATTTTTCCCTCTTTATGTTGCAAATCTTGAAGTGACACTTGTTTTATCTATCCATGCTTGCTACTATGTGCCTCGTTGATTTATTTTCTTACAAGATTCCTATGCATAGGAAGTGGTTCAGATATAAATGTCTTTCACATCTGCTTTTTGATGCTATCTATTGCTTTAAGTTCCTATATGGTGCCTTTGCCTCAAGCTCTTATATGGCGCCCACATGAGCATCTTTGCAAATTACTGCGCCTAGCTCAAAGGCGTTAAAGAAAAGCACTCTTGGGAGATAACCCATTGTTTTATTTTCGGTAATTTTTCTTTTATTTGAGTCTTGGAAGTTATTACTACTGTATATCTTTTGGACCTGCGATTTCTTGTGCATATGCCCCAGGTTATATCCAAACTTTTGTTAGTTGAACACTTTTTGATTTGAGCAACAGAAAACCCCTCAAAAATTCGGCCTTTGTCAGCTGTTCTGTTTTGACAGATTTCTGCCAATATTTGTGTTTGCCACTTTATAGCTTTCTTTTGAGTTCTTTTGATCATGGAACTTTTGGGGAAGTTGCTACAGTAGTATGTGCTATATATGTGGTGGTTTTGAGTTGAAACCTGAAGCAAAAAGAGGTTGATTATATGTTATGCTACACTAATGTTGCTAATAGATTTGTGTTTAGTTTTGTATGAAGGAAGTTTTCAAGTGTAGGGATTGGAGAATGATGAGATGAGTTGAAGAATGGACAAAAGCTCAAGCTTGGGGATGCCCATGCATCACCCCAAGAAATATCCAAGAAGTACAAGCGTCAAAGCTTGGGGATGCCCCCGAGGCACCCCTTCTTCATCGGCAAAAATCATGTCACCTTTCAAGACATTATATTTTTATTGCTTCATGCACTATGTGTTTTTCTTGGAGTGTCAGTTGTTTTTGTTTTTAGTTTTCTTTTGCTTTGTTTTCTGCAATAAATGGTTAGATCACATCATGTTTCTTTTGGAGGAGATGAACATGCTTTTCATTTGCCAAGAACGCTCCAGTTTTCACTCTTATCAAAAACCGAGTGTTCTTCCTTTTTCTGCTACTGCTTTTGGTTTTCGTTTTCGCCTTGATTTGCATTCAGATCTTGTTATATCTTTTCATCAAGGTGTATTTTTGCCTCTGATCTTTATTGGTTTTCATCAAAAGAGGTGTTTATAAAATTTTCAAATGGTGTTGGAAAAGAGAAAAAGCTTTATGCAAAAAAGTGGTACAAGTAGGAGCTTGTGTAGAATACGGCCTAGGCTTTTGCATGTCATGCTTGATGTCTTTTTGATAGTATGCTTAGTGGTTTTTCTGTAGCATGACTTGTCTCAAATAACTGAGATTGCTTAATGAGCCTTTGAAAAAATCATGCGTTGTTTTTATTGTTTGGAAGCATTATTTTGGTTTTCTCCTTGATGCTTTATTTGGGTTGACTTGGCGCATGCTCACACATGTTAGACTCATACAAAGTCGCCAATAGCCTCTATGATCATTTAGTTTTTGACTTTTGATGCCATCTTATGCTTCTTTTAATGTCGTGTTGTCGCTTTGCATGATTATGGCCATTATTGCTCTCTTAGTTGGTCGCTCCCAGTCTTTTGCTTGCCCTCGCCTTGTACTGAGTATGAGCTCTACTCGTGCATCCAACTCCCAAAAACCAAGTTTGCCACTGTGTCCACTATAAACTCCTATGCATGGTATTTGTAAGCCATTCCAAAGTAAATTTTCATGTGCTACCTTTCAAAAAAACCTTCAAAATACTTCTCATTTTGTGACACTGTTTTTAGCTCATGGGGACGTAGTGGTCGGATTTGCTATCTTCCATATTGCTTATTCCAAAAAGAAAAAAAAAGAAAAAAAGAAAAGAAAAAAGGCACTCCTCCATGGAATGTGAATGTTGGTGGGCACCCGATGGAATCGGTTAGCCATGGTTTGTGAAAGGAAAAAAGGTGGGGAGGAGTGCCAAGCTTTATAAAAGAGCACAAAAGTGCCAATCTCTCTCTCTCAAAAACTTGCTTCATTTTTGTATGGAAGATAGTAAGAACCCCATTGCTAGTCGTTGACAAAAGCAACCACCTCTCAAAACCAATTTTTATCTCTCTGTTGTACAAATGAAAAGCTCTAGCACATGTTTAATCACTGCTTCCCTCTGCGAAGGGCCTTTCTTTTACTTTTATGTTGAGTCACCACCTTCTATCTTTATGCACCATTAAGAGAGCATAATTGTCATTCTGAGTATAATGTGCATTGTCCCAAAGTTTTTATTGATTGATTCAAATTGTTGGTTTCACTTGTTCTCAAATTATTTGTATCTATTCGCCCTCTTAAACTTGAAGGTGTCCTATGCATTTATGTTTTGTTCTCCATGAAGGACAAGCTGAAAACCATTTGCATGTTTTTCCTTATGATTTGAACACACGTTTGACTTTCATTGTTTCATTATTCATGATCTTTTGTTTGTGTTCATTTTCATGTTATAACATGGTTGCTAAGTTTCTATTATCAAGATTATATCTTTCATGCCCATGTTTTAAGTTCTTATGATCCCAGCTCACAATGCTTACATATATGATCAAGATTGTGTAGGTGCATATCACATCAAAAATTATTTCTTTTGTTATCACTTACCTACTCGAGGACGAGCAGGAGTTAAGCTTGGGGATGCTGATACGTCTCCAACGTATCTATAATTTTTGATGCTCCATGCTTGTTTTTACACCATTTACCCGATGTTTCGTTACACTTCGTGACACTTTTATGCATTTTCCGGAACTAACCTACTAACAAGATGCCACAGTGCAAGTTCCCTATTTTTTGCTATTTTTGTGTTTCAGAAAAGCTACACAGGAAATATTCTCGGAATTGGACGAAACAAGTTCCTGAAGTCTTATTTTTCCCGGAAGCTTCCAGAGATCTGAAGAGGCGAAGGAGAGGGGCCACAGGCCGCCCTCACACTAGGCTCGCGCGGCCTGCCCCTGGCCCGCGCCACCTAGGTGTGAGGAGGACTGGGGCCACTCCTGACGACGCCCCTTCGCCTATAAGAAGCCTCGGGACGGAAAACCCTAGGGAGGTCGGCAATTTTCCAGAAACAGTTCCGCAGCTCCGCCGCCGCCATCGACGAATTTCAGGGGACAGAAGTCTCTGTTCCGGCACCCTGCCGGGACGGGGAAGTGCCCCAGAGCCATCTCCATCGGTCTCCATCACCGTCTCCGCTGTCTCCATCGACCTCACCGCCATCTCTATCAACCTTGCTGTCTCCTATGATGAGGAGGGAGTAGTTCATCCCCGGGGCTGAGAGCTCTACCGGTAGCTATGTGGTTCACCTCTCTCTCCCATGATGTGATCTTTATGTGATCGTGAGCTTTGTATCATGTTGAACAAGTAGATGTTATTATTCAGATATTATGTGTACTCTAGTGGTGTTATTAAAGTAATCTATTCCTCCTGCCATGGTGTAACGGTGACAGTGCGTGCATCATGGTGGTACTTGGTCTAGGCTATGATTGTGATCTCTTATGGATTATGAGAATAATTATCGCTATGATAGTATTGAAGTGATCTTTTCCTCCTTTCATGGTATAATGTTGACAGTGTGTGCACCGTGTTAGTACTTGGTCTAAGTTGCAATAATATCTATCTTGAGTTGTGATTTGATTTGGGTATCTCTATGAGTGGTGTTTGTCAAGTACTTGATGAACTTTGAGGCGTGCTTCGTAGCCCTACGCAATGATTAGTGTTGTTCAATAAGAGAGTAATTCAGAGTACCATAGTGAAGAGAAGTTATCTATTTATTCAATCATGTTATATTTGTTGGGAGTGTGTCCACTAGTGAAAGTATGATCCCTAGGCCTTGTTTCCAAGCTTTGCACATCGTTTACTTGCTGTTTTGTTACATGTTTGCTTGCTGCCATTTTTATTCCAGATTGCATTTACTACCTATAATCATCTATACCACTTGTATTTCACTATCTCTTCGCCGAACTAGTGCACCTATACATCTGACAAGTGTATTGGGTGTGTTGGGGACACAAGAGACTTTCTGTATCGTAATTGCAGGGTTGTTTGAGAGGGATAGCTTTGACCTCTTCCTCCCTGAGTTTGATAAACCTTGGGTGATCCACTTAAGGAAAACTTGCTGCTGCTCTACAAACCTCTGCACTTGGAGGCCCAACACTGTCTACAAGAACAGACGCGTGCGTAGACATCACATCCCAGCTCATTTTTGGCTTTCTGTTGTGGTCGAGGTTGGGAAAACACCAGATCACAGTACTGCAACCGCCCCTGTCTCTACAAGCATAGCTCCTTGACTCTCGACGGTGGCCACATCTTCGAGCTGACTATGGGCTGTGATCAGAACGCTGCAGACACTGAATTTTTTTGTCATGAACGCTGCAGACTTGCTAGCACCAACAATATGGTCAGATATTGTAGTATCAATTTCTGACATCAAATCCGCCACAAGAGTTTGATCACTGTATCCGTGGATGTAATAATGACTGACAAAAGCAAAATAATGACTAACATGGAAACAGAAGCATCAACACACTTGATATATATAAGTTCTCCAAAATATACTGGAATATGTGCATATATATGTGCGGTACTTGCAACACTCGCAAGCAGGTTGTTAAATATTAGCGACTTCGTAGCAAGCATACCAGATAGCAGAAAAGAGCTTCACGTCAATGCTCTTGGGCAAAGGAAACAAAGGTTGAAGGAAGACGATGCCATGGGTCGGCTCCTCCTCACGATCGCCTGCTCGGCCGGCGCCAAAAAAGCCTCTCTCACAAACGGTGACATTATGGCTAGTTGGCTACATAGGAGCACGAAGGACCTGTCAGGGAGCTTAGCTATCCTATTACTCGTTCACTCGTGCCAGGCTTCTGGGTCGGGAGCACCGTGGTGCGGACGTGCCATCGCTTATCTTCTCCTTCTAGTCACCAGTGAGTTGGCCTGTGCTCGTGCCAGTAGGTGTCGCTGCCGGCCACACCTTAGTGTCCGCCAGTCGCCGCACAGGAGGTTCGGCTGCACCTGCCACTGGTGAACGACTGCAGTTCTATAGAAGAATAGACCGGGGAGAGAGAAGAGAATCGGCGAAGGGAGAGAGAGAAGAATCTGCATCATCCGTTCACCAGTCTCTTCCGCTCACTGATTCGACCTGCCGCTGGCGCTAGTTCGTATGGCCGCCCAGTGTGCGCAGCTTAAAGAAAACTCAATCTAGCGGCAAGCCGACCTGGAATTCCCCGTATGCGACCTGGAAGTCCCCATCAGCGGCAACGGCAATGGAAAGCGATGTCGTATGCGTGCAGGTTGATGGACGAAATTCGTGGGGAGGCAAAACAGCCCTCAACGGCGCAGGATTTGAGGCCGTCAGCGGTAAGTTCTACCAACGCCGAAGGTAAGGACCATAATCCACGGTGCAGCCATTGCCTTCATGCTTGGGCAAGTCCTCTACTCGCGGAGGCCTCACGACAGCACCATTCATTGTCGCGTTCAGTTCAACCTGACAAACAAGAATCGGTGCGCTTTTTTTCTCGAACCGTTCTTTTAACTTACGGGTGGCACTGGTGGGTAAATAATCAACTTTGTCCGAAGACGTATTTTAAGTTGGTTGAAAGCGTATTTTACGGACACGGACCAGTCCTATTGCAATATTATTAGTAGAGATAAAGCTAAAATGGATCTCGTGCATGCGGCGCACCGAAAAACCTATACGCCGCCTTCTGCGTGGTGCCTATCCTCGTACGGCAAATCTTATAGGCCGCTTATGTCCGCGCAATACATGCTTTCAGCGTGTGTGTCGGATGGGCCTCGCCAATTAGTGAGGAATATGTGTTTGCATACGGATGTTTTTTTCTTTTTGTATGTTTTTATTCGTTTTTTATTTTTTTGTTTCTCTTTTTATATTTATGTTTTCTATATTCATTTATATTATACTTTTTATAATTTAAAATTCATGATTTCTTTAGAAATAAAAATGACTAAAATATAAAAAATACAAAATAAAAAATGTTCAAAATGTGAAAAAGGTTCAAATGTGAAAAAATGTTTAAAATGTGAAAAATGTTCATTTTCAAAATATTGTTTATACTTTAAAAAAATATTCAGATTATAAAAAATTTCAGAATTTTGAAAATTTTCAGATTTTAAAAAATGTTCAGATATCAAAATATATTCAGATTTCAAAAATTATTCAAGTTTTAAAAAATAGTTAAATTTCAAACTTTCTTGTTTTGTTAGAAATATCAAGAAAAAAGACAGAAATGCGACAAACCGAACAAAGAAACCTGACCAGGAATATGAGCCGACCCATTTATTCTATCGGAGCCTAGGCATGTGCGGCGTCGCACGAAAACGCCGCGTTAAGCAGCGCAAAAGAGCTCCCTCCTCTCACCTCGTAGAAAGTTTAACTGTAGCCGGTTTTCTGGGCCAGGCCCATAGTACGACTTTTGATGCAAATGTGTTCTGCTTCTTCTTATCCGGTTGCTGTTTTATGTTTCCGTTTCTTTTTTGCTTTTTCCTTTCTTTTTTCCATTTCTTTTATGTTTTAGTTTCTTTTTTGCTTTTTCCTTTCTATTTTCTCTTCTATTTTTTAAAAAATCTTTTTTTGTTTCTTTTTCATATTTCTAAAAATCTAAACAAATTATGAATTTTGGTTAATTTTGAAATTTATTCAAATTTTGATTTGGTTTAGATTTCAACTTTATTCAATTTTTTGAATTTTCACCGTTTGATTTTAGATTTTTATCAGAATAGATTACGAATTTGTTTTTGAAAATTATCTTCATACTTCTGATTTGTTTTTGAAATTTCTATTTAGGTACCACTCTCCGATGTCAGCGCACCCCTATGCCCACTTCATGTCCCCGCCCAAATCCATCGAGCACCCGTGGCCGGCTCCCATCAGCTGCCACCAGTGCGCTCTGTACCTGAGCCCCGCGGTGAGGTACCTAGCCACCCGGCCGCGGTCTCCAGTTAAAAGCACGCGCATGTATGTAGCCTCCCATTGAACACACGCTCAACCTGGGAATCGATTTGCTAGCTTGTTCTTTCGTTCTTTTTTTGCTTGATTCGACTTGGTACTATTGGAAGATGTAAGTGTTGAAGACATAATTTGGCTATTTGGATTGTATGATGGGCCAAATTAATTTAAATGATTGAGGATTAAATTATTGGTTTACATATTTATTTGAACTTTGGTGTTTCGCTTAAAATGCACTCTAGTACAGGTGCACAGCGACAGATCAGGCGAAGGAAATCATATACCATGACAATGCTCTGAAGTATTGCTTGAACAAGGGGCTACCGAGGACAAGTCCTAAGCAAGATCAGTGGTACGCGAGCTAGAACGCTGCTATCCAGAACAAGTCCTACCATGATTCAGGTACAGGCTGAGACGTAGATTTCAGAGGCTGCAATCCAAATATCATTTACCTATGGGATCATAATTACCTAGTGTGATTAGCAACATTGCCGGATATTTTATTAATTTCCTTGTGGGCCAAATGGTGCTTGCACGTGAACATAGTTTGGATGTGCAAGTAAATTTATAGGCATGAACTTGAATCAATCAAGGATAAATCCTATTCCAGTTCGGATGTACGTATTTTGAGTTGTAACCTGATGCATAGGAACTGAATTTGGGTACCAGCCAAGCTGAGACGTGAAGATTGTGGATTATGAGGTTACGTCCAGAGAACACCCCAAGATTTTCATGTTTAAAGCCATGCGTGCTGCGACATGGCCGATTTGGAAATATTCGGCTTGCCATCTAAGGAAACGGTTCCGTGTACAACTTTGTATTTGCCAAGTCCAGGCTGCCTATTTAAAGTGGGCATATGGCCGATTGGAAGGAGAGACAATCGATCTATCAAACAATACGTATACTTTTATCGTTACTTTTTTCATCTATTTTTTATTCTTCTTTGCTTTCTTCTACCGAGCTCTAGCAGCCCTAGGGTTTGGATCATCTTTGCCGTTTTGCGCTGAAAAGCGGTCGTCTCTCCTCCACGAAAGTGAGGAGACCTTTGTTGCTTTGCTCGGAAAGCATCCGTTCGTCGTCACGAAAGCACGGCGATTATCCTGGTGTTGCGCGGCAGTTTTGCGTGCCAACAGTAAGGAAAATGCACCAGCTCAAACAGCTTCCTATGATTCAGCTTGATCACCGGCTCAGCTTTTTTAACTGATTTTCTTTATTGAGTTTGTTATGGAAAGATTCCTATGATTCAGCTGGTATTCGTTAAGCCGTTTCGGAAAGGCTGTGCAAATCTTCAAAAAAAATTAATTCACTAGCATCTGGGATAGCGCTCGCCGCTCGCCATTCCAGGTTGCGCGGGAAAGAAGTAGTCCAAGCGCCGACACGAGAGTTTGCGTCGATGCTAGGCAAAATCCCAAACTCGGATGGGAATCTGCCATGACGGCCAGGATTTTCATCCTAGCGCTCGTGCTAAGCGCCTGCCTTGTACATGCCCTTAACGATCAAATTGTACGAACGTGGGGCGTAGAAACAGACTGTAGACTGTGAACGTGCGGAACGAAACAGACTTGAAACAGCTGCTCTATAGAAGACTTGAAACAGTTAACATGCGCGCACACGAACAAATCAGGTTGGGAAATGAGCCCGGTCGAGGTCGTGCTGGACTCCTTTCTCTCTCTACACTTCTACAGCGCTACAGTACCTAGAAGCTTGCCCGCGTCTTTGGCCCGATCCCAAGCCCCTCCGCCGGCGTTTGCCGGTCGGAGGCAGCGGAGGTGAAGTGCCGAGGTAGTCTCTAGGTTAGATGTAGGTCTCTCGGCTTTTTGTCGGCTAGCTTGGAGTATGGCCGCCAGATCTTTGGGCCAGATCTAGGGCAGTCCGAGATGCTCCGGCGATTCACCACTCTAGTGGTTGAAGTGCACTAGTAGAAAACATGGCTAATATCCTAGGGCATTAGTCCCGGTTGCTCTTTGAACCGGGACTGATGCTCTGGGCCCCACCGCTTTTTCGGCCGTATTACGAACCGGGACTAAATGCTCTGGGTCGCAATCCGGCCGTTGCCAGGATCATTAGTCCCGGCTGGTAACACCAACCGGGACTAAAGATTAATCCTTTAGTCCCGGTTGGTATTACTAACCGGGACTAATGACTTCCCTGTATAAAGCAGCTCCTTCTTCCTCCCGCAGCCAGCCACTCCCCCTCTCCACTCTCAAGTGTTCTTCATGCAACTCGAGTTCATCCTCTTTGACCACCATTTTTTGTCACAAATTGATATCCCCACTTCAATCTAAGTGGACTAAAAGGTGAGGAATTTTGTGCTTTTGTCTTTCATTGGTAATTTAGCTCATTTATTGCTCTAGAAGTAGAGAGATTTGTGATTTTATTTATGTTACATTTTATTAGAAATAGAAATGCTATTAGAAAAAAAAATGTTAGAATTAAAAATAAAAATAGAAGTAGACATAGCTAACATAGAAATAGAAATAGAGATAGAGATAGAAAAATAGAAATACCGATAGAAATAGAGATAGAAATACTGATAGAGGTAAAAATAGAAATGCTATATAGATTTTATTTATGTTAGATTTTATTAGAAATAGAAATGCTATTAGAAATAGAAATGTTAGAATTAAAAATAAAAATAGAAGTAGACATAGCTAACATAGAAATAGAAATAGAGATAGAGATAGAAAAATAGAAATACCGATAGAAATAGAGATAGAAATACCGATAGAGGTAAAAATAGAAATGCTATATAGATTTTATTTATGTTAGATTTTATTAGAAATAGAAATGCTATTAGAAATAGAAATGTTAGAATTAAAAATAAAAATAGAAGTAGACATAGCTAACATAGAAATAGAAATAGAGATAGAGATAGAACAATAGAAATACCGATAGAAATAGAGATAGAAATACCGATAGAAGTACCGACCAGCCGGGACTAAAGTTTTGTTAACTTATTCTTACTTATCAAACTAAAATTAGAGATAGAAATAGAAATTGTATATTTGATTTGCGTTTGATATGTACTTATATAATGCAGATGAGCCGAGCATGGATGTACGCCGATCGACGCTCTGGAGATTTCATTAAAGGCGTGCATTCTTTTCTCAAGGTGGCTGAGGCAACCAAGCGGAATGGTTTTATGTGTTGTCCATGCGGTGGTTGTCGAAATGAGAAGGATTACCCCTCCACAAAGACCCTTCACATCCACCTGTTCCGGTTCGGTTTCATGTCCGGCTATAATTGTTGGACCAAGCATGGGGAGAGAGGGGTTATGATGGAAGACAACGATGAAGAAGAGAATGATGACAACTATCCTGAGTTCCCTGAAACCACCGATACCGCAATGGAAGATAATGAAGAAGAAGAAGAAGGTGAAGAACGGGCATCAGATATGCCCGCTGATGATCTTGGTCAGGTCATTGTTGATGCACAGATTGACTGTGAAAGTGAAAAGGAGAGGGAGAAGTTGGAACGCATGTTAGATGATCACAAAAAGGATTTGTACCCAAATTGCGAAGATGGCCAGAAAAAGCTAGGAAGCACGCTGGAATTGCTGCAATGGAAAGCAGAGAGTGGTTTATCTGACAAGGGATTTGAGAAGTTGCTGAAAATTATGAAGAAGATGCTTCCAAAGGATAACGAATTGCCCGCTAGTACGTATGAAGCAAAGAAGATTGTCTGCCCTCTAGGATTGGAGGTGCAGAAGATACATGCATGCATTAATGACTGTATTCTCTACCGCGGTGAGTATGAGAATTTGAATGCATGCCCGGTGTGCAGTGCATTTCGGTATAAGATCAGGCGAGATGACCCTGGTGATGTTGAGGGCGAGCGCCCCAGGAAGAGGGTTCCTGCCAAGGTGATGTGGTATGCACCTATAATACCACGGTTGAAACGTTTGTTCAGAAACAAAGAGCATGCCAAGTTATTGAGGTGGCACAAAGAAGACCGTAAGAGTGACGAGATGTTGAGACACCCCGCTGATGGGTCGCAGTGGAGAAAAATCGACAGAGATTTCCCGGAGTTTACGGAAGACGCACGCAACCTGAGGTTTGGTCTAAGTACAGATGGCATGAATCCTTTTGGGGAGCAGAGCTGCAGTCATAGCACCTGGCCCGTGACTCTATGTATATATAACCTTCCTCCTTGGTTGTGCATGAAGCGAAAGTTTATTATGATGCCAGTGATTATCCAAGGCCCGAAGCAACCCGGTAATGACATTGATGTGTATCTAAGGCCATTAGTTGATGAACTTTTACAGCTGTGGCAGACTGAAGGTGTTCGTGTGTGGGATGAGTACAAACAAGAGGAATTTGATCTACGAGCGTTGCTGTTCGTGACCATCAATGATTGGCCTGCTCTTAGTAACCTTTCAGGACAGACAAACAAGGGATACAATGCATGCACTCACTGTTTAGGTGAGATCGATAGTATATATTTGGATAAAAGTAAGAAGGTGGTGTATCTCGGGCATCGTCGATTTCTTTCGCCCAAACATCAATTGAAGAAAAAAGGCAAGCATTTCAAGGGCGAGGCAGAAGTCCGGGGCAAGCCTAAACGCCATACTGGTGATGATATATTTGATATGGTCAAAGATTTAGAAGTAATCTTTGGAAAGGGTCCTGGCAGTCTGTCTGTTCCGAATGACGCTAGCGGACAAGCACCCATGTGGAAGAAGAAATCTATATTTTGGGAGCTTGAGTATTGGAAATTCCTAGAGGTCCGCTCTGCAATCGACGTGATGCACGTGACGAAGAATGTTTGCGTGAACCTACTAGGATTCTTGGGCTTGTATGGGAAGACAAAAGATACACCAGAAGCACGGGAGGACCAGCACCGTATGAAAAGAAGAGACGGCATGCATCCGGAGGATTCTAAGGGTCCTGCGAGCTACGCTCTTACCAAAGAAGAGAAGGAAATCTTTTTTGAATGCCTGAGCAGTATCAAGGTCCCATCTGGATTCTCGTCAAATATAAAGGGAATAATAAATATGGCCGAGAAAAAATTCCAAAACCTAAAGTCTCATGACTGCCATGTGCTTATGACGCAATTGCTTCCGGTTGCACTGAGGGGGATTCTACCGGAAAATGTTCGAGAACCGATTGTGAAGCTATGTGCATTCCTCAATGCAATTTCACAGAAGGTAATCAATCCAGAAGATCTACAACGGTTACAGAATGATGTGGCCCAATGTCTTGTCAGCTTTGAGTTGGTGTTCCCACCGTCCTTCTTCAATATTATGACGCATCTCTTAGTTCACCTAGTCGAAGAGATTACCATTCTCGGTCCAGTATTTCTGCACAATATGTTCCCCTTTGAGAGGTTCATGGGAGTCTTAAAGAAATACGTGCATAACCGTGCTAGGCCAGAAGGAAGCATCTCCAAGGGCTATCTAACAGAGGAGGTCATTGAGTTTTGTGTTGACTTTGTTCCTGACCTGAACCCGATTGGTCTTCCTCAATCGCGGCATGAGGGGAGACTAAGTGGAAAAGGCACGCTAGGAATGAAATCAGCATACTGTATGGACGGACATTCTTTGAGTGAAGCACACTATACAGTTTTACGAAATTCCACGTTGGTGGAGCCGTATATGGAGCGACACAAGAATATTGTACGCTCGGAAAACCCTGGGCAGTCAAACTCCTGGATTACAAAGTTGCACATGGCAACTTTTGGTGGTTGGTTGCAAACACTTCTCATAAATGACGCCACTGTTGGATATGAGCTGTCCATGTTGGCCAAGAAACCATCTTCAACTATATTGACTTTCCAGGGTTACGAGATAAATGGGAATACATTTTACACGGTCGCCCAAGATAAAAAGAGCACCAATCAAAACAGTGGTGTCCGCTTTGATGCATTACACGACAATGGGACAAAGGACACATATTATGGTTACATAGAGGAGATATGGGAACTTGACTATGGACCGTCTTTTAAGGTCCCTTTGTTTCGGTGCAAATGGGTCAAGCTGACAGGAGGCGGGGTAGTTGTAGACCAAAAGTATGGCATGACAACAGTGGACCTCAACAATCTTGCGTACATGGACGAACCGTTCGTCCTAGCCAACGATGTCGCTCAGGTTTTCTATGTGAAGGACATGTCTACAAAACCGAGAAAGAGAAAAGATAAGAAAATGAATACATCACTGTTATCGCCACATTTTGGCCAAATGAGGAGATGGGCCGTAATCAAGATGGGCTTGGAGGCTGGATCGGCCTTGCGCGTGGATTTGGGCTAATTGCCCGTGTATCTGTATATTATGATAGATTACGTTTCGGTTTAAACAAGAGATAGAGTTGTTAGGTTTATTCTAAAGATAGAAAGTCTCTGGACTATAAATGTGTACCTAGGGTTATTGAGAAAGGAGGACGATCACGTTCACAACAAACACAATCTCGGCGCATCGCCACCCCTTGTTTCGAGGGTTTCTTTCAGGTAAGCGTCGTGCTGCCTAGATCGCATCTCGCGATCTAGGCAGCATCTGCTTATGTGTTATTTGGTGTTGCTCGTACTGAAGCCTTGTTGATGGCGAGTAATACTGTTATCATAGATCTGTTTGGGCTAGCATCGGTGCTTTTGGTTATGTTTGCTTAGTCATGCTGCCCCTAGAGATCTCGCTGCCTTTGCACCTATTTTGGGTGTAAGGGCAGCATCTTGCTTGATCTTTATTCAGTCGATTCAATCTGTCATAGTTGTTCCTTGTTCTCCAAGGATTAGTTTGATATCCGCATGGTTAGGCCTCACAAACGGGTTGAACGATCCAGTAGTACGTAAGGATATGGTTTGCCAATTTGAGAGGAGTTGTTCTGGGAATTGACTCTACGTTGGTTTTTTGGCCTCCTCTAGGGTTAGTTTTCTGTTATCTTTCGTATCTACCAGACTCAATTACGTGTGGGATGTTCTAATTATGTGGTGAAAGCGTTAAACTGTCGTAGATCGATTTGACTTGTATTGATAAAGCAAAACCCCATGTTATCGTAGATCCAATGCAGATCCATGGGACAATCGGCTACATGAGCCGATTCACAGGGAAACCTGAGAGCCGATCGAGGCTCGTATTTAATGTTTACGTGTCTGCCATGCAGGAAACTAATCGAAGCAATCCATCACCTTCCTGATCAGGTATAGGTCAGGTGGCACGCCCTTGCATCAGCCAGGACGTGTGCCGGAGTTTTGCGGGCCGTTGCCCGAGGGACCAGGGCCCACCAGCAGTTCTGGGAGCCTCCCGGCTCTTCGTGTTGCTCGTCGCTGCTCGCCGGTGGGTTTTGACAGGCAACAATCACACGATGAGCCAAAGCGACACATTGTTCTCTCAGGGAAAAGAATCATCGTGGGAGTGGAGGACAAGACAGATATGTCAGAAGATTATAACAAGTTTGATGAAATTCCGCCCTTCAGAGTGAACACTGACCTAACCCTCCTCTTAAACAAAGAAGATACTCCATGGTTACGGTGCAGAAGGAAACCCCAAAACTAGATGGGGATGTTGGTGATGTGTAATAATGTATTAAACCTTTGATGTAAATGTATGATTTTGGGTTAGTTATTCAAATTCGAACACTTTTTATATTCCAAGTAATTGAAAATAGTTTTGAATTATTTATGAATAGCATTTCTATTTCTATTACTATTACTAATATGAATAGCATTTCTATTTCTATTTCTATTTCTATTACTAATATGAATAGCATTTCTATTTCTATTACTATTACTAATATGAATAGCATTTCTATTACTATTACTAATTGATTTTGAAAATAGAAAATATTTTTGAATTAGTTATTCAATTTCAAACACTTTTCATATTCAAAGTTTTATCAAATTCTAAAATATGCTAAAAGAATTTTAATCAATATTGTTTTAATTGAAAATGGCAAAATAGTTAATTGTTTGAATAGTTAGAATAATTGATTTTGAAAATAGAAAATATTTTTGAATTAGTTATTCAATTTCAAACATTTTTCATATTCAAAGTTTTATCAAATTCTAAAATATATAGAAGATATTCAAATTGAAATTCAAAATTCATATTCAAATGAAATCTGAAAAAATATGCAGCATTGGCGCGCATTTATTACGTCTTTAGTCCCGGTTGGTAACACCAACCGGGACTAAAGGTCTAGGCCCTGGGCGCGAACCGCCAAAGGTCTTTAGTCCCGGTTGAAACCACCAACCGGGACTAAAGACCCTTTAGTCCCGGTTGGTGGCTTCAACCGGGACTAAAGACCCCCCTTTAGTCCCGGTTGAAGCCACGAACCGGGACTAAAGGGGGGGTATATATAGCGCCCGCCCTCTCCTTCTTCCTCTCCTCCACACTTAGCAGTTTCTTTCGACGGAGATCGACCGAGGCGCCACCGCGAAGGAGCTCTGCCTCCATTGTTGCGGTCGCTCGCCACCGTCGACTCGCCGCCGCGCACGCCGCCCGACCCCGCCGCCCGCGCCCCCCGGCCCGACGCCCGGCTCCACCGCCCGCGCCCGCGCGCGCGATGCCCGCGCGCGCGCAGCCGCGCCGCAGCCCCGCCGCCCCAGCCAGACCCAGCCGCGCCGCCCAGCCCCGCCGCCCCATCACCTGCGCAGGTAATAAAATTTTCTAACTTTTATTTTGTTTAATTTTTGTTTAATTTTATTAGGGTTATATTATTAGGGTTAGAAAAATAGTTAGAAATATGTAAATTTGCATGTTAGAAATAGGAAATATATTAAGTTTATTAGGGTTAGAAATATATTAGGGTTAGAAATATTAAGTTAATTGTTAGAATCTTTAGTTAATTGTTAGAATATTTAGTTAATTGTTAGAAATATTTAGTTAATTGTTAGAATATTTAGTTAATTGTTAGTTAAGTTAAGTTTCTTAGTTAGATTAGTAATAGTAATAGAAATACTATTACTATTAGTAATAGTAATAAAAATAGAAATGCTATTCATGTTAGTAATAGTAATAGAAATAGAAATGCTATTACTATTAGTAATAGTAATCGAAATGCTATTACTATTAGTAATAGTAATAGAAATAGAAATGCTATTCATATTAGTAATAGTAATAGAAATAGAAATAGAAATGCTATTCATATTAGTAATAGTAATAGAAATAGAAATGCTATTACTATTAGTAATAGTAATAGAAATGCTATTACTATTAGTAATAGTAATAGAAATAGAAATGCTATTCATATTAGTAATAGTAATAGAAATAGAAATAGAAATGCTATTCATATTAGTAATAGAAATAGAAATGCTATTCATATTAGTAATAGTAATAGAAATAGAAATGCTATTACTATTAGTAATAGTAATAGAAATGCTATTACTATTAGTAATAGTAATAGAAATAGAAATGCTATTCATATTAGTAATAGTAATAGAAATAGAAATGCTATTCATATTAGTAATAGAAATAGAAATAGAAATGCTATTCATATTAGTAATAGAAATAGAAATAGAAATGCTATTCATATTAGTAATAGAAATAGAAATAGAAATGCTATTACTATTATTAAGTTAGTAAAATGCTATTAGTATTATTATTATGTTAGAAAGTGAATAGATAGAAATGTTAGAAATATTGTTAGTAATAATAGAAATAAAAATATGGAGTAATGTTGTTGATCTATGTTATGGATTTCAGTTATGGATTTCGGCGCCGGAAGAGAAGGTGAAGAAGAGATATTGAAAATTATAGGAGAGGGTAGCACCCGTGCACAAGGAGAGGGTACCACCCGTGCAGAAGGAGACGGCTCGGAATTTTTGAACGAGTCGGGTGACGGAATGGAGGAGGAGCAGCCGCATGAATCAGAAAATGATGATTGCGAGGACGGCTCACAAGGGACTGGACGTGACTTAATAAAACGGTCCGGCGAGGTATATATATATATGAAGACTAGCTCTATTCATGAATCAGTAGATGACGATGCATTATGTGGTATATATATTAACGAGTGTTTTCTTATTTTAGAGCTCTGAATCTTCTAGAAAGAAGCGAGGCCCAGCCAAACGGCTGGCATCGAATCAGCATTACACGATTGGGCGTCTCTCAAGTGAAGGCGAACCGTTGGAACCCAAGAGTGTCGCAAATGCGTTCACACAACAATGTGGATGTCTTGTCTGGGACATGGTGCCGATAAGCATTCAATATTGGTATAAGCCCAAGGCGGCAAAGGGAGAGCCAGCACAGCCAGAGCCAGAAGAGGGTGCAACGGTCAATTATGTCACCAAGGTCTTGAAAGATAGACTTTGGGATTCCCTCATTCCACATTTCAATCTGCCGGTCACCGAGTCCCTGGAAGAAGCAGAGAAACAGAAGGAGAAGGTCAGGGAGTGGGCTCTCAAGAAGATGGCTGCACAGTTCAATAACCACAAGAAGAGGTTATGGAACACCTATGTCAACGCCGATCGACAAGCTCCAGAATTTACTGGCCCCAATGAGTTCCTGCGGGATCACTGGGACGCATTTCTGGAGTACAAGGAGTCAGAGCTGGGTAAGCTAAGGAGTCAGAAAAATCAGGCAAATGCTGCAAAAAAGAAATATCACCATAAGTTGGGTCCAGGTGGCTACAAAAGGGCCGAGCCTAAGTGGGATATGCAAGAGGCCGCCCTACGAGAAAAAGGCATTGAACCAGAAACAGAACAATGGCCCAGAAGGTCAAGAAATTGGGCACTTGCCCATGGAGCTGTCTATGATGAGAGAACAGGGAAATTAGTTGAAGAGAAGAAACAAATTGCTGAACCCCTGGGAGCACTTGTCAAGACAATCGCCGAGGTTCAAGAGGGGACGTTCAAGCCGGACAGAGAGAACGACGAGCTGACAAAGGCCCTCGGGAACAAAGAACACACAGGACGAACACGGGGTCTGGGTTCTGCTATTCCGTGGAGGTCTGGGTTCTCCAAAGAGAGCCAGACTTATAGAAGCCGAGAGAGAGCGAAGAAGCGGAAGGCGCAGGAGGAGGCCTCACGGATAGAGAGCATAGAAAGGCAACAGGCTGAGCTGAGAGAGTTGTATTTACTGCAGCAGAAGGCACTGGAGGAATTAAAGTCGCAAGGGGCAACTCAGCATCAGCAACACCTAGAACATGCATCAGGCGACCGATCTCAGCGGAGAAGCAGCGTGGCTTCCACGGAGGTACCGATGGTTCACTACCCCGTGGATGATATCACCAAGAAGATAGACTGTGAGCTGCATTATCCCATGAAGAACATATCGATGAAGGTGGCGGTTGGCTATGTGTTGCCATCTGGACCTGGACAAACCTGGCATGGCCGTGAGATTCGACCTGGCTATGCTAAGGTCGGGGTGGATGCAATTGAAAGGGGGTATGAGTCCCTCCTTCTTGACGTCGCTGGACCTGAAGAGGAGGAAAAACTGGGAGAAGTATTGGGTGGTATAATTCTTTGGGATAAGAAACACATCGTGTTTCCAGGCTCGGCGCCAAGGCGGCCACCCTCTCCTCCGAGTCCTCGCAACTCACCACCTCCCGACGACGACAGGGACGACTACCACCATACCCCGAGTCCACATCGATCTCCACCTCAATGTCAGCCGCCTCCGCCACCTCCGCCGCCTCAGCCCACTCGTAAGTCCTAGAGTTGTGGCAAGTCCGCTGCTATGTCCACTAGCAATGTCTCTCCGAAGAAACGGGCCAAGAAAGCTAAGGCGATGCCGCCTCCTCCTATCGAGAAGACTGCTGAAGAAATTGAGGCGGAGGACAGAGCCAAAGTGAAAAGGAAGCTCGCAGCCCTACGCCCGACCCCTACACCGAAGCAGGTATATACTCTGGAACAGAAGGAGTGGGCCTTTGATATGCTTACCCAACCTTCGCAATATGAATTGCGTAAGCCAGATGACTACAAGCGTTGTTTGGATAAGCAAGTAGATGCAAAAAAAGAAGCTAATAAGACAAGCGTAACTGCAAGAGGGAAAAGAGATGTTGCCCAGCTTGGAGCACAGACCAAAAAATCGATCTCCCCGCTAAAGGTCTTTGCTAGTGATGCTGGTGGGAGTGTTGCTCAACCCAATCCCGCCGACTTTGCTAAAGAAGCTGGTTTGACTCTTTCTCAATTGCTACATGAAGATAGCACCCCAAAGGCGCCTATAGCACGGCAATATGAAAAGGGGAAGAGTCTGGTCCCACCTGAGATTGAAATGAATCTACCAACACAAATGCGAAAATTGCATAAGTGGTACCTGCAAGCCGCAAAGGGCACGCAAGATTTTCTCCTTATGCAAATCACAAAGGACCATTTCTTAGGTCAAGACTTCGTGCATATTGAGTTTGATGAATTCTTTCAGCTATTCAATCAAGACGCGCTCGACAAATCTCTCGTCAGTGCCTATGTTCTGTAAGTGATTCATTATTTCTATAAGTCTCTAGCTCAACTCGTTCTTTGCATGTAATTTTCCTCACTACGCTGTTTATTATGCAGAATGAAGAGTATGGAATGTAAGAAAAGGAATAACCTCCAACTTGGATTCATTGATCCAAATCGAGTTAACGGAGCGATGATACAGAGGAATCGCAAGGAGACGGAGGATAACTTGCTAGAGTTCCTACTTACGCAGGAATACCGAGCTAGAATACTCTTTCCGTACAACATCAGGTGAGTGTTACTATCTTATACACAGTTACTTTTCCTTACTCGATGTTATAAGTGTAATTGATGAGTTTATTAACTTACATAATTAAACTTGCACGCAGTTACCACTGGATTTTGCTAAAGATTGAACCTGACTATGGAAGGGTTCAAATCTTTGACTCGATGAATAAACCACTTAATGAATACGAAAGCATCCTTAATGTGATGGATAGGTAATTTCAATCATTACGGCATTATATCGGTCTCTTTCGTTCATCTATAACTCATCTATTCATTTTGTTTGCTCGGTAGTGTTTGGAAACGGTTTATACGCACAGTTAAAGGTGAATGGAAAAATGAGCTGATTTACCGTCAGATCGAGGTAAGTCGTACGAGCTAGGTCCACACATCCCTTTAATTCTAGTTTCAAATACCATTAAGTATATCAATCTTGATATGTCACTGACTAAAATCTATTCTCGTAAAGTGTGCGAGGCAGCCTTCGGGGACTAATCTATGTGCATACTACACTTGCGAGAACCTTCGTGCGCAGGTCACTGAAGGAATTGATTTTCAAATAGTAAGTAAACAATATACTGACAAATTCATTTTATTGGCATCAATTTTGTTATGATGATTCATATTCATATTGTTCTTCTTCTTCGTAGTTCGAAGCAAAGCGGAATCAGCTCTCACCGACTGAACGCGTAGTAGGAATTCAAGAGGAATTAGCCGGATTTCTGCTTGAACATGTCATTAACCCAAAGGGTGAATTTCATGCCGGTTTCGATTAGACAATGTTTATAATTAAACAGAAGTCGTGATCTTATGTGTGTGAACAAGTTGTATATATACTTGTATGCATGTATATGCTCGGTGAACCAAATATATTATATATATGTATCGTTTTATATATTATGTTGTAATGCTGTATGAATAAGTATAGAAGAAAACTTGTTTGAAATGAATCAAACAATTGAATGGAGCAAAATACAAATATACCCTAAACCCTAAACCCCTAAATAACAATTGAAATCCAGAAAAATAAAGAAGCAGCAGAAGCTGCCACGTGTGGACACTTTAGTCCCGGTTCGTAACACGAACCGGGACTAAAGTCCTACGCCCACGAGCACCCAGCCCCTGCCACGTGGTCTCTCTTTAGTCCCGGTTCGTATAGCAACCGGGACTAAAGATTGGGCTCCAGTCCCGGTTGGTTAGTCCCGGTTGCGCAACCGGGACTGAAGCCCCAAACGAACCGGGACTGAAGCCCTGTTTTCCACTAGTGGTGAGCAGCGACGGAGGTTCTTCCTCAGCTTTCTCCATGTATAAGGTTTGCTTCTTCCTCTTGGTGCTGCGGTGGTCCGCTCTGCTTCTCCCGGCCGGCCATGGTGGCGAGGGAGTGGAGTTCGAGCCAAATGGACAAACGTGGTCCGAACGCGTCCGTGCGGACAGAGCTCTCGGCCCAGCGGGATGATCCAAACAGACAACGCTGTCCGAACGCGTTCGTGCGCACCCATTTTGGCCTCAGAGTTGGGCCCGAAATGCGTCGGTCCGGACAGCCGGCGCGTCCCTCTTGTTTGCCCCGGGCCTAGCCGACAAAGGCACCGAGCCATTTCCCCACCCTTCCCCTGTGTTGCCCTGCTGCTCGCGCCCCTCCTTCTTTCCCTCGCTAGGGCCGGCATGGCCACCACCGGTGCCCACTTGCTGCCCCAACCGCAAAAAAGCCCTCCTTTCACCTCTCCCCGAGGCCACCTAGGGCCGCCGCGGCCGTTGTAGGGTGGCTTGAGCGAGCTGTCCTCCCTGGCCGCGCGTAACCTGATTGGCCATTTACCAACATGAGCGCCCCGATGGACATCAGCTCGGACGACGATGACATTGCGGCCATTGTCAGCCTCAACAACCAGTTCTTCTACACGCATATCTTCGAAGAGTCGGACACCAAATCCGACAATGATGCCGACTTGATGGTGGTTGTGGCAAGCGTCCTCCATGACGAAAATGAGGCCTACATGCCTCAATGGAGGGGCTCCATGCTGGGCGAGCTGCCAATCTGGACCGCAACCGGGAGAACAGCCACGTGTAGCTTTACGCCGCCTACTTCCACTCGAAAACGGCGTTGCATTGAAACTAGTTTCGGTGCCGTTTTCAGATGTCAAGGAAGTTATTTGGGCGAATTATTGAAGGTGTTTCACCTCCATGACCCATATTTCAGATGCAAGCCAGATGCCACAGGTAAACTTGGCTTCTCTTCATATCAAAAGTGCTCGACTGCTATACGAATGCTTGCTTATGGAGTAGCCTGAGATCTTGTTGATGAGTACATGTGCATGAGCGAGTCTACATGCATTGAATCAATGTACAATTTTTGTCGAGCTACCATTTCGGTCTTCGGCGAAGAGTACTTGCGAGAGCCAAACCTGGAGGACACTCAACTGCTCTTGTCCATCAACCTGAAGAGGGGGTTTCCTGGTATGCTTGGAAGCATAGATTGTATGTATTGGGAGTGGAAGAACTACCCTTTTGCATGACAGGGGCAGTATTCAGGTCATGCCGAGGGTTGCACGGTCATACTTGAGGCCGTTGCTAGCCAAGATCTATGGATTTGGCATGCTTTTTTCGGCATGGCAGGGTCTCATAACGATATCAACGTCCTCCAGCGATTCCCTGTATTTGGTAGGCTTGCGGAAGGCAATGCCCCATAAGTAAGCTTTGAGGTTATGGGCCATATATACACCCAGGGTTATTACTTAGCTGATGGTATCTATCCTGATTGGCCTATTTTTGTGAAGACACATCGTAATCTGACTGAAGAGAAATACAGTCGGTTTGCGAAAGAACAAGAGAGGCTTGTCGGAAAGATGTGGAGCGAGCATTTGGTATTCTTTAGTCTCGTTGGGCCATTGTTTGTCACCCAGCTAAGGTATGGAGTGTTCAGTAGATGTGGGAGGTCTTGACTGCTTGTGTGATAATGCACAACATGATCATTGAGGAGGAGCGTGATGATAGTGCTATGATCAGGGATGGGATTTTCAGGCTGCGTTGGTTGCAAACTTGAGACAATGCTTATGGAGGGATTTTAATGGTGAGCCGAAGCATTCATTAGAAGCTTGGGACATCGTTTGTAATCCAATGAAACATGGAGGTCTGGGAGTAGCTGATTTCCAAAAGAAAAATGCAGCGCTTTTGATCAAGTTTCTTGACAAATGTTATAATAAGTCCAATGTTCCATGGGTCGAGCTGATTTGGTCTGAATATTACCTCGATTATGTTCCACATGCTGAAAACCTCAAACGATCTTTTTGGTGACATGATGTCCTCAAAAAAGTTGATAATTTGAAAGGGGTGGCTAGGGTTAAACTGGGTTGAGGTGATACTTTCTTGTTCTGGTTGGATAGTTGGAATTTAAATGACTCCTGGGTGTTGACAAAGGACAGGTTCCCTCGGTTGTTCTCCTTCGTGTTGAATGACAGCTTGCCAGCATTGCAAGTTTATGGAATGGAAGATGTCTCCTCTCTTTTTTACCTGCCATTGTCAGTTTGTTCACATGAGGAGTAGCTGAGTTGCAGGCTTTGATGGCCGCCAACCAACTTGTTGATCAAAATGATGTCTGGGTTTATTCTTGGGGAGAAAAGTACTATGCTGCAAAATTTTATGAATGCATCCATTCTCACATCAAAATGCCTAAGGTCTATTATTGGTTGTGGAAATCTACCTTTGTGATGTTGGTGAAGGTAATTGTATGGCTGCTTCTTAAAGACAGGCTAAACACAAGCAGAGAAGGCATTGGAATGTGACTGATGAAACTCATTGTGTGCTTTGTCCTTTAAGAGCTCCTGAAGATAGGATTCGTCTCTTTTTTAGTGCCATTTTAGCCGGCGTATTTGGGCTTACCTCCAGATTGAATGAACTGGTGATGGGGATCTACAATCTTCTATTAATGTCGTGGCCCGCGAGGAGAAGATTTGTGAAGCCTTTCTTCATGTAGGTGGTCATTATGGCATGCATGCATGTTTGGTTGTTGAGGAATGCCAAAAAAATTGCCATGAAATTCCTATTTTTGCAAAAGGGAAATGTAATACCTCACCTTGTAGAAGGAGGGGTATCAATTCTACAATACGCGAATGAAACGATTCTCTTTATGGAGCATGACATAGACAAAGTTGTTAACATGAAACTAATTCTTTGCTTATTTGAACAACTCTCTAGTCTTAAGATCAATTTCCACAAAAGTGAATTATTTTTCTTTGGGAAAGCAAAAGATTCTCAAGATGATTACAAAGAGATCTTTGGATGTGCAGTGGGGGCTCTCCCCTTTAAATACCTTGGCATACCGATTCACTTCAGAAAACTCCTCATTAAAGAATGGAAAGTCATCAAGGATAGATTTGAGAAGAAATTAGCTTCTTGGATCGACAAAATTCTCTCATATGGTGATAGATTGATCCTCATCAATTCCATGCTTACTAGTCTGCCAATGTTTCTACTCTCCTTCTTTCAGATACCCATAGGGGTAAGGAAGAGGCTGGACATCGCTCCCGCTTCTTTTGGCAATATGACCAGAATAAAAAGAAATATAGACTATCAAAATGGAATATGATATGCCTCCCGAAGGACCAAGGGGGTCTGGGCATCGAGGTTCTGGACATCAAAAACAACTGCCTACTGAGCAAATGGTTGTTCAAAATCTTTAACGAGGAGGGTATGTGGCAAGAGCTGCTATGCAATAAATACATAAAAAGTAAAAATTTAGCCGAAGTGCAAGCAAAACCTACATACTCCCCTTTTTGGAAAGGGTTGATGCAGCAAAATGATTTTTTTTCAAATTTGGCTCTTTCCATGTTGGTGACGGACAAGGGATGTAACTCTGGGAGGACACTTGGCTAGGCACCGAGCCGCTAGCCTCCCAATACCCTAGCCTATACGCCATTGTCAACTACAAAAACATCACCATGGAAAATGCCATCAAGGAGGACAGATTAAACATATCTTTTAGGAGAAACCTTGTAGGCGACCGGTGGCTGTCCTGGCTATATCTAGTAGAGAGACTAATGGACATCCACCTTACCGAAGAAAGAGACACTTTCACTTGGAATTTGATGGAATCTGGTCAGTTCATGGTCAGATCTCTATACGCTAAATTGTTAAACGGAAACACAAAATTTCTTAGGAAATACTTATGGAAGATTAAAGTACCACTGAAGATTAGGATCTTCATGTGGTTTCTAAATAGAAAAGATATCTACACAAAAGACAACCTAGCCAAAAGAAATTGGACCGAATGCAAAAATGTGCTTTCTGCGATGAGAAAGAGACTATAGAACACCTCTTTCTTAAATGCAAGTTCGCTAGTCTTATTTGGAGAGTTGTTCAATTCCATTTTAATATGCCGAGAACATGTTCGGAAAATGGCTGAATGGGCTTGACAAAACATCCAAAGCACAAATAAGAATTGGAGTTTGTGCTCTGGTTTGGGCAATCTGGAATTGTCGAAATGATATTATCTTTAACAATGCAAATTGCTCTCTGATGACCCACAAGTATAGGGGGTGTATCGTAGTACTTTCGATAAATAAGAGTGTAGAACCCAACGAGGAGCAGAAGGTGTTGATTAGCGGTTTTGATCAAGGTTTCACTGTAAATACTAGCAAACAGGTTTTCAGGGGTATTTGGTAATGCAAATAAATAAAGTGCGAGTAAATAAAAGATAGTAGTAACAATTGCAGCAAGTGGCCCAATCCTTTCTTTAGCAAAGGACAAGCCGGTTGTGTAACTTATAATAACCAAACGTTCTCGAGGACACACGGGAGTTTCTGTCAAGAGCTTTCGCTTCATGCCGCTAAATAGTCTTTATTGGTTTGATAAGTGTTATGGGGGTGAACCTGTGCTAGCGCACTACCCTTACTAGGATAAATACACACTTGTGATTATACCCCTTGCAAGCATCCGCAAATACAAGAAAGTAATTAAGATAAATCTAACCACAACCTTAAACTCTAAGATCCTACGCTCCCTGGTGCAATGGTTTCCCAACGGAGGTTTAGGTTTCTGTCACTCCAGCAACCCCACAATCGGTAGCCAAATACACAATGCATCTCACTAGGCCCATAAATGGTGAAGTATCATGTAGTCGACGTTCACATGACACCACTAGTGAAATAGCACCACAACAATATCAAACCATTAAAGATGTCTCAACAATAATTCACTACTAACATCTTGACTTCTCCCATGTCCTCAAGAACTAAACAAACTACTCACAAGACATCATATGGATCATGATCAGAGGTGAAATAATGGTAAATAACAATCTGAACATAAACCTTAATTCAATGGTTCCACTCAATAGCATCAACTACAAGAGTAATCAACACCGGGAAAGTTTCCCCTAAGAATATAACAAGATCCAACTCAAGATGTTACAGCGGGATGGCATGGTGATGGTGGACATGAAGGTGCTAGTGATGGAGATGATGATGATGATGATCCCGATGAAGTCCGGTGTGATGGTGATGACGATGGCGACGATCTCCCCTCTCCGGGAAGGAATTTCCCCGGCAGATTTCTACCTGCCGGAGAGCTTTTCTCTCTCTGGTGTTTTCCGCCCCGCAGAGGCGGCTGTGTCTATTTCTGAGCCCCCCCTCCCTTGACTTAGGTTTTCGGGGACGATGAAGTACACG
Organism: Dactylis glomerata; assembly: GCA_007115705.1. Classification (NCBI taxonomy): domain Eukaryota; kingdom Viridiplantae; phylum Streptophyta; class Magnoliopsida; order Poales; family Poaceae; genus Dactylis; species Dactylis glomerata. The sequence goes on from QXEO01001522.1 coordinate 351,610, forward strand.
AAGGGGCGAGACCTAAAGTGGGCCAGGGTGCCCTCACACAGGGCCGGCGCGGCCAGGGGCTAGGCCGCGCCCCCTATGCGTGAGGCTGCCCTCTGGCTCCCCTCGACTCCTCCTTCTGGCTTCCGGAGTCTTTTGGTAAAATATAATTTCCTGGCATTTTTCTGGAATTTTCCTGATCTTCAAAATATGGTCCCTTGATGGTCCTTTTTCCAGCAGAATCCTGACTCCGGCAGCAAATCCCCCAATGATCATCAACATGTAAAAACAGAGGAAATAACATAAGTATCATCTCTAAATATGAAATATATCAATGAATAACAGTAAATTATGATACAAAATAGTGATGCAAAATGGACATATCAACCCCCCAAGCTTAGACCTCGCTTGTCCCCAAGCGAAAACTAAACTCGGTAAACATGCCCACAGGTTTATGGAGTGAAGTGTCAATAATCAAAATACGGACAAGAAGCATCACGTTCACCAAAGCACAAATTATAATAGATAGCAACTTCCCTTTATAAGATATAGACTTGCAATATGTAAAAGGGAATCACATATGAAGATGCACAAGGTAAACTATAATTGGTGATGGCAAACCTTAGTTCTTGGTCAAAGAATGATGAACAAGCTATTCTTTCTTTTGAATGGAGCCTTTTAAAACGGAGCTGATATAGCAAAGACCATATGCTCAACAAAACAAACTTTTTGCATTCATAGAAAGCTTTCAAAGATATATTCATTCAGACAAAATCATTGTACAAAACAAGGAAGATAGCAAACATGATTAAACAGATCAACATATGAATGAGTGAAACATAACAACTCAAATGCTTGCTTGAGATAGAGGAGAATAGGTTGACTCAAAATAAAAGTAAAAGATAGGCCCTTCACAGAGGGAAGCAGGGATTAAACATGTGCTAGAGCTTTTCATTTGCAAAACAGAGGTAAAAAGTTATTTTGAGAGGTGGTTGATTTTGTCAATGACTAGCAACAGAGTTCTTGATATCTTCCATACTAAACAAGTGAGAGCGGTTCTGAGATGTTTGATTAATTGGCACATTGGTGCTCTTTTATAGCTTTGCACTCCTCCCCACCTTTTCCTTTCTCAAACCATGGCTAACCGATTCCATCGGGTGCCAACCAACTTTCACATACCATGGAGGAGTGCTTTTCTTTTTCTTTTCTTTTTGAGATTATAATGGTCTGACCAGCTCCCTTGCAAAATTAATGACGAGCAGATGAAGTTGCCTAGTCGAGGGGTACTTAATTTAGTATGGAAGATAACAAACCCATCCACTACATCCTCATGAGCTAAAAACAGTGGCACAAAATGAGAAGTATTTGAAGGTTTTTGAAAGGTAGCACATGAAAATTTACTTAGAATGGCTTAAAATACCATGCATAGGAATTTATAGTGGACTCTTTGGAAGTGACTTGGCTTTTGGGATTTGGATGCACGAGAAGTATTCCCTCTCAGTACGGGTTTTTGGCTAGCAAGGCTAGGTAGCAAGCATAAGAGTTGCATGAAACAAACAAACATACATATAATAGGAACAATCATACAAACTCCCTTGAAGGTACAACGATTTTGACTTTGAGAATAACATTGCTTATAAGCCAAACATAAGGGAAACTTTCTTTTTCTACTCAAACCTCAAGGTAATGTTGCTACTGACCAAGCTAAGTTTGCCAAAACCAACTAAATTTACTCATGCTCCCAAAGTGATACCAATACTAATCAACAAGACTAGTCGTATAAGAGAGATTGCAAACTAAAATAAAGTGTGCGGAAGGTAAACGATAGAACTTCTCATTAATATTTCATTACCGCAACTCACACCAAGGGATACACAGATAATCAACTAAGGAGGATACTTCCAAACTGTAAACTATTCTATAAGATAACTTCTCTATTCATGATATGACTCTACTTGAAAAGTAAATGAGCAAAAGGTAATGATGTGATACCGCGGCACTCCCCAAGCTTGGAACAAGCCAAGGGGATGCCTATACCGATGACAAATTACTCCTTTGGCGGTAGTGGAAGCAGCCTTGGATTAACGAAATATTCTAGCATCTTGTGAAGCCTGATATTCTCTTCTTGAAGCATCTCTACCTCCCTCTTCAAAACTCGATATTGAGCGCAAAACTCATCAGTGACCAGCATACCCTCTTTTATCACAGGCATGGAGTTTAGATCCAAAATGTGTAGTGTTGGCCCCAGCATATCATGAGAAAAGATACGTCTAGCTTTCGTTGGTCCTTCAAAAGTAGGGTTTCTTGGCCTTGATCTTCCAGCATCCTGCTCCTCCTTCCACTTTTGGCTTTGGTGATCATCTTCCCAGGGCCTTTTGCCCTTGTCGTTGCTTGCAGAGGCCATGGTGCCCTCAAAACTAAGATCGACTCCTGACAGAAACAGCTCGAAACAAAACACGACGAGAAAACGATATACAGACCTCGGGTACTCCAGGGGGTTATATAGGCAAAAATTATACATCAAGGGGAAATCACATGAGGAAACCAGGACAGAAACGAGTTCTGGGGTGTTCTCACACCAGGGTGGCGCGGCCAGGGGTGGACCCACGCCCCCTGTGTGTGAGGAGCACCTGGACTCCTTTTCCTGCCCGTTTTTGTCTCATGATTTTTCATATTTAGTAAAAATAGCAAAAATATTAAAGGAAGAGCTTTTCGCGAAACTTCTCTGACTAGAACTGTTACCTATTCGAAAACGAACTCTGCAGGCACCTGCAATTTGTCTTGGATAAATTCCTCTGGAGAAACTGTTTCAATTACATCAACATCTTCATTATAAGAATCTCCAGTAATATAGTGTTTGAGTCTTTGCCCATTCACCACTTGTGTAGTGTCATCTTTCAATGAAGCAATCTTAATAGCACCTGAGCGGTATACTTCCACAATAACATATGGTTCTTCCCATTTTGATAGTAATTTGCCTGCAAAAAATCTGAGACGAGACCTATACAATAGAACTTTCTCACCAACATGAAACTCTCTCTTAAGAATTCTCTTATCATGCCATTGCTTGACTTTCTCTTTGAAAAGTCTAGCATTCTCATATGCTTCGTTTCTCCACTCATCTATAGAACTTAAATCTAACAACCTTTTCTTACCGGCTAGTTGAAAATCTCTATTAAGCTCTTTCACTGCCCAAAAAGCTTTGTGTTCTAATTCTAAAGGCAAGTGACACGCTTTTCCGTAAACCATCTTATAAGGAGACATTCCCATGGGGTTCTTATAAGCAGTTCTATAAGCCCATAAAGCATCGTTTAACTTACTAGCCCAGTTTTTCCTAGATCTATTAACAGTCTTCTGCAAAATAGACTTGATCTCTCTATTTGAAAGCTCTACCTGCCCACTAGTTTGGGGATGATAAGCAGAAGCAATTCTATGATTAACATCATATTTAGCAAGAGTTTTTTCTAAAACTGCCATGAATAAAATGAGAGCCTCCATCAGTCATAAGATATCTAGGCACACCAAACCTAGGAAAAATAACATCTTTAAGCATTTTTTACGAGGTCTCACCATCGGCACTCTTTGTAGGTATGGCTTCTACCCATTTAGTAACATAATCAACAGCAACAAGTATGTGGGTATAGCCTTTTGAAGGAGGAAAAGGACCCATAAAGTCAAATCCCCAACAATCAAACGGTTCAATAACAAGAGTGTAATTCATAGGCATTTCATTGCGTCTAGATATATTACCAACTCTTTGACATTCATCACAAGATAAAACATACCTCCTAGCATCTTTAAAGAGGGTTGGCCAATAAAAACCTGATTGTAGAACCTTTTGTGTGGTTCTATCTCCAGCATGATGTCCTCCATAAGCGCTGCCATGGCATTTTCTTAATATCTCTTGTTGCTCATATTCCGGTACGCATCTTCGCATAATACCATCAACCCCTTCTTTATATAAGTGTGGGTCATCCCAAAAGTAATGCCTCAAATCATAGAAGAATTTTCTTCTTTGCTGAGCTGTAAAAGTTGGAGGCAAATACTTGGAAACAATAAAGTTAGCATAATCAGCATACCAAGGAAGGTCTCGTGAAGTTACATTTATAGCAGCTAACTGTTCATTTGGAAAACTATCATTAACAGGAATAGGATCAAAAGAAATGTTTTCCAATCTAGACAAGTTGTTAGCCATAGGATTTTTAGCACCTTTCCTATCTACGATATGCAAATCAAATTCTTGTAAAAGCAACACCCATCTAATAAGCCTAGGCTTAGCATCTTTCTTAGTCATAAGATACCTAATAGCAGCGTGATTAGTATGAATAGTAACTTTAGAATCAATAATATAAGATCTAAACTTATCACATGCAAAAACAATAGCAAGAAACTCTTTCTCAGTGGCAGCATAATTTTTCTGAGCAGCATCAAGAGTCTTACTAGCATAATGAATAACATTCAACTTATTATCTACGCGCTGTCCAAGTACAGCACCAACAGCAAAATCACTAGCATCACACATAATTTCAAAAGGTAAATTCCAATCAAGTGGTTGAACAATAGGAGCAGTAGTTAAAGCCTTCTTAAGAGTTTCAAAAGCTTCCTTACAATCATCATCAAAGACAAATGGTACATCTTTTTAAAGAAGATTAGTAAGAGGCTTTGAAATCTTAGAGAAATCTTTAATAAACCTCCTATAGAAACCAGCATGACCAAGAACACTATGAATACCTTTAACATCTCTGGGATAGGGCATTTTCTCAATTGCTTCCACTTTTGCTCTGTCAACTTCAATACCTCTTTCAGAAATTTTATGTCCAAGGACAATTCCTTCATTCACCATAAAGTGGCATTTCTCCCAATTAAGAACAAGGTTAGTTTCTTCGCACCTCTGCAAAACTTTATCAAGGTTGTGCAAACAGTTATCAAAAGAAGTTCCATAGACGGAGAAATCATCCATGAAGACCTCCACAATTTCCTCACAAAAACCATGAAAAATAGCAGACATGCATCTTTGAAAAGTAGCAGGAGCATTGCATAAACCAAACTGCATACGTCTATAAGCATAAGTTCCATAAGGACAAGTAAAAGTAGTTTTCTCTTGATCTTCCTTTTTAACAGCAATTTGAGAAAAACCAGAATAACCATCAAGGAAACAAAAATGAGTCTTCTTAGTTAACCTTTCTAACATTTGATCTATAAACGGTAAAGGATAATGATCTTTCTTAGTAACTTTATTTACCTTCCTATAATCAATGCACATCCTATAACCAACTACTACCCTTTGAGGAATAAGCTCGTTATTCTCATTAGGCAAAACAGTCATACCTCCTTTCTTAGGAACACAATGAGCAGGACTAACCCATTGACTATCAGCAATACGATAAATAATACCAGCATCAAGGATCTTTAATACCTCATTTCTTACCACATCCTTCATCTTTGGGATTAAGCGGCGTTGATGCTCCACAACTGGCTTCACGTCTTTCTCCATATTAATAGCATGCTGACATAAAGTGGGGCAAATTCCTTTTAAATCATCAAGAGTATATCCCATAGCCCCTCGGTGTTTCCTCAATATCTCCAATAATCTTTCTTCTTCCTTTCCTGAAAGTTTAGAACTAATAATAACAGGATATATTTTCTTATCATCTATATAAGCATATTTAAGATTATCAGGCAAAGGTTTTAATTCAAAAATAGGATCTTCCTTAGGTGGCAAAGTGGTACCAAGATCCTCCATAGGTAAATTATGCTTGATTAATGGTTGTTGATGAAGGAAAATGTCATCAATCTCTTCTCTTTCCTTATTGAAACATCACTTTCGTGATCTTCCATGAATTGCTGCAAAGCATTATTAGGAGCAAGAGCAATAGAAGCAAGCTATTCAACTCGAAAATTTTCATTAGGCGTTTCATTCACATAAGAAGTCTTAGCAAACTTAGAAAAATTAAACTCATAAAACTCTCCATTAAACTTAGTGAAAAATTTCTCCTTCTTACAATCTATCACAGCGCCACAAGTATTCAAAAAGGGTCTACCAGAAATAATGGGACAAGTTTTACTAGCCTCTTTACCAAGTACTAGAAAATCAGTGGGGTATTTAGTCTTACCACAAAGAACTTCCACATCTCGAACAATACCAAGAGGCCAAACAGTCTCTCTGTTAGCAAGCTGAACCACCACATCAATATCTTCAAGTTTACAAGCGCCAATCTCGTGCATAATTTCTTTGTAAAGCTCTAAAGGAATAGCACTTGCACTAGCGCCAATATCACATAAACCATAATAGCAATGATCTCCAATCCTGACAGAAATAACAGGAACACTTATTTTCCTATACTTTTTAGGATGTGAGAGAATGTTAGAAGCATCTTCACAAAAGGGAATATATTCATCCCCTACATCTTTAGTAACAAGGTCCTTCAATATAGCTACAGGAGACTTAATAGTAATTTGCTCATCAGGTTCTACAGCTTTCTTAGTACTTTTATTAGACACACTTACCAAAGTAGAATACTTCTTTACCTTAGCAGGGAAAGGTGTCTTCTCAAAATAAGGTTCAGGCACAATACTATCAACAGTACAAACTTTAGTAGCTGCAGTAGGAATATGACTAATGGAATCTTTATAAGGCGCATGATATTTGTTCCAATCTTTCTTTGGAATATCAAGATAAAAGGCAAAGGCCTTAAGACAATTAGCAAGTATTTGAGAATCAAGACCATAAGCAATGCTAACACTATGAAAGTCATCGGTTCCCATAAAAGTTTTAATGCATTCATAATCATAGTTTATACCTGACTTCCTACCTTTGTCGTTTTCCCATCCTTCAGCATTCTCTTGTATACGGTCAAGAAGTTTCCACTTAGCATCTTCTTTCATATGAGTAAATGATCCAAAGCAAGAAGCATCCAAATAATCCTTATCAGGAAGAGTAAGCCGCGCATAAAAATTATCAATAACAATATTATTGGGGAGCTCATGAATGGGGCATTTGAGCATTAGTAACTTCAATCTCCCCCACGCGTGGGCAATACTCTCTCCATCATGAGGCCAAAAATTATATATCCGATTACGATCTTTATGAATTTCACTTGGAGGATAAAACTTGGAATAAAAGAGAGGTACAATGTCCTCCCATGCCATAGATGGACCATCTTGGAGCAGTCGATACCACTCCTCAGCTCTGCCTTTCAATGATAAAGAGAATAGCTTCTTCTTCACCTGGCTTGGCGAAATCCCTGCACACCTGAACAACTCGCATAATTCATGTATAAATAGTAAATGATCACCCGGATGGATAGTTCCATCTCCTGAATAGCAGTTATCCATAACACGCCCAACAATTTTCATAGGTATTTTAAAAGGATCTACTTCAGCAGGTGGTGGTGGTGGTTCATCCACATGTGCAGCAGTGGTAGAAGTGTTCCCAAATAGGAAACCAAATGGAGAATTCTCCATAGCAGAATAAAATAAAAATAAAAATAAAAGACAAAATAAAAACAATACTCACAACGACGGTTACCTTTACCAAATCCACTCTTCAATAGCGCTACACTCCCCGGCAACGGCGTCAGAAAATAGTCTTGATGACCCCCAAGTATAGGGGGTGTATCGTAGTACTTTCGATAAATAAGAGTGTCGAACCCAACGAGGAGCAGAAGGTGTTGATTAGTGGTTTTGATCAAGGTTTCACTGTAAATACTAGCTAACGGGTTTTCAGGGGTATTTGGTAATGCAAATAAATAAAGTGCGAGTAAATAAAAGACAGTGGTAACAATTGCAGCAAGTGGCCCAATCCTTTCTTTAGCAAAGGACAAGCCGGTTGTGTAACTTATAATAACCAAACGTTCTCGAGGACACATGGGAGTTTCTGTCAAGAGCTTTCTCTTCATGCCGCTAAATAGTCTTTATTGGTTTGATAAGTGTTATGGGGGTGAACCTGTGCTAGCGCACTACCCTTACTAGGATAAATACACACATGTGATTATACCCCTTGCAAGCATCCGCAAATACAAGAAAGTAATTAAGATAAATCTAATCACAGCCTTAAACTCTAAGATCCTACGCTCCCTGGTGCAATGGTTTCCCAACGGAGGTTTAGGTTTCTGTCACTCCAGCAACCCCACAATCGGTAGCCAAATACACAATGCATCTCACTAGGCCCATAAATGGTGAAGTATCATGTAGTCGATGTTCACATGACACCACTAGTGAAATAGCACCACAACAATATCAAACCATTAAAGATGTGTGACGACCTCAAATTTGATACAAATTCGAAGTGCCCGTTATGTATTCCACCGCAATCCCAGAACCGTTGTTGCGATATACATAACGTAGTTGGTACTCAGTTCCATAGACATTACAATACGGTGATTCAAATACAATGGTCATCTAGACCAAGTCATATTACAACACAATATAGCAGCGGAAATAACGTCTTCGGCCCATGCCTTCACCCTATAGGCAAATGGCGACTCACGGAGACGAGCTTAGTTCTGGTACTCTTCTTCATACCCTTCCTCCTGGTACTCCTCCCCATATTCTGGCCAAGTTGATAGCCAGGGACACAGCCGTGAGTACATTGGATGCACTCGCAAACCATCTTATAAATGAAAAGATGAAGTAGATATGCAAGGTTGGGTATAGTGGACTAAGCACTAAGTTGGTTTGCAAAAGCTAGTTTTATTTCCCAAGAATGCTCATTGGTAGAAAAGAGGTTTAGTTCTCTAAGTTCATTCTAAAGAGGAACTTCAATGTGTCAAGATCACGGTCAAGTCATGTCAATTCAAATTCATGTCATTCACCAAGTTTACCCTTGTTATTTTTAGTCTTGACAAAAGCCAGGTAGAGTTTGCCAACCGTCCATGACCGAGGACTCGGCTATTCGAATAGTTTGAAACCTCTGCAGAGGGGTACACTTTACCCACAAGATTCGATACATCTGCCGGGAGAAATCCACGGTTCGCCATACACAAAGGTATGCGGATTTCAGATAATCAAACAAAACCTTTCACTTGCTCATCCTAGTATAGGATCCTTCCCTAGAGCCCGGAATACGGAATCCCGCTCCGGCGCCTCTAGTTATGCCCATCCCGGAGACCGGGTTAGTGGAATCCACCTGGTCAAGAAGTATCCGCCCGTGGAGTCCTTCCATGAAGATTTGATGCAAGACCTCCCATACTAAGATAAACAAGCTACGGATTAAGCCCCTTCCCATATAGGGGTAACATGGTTGTACGTTATAATTGGCACCCATGTACATCACTCGTTGTCAATTGAGAAATACATTTCATAGTTCTTAGTCAAGATTATTTTCTTTCATAAAGCCATCATGTAGGAGCAATCTCCCATTTCAAGTTTCAATGTCAAGTCACCACCTTTCAAATGGGGTTCCTCCAGAGATAGCCTCAACTTTTATTAGCGACTAAGCAACTACATTGAGTGATAGTACTACTACTAGGGTTGGATAAACTCAGCTTGATGCTCTTGATAATCAAGACATCAATATGCTTCTATCATTCTACTCTAGCAATTCAATCATGCAATTTACTTAAAACAAGTAGAATGCAATATTAAAACTAGGTAGTGGGAGTATGAATCAAAAGATGGCTTGCCTTGGTTGGCAAGGTGTCCGGGGTTTTCTTCTTCTTCTTGATAATAATAATCCCCTCCAATATCCTCCTCGGCAACACTAGCGTCTAATAACGAATAAACACAAAGCACACCATCACTTCACCAAGCTAACAACACACCAAGCACACATCTTTGTTTGCTAACCAAAGCATTCATGTTGCATTTTTATAGTGTTGGATGGTAAGTTTTTCTTCAAGTGTGCAAGCTAGTTACTCTACTAGGTGGCATAGGTAGTGCACCTGTGCAGCATTGGTGTTGATTTAGGGGTACTAAGACAAGTTTAAGTGGGATGGGTTCACTAAGTGAATTGGTAATGAGGGCAATTAATTCTAAGTGTGCACTAGTGATCTATCATTTCATGCTACCCAATAGGTTTGGGTTAGGGTCTAAGTGATCACACTAATAGGGTTTGGGATAGATTAGTGTTGACTAACAGTAAGAGGGGTCATTAGTGAGTTCACATTTTAATTTTTATAATTTTTGATGGCTTAAATAATTTCCTAGAAATCTTTCATTATTAAACAAGCTATGAACACACTATTCATAACCATTTTAATTCCTAACTTATTTTGAATTCTAACCTGTACTATTGGATAGAGTATTTTGTAAGCTTTCCAACGAATATTTATTTGCTAAATTTGGATTTATCAAACTCTAGGAATTAAAGTTTGAAAATAGTATCTGAAACAGATTTGAAATAAAGAAAAGGGCGGGAATTAAATTAAAAACGATTCGGACCTAATTCGAAACGAGCTGGGCCGATTTCTGAACAAACCCGAACGGGCCTGGCCCAGAAAACGTTTCGCTGTGGCTGGAAAAAAAATAAAACGGGGCTAACAGGTGGGACCTCCTCGTCAGACCTAATTCTAAAACCCGAATCGGTAAGTTGTCGTCCGATCAAGATCTAACGGCGCTCGATCATCTTCTTCCTCAGCACGGCGGGGGGGCTCACCTGCGAGCAGAGACGACTGTTCGACGGCGATGGCGAGGCGTAGAGGAAGCAGGGCTCGTCGGCGACGTGCGGGATCGGCGGCGGTGCTCCTCCTCCTCCGATTCCCTGCAGCAGCTTGCTCCCAGGTGCTCGGACGCGGCGGCGCTCCGCTCGTCCAGTGCTGCTCCGGCGAGGCTGGCGACGGCGAACTAGGGCAAGCGGGAGTGAGCGGCGATGTCTGGGAGGTAGAGGGGAGTGAGGTGAGTCGATTCGTTTGATCGGAGGGGCTTTATATAGGCCGAGGCGACGGGAACAAGCTCGGCCAGAAGCTCGACGCTGCGGGGGCCCTGGCGGCGTTTGAAGCGTTCTCCGGTCACGGCGTTCATGCTCGCGTGCTGGGAGGGGGCTGGTTCGGCCGCGGGGTCCTGTGGGTCTCCTCTGGCGCCTTCCAGACGGTCGGCATCGCGCAGGGCAATGGTTTACTGGGAGGGGGCCCTGGGCGCAAACCTCCGCTTCCCTCCGCTTCTCCTGGCTTGGGTCGGGGCTGGGGGCACTGGAGTCGATCGAGGCACCGTCCAGGAGCATGGCAGCAGTGCCTGGGCGAGCTCGAACAGTGCAGCACAGTGAGGTTGATCTCATTTCGATTTTCTTCTGCCAGTGTTCGACGGAATGCCCGCAAGAACTCAAAATTTGATTTTTCAAATTTTTCAAGTTTGGGTGCTCATCATATTGGATAAGATACCCAGGCATATTTTTGTTACAGTGAAAGGTTGAGTTTTGCAAAAATTTATATTTCAAATTTGGTATGGTTTCTGTTTCAGATTCAAACTTTGGCTCAAGTTTGGGTGGTGTTCTGGTTTGAAATTTTGGCAGATCTTTGTTGGTTGAGTTAGTCCATCACTTGTTTAAGCTCAACTAAAAGGTTAAACCTGCAGGTGAGCTGTAGATTTCTTAATCTAATGGCTCAAAGTGGTGCAGTCAATAACAATTTCTAGATCCTATTAACTTTATCTCTTTCTTACCTATTTTGATTTCTTGTTTCTTTGCTTCTTAATTATCTTCTCAATTGATTCTGCTGGTTCACTTAGGATTATCTAACCAATGCTCAAACAAAAATAACCCACATAAAATCATAGAATACATAGAGTAGAAAATACATGTATGCATAGAATAATGAATAAAAAGTTTTATTTGGATCCAAAATTTGGCACTTTATTTAATAAGAGTTGGATTACAAATTCTGAGTTGTTACATTCCACTAGTGTGATGTATTAATTTTCTATATCAGCATGCTTAATTACAGTGCTCCTTCAATTCCCTTTTATTTATTTATTCTCAAATATTTCATATTCGTATTAGCATGTGATCCCTTTTTGTGAGAATTTTACCCAAACATTGCATAGCACCATCTTCCCATCATGTTGCTTGATCGTTAGCCGTTCCTATGCAACCTATTAATATCGCATAACTACAGCCTGAAATATGCTGATTAACATGTGGACAGCAATTAGAATACCATCGGTCCACATGTATAATATTGATACCTTTTGCAAAACATAAAACTAGGACCTACAGCAAAGCTTGGGTGGCCAAATATTCCTCATTGTGTGCCTAGCGTAGCGGTCAGCATATAGGCACTTTATGGTGTGCGCCTCTATATGCCGAGCGTCTTATCGAGAAAGTGCTCCACAAACATGCTATATGCCAAATATTCATTTTTAAGTGTTTTCTAATAAGCTAGGCTTATGGCCCTATATGCCGAGAGCCCGATAAATTGCGCTCGACATATGGGAAGCCCTCCGCAACAAAGCTGATTCCGATAGTGTGTGTATTGGTTGGAGAAAGTGAGTTTTCACGGGAGCAAAAAAAAACCCGCCTCAAGGTGCTACCAGCTTACACCAGCTAACTAGGTACACACCAATCCGCGATCAATACTTAACCACAACAAAGAGGTACAAATAGTTCTCTTCAAAAAGAAAGAAAAAACAAGTCAAGTCCTCGGTGTGTTGTGATGTCTGCATATATATTTCCAGACAAACAATAAGAGAAGGTTGTATACAGTTGCCTACATATCAGTCCATCTGGACGCTTACAAACTCAAAGAAGACATACAAAGACTTGGAATGCTAGTCTTGATAAATAGTCTTTCAACCCTACAGAGTCAAGTCCAATTAACAAACTGGTTTGATATAAAAAAATAAACACATAATTTGTTTGTTGTTATATGGGATGCACGTTAGCTCAATTATAGTTTCATGCTGGTTTTTGTTATCGTACAACGGCTTGCCCTACCCAATTATACAAATCTTGATGAAGGGCTTGCAGGCGTGGATGATCTGGCGCTATGTTTTTTATGAAAGAAAGTGGAGCAACAGAAGGAGCATAGACAGGGAAGATTGTGCCATTCTCGTGGTAATTAACGCGTGGTAAGACCGTAAGAGTACGACCACCCTTTGAACAATTTCTGTTTGTCTCGCTGGTCCACTAAAATTTTGTCCTTTTACGTCTTGGCACATTGTTTCGGCACTTTATTAGTTGATCTCACATAATACCTCCCATTTAGACGACCCAAATAACCAAACTTGTTCACCTTGATACTATCCTGCAGACATGGTCATCAAAAAAATTACAGGAGGAAGAACCAGCTGGCCACTGGCAAGATGCCTGCAACTGCACTTGCAGAGGCCATATTAGCTCCGGCCACCTGGTCAAGTTGAAATGTACTAGTTGTATGTGGCGCTTGGTCATATCATTTCCGGCAGGGAAAGTTGAGAGAGAGCAACTGAAACGGACGTTGGGGTACTACATTTCTAACTCACATGGCAAAAATAAACGAGCTAGCCAACTGGCGTAACGTGCAGTTTAGCAGCTTCTGCTGCTCGTTTCCAAAATCCGATTACACAATGACGACAACGGCGACCACGACTGGACGCCGGCCGGATGGTTCTATATTAGAAAAGTGACTGCCCGGACTAGGGCATCAAGTCTTCTTTTATTTGAACTCCCGGTCCATGCTGGTTAATGGAGTGTTCTGTTGGTCTATTATTCGTCGGGTAATTATTCTTTCCAGTGATAGACAATACATACAATTTTAGTTTTGTGTGTCGGTGTCCATTTGCTGGAGAAAGCCTTTTGCATATACATTTTGAGAACAAAAAACAAATAAGAGAGACTTCTATGCCAATTGCCTACACGATTAGTCGACAGGCATCTGCACAATGACAAACCATAAGAAGAGGTACCAATAATACTTTGTATGCTAGTCTCTATAAATAGTCTTTCTATTCTAGAGAGTCCAACTAACAAACTGGTTTGGCACAAAAACAGCGTTAGCTCAACTATTTTCCACTACCTAGAACGGCCTTGCCCTGTCCAACTATACAAATCTTGATCAAGGGCTCGGAAACGTGGGGTGACACTAGTGGAAAACAAGGCATTAGCACCGGTTGCTAACTGCCTTTTGCACCGGTTTTGCAACCGGTGCAACGCATCCGAGACTAAAGCCCTAACTCTTTAGCACCGGTTGCATTACGAACCGGTGCTAAAGGGTCTCCACGTGGGCGTGCAGAGGAGCTCCTGCCTATGGACCTTTAGCATCGGTTCGTAATATGAACCGGTGCTAAAGGTTGGCGACGTGGCAGCCCCTGCCGCGTTTGGCTAAAACCCTAAACCCTAGCCATTTGAAATACGGTTTCTTCGGTTATTTGAAACACGTTGATGCACATATAAAAGAAACCATCATATTACACAATATCGTCATACATATAGAGATCGAAGCTAGTACGTCTCATGTTATATCGTGCTTGGTCGAACATATTACATAATGGTACATTGTACACGTTCATGCATATATACAATATAATTTCGGCTATGATTTTCCAAACTCGTAATGCCGATGGTATTCACCGGTTGGTGCTATGACCTCATCAAGTAAGAATCCCGCCAGTTCCTCTTGAATTGCTCGTATACGCTCGGTTGCTAGAAGACGATCCCGCTTCAGTTCGATCTAATGTAAAGAAGGGGATCAATATATATGAATGAAGAAACTCAACATAAATGATGGTAATAAAATAAAATTGTGAATATTGTTTACGTACATCTAGTTATTCTAGTCTTCTCTTCTCACGACAAGTCTCTCGCATGAATTCGCAGACATAGAATCCACATAAATTATTCCCGTCTTCTTGCTTCAAGCACTTTATGAGAATAGAGTTCAATCAAAATAATAATCAAGGATGATAATGGTATTGAAACTAGAACCAAAGAGATGCGCGGACCTAGCTAGTAGTACTTACCGGTACTTGTTTAAATTCAAGCTCATTTCTCCAGGGACCCGGTGCCTTAGCCGTGAACCGTTTCCAAGCACTGCCCCGCAAAGAAAATGAATAAAGAAGTTAGTAATTACTTGATATCGGGAAATGAACGAAAGTAGCTGATATAGTGCCATGCATAATGATTGAAATTACCGCTGGAGTGTATCAATCATGTCCCCGAATGTCTCAAGGGATTTTTTTTTCGAGTCCATGACTAGTACTCGTCCTCTATCAAGTTCAATAACTAGCAGAATAAAATGATAGCTGCGCACACACATAACACACAATTAACATCGAGTAACCAAAATATATAGTAATGTGTATAAGACAGTTAACACACTCACTTGAAATTGTAAGGAAATAGTATTTTCGTCATGGTTTCTTGTTTCCTTAACGCCCGTACCAAGTTATCCTCCGTGTCCTTGATATGGTTATGGAGAGTTACCTCGTTCACGGTATATGGGTCAATGAACCCAATATCATAGATTTGTCCTCTTTTGCATTCGAGTTTCTTCAATCTGCATAATATAGTGAGTAAAATTATGCATGCAATGAACGAGATGAGCTAAAGACTTATAGTTACAAGGAAAAATAATACTTACAAACAATAGGCACTGATCATCGATTTGTCGAGGGCATCATGATTGTATAACTGAAATAATTCAGCAAATTCGATGTTTATGTCGTCGGTTCCACGAAAGTAATGCTCATCATTAATTCCCACTACGATCCAATTCTGCCCATGCAGTGAGGCTTCCAAGTACCACTTATGCAATTTTCGCATTCTTGTTGGTAGATTCGGAATCTCCTCGGGTCTGACGAGAGGGCTCCCGTGCCGGTATTTGTATGCTACTACTTCAGCCGTGGGGAAATCACACCTACTTAAGTATTGAGCAACAGACATACCTGCAGCTTCGGCCTCCTCTTTGTATAGTGCTATGATCTCTGGATCATACTGGACATCGGGAAACACTTGGAGCGGGGGGCAAGAGTTCATCTGTTCTCCGAGCTGATGAACTGATTTACCTTTCGACCGCTTTGCTGCATCTGACTTGAGAATAGTGCGGTCATAATCTGATGCAAGCCTTGGCTCGGGTTGCTGAAGGTTCTTCAACATTTTTAACACTTTTGGATCTAGAGGAGGCTGCTCGGCGGACTGCTCGGTCTTCTTTCTCTTCAAATTTTCAAAGAAGTTCTTTGATTTCTCTTGTACCTTCGCCGCGTTTTCCTTCGGAGTATAGTCGTAAGGTCTCTTTGGAGGAACCTTAGGTACTCTTGGAAGGGGCTCCTGTCGACGGATCGGTGATCGTTTACTCTTGGGAGCGGCGATGGTACGCTTCTGCTTTTGGCTCTGAGCCTCAGTGGGTGGAGGTGGCGGAGACGGCTCACTAGCTAGCGAAGGCTGGTATGCTGGAGAAGGCTGACGCGGAGATGGCGGAGAAGGCTGACGCGGAGATGGCGGAGAAGGCTGATGTGGCGGGGGAGAAGGGTGACGTGCTGGAGACCTTGGCGTCCAATTTGGAAGCACGATTAATTCCTTTAGCCATAGAATGGTGGTCTTCTTGGCTTCTCCCAGCTCGTACAAATCCCCTTCACCCGTAGGGTGGTCAAGCTTCAACTGCTCAAATCCGCCCATAACTTCATCCACCCCGGCAACAGCATAGCCAGGTGGAATCGGACGGCAATGATAAGTTGAATCAGGTCCAATGGGTAAGGCATAGCCGACCGCCACCTTCATGGTTATGTTCACAACCTTCACATGTAGCTCGCAAGATGTCGACTCCGTGATATCATCCACTGGGTAGCGGATCGCCGGTTCATCATCATCCGCTGGGAGGTCCGTGGAAGCCACGCTGCTTTTCCGCTGAGATGGTGGGCCGGTAGCATCATATCCGGCTTCTATCTGTGGCTGAGATGCGGCGGTTCCTTGCTGGCTTATCCGATTTAACAAGTCTGATTGCCGCTTCAGCTCTTGTTCTATCTGAGACATGCGGTATGCTTCCCTTTCCTTTCTTCTCTGACGGCTTCTATCGGGAAATTTCTTCATTTCCACGGGAAACCCGAGTTTCCACGGTTTGGAGCCCGGAGTGGTTCGTGTTCGTCCTGGGTGTTCATCATTCCCAAGGGCGCGCGTGAGCTCGTCCTTCTCTCTTTCGGGGTGGAACCTTCCCTCTTCAACATCCTTTGATGCGCTTCTAAGGGCATCAATGGGAAGAGGGTCTTCGTCATGCTTTTTTGTATATACACACTTCCCTTCCGAGTCCAACTTCCCTCCATGCCCGTAAAACCAATCCCTTGACCGATCATTCCATTTCAATGTCTCCGGAATGATCCCTTTGGCAATTAGATCGTCCTCCATCTTCTTCCACTTAGGCTTGCCAGTCTTGTAGCCTCCTTGCCCCATAGTATGGTGATACTTCTTTTTAGCAGCATTTTTCTTATTTATTTCTGACCTTCGCTTAGCTGCCTCTGAAGTCTTGTACTCCACGAATGCGTCCCAGTGATCTTTTATCTTCTCATATTGTCCAGTGAACACCGGAGTCTTTTTTTGGTCGACAAAATCCTTGTACAATCTTTTCTTCCAGTTGTTGAATTGTATTGCCATCCTTGAAAGAGTCCACTTCTTGACTTTCCGCTCTATGATATTCAGATGACGATCATCGTCATCTGAATCCTCCTCATTTGAATCCTCCTCATTTGGATCCACCTCAGTTCGATCCACCTGTGGCGCCTCTGGTAGGGTAAAATTAACCATGAGCTTCTTCCAAAGAATATTCTTCAATCTATTGCAGACATATTTAACTGGTTCCATCTTTGTCTTCTTCCATTCTCGAATGGTGATCGGAATGTTGTCCCTAACAAGAACTCCGCATTGTCTTATAAATTTACTTGCGTGAGCCGCGGGATGATACGTCCAAAACGTATCTACTTTCCCGAACACTTTTGCTATTGTTTCTCCTCTAATTTGTGTGTTTTGAATACAACTAACACGGACTGACGCTGTTTTCAGCAGAATTGCTCTGGTGTCTCGTTTTTGTGCAGAAATTCAACTTCCAGTAAAAATTCGGGAAAAATCACCAAAAATCATATTTCACCAGAAGACCCACGGAGCCAGAAGACCGGAGGGAGAAGTGGCTCGAGGAGCCGTCACAGGGTGGTGGCGCGGCCCAGCCCTGGCCGCGCCACCCCTATGTGAGGAGGCCCCAGGCCCCCTCTCGACCTCCCGTCTGGCGTACATATACCCCCTGACGACTTAAGATCGGGCAGACGGCGTTTTTTCCAGATAGACTTCCGCTGCGCCGCCGCCATCAGAAACCGCGATTCGGAACCAGAAACTCCGTTCTGGCACCCTGCCGGGACGGGGATTCGGAGGAGATCTTCATCACCATCACCACCGACGCTCCTCCATTGACCATCCATGATTCCCCCATCCATGTGTGAGTAATTCCCCCGCTGTAGGTGAGGGGATGGTAGGGATTGGATGAGATTGTTCATGTAATTTGATATGAGATTGATAGGGCATAGTGCCTAGTATCTTTATTTAGTGCCTATGACATTGTTGCAACTTGTTGTGCTTAATGCTTGTCACTTTGGGCCCGAGTGCCATGATTTCAGATCTGAACATGTTATTATTTCTATGATGATACTTGTTGTTTATGGTCTTACCTACAAGTTGTATACACATATTGTTGTCCGGAACCCGAGGCCCCAAAGTGACAGAAATTGGGATAACCGGAGGGGATGGCTATGTTGTGAGGATCACATGTGTTCACCGAGTGCTAATGCTTTGCTCCGGTACTTTATTAAAAGGAGTACCTTAATTACCAGTAGTTTCCCTTGAGGCCCTGCTGCAACAGGCTGGTAGGACAAAAGATGTCGTGCAAGTTTCTCCTTGTGAGCACGTACGACTATATACGGAACACATGCCTATGATTGTTTGTACTAGGATGCTTTATCATTATTTATCTGCAATGCCCGTATCTCATTGATTTCATGAATTATCTTATCCATGCAACGCCCGTAATCCATCCCTATGCCTACAGTACTTGTTCCTACTGTTTACAATTGTTACTATTACCGCTGCTATTTTACTACTGCTGTTACTGTTTTCTTACTGTCACTGCTATAAAACTGTTGCTACTGATAAACCGCTGCGAGTAAGACTGTTTCCAGGTGCAGCTGAATTGACAACTCATCTGTTAAGGCTTACATATATTCTTTGGCTCCCCTTGTGTCGAATCAATAAATTTGGGTAATACTTCCCTCGAAGACTGTTGCGATCCCCTATACTTGTGGGTCATCAATACTATTTTCTGGCGCCGTTGCCGGGGAGCATAGCTTTATCTGTAAGTGCACTTGGTATTCATATTGTTCGCTGCAATCCCTTCATCATGGGTAAACCTCGTGATGGAAAAGTTTCTATATTGCCATCCACTACAAGAAGAGGTACGACTCTCAACACCTCTGTTGCTCTTGATTCGCCATCTGTTATGAGTAAGTTGCTTACACCACCACACCCACACGCTACTGCTACTACTTCTGCTGAGATTGAAAGTGCCACTGATAATTTAGATGATGCTTCTACTGTGCTTGATGAGAGAGGTTCACTAGGTTCCTTTTTAGAGGCTACTATTGCTAGAGCTAAGTTGGAAAACGCTACTGTTACACCTGTTAGTTCACCTGAGTCTAGGGAATGTTCTAGTGATGATTATGATGATGATGCTTACATTGAGCTTAATGATGATTTTATTGCAGAAGCACGTGCTGCACGTGATTCAGGTAATGTTAAAGAGCTTCTTGCTAGACGTTCTGTTAGATATAATTTGTCTCCTGATCCTAAGTTTGTTGTTTCTCCTATAAATATTAGAGACAAGGATTATGATTTCTCTTTGGATTTATCTTACATATCTATTGTTGAGAAAACTCCCTTTTGTGGTACTAAAGATGAGAGTGCTATGGAGCACATGAATGAGCTTTCTACTTTGAGTAATTTGTTTTCTGATGATATTAAGCTCCGCACTTACTTTGTTGCTAAGATTTTTCCTTTCTCATTGAAGGATGCTGCTAAAATTTGGTTTAATAGCTTGTCTCCAGGATCTCTTACTAGTCCTATTGCTTTGGTTAATGCTTTCTTTCAGAAATATTTTCCCGCTAGTGCTCAATATGCTGCTGTGCAGAGAATCTTTGATTTTGAACAGGGAAAAGGAGAGAAATTGCCTGAATCTTGGACAAGGTTTTGTTCTTTAATTAGAGCTTTGCCTAAAGAACCATTGCCTAAAAATGAACTCCTTGACATATTTTATAATGGACTAACGGATGAATCTGAGTCATATTTGGATAGTTGTGCTGGTTGTGTTTTCAGGGAAAGAACTCCGGCTGAAGCTGAAGAGTTAATGGCCAAAATAAGCCGGAATCATGCTGATTGGACTTTAGTTGAGCCAACACCAGCACCAACTCCTGCGCCATCTACAGAGCCTACACCGAAGAAGAGAGGGATGATTGAATTAAATGATGAAGTTATGAAGGAGGCTAAGAAATCTCTTAAGGAGAAAGGTATTAAGGCCGAAGATGTGAAGAATTTACCTCCTATTGAAGAATTATGTAAGCCAATCCCTCGCTCATCTACTATTGAGGTACACTCTCTCCAACGCTTTGATGAAAGAGATATTCCTTACACTAAACCTCCTGATCAATGCTTAGATGAGTTTGATAATTTTATTGTTAAGCAAGAAAATTTTAATAGAATGGTGCATAATCATCTGTTGGAGAATTCTAGAGTTATTAACAAGATGCAGGATATTGTGGAGAGAACCGCCAATGACATGAAGATACTTGCTAAACATTTTCAAATGGTTCAAACACAAATTGATCAGCTTACCAAAGTGCAGCAAGATCTACTAGTTAATGCTGCAAGAGAGAAGCAAGCATGTGAAATACGCACGAGAAGTGGTGCTGCTACTCAAGACCCATTATATCCTGAAGGACATCCTAAGAGGGTTGAGCAAGACTCTCAACGCACTTCAAGTGATGATATTCCTCCCAAGAAGAAGAAGAAGCATAAAACAACTACAGAATCCTCTGATGCAGGTAAAGATCCTAACAGTGTTTCTAATTCTGATGCTGAAACTGAACCAGGAAATGCTTCCGATAAAGAAGATAAAGAAGAAGTTGAAGAAGAACCGGAAAATAGTGATAAAAATGCAAAGTACACCAAAGAAGACTTCATTGCCAACAAGCATGGCAAGGAGAGGGAACCTTGGGTACAGAAGCCAATGCCTTTTCCTAGTAAGAAACACAAGTCCAAGGAAGAAGAACACTACAATAGGTTTTGTGAATGGATGAGACCTTTATTTTTGCAAATTCCTTTGACTGATGCTATTAGAATGCCTCCTTATGCAAAGTATATGAAAGATATTGTCACTAACAAAAGGAAAATTCCTAGTGAGGAAATTTCCACTTTACTTGCTAATTATTCTTTTGATGGTAAAGTTCCAGAGAAGCTTGGAGATCCAGGTATACCAACTATTCCTTGCTCCATTAAAAATAACTATGTTAGAACTGCTTTATGTGATTTGGGAGCTGGAGTTAGTGTCATGCCCTTTTCTCTTTATAAGAGACTTGATTTAGAAAAATTGATTTCAACTGATATATCCTTGCAGATGGCTGATAAGTCTACTACTATTCCTATTGGTATATGTGAGAATGTTCCTATTCAAGTTGCTAACAGCTGTTTAATATTAACTGATTTTGTTGTGTTGGAAATGCCTGAAGATGATAATATGTCTATTATTCTTGGGAGACCTTTTCTAAACACTGCAGGTGCTGTTATTAATTGCAATCAAGGAAAAGTCACTTTTAATGTTAATGACAAAGAGTATACAGTTTATTTTCCCAAGAAGATTGATGGGAGGAATGCTCTAAATACAATCAAGCATGTTGAGACCATCAAAGTTGGTCAAATTATTTGTTTAGAGCGAAAGCCCAAGGAAGAATGTCAAATTGTTATGGTTGGGACTATACCTATCAAAGTTGAGGTAACATAAGCATTAAGTGATATGCAAAGTTTTGCCTCATATAAAGTTAGTTTGGTAACAAGACTTGATCAACCTTGTTAGCAAAGTGAATTTATATGAACGAAACTTCGTTTTCACCGCATCCACCCCACCTCACTTGTATTTACTTTCATCAAATTTTATTCTTTCAGTTTAGTTGCATGATTAAGAGCATCTCAGAGCTGCTGCATGCTTAGTTTTGCTTTGCTTAAAATCTTTTTATCCTCGTTTTTCTGAGTTTTATCGGTATGCCAATTTCTGAAAAATCCTCGAAAATAAAGTTTCTCGAAAAATTCCAGAAAATTCTTTATAAATTTTTATGTCAAAAATGGGGCAGAGAGACACCTGGGAGGCACCAGGTGGGGCAGCCACGCCACCTCACACACAGGTGGCGCGGCCCAGCCCTGGCCGCGCCACCCATGTGTGAGGGGGCCCCACCAGGCCACTCACTCATCTCTTCTTCCCCTGCTCTTTCTCTCTCCCGAAAAATACCGCCCCATTTGCTCAAGCTCGAGTTCTTGCTGTCCTTCACCTGGAATTTTCGATCTCCTTGTTTAGCCCAACATTTTTGCTGAAACTTGGATCATTTGCTCTCCGGTATGTGACTCCTCCACTTGTCCAAGTAGATTTTCTTTTGGTAGAGTATTTCTTGAGTATTTTAGCATTGTAGGTGACAGTATAAATGAGTATGCATGCTTGTTCTATTGTTTAGAAAGATTATTTTGATGCATGATAGCTCACTAGTAACTCACTATAGTAGTTTCCTACACTTGCTTGTCTTTAAATCACTTTTTATGAGTTTGTTGAAAAATTTCAGAGAAGGAGATGGCCAACTTCACATATGGAGAAGTGTTTTAAAGTGATGCACCAAGGTCATTAAGGCCCTCAAGATCCACTGCTCAATATAGGATATCCTATAATGAGGATCTCATGTCACCGAACCCAGAAGGGGATGATGGAGATGCACATCCATCCGCCTTCCCTTGTTTTAACTTCTTGAGTGATGCAGGGATTCTTGATGATTTCTTGCTCCTTATTAACAGGGTTGGGTTGACAGATTATGTGGCGGATGAAAGAGACCAATATGCTTTGCTTACAAAGACTTTCGTTGAAAGTTTTAAATTTATTAACTCTCATTACAACCCTTCTGTTGCATTTAAGATTTATGATAAGTCTATCACCATGTCTTTGGGGAGGTTTTGTTCTATTTTAGGTATTCCCATATTTGGAACGGCCCAGAAGATACAAAATCACCCCGCTGATTTATTGGAGCTTTACCGAGGAGTGACCAATGATGACGACCGCAACGCACAGCGTGGCAAGATAAGAAATATTCAGCTCCCAGCTATTAGATATTTTACTTACTATCTTGCAACTAGTGTACTGGGTAGAGAAAACACTAGCAATATCTCCAACTATCATTTAGCTTTTCTAGCTACCGCTCTTGATGTTGGTAGGAAGTATAACCTTGGTGCTGTTATTGCTCGTCGCCTAGCCGCTAGGGGACCTATTTATGGAGGTATTATTGCCGCGCGCATTGTTGCTGAGCTAGGACTTTCTATTGCTCCTAATGATGTATTGTTGGCTCCACAGAGGCTTGATCTTGCTGCTATGAAACTCCATCATTTTGTTACTGCTAACTCTTGTGCAGGGAAATTAGTTTACAGGATGTTATTCACTGATGGAGAGGAAAGGGAAATTCCCTTGCCTCAGCCTAACTTGTTCAGCATTCACGTGAAGCCATGGTCGCACACGAAGGTGGAGTTGGACGATCAGCTTAGGCTGCTTGGTTTCAACATCCAACACGGCGTGGTGGTCCAGGAGCAAGAGGAGGAGCCGCCCTATCACTTCACCACGTACCACTCCGGGGAGTCCTCAAACTCATATCAGGACGATGGTGCTTCTTCATCACACTATGGAGACGCCACCTCATGGCAGAGTTGGCCGAGTTGGGATTGATCTCCACTTAGGCCAAAAGCCCAAGCTTGGGGGGAGGTACGCCGACGATTCACTCATCTACATATCATATTCTGTCGGACCTTTGTATATTCATGTTTCGCTTTCTTTATTGTTCTAGTTCTTACTTCTGCTTTCCAAAACACAAAAAGACCAAAAATATTTCCGTTGTTTCTCTCTATTTGGTTCTTTAGTTTTCTACCTTTGGTTTGCTTTAGTTGCTATTTTCGGTTTGCTATTTGAAAAATCCAAAAATATTTTGCTTTGTTTGCTATTTCCTTTTGCTTTTGTTTCAAAAATCGAAAACCCAAAAATATTTGTTGCTCTTCTTCGGTTTTGTAAAGTTTGTTGCAGAGTTCAGTTTTCCGTTACTCTATTGGAGCTTGGTATTCACTCTATATTGTTCAAGCCACACAAGTGAAGAGCAATAATGACGATATACGACAATTCGAGAGGTGGTAAGAGGCTGGTATGAACTCTATTTGTTTTCATTTTTGTACATATACTCGTCTATGTGGACATGCTTAGTCGGTTCATGTAAGGTATATGTTATCTAATGGATGCTTTGTAGTTCTTGCTTTCATATGATTAGTTTCAATTTACTATTAGCCTGTAGCATGTCATGTAGACGCTTGCATGCATTGTTTTATTCATAGTATGGTATGATATTGTGGTATCCACCTCTGAAAGCTTCATTTGAATCGACTTGGCACATGCTCAAGCATGCATATGACTGAACAAAAAGTCAATTAAGCCTCGATGATCTAAATTGCCTCAGAGTTCTTGTATCATTTTTATGCCTATATTAATTTTGTTTTGTCGCAAGCATGATTATAACAGTTATTGCTCTCTCGATGGTCGCTTCCCAGTCTTTTGCTAGCCTTCACTTGTACTGAGTATGAGCTCTACTCGTGCATCCATTTACCTAAACCAAGTCTTCCAAAGAGTCCACTATAAATTCATATGCATGGTATTTGTAAGCCATTCCAAGTAAATTTTCATGTGCTACCTTTCAAAACTTTCAACTACTTCTCATTTTGTGCCACTGTTTTTAGCTCATGGGGACGTAGTGGTCAGAATTGCTATCTTCCATATTAAATTAAGTACCCCTCGACTAGGCAGCTTCATCTGCTCATCATTAATTTTGCAAGGGGAGCTGGTCAGACCATTATAATCTTCATTCTAAAAGAAAAAAAAAGAAGAGGCACTCCTCCAAAGGATTGTGAAAGTTGGTGGGCACCCGATGGAATCGGTTAGCCATGGTTTGAGAAAGGAGAAAGGTGGGGAGGAGTGCCAAAGCTTTATAAAAGAGCACCAATGTGCCAATTTTCAAAGAACTCGAAACCGCTCTCACTTGTTTATTATGGAAGATAGTAAGTCCCCATTGCTAGTCGTTGACATAGAACAACCACCTCTCAAAATAAATTTTTATCTCTGTTTTACAAATGAAAATCTCTAGCACATGATAAATCACTGCTTCCCTCTGCGAAGGGCCATTCGTTTACTTTTATGTTGAGTCACCATCTTCTAACTTTAAGCACTTCTTGAGAGCGTAGCTGTTATTCTTAGTGTAATGTGCTTGTCCCAGAACACGGTTAATTGTGGTATAACTTTGATGCTTGTATCTTTGATATTTGTACTTCTAGTCTTCCCTTGGACTTCAGAGGTGCCTCAGCATTTATGTTTTGCTCCACAAATAAAGGCAAGTGGGATACCATTCTCTCATATCATTTATGCATATTACAATCTTGTAGCTTCTCATGCACATGTTACTTGTTATTAGTGCATTGGCACTCTTTCATAGCTTGCTTGACTATGAGGTGGCATTAGTTGCATATTTCTTATTATGAATCGCCTGAATATTTGATCACATAGTTAGTATATATACATCATATGAGCAAATGTGTTCATGAAAGTTTCTTTTATCGCTCTCAGTTGTTAACTGAATTGCTTGAGGACAAGCAAATAGCTAAGCTTGGGGGGAGTTGATACGTCCAAAATGTATCTACTTTCCCGAACACTTTTGCTATTGTTTCTCCTCTAATTTGTGTGTTTTGAATACAACTAACACGGACTGACGCTGTTTTCAGCAGAATTGCTCTGGTGTCTCGGTTTTGTGCAGAAATTCAACTTCCAGTAAAAATTCGGGAAAAATCACCAAAAATCATATTTCACCAGAAGACCCACGGAGCCAGAAGACCGGAGGGAGAAGTGGCTCGAGGAGCCATCACAGGGTGGTGGCGCGGCCCAGCCCTGGCCGCGCCACCCCTATGTGAGGAGGCCCCAGGGCCCCTCTCGACCTACCGTCTGGCGTACATATACCCCATGACGACTTAAGATCGGGCAGACGGCGTTTTTTCCAGATAGACTTCCGCTGCGCCGCCGCTATCAGAAACCACGATTCGGAACCAGAAACTCCGTTCTGGCACCCTGCCGGGACGGGGATTCGGAGGAGATCTTCATCACCATCACCACCGACGCTCCTCCATCGACCATCCATGATTCCCCCATCCATGTGTGAGTAATTCCCCCGCTGTAGGTGAGGGGATGGTAGGGATTGGATGAGATTGTTCATGTAATTTGATATGAGATTGATAGGGCATAGTGCCTAGTATCTTTATTTAGTGCCTATGACATTGTTGCAACTTGTTGTGCTTAATGCTTGTCACTTTGGGCCCGAGTGCCATGATTTCAGATCTGAACATGTTATTATTTCTATGATGATACTTGTTGTTTATGGTCTTACCTACAAGTTATATACACATATTGTTGTCCGGAACCCGAGGCCCCAAAGTGACAGAAATTGGGATAACCGGAGGGGATGGCTATGATGTGAGGATCACATGTGTTCACCGAGTGCTAATGCTTTGCTCCGGTACTTTATTAAAAGGAGTACCTTAATTACCAGTAGTTTCCCTTGAGGCCCTGCTGCAACAGGCTGGTAGGACAAAAGATGTCGTGCAAGTTTCTCCTTGTGAGCACGTACGACTATATACGGAACACATGCCTATGATTGTTTGTACTAGGATGCTTTATCATTATTTATCTGCAATGCCCGTATCTCATTGATTTCATGAATTATCTTATCCATGCAACGCCCGTAATCCATCCCTATGCCTACAGTACTTGTTCCTACTGTTTACAATTGTTACTATTACCGCTGCTATTTTACTACTGCTGTTACTATTTTCTTACTGTCACTGCTATAAAACTGTTGCTACTGATAAACCGCTACGAGTAAGACTGTTTCCAGGTGCAGCTGAATTGACAACTCATCTGTTAAGGCTTACATATATTCTTTGGCTCCCCTTGTGTCGAATCAATAAATTTGGGTAATACTTCCCTCGAAGACTGTTGCGATCCCCTATACTTGTGGGTCATCACGGGAGCAATCGGTTCGCCATCTTCACTGATTTCTTCTATTCGGTACCTTTCATGTTCTTCCAACCTTCTGGCCGGACCTCTTCTATTTACAGAAGAGTGGCTCGATCCAGAGGGCTAAAAGAAGAAGGAGCGTTAATATATGTATATACACAAATCAAATAATCCAACTATACAACAAATGCTTAATTTATTATTAATACACATCTACCTCGCCGGCGCCTTCTCCCTCATCTCCGGAACCTTCTCCCTCTCCGGCACCTTCTCCTTCACCGGTGCCTTCATCCACTCCGGCACCTTCTCCCTCTCTGGCACCTTCTACTTCACCGGTGCCTCCATCCTCTCTGGCACCTTCTCCCTCATCGAAGCCATCTCTACGATTTTGTTCGTCTCCCTCACCGGAGTTGTTTAGAAACAACGAGGTGACATCGTCATCATTATCGCGGATGATGTCCTCGATAATATTTTCCTGGAAGTCGTCTCTTCCGAGATCCATAGTTTCTGCAAAGAATTATTACAAATTATTATAATGATACGGAGACCAAAAAAAAAGGGGGCGTTGGCCGAGCGCCGACGCGGTGGGGGAAGATTAGGTCTTCCCTCCCCACCACACCGGCGCCCGGCCAACGCCCCCATTTTATAACGGAACCCTAACCCTAAAATAACTAAAGTTATAAAAGACCCAAAATAACTAAAGTAATATACCTAAAATTAATCCTATAATGAACTAACTAATGTTAGAATTAATTAAATACCCTAAATAACTAAATCTTTGTGAGGATATTTATTAGACTGTATGTTTTAGAGCACCCTCGCAAGATTCTTAAGCATAGAAAACTAGTCATGAACATACATATATACCCAAAAAAATCATTTGAAGGACATGAAGAAATCTAGGTGGGAATGCAACTACTTTATACATGTTCTCTTAATTGTAGGTTTTGAAAACTTCATCCTTCAAAGAGGAAACAAATTAACTTTTTCCTTGTAAACATATGGTCTCAAATTTGTGCATAGTGTACTTTAAAGAAGACGTTAAGAGTCCATATTATAATATTCTATATTACAACTTAGCGGCATTATAGTGAAACTAACACATGTTGAGAGAGTAATGAGTACAAAAGTTTATTATAAATCCCGACATCGAGCGAAAGTGGGCGAAACTTAGCGGCAATATGGCTACTACTCCACAGCGTACCAAGTTCTAAATTATCTGTGTTGTGGGTCCCAATGCTGACACAACTTGTACTAAAATAGCTCTTTTTGCAACACTTCTCTCTCCTCCCCATCACTTTCTTTCACTGCACACATGAGAGACCATGCAAAGAATGATTTTCTAATCCCAACCAAGCATTTGGCATCGGAGCAGGAACTTGCGTCGGTTCCCTCTTTCTTCTATTTGGGAACTACCCCCATAATGTTAGGAACTAGTTCCAAAAGTCTAAAAGTAAAAATAGAACCATATTTGGCTATACATTGTGGCTGCCCTAAGGGTGGTTCCTACCTATTTTTTTTAGGGTTTTTCTTCTCTCTTCTTGTCTTCTATGAATTAAGGATACAATATGGTCTTATAAAAAACATAAATATACAAGTAAAATAGTCAAAAAATATAACGAACGAAATGAATAAAATTGTTGTATGTATTACAATTTTTAGAAATGCACAACCGGTGTAGATTAAATAAGTAACTACAAGAAAATATTAAAAATCAACTAATTTTACACAAAGAAAAAAATACATAGAAAAATACCTAGAAAAAAATACCTAGAAATCTTGCAGGCACCACGGGCGGCGGGCGCGGACGGCGCGGGCGCGGGTGGCGCGGGTGGCGCGGCCGGGCGCGGGTGGCGCGGGCGGCGGGGCGCGCGCGCGGGTGGCACGGGCGCGGGTGGCGCGGGCGCGGACGGCGGGCGCGGGTGGCGCGGGCGGCGGGGCGCGCGCGCGGGTGGCACGGGCGCGGACGGCGGGCGCGGGTGGCGCGGCGGGCGCGGACGGCGGCGGCGACGACGGCGGCGGCGGTGGAAAAATCCGGCAGCCTGACGGCGTCCTCGAGCTCCTACGCGCGAGTCCTTAGCAGTTTCAGCGATGCGGGCAGAGGAAGAAGAAGGGAGTTATAAAGGCAGGCACCTTTAGCACCGGTTCGTGGCTTGAACCGGTGCTAAAGAGCCTTTAGCACCGGTTGAAGCCACCAACCGGTGCTAAAGGTCCTTTAGCACCGCTTGGTGGATTCAACCGGTGCTAAAGGGTGTTTTCTGGGAACTGCACCGCCACCCCCTTTAGCACCGGTTTGAGCCACGAACCGGTGCTAAAGGGCCTTTTGAAATTTTCAGTTGTTCCCGCCAAATTCCATATTGAAGCTATCATCAACATTCCATATTTGATTTTCTATTTTCTTTTGATTAGACATATTTGATTTTATTTTTGATTAGTTATATTTGATTTTCTATTTTCTTTTGATTAGATATATTTGATTTTCTGTTTTCTGTTGATTAGTTATATTTGATTTTCTATTTTCTTTTGATTAGTTATATTTGATTTTCTATTTTCTTTTGATTAGTTATATTTGATTTTCTATTTTCTTTTGATTAGTTATATTTGATTTTATATTTTCTTTTGATTAGATATATTTGATTTTCGTTTTGATTAGTTATATTTGATTTTCTATTTTCTTTTCAGTAGTTATATTTGATTTTCTATTTTCTTTTGATTAGTTATATTTGATTTTCTATTTTCTTTTGATTAGTTATATTTGATTTTCTATTTTCTTTTGATTAGTTATATTTGATTTTCTATTTTCTTTGCAGTAGTTATATTTGATTTTCTATTTTCTTTTGATTAGTTATATTTGATTTTCTATTTTCTTTTGATTAGTTATATTTGATTTTCTATTTTCTTTTGATTAGTTATATTTGATTTTCTTTTTTCTTTTGATTAGTTATATTTGATTTTCTATTTTCTTTTGATTAGATATATTTGATTTTCTTTTTGATTAGTTATATTTGATTAGTTATATTTGATTTTCTATTTTCTTTTGATTAGTTATTTTGATTTTCTATTTTCTTTTGATTAGATATATTTGATTTCCTTTTTGATTAGTTATATTTGATTAGTTATATTTGATTTTCTATTTTCTTTTGATTAGTTATATTTCCGTGAGAGGAAAAGGGCGGGAAGAAAAGGGCGAAAAGAAAAAGGGCGGAAAAACGATTGAACAGGAAAAGAAGTACATATCTCAACTGAAAATTAAGATACATGGCCAGATTAAGTCACAATCGGCCGAGCTTGTTTTCGAATGTTGGATGATTCAGTCATAGTCGTGCCTAGCCCTATAAACGTCGCCACTGTAGTCGTCGTAGTCGCCGCTGTCATCGTCGCTGGCATCGGGGTCGCGGTAGTCGAACCTCGACTGGTGAGCACGCGTGGGCTGAGAGTGAGGGTAGCGCAGGCGGGGGCCACGGTAGGCCATGACGCTCTGGAGAGTCCGGCCACGCCACCATAGCCGACGGCCGGCCTCGTTGAAGTTCGAACGAGGCGAGCCGTCCTCCTCGTGCCTGGCAAGCGCACTCTCACACCGATTGATGAAGAAGGCGTCCCAAGTCGGGCTGTAGTCGGGATGCCACTGAGGATTCCTCCGCTGCTCTGGCGTGAGCTCGAAGTAGTAGTGGTTCGTGATGGCCATCTGGCGCGCCACACCTACAGGGACAGGAGGGACCGGTACGCCTCCGACGCTCAGCATCCAGCCGGTGGGGACGCGGTAGCCCGGCGGGCAGGGGTAGTTTGAGGCGCAAAGCACCTCTGCCTCCCCGGGGGTTAGAGATACGATGGAAGCCATGGAAGAGAGTGATGAGGTTTGCAGATATGAGTCTAGATGTGATATGTAAATGGAGGCCAAGCCTACATATATATAGTGAAAAATGGCAGGAAGACGGAGGCGGGAAGTGGTCGAAAGCGCGGGAAGAAAATAGGCGGGAACACAATGGCGCGGGGAACCATCTAACCTTTAGTCCCGGCTGGTGGGTACAACCGGGACTAAAGGTGGTTTTTGTGTCATCTAACAAAACTGTCGGTGGGATAAGGACGTGTCGGTAACCTTTAGTCCCGGTTGGTGGGTGCAACTGAGACTAAAGATATCGGCAGGATAAGGACGCATGGGTGGATGCACTGCTCGATGAGATAAGGACGCGTGGGTGGACGCACGATGCCCCTGTCGGAAAAATTTTGGCATCTTCGGAAGCTCTGCCTCAGAAAAATTTCTCTGCAAGCCCGTGAAAGACTCCGTCTCCTCTAAGAATGTTGGGTAAATTATTGGGAAATCTCCCTCATACAATAACATCATTACACAAAAAATAAATGGGAAAGTGATTTCCATATTGAGATACACAAGTTATGATCCCTATATCTAGTCTTCTGAGTTTTCTTCTTGTGTTTCCCTTTCTTCTGATTTTTCATCTTGGAGGCCATGAACCTCCCTTCGCATATCTCCCTTGATTAGGATCGCTTCGGTCGTAACCATGGAGTATGTTCACCATTTAACGCGATGATTGGGTCAATATTCACTCTGAAGGGCGGAATTTCATCAAACTTATTATAATCTTCTGACATGTCTGTCTTATCCTCAACTCCCACGATGTTTCTTTTCCCTGAAAGAACTATGTGACGCTTTGGCTCGTCGTATGATGTATTCGTTGTCTTATCTTTTCTTTTTTTTGGTTTGGAGGACATGTCTTTCACATAGAAAACTTGAGCCACATCATTGGCTAGGACGAATAGTTCGTCTCTGTAACCAAGATTGTTGAGATCCACTGTTGTCATTCCATACAGCTGGTCAACCTTTACCCCTACTCCATCTAGCTTGACCCATTTGCACCGAAACAAAGGGACTTTAAAAGAAGGTCCATAGTCAAGTTCCCATATCTCCTCTATGTAACCATAATAGGTGTCCTTTTGCTCGTTGTTGTTTGTTGCATCAATGCGGACACCACTGTTTTGGTTGGTGCTCTTTTTATCTTGGGCGATCGTGTAGAATGTGTTCCCATTGATCTCGTACCCTTGGAAAGTCAATATAGTCGAAGATGGTGACCCGGCCAACAAGTATAGCTAATCTCCAACAATGTTGTCACTTATGAGATGTGTCCGGAACCAACCGCCGAAAGTTGCCATATGTTTATGTGTAATCCAGGAGTCGGACTGAGCCGGGTGTTGGGAGCGTACAATATTCTTGTGTTCAATGATATACGGGGCCACCAAGGCAGAACTTTGTAGAACTGTGTAGTGTGCTTGAGTGAAAGAAATCCCGTCCATACAATACATTGATTTCTTTCCTAGCGTGCCTTTTCCACGTAGTCTCCCTTCATGCCGCGATTCAGGAACACCAATCGACTTAATGTCAGGGATAAAGTCAACACAGAACTCAATGACCTCCTCTGTTCCGTAGCCCTTGGAGATGCTTCCTTCTGGTCTAGCACGGTTATGAATATATTTCTTTAAGACTCCCATGAATCTCTCGAAGGGGAACATGTTGTGTAGAAATACAGGACCGAGAATGGCAATCTCTTCCACAAGGTGAACCAGGAGATGCGTCATAATATTAAAGAAGGATGGCGGGAACACTAACTCAAAACTAACAAGACATTGGGCCACATCCTTCTGTAACCTTGGTAGCATATCTGGATTGATTACCTTCTGAGATATTGCATTGAGGAATGCACATAGCTTAACAATGGGTACGCGAACATTTTCTGGTAGAAGCCCCCTTAATGCAACTGGAAGCAACTGCGTCATAATCACGTGACAGTCATGAGACTTCAGGTTTTGGAATTTTTTCTCTGTCATATTTATTATTCCCTTTATATTTGATGAGAAGCCAGACGGCACTTTAATACTTGAAAGGACATCAAAAAAGATTTTCTTCTCTGCTTTTGTAAGAGCGTAGCTGGCAGGACTTAAGTGACGCACTTTATCCGTCTTGCTCTGTGGATGCATGTTGTTTGGGTCTTTCATACGTTGTTGATCCTCCCGTGCTTCTGGTGTATCTTTTGTTTTTCCATACACGCCCAGAAAGCCTAGCAGGTTCACGCAAACATTCTTCGTAACGTGCATCACGTCGATTGAAGAGCGAACCTCTAGGTGTTTCCAATACTCAAGCTCCCAAAATATAGATTTCTTCTTCCACATGGGTGCGTGTCCGGTAGCGACGTCATTTGGAACAGATTGACCGCCAGGACCCTTTCCAAAGATTACTTCTAGGTCCCTGACCATATCAAATAAATCATCACCAGTACGGAGATCAGGCTTTTGCCGGTGATCTGCCACACCTCTAAAATGCTTGCCTTTCTTTCTTACGGAATGCGTGGTCGTAAGAAATCGACGATGCCCCAAGTACACAATCTTCTTGCATTTTTCCAAATATATAGCGTCAGTCTTATCTAAACAGTGCGTGCATGCATTGTATCCCTTGTTTGTTTGTTTGTCCTGAAAGGTTACTAAGAGCAGGCCAATCATTGATGGTTACGAAAAGCAACGCTCGTAGGTCAAACGGCTCCTGTTTGTGCTCATCCCATGCACGTACACCTGGTTTGGTCCATAACTGTAAGAGTTCATCAACTAATGGTCTTAGATACACATCAATATCATTGCCGGGTTGCTTCGGACCTTGGATGAGCACTGGCATCATAATGAACTTCCGCTTCATGCACAACCAAGGAGGAAGGTTATAGATACATAGAGTTACAGGCCAGGTGCTATGACTGCAGCTCTGCTCCCCAAAAGGATTCATGCCATCTTTACTCAGACCAAACCTTAAGTTCCTTGCGTCGCCTGCAAAGTCCGGGTAGTCTCTCTCAATTTTTCTCCACTGCGACCCATCAGCGGGGTGCCTCAACATCGCGTCTTTCTTACGGTCTTCTTTGTGCCATCGTAACAACCTGGCATGCTCTTTGTTTCTAAACAAATGTTTCAACCGTGGTATTATAGGAGCATACCACATGACCTTGGCAGGAACCCTCTTTCTGGGGGGGGGGGCTCGCCATCAACATCACCAGGGTCATCTCGTCTGATCTTATATCGCAGTGCAGTGCATACCGGGCATGCTTCCAAATTCTCGTACTCCTCACCGCGGTAGAGGATGCAGTCATTAATGCATGCATGAATCTTCTGAATCTCTAATCCTAGAGGGCAGAGAACCTTCTTTGCTTCGTACGTACTGTCAGGCAATTCATTATCCTTTGGAAGCTTCTTCTTCATTATTTTCAGTAATTTCTCAAATCCCTTATCAGATAAACCAGTCTCTGCCTTCCATTGCAGCAACTCCAGTGTGGTACCGAGCTTTGTGTTCCCATCTTCACAGTCTGGGTACAAGTTCTTTTTGTGATCCTCTAACATACCTTTTAACTTCCGCTTCTCATTCACACTTTCTGCTTCTCTGTGTGCATCTATGATGGCCCGACGAAGATCATCATCAGGCTCATCTGATGCCTCTACATCTTCAGCTTCTCCTGTCCCTTCAGCTTCCGCTTCCCCCGTTGCAGTATCACCATATTCAGGGTACATATCATCATCCTCTTCTTCTTCATTGTCTTCCATTATAACCCCTCTTTCTCCGTGCTTGGTCCAACAATTATAGCTAGGCATGAAACCTTTCCGAAGCAGGTGGGCGTGAATGATTTTCCAGGAAGAGTACTCCTTCTTGTTCCCACAGTGAACACATGGACAACACATAAAACCATTCTGAATATTTGCTCGAGCCACATTGCCAAAATTACGAAGACCTTCAATGAACTCGGAAGTGCGTCGGTCACCGCACATCCATTGTCGTTCGTTCATCTGCGTCATATAATTAGGTTTACTAATACTATTACCGAACATCATAAATAGTAAAATGATGAAACATGCATTTGTATCAATGACAAATAAAAGAATAGAGTTGCTAACCTCGATCGAGGAGGAAAGAACGAGGAGAAGACCTAAGTATCGCTCGGGCACCTCATATCATTTTTATTTTGTGTGAGCTTAAGTTGGTTCATGCTCTTAGGCATTTCATCAAACACCTCTTGTGCATAGGGGAAAAAACCAAACTAGCACACCCCCTCTCACACCTTCCAAAGGAAAAAAACAGAGGAGAAGGCTGGTGGGTGGCTGTATTTATAGGCAGGACCTATAGAACCGGTCCGTATCCGAAACCGGTGCAAAAGGGTGGCTATTAGCACCGGTTCGTGCCACGAACCGGTTCGAAAGGTGTGGCGTCTGCCACGCGGCAGACGCCACACCTTTAGCACCGGTTTGTGGCACGAACCGGTGTTAAAGGTTCCTAACAAACCGGTGCTAGAGCTCCACGGGCTCAATTTAGCTCTCTGGCAACTCGAACCGGTGCTAAAGAACCCCTTTAGTCTGGGTTCGTAAGCCAACCGGTGCAAATGCCGTTTGGAGCTCAAAACGAAAGCCCTATTTTCTACTAGTGTGATCTGCCCCTTAGACTTTCCTTGTCCTCTATGGGAACAAAGTGGAACAACTAAACGAACACAGATTGACAAGGAAGATTATGGAAACAAGGTGATTGGTCTCGTTGGTGTTTTTTCCCTTCTTTTTTTTGTCCCTC
Organism: Dactylis glomerata; assembly: GCA_007115705.1. Taxonomy (NCBI): domain Eukaryota; kingdom Viridiplantae; phylum Streptophyta; class Magnoliopsida; order Poales; family Poaceae; genus Dactylis; species Dactylis glomerata. The sequence continues at coordinate 387,454 of QXEO01001522.1, forward strand.
TCGTGAATACCAACAAGGTATAGTATGACCCATTGTACAGAACTTTGCATTGCATATCATGGTGAATTATTGCATATTGAAGGCCTGAGAAGGAATATGTGCACTTCTTGCCACTATATATATAGTGAATTATAGTAGGAGTTCTGCCACCGCCGTGGAGCTCGAACCTAGGTAACTCATGTGCATTACTGTCCATGACATCCACCCGTCTTACACCCTATTATCTGATCCCGTTGTCGTGAGCTACCCCTCATGCCATAGGTGTCAACAATACTAGACTAAATCAAGGAAAAACAGAATGTCACTACTAGAAAAAAGGCTATCTGCTGTAACAACTCAGAAATTGTAATCCACTCCTTATTAAATAAAGTACCAAATTTTGGACCCAGATAAAACTTTTCTCTATTATTTTATGCATACATGTGTTTTCTATTATATGTATTTCATGATTTCATGTGTGTTATTTTTGATTGAGCATTGTTTAGATAATTCTAAGTGAACCAACAGAATCAATTGAGAAGGATTATAAGAATCAAAGAAACCAGAAATAGAAATAAGAAAGAAAAAGAGAAGAAAAAGATGATCTAGGAAATCTGTTTGACTACACCACTTTGAGCCCTTGGATTAAGAAATCTGTTAATCACCTTCATGTTTGGCCTGCTAGTTGAGCTTAACCAAGTTACATACTAACTCAACCAACAAAAATCTACTCAAAATTCAAACTAGAGCATCACCCAAACTTGAACCAAAGTTTGAATCTGAAACAATGACTATACCAAATTTTGAAATAAGATTTCTGCAAAACTTCTTCTTTCTTTGAAACAAAAATATGACAAGATACCTTGGCCAATTTGTTGATCACTCAAACTGGAAAATTTCAAAAATTCAAATTTCAAGTTCTTGCGGGCATTTCGTCGAACACTGGCAGAAGCAAATCAAACCAAATCGATTCTACTGTGGCTGCACTGTTCTGGTTCGCTCCACGCCTGTAGCCACGCTCCTTGGCATCTCCACGGTCGACTCCAGTGCCCCCAGCCCCGACCCAAGCCAGGAGAAGCGGAGGGAAGTCGAGGTTTGCGCCCAGGGCCCCCTCCCAGACATCTTCTTCCCTGCACGATGCCGACCACCTTGGAGGCGCCAGAGCAGACACACAGCACTCCGCGGCCGAGCCAGACCCCTCCCAGCACGCCCCCGAGACCGCCGTGACCGGAGCGAGCTCCAAACGCTGCCAGGGCCCCCGTGCCGTCGAGCTTCTGGCCGCGCTTACCCTCGTTGCTCCGGCCTATAAAAGGCCCCGCCGATCAAACGGAGACACTCACCTCACTCCCAGCTACCTCCCAGACACGCTCGTATAGCCCAGCTCGCTCTGGTTCGTCGACGCTCGCCACGCCGGCGAGGTACTGGACGCGAGGAGCGCCGCCGCGTTCGACCACCTGGGAGCAAGCCGCCGCTGGGAATCGGTGGAGGAGACGCACCGCAGCCGATTCCGCACGTCGCCGACGAGCTTTGCATCCTCTATGCCACTCCCTCGCCGTCGAACATTCTTCACTGCAACGCAGGTGAGCCCGCCCGTGCTGAGGAAGACGATGAGCCCGAGCCGTTCGATCTTGATCCAACGCTAGCGTACCGATTCGGGATAAGTTAAGTGAGCTGACACCACGACCCCACCTGTCAGCCCCGTTTTTATTTCTCCCGCCGAAGCGAACCGTTTTCTGGGCCGGCCCGTTCGGGTTCTGTTCAGATTCGGCCCAGCTAGTTCAGATTCGGTCCGTTACGTTTTTAATTATTTTCCCGCCTTTTCGAATTAGTTCAAAACTATTTCAGATCTGTTTTTCAAATTTAATTTCCAAGAGATTTACAAACCCTTTTCCAGCAAATAAATATGCGTTGGAAATCTTGTAAAATACTCTACACAGTAGAACTGGTTAGAATTCAAAATAAGTTAGGAATTTAATTAGATATGAATAGTGTGACCATAGCTTTATTCACCATAGAATATTTCTAAAAAATTATTTAAGCCATCAAAAATCATGAAAATTAAAATGTGACCTCACCAATGACCTCTCTTACTGTTAGTCAACACTAATCAACCCCAAACCCCATTAGTGTTATCAATTAGACCTTAAGCCAACTCTCGTTAGTCACATAAAATGATAGATTCCAATTGCACACTTAGAAATAATTTGCCCTCTTACCAATTCACCTAGTTGATTCCTTCTCACTTGAACTAGCATTAGTACCCCTAAACCAATACTCATGCTTAGAAAGAGAACCCCATATGACCCTTAGTAGAGAATCTAACTTGCACACTTGAAGAAAACTTAGAAGAAAAACTTACCATCCAACACCATAAAATGCCACGTGAATGCTATTGTTAACAAACAAAGATGTGTGCTTGGTGTGTGGTTAAACATTGTGTGGTGATTGTGTGCTTTGTGTTTATTCGTTATTAGACGCTAGTGTTGCCGAGGAGGATATTGGAGGGGATTATTATTATCAAGAAGAAGAAGAATACCCCGGACACTTTGCCAACCAAGGCAAGCCATCTTTTGATTCATACTCCCAATGCCCAGTTTAATATTGCATTCTACTTGTTTTAAGTAAATTGCATGATTGAATTGCTAGAGTAGAATGATAGAAGTATAGTGATCTCTTGCTTAACAAGAGCATCAAGCTGAGTTTATCCAACTCTATTTAGTGGTCATCACTCAATGTAGCTGCTTAGTTGCTAATAAAATTGGAGGTCATTTATAAGGGGAATCCTAGTTGAGAATTGGTGACTTGAACTTGAAACATGATATTGGAGGTTTCCCTACATGGTGGTTTTATGAAAGAAAATAATCTTGACTAAGAACTATGAAACGTATTTCTCAATTTGACAACGAGTGATGTACTATGGGAGCCAATTATACCGTACAACCATATTACCCCTATCTGGGAAGGGGCTTAACCCGTAGCTTGTTTATCTTAGTATGGGAGGCCTTGTATCAAATCTTTATGGAAGGACACCGTGCGCGGTTACTTCTGAACCAGGTGGACTCCACCAACCCGGCACCCGGGATGGCCAGAACTAGAGGCGCCGGAGCGCGGATTCCGTACCCCGGGCTCTAGGGAAGGATCCTATACTAGGGTGAGCAAGTGAAAGGTTTTGTTTGATTATCTGAACCCCGCATACTTTTGTATGACGGACCGTGGATTTCTCCCGGCAGATGTATCGAATCTTGTGGGTAAAGTGTACCCCTCTGCAGAGGTTTTCAAACTATTCGAATAGCCGCGTCCGCGGTCATGGACGGTTGGCAAGCTGTGCCTGGCTTTTGTCAATAATAAAAACAACTTATGGTGAACTTGGTGAATGACACGAATTGGATTGACTTGACTTGACCATGAGATTGACACACTTGAAATTCCTCTTTAGATTGAACTTAGAGAATTAAACTCCTTTTCTACCAATGAACATTCTTGGGAAATAAAATTAGCTTTGGCAAATCAACTTAGTGCTTAGTCCACCATACCAACCTTGCATATCAATTTCCTCATTTCAATTATAAGATGGTTTGCGAGTGCATCCAATGTACTCATGGCTGTGTCCCTGGCTATCAACTTGGCCAGACTATGGGGAAGAATACTAGGAGGAAGGGTATGAAGAAGAGTACCAGAACTAAGATCATCTCCTTGAGTCGCCATTGCCTGTAGGGTGAAGGCATGGACCCGAAGACGTTATTTCCGCTGCTATGTTGTGTTGTATTATGACTTGGTCTATATGGCCATTGTATTTGAACCATCGTATTGTAATGTCTATGGAACTGGTTACCAACTACGTTATGTATATCGCAACAATGGTTCTGGGATTGCGGTGGAATACATAACGGGCACTTCGAATTTGTATCAAATTTGAGGTCGTCACAAGTTGGTATCAGAGCCTAGGCTGACCATAGGAGACCTTAGTTAAAATGGGCGTTAAATGAAACCTTGATAAAAGAAAAGATATAAGTAATGGTTGCAAAATTGCTTAGTCTTTCCTCTCTATTTGCAAAGTTTTATACATACTTCAGTTTTTGGCCTACTTAAAATTTTGCACACTTGAGTTGATCACTAACTTAATCTAATCTAAAATTTTGTAGATGGCCCCGGTATTCGTTGAGCACTACCAGTTGGGCCATGGTGGCAGCCTTTGTTTCGAGCGCGACCTCACCACTTTGACCTTGTTCCTGGATCGTTTGTATCCGGAGTTCAAGGGAGCCGTGCTCAATGAGCACCCCGATGGAGAGCTACGGTGGCTCATCCGAGCTAGTTGCCGTGGCAAGAAGGGGAATTTGAGTTCTCCAAGGGTCAAGTTTGAACTTGTGGAGAACACTTGGGCCGATGGTTTGGTCCGAGGTATGCAGGAGATGCACGCCCGCTTATGCGGACTGCACGTGGAGGAGGTCCAGGGGGAGCGCTTTAGGAACTTTGCTCGGCGTAATGCGGACGGGCGTCCCGCAAACATGCCCGGGCAGAATGAGCCGAGTACCTACATCGATCACATGGACTTCTTGCTGTACTCCACTCAGCAGGAGGCCGACCGTGCCCGTACTAGGGCCAACCTCGAGCACTTCGCACTAGTGGAGGCGAGGAGCACTATCAGGATTCTTGCGAAGGAGCGCAAGAGCCTTCGTCGCCAGCGCGATGAGAAGGAACAGGACCTGGAGGAGTTGAAGGCCAATGTGGCGGAGCTGAATGAGTACATTGAGAGTCTTGAGGATCACCTTGGTGAGGAGGAAGGCATTGATCTCCGCAAGGAGGATAATGCCCTCATTAGTGATGAGGATGACTTCATGGAGGACCTTGATGATCCGGAAGATGGTGGGCACAATGGATTCATTGTGAGTGACGAGGAGGAAGACCCCGAGGATCCCGCTGTTTAGATCAGAGATCCACGTGTTATCTTGTTATGAGTTCCACTTTATGTTCACTTCGTGTAGGTGTGAGTTGTATCCCCTGAAAGGAATATGCCCAAGAGGCAATAATAAAGTTGTTATTATATTATTCCGTGTTCATAATAGATGTTTATTTTTATGCTAGAATTGTATTAATCGGAAACATTAATACTTGTGTGATTAATAAACTAAAAGGGTTCCTAGTAAAGCCTCTCTTTTATACTAGCTCGTTGATTAACTGATGATCAAGGTTTCCTGATCATGAACATTGGATGTTGTTAATAACGGGGTCATATCATTAGAGGAATGATGTGATGAACACACACACCCACAGTACGAATAGCAATACGATCAAGTCATCAAGTTCATTGCTATATCAAACTCATGCGAAGTAGTTCTAATCCTTAGACCATGAGATCATGTTAATCACTGATACCGGAAGGGTACTTTGATGATATCAAACGTCACACCGTAATAGGGTGATTATAAAGGTTGATTTGGGTACTCTGAAAGTATTAGTTGAGGCTCATGGATCAAGAGTGGGATTTGTCCATCCGGATGACGGAAAGATATTCTCTGGGCCCTTCTCGGTGATATTGCATTGGAATCGCTTGCAAGCATGTGACTAGGTCACAGGAATGCATTATCACGGAACGAGTAAAGAGACTTGTCGGGAACGAGATCGAACTAGGTATGGTTGATACCAAATGATCGGATCTCGGACAAGTAATAATATCGCGAGACAAAAGGAATTAACTATGTTCGTTACCGGTTCACACGATCACTAGTTCATCGTTGAGTAAGTGGGAGTCATCATGGATTTCCAGATCCCGCTGTTGATTATTGATCAGAGAGGAGTCTCGATCATGTCCACGTTATTCACGAACCGTAGGGTGACACACTTAAGGCTCGTCGTCGTTTTTGAGTGGATACGATACTCCGATCGAATTACAGGACAGCATAAGGGTTGTTTCAGAAAAGTACCGAAACTGTTTCGGGATATCGAAATAACTCAAGGGTGTATTTGTTAATGTTTGTTAATTGAATGAATTAACAAATATTAAAGAAATAAAAATGTTTTATTAAATCAATAAGTGTGAATTTTAATTGGCATGAATGTCATGCATTGAAATGGGGGTTACCTCATGTTGATGAGGGTGTAATCACCATAATGGGAATGAAGAAGGGGAAATGAAGAGGAGGGGGCACCTTGGCCGGCCACCCCTTGGCTGCCCCTCCTCCTCTATATAAACCCCCCCCCTTCTCTCCCTTGAAACACACTTCTTGATCCTCCCTCCTTTGCATAGTTGCTGCCCACTTTCCGTCTTGGCTTAGCGAAGCTCTGCCGGAATAGTAGTTCGTAGTTCACACACTTGGAGAAGTGTGTGGAGGAGTGTCCGGCGGATCCCTTCTTCTGCTGCCCCGCTGGACCGAGGGCGTGGAGGAGTCGACGTCGAGCTGCACGTGTGTGCGAGTACGGGGGCGCTGCCACTTGTGGCGCTGGCTACACGATCTTGTGATCGTCAAGTGAACCACAACGTCGACTACATCAAGTGAACAACTACGTCGACTACGTGCGTCTTCACCAACTCTCCATCGTCAACGTTTGTGCGGGAACGTAATCCCCGCTCACGGTCGTCGAGGGTGAGTATCCGTTGCTACCATCTCGTAGAGTATCTTGGCCAGTTTATGCGTTCATGCGTAGGAAAATTTTTGTTTTCTATGCTACGAACCCATCAGTGGTATCAGAGCCATCTCTATGCGTAGTTGGTATGCACGGTTAGAACACATGTGGATGTGGGCGTTGATGATCATGTTATTGCAATTTTTTGGTATTTTGGATCATAGTGGCATAGTGGGATTGAAGCTGCCCGAGACTAACCTTACGTGACCACGTTCACGAGACTTGTCCCACACTTGACATGCTTCGGCATATGTGGCTTTGCGGGTGCACGTTTCTCCCACTATAGTTATGATCTATTTTACAAAGAGTTGTTAATAATATTTTTATCACCGTTGTGGTTCTTGTTCGTAGGTAAGAACGGTTCTTCCTAGAAAGCCCCAAGCCACGTAAAATATGCAAGACAAATTAGAAACGTCTAACTTGTTTTTGCAGGGGCATGTGATGTGATATGGTCAAATTGTTTATGTTACAAATTGTATGCGATGATCCTTTTTGTAAGATATAAACAACCGGCAGGAGCCATATGGTTGTCTTTACATTTAAATGGCCTGCGTGCCGTATATATATATATCCAAGTGATATATTGTAATGGAGGAAGACAACCAAGTTGGCGCACCATGGACCTTGGTGCTACGCCGGTGGAATGATGGAGATCATGCCATGACGCACAAGATGGAGATCGAGTGCGTGAAGGACCATATCATATCACATTATATATGCATGTGATGTTTATCCTTTTATGCATCTTATTCTGCTTAGATTTGATCGCGCGGTAGCATTATAAGATGATCCCTCTCACATAAATATCAAGATAAAATGTGTTCTCCCATAACATGCACCGTCACGAAAGTTTGTCGTTTTAAGACACCTCGTGATGATCGGGTGTGATAGACTCTACGTTCACATATGACGGGTGTAAGACAGTTTTACACACGCAAATGTTATGGTTCTACTTGGCGAGCCTAGCATGTACAGACATGGCCCCGGAACACGAACCGAAAGGTTAAGCATGAGTCATATGGTTGATATGATGAACATGGTGATGTTCGCCTTTGAAACTATACCGTTGCACGTGATGATCGGTTGCGGTATAGTGGATTTGGTTCGTGTAATCACTTAAGAAAACTAGGAGGGATGTTGTTTTTAAGTGGGAGTTCACGTAGAATTTGATTTAACCTGAACTCATTCTATTATGAACTTAGTCTAAGTTAACTTTGCAAATAATTTGTAGATCATGGCACCACCTGCTCTGAATTTCAATGCGTTCATGGAGAAAGAAAAACTAGCCACCAACGGTAGCAACTTCACTAACTGGGCACTTAACTTGAGGATCCTCCTCAATGCCTCTCAAAAGGGCTATGTGCTTGAGGCACCGCTAGGTAACCCGCCTGCAGAAGATGCTCCCGATGAAGAGAAAAATGTTTTTCTGACTCGTAAGGAGGACCACAGTTTAGTTCATTGCGGCATACTGTATGGACTTGAGCCGGAGCTGCGAAAACGTTTCGAGAACAGCAACGCTTATGATACAATGGGAGAGTTGAAACTGATCTTCGACTCCCATACTGCCGTAGAGAGTTATGATGCTTCAGAAAAGTTCTTTAGCTGCATGATGGAAGAGAACAGCTCCGTTAGTGAGCACGTACTCAAAATGTCTGGGTACGCCGATAAGCTCATCTCCTTGGGAATAACGATTCCCAATGAGTTGGGAATACATCGGATTCTCCAATCTCTCCCACCTAGCTTCAAGAGCTTTGTGATGAACTACAACATGCAGGGCATGAGGAAGTCTCTCCCCGAGCTTCTCTCAATGCTTAAGACTGCAGAAGTGGAGATTAAAAAGGAACATCAAGTGTTGATGGTCAATAAGACCACTAGTTTCAAGAGAGGTAGAAAGGATAATAAGTCCAAGGGTAGAAACAAGAAGGACGGCAAATCTGTTGCCGGTTCTGAGAGGAAACCCAAGGCTGGTCCTAAACCTGAAACTGAGTGTTTCTACTGCAAGGAAACGGGGCACTGGAAGTGCAACTGCCCAAAGTATCTGGCGGATAAGAAGAACGGGAAGATTAACAAAGGTATATATGATATACATGTTATTGATGTGTACCTTACTAGTAGTCGCAATAGCACCTGGGTATTCGATACCGGTTCGGTTGCTCACATATGTAACTCGAAACAGGGGCTAAGGAATAGGCGGCAACTTGCGAAGGATGAGGTCACGATGTGCGTCGGCAATGGATCAAAAGTTGATGTGATCGCCGTCGGGATGCTGCCTCTACATTTACCATCTGGATTAGTTTTAAACCTGAATAAATGTTATTTGGTGCCTGCGTTGAGCATGAACATTATATCCGGATCTTGTTTAATGCGAGACAATTATTCATTTCAGTCTGAGAACAATGGTTGTTCGATTTATATGAATAATATCTTTTATGGACATGCACCTGAGAAGAAAGGTTTATTTCTTTTGAATCTTGATAGTAATGAAACACATATTCATAATGTGAATGCCAAAAGAATTAAGTCAAATGATGATATAGCCGCATACATGTGGCACTGCCGTTTAGGTCATATTGGTGTTAAACGCATGAAGAAACTTCATTCGGATGGACTTCTGGAATCACTTGATTACGAATCATTTGAAACATGCGAGCCATGCCTTATGGGCAAGATGACTAGAACGCCGTTTTCCGGTTCAATGGAACGGGCGACAGACTTGTTGGAAATCATACATACCGATGTATGTGGACCTATGAGTGTGCCGGCGCGTGGTGGATATCGTTATTTTGTTACTTTCACTGATGACTTAAGTAGATATGGGTATATTTACTTAATGAAACACAAGTCTGAAACGTTTGAAAAGTTCAAAGAATTTCAGAGTGAAGTAGAAAATCATCGTAACAGAAAGATTAAATTTCTACGATCCGATCGTGGAGGAGAATATCTTAGTTACGAGTTTGGCGCACATATGAGAGAATGTGGAATAGTTTCACAACTCACTCCCGCTGGAACGCCACAACGAAATGGTGTATCCGAACGTCGTAACCGTACTTTATTGGATATGGTTCGGTCTATGATGTCTCTTACCGATCTGCCACTATCTTTTTGGGGTTATGCGCTAGAAACAGCCGCTTTCACTTTAAATAGGGCTCCATCTAAATCCGTTGAAACGACACCGTATGAATTATGGTTTGGAAACAAACCTAAGCTGTCATTTCTAAAAGTTTGGGGATGCGATGTTTATGTGAAGAAACTTCAGCCTGATAAACTCGAACCCAAAGCGGAAAAATGTGTCTTCATAGGATACCCTAAAGAAACAATTGGGTACACCTTCTATCACAGATCCGAAGGCAAAGTGTTTGTTGCTAAGAACGGATCCTTTTTGGAGAAGGAGTTTCTCTCGAAAGGTGTGAATAGTAGGAAGGTAGAACTCGATGAGGTTATTGAACCTCCTCTTCATGAATTGGCGAGTGGCGCAGCGCCGGAAACCGTTCCGGTGGTGACTTCACCAAATGAAGTGGGAGCTAATGATAAAGATCATGAAACTCCAAAAGAGGATACTACCGAACCTCGCAGGTCGACAAGAACACGCGCTGCTCCTGAATGGTACGGTGATCTTGTCGTAAATGCCATTGTTGAGAACGATGACCCTGCGACGTATGATGAAGCGATGATGAGCCCAGATTCCAACAAATGGCATGAAGCCATGAAATCCGAAATGGAATCCATGTATGAAAACCAAGTATGGACTTTGGTGGAACTTCCCAATGACCGAAAGGCCGTTGAGAATAAATGGATTTTCAAGAAGAAAACAGACGCTGATGGTAATGTGACCGTCTATAAAGCACGACTTGTCGCAAAAGGTTTCCGACAAATTCAAGGAATTGACTACGATGAGACTTTCTCACCCGTAGCGATGCTAAAGTCTGTTAGGATTATGTTAGCAATTGCTGCATTTCTCGATTATGAAATTTGGCAGATGGATGTGAAAACCGCGTTCCTTAATGGTAACATTGAGGAAGAGTTGTACATGGTACAGCCCAAGGGTTTTGTTGATCCTAAGGATGCTGACAAGGTATGCAAGCTTCAGCGATCCATTTATGGACTGAAGCAAGCATCCCGGAGTTGGAATCTCCGTTTTGACGAAGTTATCAAAGGGTTTGGATTTGTCAAAACTTATGGAGAAACTTGTATTTACAAGAAAGTGAGTGGGAGCTCTGTAGCATTTCTAATATTATATGTGGATGACATATTGCTGATTGGAAATGATACGGAACTTTTGAAGAGCGTAAAAGATTACTTAAACAGTAAGTTTTCAATGAAAGACCTTGGTGAAGCGGCGTATATTTTAGGCATCAAAATCTATAGAGATAGATCGAGACGCTTAATTGGGCTATCGCAAAGTACATACCTTGACAAGATTCTAAAGAAGTTTAGAATGGAAGATAGTAAGAAAGGGTTCTTACCTATGTTGCAAGGAAAGATCTTGAGTAAGACTCAAGGTCCGGCTACAGCTGAAGATAGAGAAGAAATGAATAAGATTCCCTATGCCTCTGCCATAGGCTCTATCATGTATGCCATGTTATGTACAAGACCAGATGTGGCACATGCTATTAGTTTGACTAGTAGGTACCAATCTGATCCAGGTTTGGAACACTGGACGGCGGTTAAGAATATCCTTAAGTACTTACGAAGGACTAAGGATATGTTTCTCGTATATGGCGGTGAAGAAGAGCTCGTCGCAAGTTGTTACGTCGATGCTAGCTTCGACACTGATCCGGATGACTCTAAGTCTCAATCCGGGTACGTATTTGTTATGAATGGAGGAGCGGTAAGCTGGAGGAGTTCCAAGCAAAGCGTAGTAGCGAGATCGACTACAGAGGCGGAATACATTGCTGCTTCAGAAGCGGCAGAAGAAGCAGTTTGGATGAAGGAGTTCATATCCGAACTGGGTGTGGTTCCGAGTGCATTGGATCCAATGGTTATCTATTGTGACAGCAATGGTGCCATAGCCAATACTCAGGAGCCAAGGTCTCACAAGAAATTCAAGCATGTAAAGCGCCGATTTCACTCCATCTGTGAACATGTCGCGGATGGTGATGTAAAGATTTGCAAAGTGCACACGGATCTGAATGTGGCAGACCCGTTGACTAAAGCTCTCCCCAAGGCAAAACATGATCAGCACCAGAACTCAATGGGTGTTAGATTCATCACTATGTAATCTAGATTATTGACTCTAGTGCAAGTGGGAGACTGAAAGGAATATGCCCGAGAGGCAATAATAAAGTTGTTATTATATTATTCCGTGTTCATAATAGATGTTTATTTTTCATTCTAGAATTGTATTAATCGGAAACATTAATACTTGTGTGATTAATAAACTAAAAGGGTTCCTAGTAAAGCCTCTCTTTTATACTAGCTCGTTGATTAACTGATGATCAAGGTTTCCTGATCATGAACATTGGATGTTGTTAATAACGGGGTCATATCATTAGAGGAATGATGTGATGAACACACACACCCACAGTACGAATAGCAATACGATCAAGTCATCAAGTTCATTGCTATATCAAACTCATGCGAAGTAGTTCTAATCCTTAGACCATGAGATCATGTTAATCACTGATACCGAAAGGGTACTTTGATGATATCAAACATCACACCGTAATAGGGTGATTATAAAGGTTGATTTGGGTACTCTGAAAGTATTAGTTGAGGCTCATGGATCAAGAGTGGGATTTGTCCATCCGGATGACGGAAAGATATTCTCTGGGCCCTTCTCGGTGATATTGCATTGGAATCGCTTGCAAGCATGTGACTAGGTCACAAGAATGCATTATCACGGAACGAGTAAAGAGACTTGTCGGGAACGAGATCGAACTAGGTATGGTTGATACCAAATGATCGGATCTCGGACAAGTAATAATATCGCGAGACAAAAGGAATTAACTATGTTCGTTACCGGTTCACACGATCACTAGTTCATCGTTGAGTAAGTGGGAGTCATCATGGATTTCCAGATCCCGCTGTTGATTATTGATCAGAGAGGAGTCTCGATCATGTCCACGTTATTCACGAACCGTAGGGTGACACACTTAAGGCTCGTCGTCGTTTTTGAGTGGATACGATACTCCGATCGAATTACAGGACAGCATAAGGGTTGTTTCAGAAAAGTACCGAAACTGTTTCGGGATATCGAAATAACTCAAGGGTGTATTTGTTAATGTTTGTTAATTGAATGAATTAACAAATATTAAAGAAATAAAAATGTTTTATTAAATCAATAAGTGTGAATTTTAATTGGCATGAATGCCATGCATTGAAATGGGGGTTACCTCATGTTGATGAGGGTGTAATCACCATAATGGGAATGAAGAAGGGGAAATGAAGAGGAGGGGGCACCTTGGCCGGCCACCCCTTGGCTGCCCCTCCTCCTCTATATAAACCCCCCCTTCTCTCCCTTGAAACACACTTCTTGATCCTCCCTCCTTTGCATAGTTGCTGCCCACTTTCCGTCTTGGCTTAGCGAAGCTCTGCCGGAATAGTAGTTCGTAGTTCACACACTTGGAGAAGTGTGTGGAGGAGTGTCCGGCGGATCCCTTCTTCCGCTGCCCCGCTGGACCGAGGGCGTGGAGGAGTCGACGTCGAGCTGCACGTGTGTGCGAGTACGGGGGCGCTGCCACTTGTGGCGCCGGCTACACGATCTTGTGATCGTCAAGTGAACCACGACGTCGACTACATCAAGTGAACAACTACGTCGACTACGTGCGTCTTCACCAACTCTCCATCGTCAACGTTTGTGCGGGAACGTAATCCCCGCTCACGGTCGTCGAGGGTGAGTATCCGTTGCTACCATCTCGTAGAGTATCTTGGCCAGTTTATGCGTTCATGCGTAGGAAAATTTTTGTTTTCTATGCTACAAACCCATCATCCCCCTCTCTAGTAGACGAGTCGCAATGGTTTGATGTAAACCATTTGTAATGTGTGAACTCGTATGTATGATATGTTTGATGAGTGTTGAATGAAATATGAATTTGGCCCTTAAGGCCTTAGTAAGACAAAATTGCATCATCCATGTTACCTTTAAATCTTAGCCATTAGCTTTTCCCTCTTGTCTTACACACCTTATCTTCAGATGCCGCGAGCACCACCACCCCCGAACCCGGAAATGGCCGAATTGCTAAGGTTGATCATAGAAGATCGGGAAGCAGCCCGAGCTGAGCGCCAAGCTAACTTGGCCACTCTTCAGCAATTAACCCAGATGGCAATGAACCACAACAATGGCAATGGCAATGGTAATGGTGAAGGAGAAAACAATGGCAATGGAGATCACCGATCCAAGTTAAGGAGTTTCCAGAACACCAACCCACCTATATTTGCTAAGTCTGAAGAGCCCTTAGATGCCGATGATTGGCTTCGCACTATGGAAAACAATTTGGCAGTCGCCGAAGTTGGTGAAAATGAGAAGGTCTTGTATACCACCCACTATCTTGCTGGAGCAGCGAGAGCATGGTGGGATAGCACCCGTGCGATGCAAGCCCCAGGGTATGTAATGCCTTGGGAGGAGTTCAAGAGCAAGTTTAGCAAAGCCCACGTCCCTATGGGATTGGTTAAAAGGATGAGAGATGAGTTCAGGAATCTGAAGCAAGGTTCCCTATCCGTGATGGATTACCGTGACAAGTTCCTTACCTTGTCTAGGTATGCCCCAGATGACACCAACACCACTGAGAAGAAGCAAGAAAGGTTTCTGGATGGACTTCATGATAAGATGCAATGTGTCTTGGTCAATATCCACTTTGCCGACTTGGAGTCGCTGGTTGACTCTGCCATTCAGATGGAAGGCAAACTTAAGCAAGCTACCGAGAACCGCAAGCGCCGTATGATGTATCAAGGCAACTCGAGCAACTTGCAGAAGCCAAGGGGAAATGCACCTATGGGTTTCGCCCCTAGACCTATGAGGCCATCTGCACCTGCTCCACGTCCCAACTATCCCAGTCGTCCACCCGGCAACAACTTCAACCGTGCACCTCCAAGACCTAGTGGCAACAACTTCAACACCAATACCCCAAGGCCAAATGGCACCGCTGTGTTACCCAAGCCCGGTGACAAGTCTGGTGTTACCTGTTATGAGTGCGGACTAAAAGGGCATTACTCCAATGAGTGCCCCAAGAAGCTGAATGATGCCTCCAAGACCACTGTTCCTGTTCAGCAACAGCGTCGTGTGGGAAATGGCAAGAACTATCCACCAAGGAAACCGCCTCACTCTCAAGGCCGTCTGAATCACATGAATGTTGAAGAAGCTCAGGAAGCGACCGACGTTGTGCTTGGTATGTTCCCTATTAACTCAGTTCTTGCAAGAGTTCTGTTTGATTCTGGAGCTTCACACTCATTTGTTACCCAACTATTCGTTGATAAAAGTGGACTTCAACCCACACCTTTGAAAGATGTCATGTCTGTGCAAATTCCCGGGTCAGTAACCAAAGCTAGTTGTACCTGCCTGGCAGTGCCCATAGAAATTCATGGGATCTCATTCTTAGCCAGTTTGATTGTGTTAGGAACCAAAGGATTGGAAGTGGTCCTAGGTATGGATTGGATGTCTCAACACCAAGGAATTATAGATTGTGCCAAAAAGACCATCACCATGAGAAGTAGCCATGGAATTTTAGTAAAGCATGTGTCAGTCAAACCCATCCCAATCCCCAGATGTCATAAGAGTATCTCAGGACCAACTTTAGAGCAAGTCCCCATCGTCTGTGAATACCCGGATGTTTTTCCCGATGAGCTACCCGGAATGCCACCGGATCGGGATATCGAGTTTATTATTGAGCTTATCCCCGGAACGGGATCAATAGCCCAAAGACCCTATCGTATGAACCCAGCGGAACTAGTTGAGTTGAAGAAGCAATTGGATGACCTTTTGAGTAAAGGATTGATTCAGCCAAGTTCTTCTGCTTGGAGATCACCCGTTCTGTTTGTGGATAAAAGTGACGGTTCTAGCCGACTGTGCACTGATTACCGCAAGCTAAACGATGTGACCATCAAGAACAAGTATCCTCTCCCGAAGATTGAAGATTTGTTTGACCAATTGACTAGGGCCCGAGTATTCTCGAAGATAGATCTTAGAACTGGATTTCCAAGGTCTAGCCGTGGCAACGACTCTATTTGGGTCATTGTGGATAGACTGACCAAAGTTGCCCACTTTATCCCTGTCAAGACCACTTATAACTCGGGACGGCTAGCCGATCTGTATCTATCAAGAATTGTTAGTTTGCATGGAGTCCCTAAAACCATAGTTTCCAATCGAGGAACCCAATTCACCTCAAGATTTTGGAGAAGCTTACATCAAGCCTTGGGAACCAAATTAGCTTTCAGCACCGCTTACCACCCTCAGACTGATGGACAGACTGAAAGAGTGAATCAAATACTTGAAGATATGTTGAGAGCCTGTGTTCTAGCCTACGGAGCTAAGTGGGAAGATTGTCTGCCCTTCGCGGAGTTTTCCTACAACAACAGTTATCAAGCCAGTTTGCAAATGGCCCCATTTGAAGCTTTGTATGGAAGAAAGTGTCGTACCCCTCTGAATTGGTCAGAAACCGGAGACAGCCAGATTTTTGGACCAGATATTTTGCAAGAAGCCGAGGAGAAAGTTCGCATGATTCGTGAATACCTCAAGGCAGCCCAGTCGAGACAGAAGAGTTATGCCGACAAGAGACGTCGAGAGCTGACTTTCAAGAGTGGAGACTTTGTTTATCTTAGAGTATCACCTCTCAAGGGAATGCAAAGATTCCAAGTAAAAGGAAAGCTTGCCCCAAGATATATTGGGCCCTTCAAGATACTAGACCACAAGGGAGAAGTGTCTTATCAGTTGGAAATGCCCCCGGAATTGTCTGAAGTGCACGATGTCTTTCACGTGTCTTTACTTCGGAAATGTCTTGAAGTTCCGGAGAAGCCCGATATCTTCAAGAATATTGATCATCGTTCTGTGGACATCAACAAGGACTTGACCTATCGTGAAATGCCTATTCGTATCCTCGAGGAAGCTTATAGAACCACTCGAACCCGAAGCATCAAGTTTCTGAAAGTTCAGTGGAGTAATCACACCGAAGAGGAAGCTACTTGGGAACGAGAAGATTACCTACAGAAAGAGTTTCCCAATCTTTTCAGTTCGTAACTAGTGAATCTCGGGGACGAGATTCTTTTTAAGGGGGGAAGATTGTAACAACTCAGAAATTGTAATCCACTCCTTATTAAATAAAGTACCAAATTTTGGACCCAGATAAAACTTTTCTCTATTATTTTATGCATACATGTGTTTTCTATTATATGTATTTCATGATTTCATGTGTGTTATTTTTGATTGAGCATTGTTTAGATAATTCTAAGTGAACCAACAGAATCAATTGAGAAGGATTATAAGAATCAAAGAAACCAGAAATAGAAATAAGAAAGAAAAAGAGAAGAAAAAGATGATCTAGGAAATCTGTTTGACTACACCACTTTGAGCCCTTGGATTAAGAAATCTGTTAATCACCTTCATGTTTGGCCTGCTAGTTGAGCTTAACCAAGTTACATACTAACTCAACCAACAAAAATCTACTCAAAATTCAAACTAGAGCATCACCCAAACTTGAACCAAAGTTTGAATCTGAAACAGTGACTATACCAAATTTTGAAATAAGATTTCTGCAAAACTTCTTCTTTCTTTGAAACAAAAATATGACAGGATACCTTGGCCAATTTGTTGATCACTCAAACTGGAAAATTTCAAAAATTCAAATTTCAAGTTCTTGCGGGCATTTCGTCGAACACTGGTAGAAGCAAATCAAACCAAATCGATTCTACTGTGGCTGCACTGTTCTGGTTCGCTCCACGCCTGTAGCCACGCTCCTTGTCATCTCCACGGTCGACTCTAGTGCCCCCAGCCCCGACCCAAGCCAGGAGAAGCGGAGGGAAGTCGAGGTTTGCGCCCAGGGCCCCCTCCCAGACATCTTCTTCCCTGCACGATGCCGACCACCTTGGAGGCGCCAGAGCAGACACACAGCACTCCGCGGCCGAGCCAGACCCCTCCCAGCACGCCCCCGAGACCGCCGTGACCGGAGCGAGCTCCAAACGCTGCCAGGGCCCCCGTGCCGTCGAGCTTCTGGCCGCGCTTACCCTCGTTGCTCCGGCCTATAAAAGGCCCCGCCGATCAAACGGAGACACTCACCTCACTCCCAGCTACCTCCCAGACACGCTCGTATAGCCCAGCTCGCTCTGGTTCGTCGACGCTCGCCACGCCGGCGAGGTACTGGACGCGAGGAGCGCCGCCGCGTTCGACCACCTGGGAGCAAGCCGCCGCTGGGAATCGGTGGAGGAGACGCACCGCAGCCGATTCCGCACGTCGCCGACGAGCTCTGCATCCTCTACGCCACTCCCTCGTCGTCGAACATTCTTCACTGCAACGCAGGTGAGCCCGCCCGTACTAAGGAAGACGATGAGCCCGAGCCGTTCGATCTTGATCCAACGCTAGCGTACCGATTCGGGATAAGTTAAGTGAGCTGACACCACGACCCCACCTGTCAGCCCCGTTTTTATTTCTCCCGCCGAAGCGAACCGTTTTCTGGGCCGGCCCGTTCGGGTTCTGTTCAGATTCGGCCCAGCTAGTTCAGATTCGGTCCGTTACGTTTTTAATTATTTTCCCGCCTTTTCGAATTAGTTCAAAACTATTTCAGATCTGTTTTTCAAATTTAATTTCCAAGAGATTTACAAACCCTTTTCCAGCAAATAAATATGCGTTGGAAAGCTTGTAAAATACTCTACACAGTAGAACTGGTTAGAATTCAAAATAAGTTAGGAATTTAATTAGATATGAATAGTGTGACCATAGCTTTATTCACCATAGAATATTTCTAGAAAATTATTTAAGCCATCAAAAATCATGAAAATTAAAATGTGACCTCACCAATGACCTCTCTTACTGTTAGTCAACACTAATCAACCCCAAACCCCATTAGTGTTATCAATTAGACCTTAACCCAACTCTTGTTAGTCACATAAAGTGATAGATTCCAATTGCACACTTAGAAATAATTTGCCCTCTTACCAATTCACCTAGTTGATTCCTTCTCACTTGAACTAGCATTAGTACCCCTAAACCAACACTCATGCTTAGAAAGAGAACCCCATATGACCCTTAGTAGAGAATCCAACTTGCACACTTGAAGAAAACTTAGAAGAAAAACTTACCATCCAACACCATAAAATGCCACGTGAATGCTATTGTTAACAAACAAAGATGTGTGCTTGGTGTGTGGTTAAACATTGTGTGGTGATTGTGTGCTTTGTGTTTATTCGTTATTAGACGCTAGTGTTGCCGAGGAGGATATTGGAGGGGATTATTATTATCAAGAAGAAGAAGAATACCCCGGACACTTTGCCAACCAAGGCAAGCCATCTTTTGATTCATACTCCCAATGCCCAGTTTAATATTGCATTCTACTTGTTTTAAGTAAATTGCATGATTGAATTGCTAGAGTAGAATGATAGAAGTATAGTGATCTCTTGCTTAACAAGAGCATCAAGCTGAGTTTATCCAACTCTATTTAGTGGTCATCACTCAATGTAGCTGCTTAGTTGCTAATAAAATTGGAGGTCATTTATAAGGGGAATCCTAGTTGAGAATTGGTGACTTGAACTTGAAACATGATATTGGAGGTTTCCCTACATGGTGGTTTTATGAAAGAAAATAATCTTGACTAAGAACTATGAAACGTATTTCTCAATTTGACAACGAGTGATGTACTATGGGAGCCAATTATACCGTACAACCATATTACCCCTATATGGGAAGGGGCTTAACCCGTAGCTTGTTTATCTTAGTATGGGAGGCCTTGTATCAAATCTTTATGGAAGGACACCGTGCGCGGTTACTTCTGAACCAGGTGGACTCCACCAACCCGGCACCCGGGATGGCCAGAACTAGAGGCGCCGGAGCGCGGATTCCGTACCCCGGGCTCTAGGGAAGGATCCTATACTAGGGTGAGCAAGTGAAAGGTTTTGTTTGATTATCTGAACCCCGCATACTTTTGTATGACGGACCGTGGATTTCTCCCGGCAGATGTATCGAATCTTGTGGGTAAAGTGTACCCCTCTGCAGAGGTTTTCAAACTATTCGAATAGCCGCGTCCGCGGTCATGGACGGTTGGCAAGCTGTGCCTGGCTTTTGTAAATAATAAAAACAACTTATGGTGAACTTGGTGAATGACACGAATTGGATTGACTTGACTTGACCATGAGATTGACACACTTGAAATTCCTCTTTAGATTGAACTTAGAGAATTAAACTCCTTTTCTACCAATGAACATTCTTGGGAAATAAAATTAGCTTTGGCAAATCAACTTAGTGCTTAGTCCACCATACCAACCTTGCATATCAATTTCCTCATTTCAATTATAAGATGGTTTGCGAGTGCATCCAATGTACTCATGGCTGTGTCCCTGGCTATCAACTTGGCCAGACTATGGGGAAGAATACCAGGAGGAAGGGTATGAAGAAGAGTACCAGAACTAAGATCATCTCCTTGAGTCGCCATTGCCTGTAGGGTGAAGGCATGGACCCGAAGACGTTATTTCCGCTGCTATGTTGTGTTGTATTATGACTTGGTCTATATGGCCATTGTATTTGAACCATCGTATTGTAATGTCTATGGAACTGGTTACCAACTACGTTATGTATATCGCAACAATGGTTCTGGGATTGCGGTGGAATAAATAACGGGCACTTCGAATTTGTATCAAATTTGAGGTCGTCACATCTGCAGCGCACAGGTTTTGGCTACCCGTAGCGCATTACCCATGTGCTCCACGCCGCTGGTATTTAATTGCCTGATAGTATTTAATAACCCATAGCGCACCAGGCCATGTGCTGCGGATAACCTGTTTTGTGCGCTAAGGGTAAAATTTGAAAATTACAAAACAAAACAAAAAAAATTGAAATTATAAAAATCAATATTATCTGAAAAAGTAGAATTTGAATTTTTTTGAAGATTTTATCACACCAGAAACATTTTAAAATCATACCAAAATGATGGCTTCATGCATGGTATCCCATCCTCAAACTACTCCAAGCTAAGCATCCTTAACTTCTTAGTTCTATTTGCATGACCTATCCCTAAGCTACCCAAGTTCTTATTGATATCACTATCATATCAATCCTCTTAAGACCTATGTGTGACATGTTTAGATATGTGTGGATATGTGTGTATGTGTGGATATGTGTGTTCAATTTTCAAACATTCAAAAATTAAGAAACTTCAAAAAAGATTTTTAATTTAAAAAATCAAAAATTTAGAAACTTTGTAAAGAACATAAAAATACAAGAAAACGAAAATTTCAAAGAAAAACTAAAATTCAAATAAAATAAAATAGAACATCTAAATTTTTAATTCAATTTAAGTAAAAAATATATAAGTGAAAATATAAAAGTGAGAAAAATCTATTTTCCCTTTTGAATTTGAGGATTTTAAAAATTGTCGAAACAACCGTAGGTGGGTGAAATCGGTTGTAACTTCTAGTGTAGATACTTTTTTGTATAAAAAACTTTTTCATTCGACTTCGTATGGAAAAGTTATGGCTGTTTTACTAGGACATAAAGTTTTTTGTAAAAAAATATTAAAATTTAAGTTTCTTATTTTTTTCTAATAACAAGATCACGAAACATAACTACATCTCAATTTTTGATTTTTTTTCAATTTTTTATTATTTTCTTTTATTTTTCACAAAACTAAACAGGCGATCACACGGGGGAGGGGGGGTGTGGCAGGATTTTTTTAAAAAAAAACTTACCCGTAGCGCATCACCCAATCCATGCGCTACCGGTAAATTTAGAAAAATTTCCTGCCTATTTGAATTTTTTTTTTAAAAATCCCGCCTATCAAACATTTTGAAATTTTCCCGCCTATTGATTTTTTAAAAAAAATTCCCGCATATTGAAAATTTTGAAATGTTACCCGCAGCGCATGGAAGAAAATACCCGTACAGCATAAGAGCCGTGCGTTGCGGGTAATTCCAAAAAAATTGAATTTTTTAAATATTTTCCCGCTCCAACTTACCCGTAGCGCACCACCTATACCGTGCGCTACGGGTAAGAAATATACCCGCAGCGCATGGAGTCACGGTGCACTACAGGTAATGTGAGTCAGGCCAGTGCACCAGGGCCCACATTACCCGTAGCGCATGGTACATGGTGGTGCGCTACGGGTAATGGAGTTACCCGCAGTGCATGATGTAGCGTGCGCTATGCTCGGTTTTTAAAATGTGCTACGGGTAACCCATCTATCTATAGCTGTTTTCCTAGTAGTGTGTGGTTGATATCATCAAGAGTTATACAGATTCGAAGCAAAGGACATGAGATCCTCAAGTTGGAGATACGGTAAACTTGAGAGTTAGTCCAACCAAAAGATTCAAAAGATTCAGATCAAGGGAAAGCTAAGTGCAAGGAATATTTGACCATTCACTATTATGAGTAAGAAAGGGCCAATCGCATATGAGCCAGAGTTACCTGATGGGTTGGGTTCTCAAAGGTTCACCACATCTTTCATGTGTCACATCTCCGGAAATATAACACCATGAAAGATACCTTTTTCACATTCAGAGCTAGATAAGCTGCCGCATTTCTCGTACATGAAACACTCGTCTATGATATTTGCAGAAAAATGATAAGATTAAGAAACAAAGAAAAAACATTGAAATATTCAGTGGAAACATCACTAGAAATGCGAAGCTGCATGGGAGAAGGAGGAAGATTTGTGTTGGGATTATCCTCAGCTCTTTAGGTACGGAGTTATGTAATTTCGCGACAAAGTTTTTGTTGAGGAGAAGAGGATGTTAGATATCGTAGTTATAGGTATCACGGTGGTAGATTTAGAATTTATGTATTTGCAAAGTGATTGAGATTTCTCTTAACTTTTGTTTAGAAGTGCAAACTGATTGAGATTTCTCTTAGCTTGGTGATTTATGGTTAAACCATCGAGGAAAGTGCCATGAATTTATAAAAAAATCTTGTTTTAAAACTAGGGAAACATTTGAAATAGGAACTAAAACAAATGCATGAAGTCATAGACTCAGTTTGAATGAACAATCAACATACAAAAATCCAACTGTAGAGAACTCAATATTCTTTATTTTTAGAGCATTTTTACACTTGATATCTTACAAGAGGGAAAAGAGAAAAACTAATGAAAGAAAAAATGAATATATAATCCTAAGATAGTTCTTGCTGATCTTCTTTCTTGCAAAACAAATAAAGAAAAAAAGAAGTTATTGTAAAACCATAGGGATATTGGTTGGAGAAAGTGAGTTTTCATGGGAGCAAATAAAAACCCGCCTCGAGGCGCTACCAACTTACACCAGCTAACTAGGTACACACCAATCCACGAACAATACTTAACTACAACAAAAAGGTAAAAGTAGTTCTCTTCAAAAAGAAAGAAAAAGCAAGTCAAGTCCTCGGTGTGGTGTGATGTCTGCATATACATTTCCAGACAAACAATAAGAGAAGCTTGTATACAGTTACCAACACATCAGTCGACCGGCATCTGGACGATTACAAACTCAAAGAAGACATACAGAGACTTGGAATGCTAGTGTCGATAAATAGTCTTTCACCTCTACAGAGTCAAGTCCAATTAACAAACTGGTTTGATACAAAAAAGAAACACATAATTTCCCTAAAAAAAAGAAACACATAATTTGTTTGTTGTTGTATAGGATGCACGTTAGCTCAATTATGAGTTTCATTTTGGTTTCCGTTATTGTACAACGGCTTGCCCTACCCAATTCACGGATCCTTCATTTGAGACTATCCTGCAGACATGGTCATCAAAAAGATTACAGGAGATGGTGAGCTAGCACATGGGATGGTGAGCTAGCCAGCCAGGGTTCGAGCCTTAGCTCTACCTTAATTAAAATGCCAGTGGGGTTCCTCCTCCATTCGTCTCATTTTAAAAAGATTACAGGAGAAAGAACCAGAGGCGACAGGCAAGATGCCTGCAACTGCACTTGCAGAGGCCATATTAGCTCCGGCCACCTGGTCAAGTTGAAATGTACTAGTTGTATGTGGCGCTTGGTCATATCATTTCCGGCAGGGAAAGTTGACAGAGAGAGCAACTGAAACGGACGTTGGGGTACTACATTTCTAACTCACATGGCAAAAATAAACGAGCTAGCCAACTGGCGTAACGTGCAGTTTAGCAGCTTCTGCTGCTCGTTTCCAAAATCCGATTACACAATGACGACAACGGCGACGACGACTGGACGCCGGCCGGATGGTTCTATATTAGAAAAGTGACTGCCCGGACTAGGGCATCAAGTCTTCTTTTATTTGAACTCCCGGTCCATGCTGGTTAATGGAGTGTTCTGTTGGTCTATTATTCGTCGGGTAATTATTCTTTCCAGTGATAGACAATACATACAATTTTAGTTTTGTGTGTCGGTGTCCATTTGCTGGAGAAAGCCTTTGCATATACATTTTGAGAACAAAAAATAAATAAGAGAGACTTCTATGCCAATTGCCTACACGATTAGTCGACAGGCATCTGCACAATGACAAACCATAAGAAGAGGTACCAATAATACTTTGTATGCTAGTCTCTATAAATAGTCTTTCTATTCTAGAGAGTCCAACTAACAAACTGGTTTGGCACAAAAACAGCGTTAGCTCAACTATTTTCCACTACCTAGAACGGCCTTGCGCTGTCCAACTATACAAATCTTGATCAAGGGCTCGGAAACGTGGGGTGATCTGCCCCTTAGACTTTCCTTGTCCTCTATGGGAACAAAGTGGAACAACTAAATGAACACAGATTGACAAGGAAGATTATGGAAACAAGGTGATTGGTCTCGTTGGTGTTTTTTCCCTTCTTGTTTTTTTGTCCCTCTCGCGAATACCAACAAGGTATAGTATGACCCATTGTACAGAACTTTGCATTGTATATCATGGTGAATTATAGCATATTGAAGGCCCGAGAAGGAATATGTGCACTTCTTGCCACTATATATATAGTGAATTATAGTAGGAGTTCTGCCACCGCCGTGGAGCTCGAACCTAGGTAACTCATGTGCATTACTGTCCATGACGTCCACCCGTCTTACACCCTATTATCTGATCCCGTTGTCATGAGCTACCCCTCATTCCATAGGTGTCAACAATACTAGACTAAATCAAGGAAAAACAGAATGTCTCACTACTAGAAAAAACACCAACTGGCGTAACGTGCAATTTTAGCTTCTGCTGCTGGTTTCAGAAATCCGATTACACAACGACGACAACGACAACTGGACACCGGCCCGATGGTCTATATTAGAAAAGGGACTGCCCGGACTGCGGCATCAAGTCTTTTTTTAAAACTCCGGTCCATGATGGTTAATGGAGTGTTCTATTGTTTCCTCGGGTAATTATTCTTTCCAGTGATACACTACAGCAGAAAACTGCTATGCCGACGGCCAGAAGCCGTCGGGTTAGGTCTCGAATGTCATCGGCTTAGCCTAACCCGACGGCTTTTTTTCGATGCCGTCGGGTTAGGTGTCGTCGGTGTAATCGGGCGTCGGGTTAGGGCTAAATACCGTCGGGTCAGACTTTGCTGTCGGCTTAAGCTAACCCGTCGGCCAAGAAATGCCGTCGGGTCAGGTCATTTTTAGTTTTTTTTTGAAAAATTCAAAATTTTGAAAAAAATCGAAATTTTTATTTTTTTTTGTTATTATTTCTTTTCTTTTAATTTTTTTTTCTTTAACTTTTTTGTTATCTCTCTAATGACATCGGAATAATGACTTTCCGCTCGGTCACCCATCCTCAGACTGCTACAAGCCTAGCACGCTTAACTTCTAAGTTCTATTTGAACTAGCTATCCCTACACTACTAAGTCCTTATTGATATTAGTAGCATATCAATCCTCTTAAGGCATGTGTGTCTATATGACTGTGTGTAACTATTTGAATGTATATGTCTATGTATGTGCATGTGTATATATGTTTGTTAATATTTTGAAAAAAATTAAAAACTTTCAAAATAATAATAACAATAACATTAAAAAATCAAAAAATCAAAAAAAATTAAGAAAATCAAAAATTTCACAACAATTAAAAAAATCATTTTTGGATCTGCAACATGTCATTTCTTCACTAAACTTTGTCCGTTAAAGCGGGACTCCGCATCGCCTGGCCGTGAGCGCGAGTTTTGTGCGCTGTAATGTTCATGCGGGTCTAGAATCGGACGTAACTAATTCGAAAAATTGAAAAAATGCGAGACCTTCGCATGGCTTCATTTTATATCACCTAGATTTGAGAAAAAATTCAAACCTTGGTTAAAGAAATTTACCAGAAAGTCTCTTCACAAAAATGACCTACCTCGTCCGAGGTTGCATGACTTTTAGGTCAAATGAGCAGATTTGGCCCTGATCATGGCATAGTTTGTCGAGAGGAGGCCATATCAGACACGCACATGGCCCTTGGGATGGCGAGGAGCGCCACGGAGGCCAATTTTCTTTTCGCCCCATGAAAAGTGCATTTTTCATTTTCAGAGTGCTGAAATCAGGTTTTCTTAGGCAATTACCGAAACGACAAATGAAAAGTTGGGCACAACACCCCACATAAATAATAGACCACCTGGAATACACATATCAGCTCTCGTTTCATCACGTAAACCTTCGAAATTATTTTCTGGATTTTACGCAAGCTCCTGCCGATTTCGCTGGAACCGGGGTGGATTTGCCCTTTAGCTCTAATAAGACGAGGTCCTAATTTTTTGCAAAAATCATTTTTGGATCCGCAATATGTCATTTCTTTACTAAACTTTGCCCGTTAAAGCGGGACTCCGCACCGCCTGGCCGTGAGCGCGAGTTTCATGTGTTGTCATATTCATGCGGGTCCAGAATCGGGTGTAACTAATTCAAAAAAATGCAAGACCTTCGCGTGACGTCATTTTATATCACCTAGATGTGGGGAAAAAATTCAAACCTTGATAAAAGCAGTTTACCAGAAAGTCCCTTCAAAAAATAACCTACCACGTTCGAGGTTGCATGGCTTTTAGGTTAAATGAGCTAGGTTTGGCTCTGATCATGGCATAGTTTGTCAAAATGAGGCCATATCGGACACGCACGTGGCCCTTGGGATAGTGAGTAATGCCACAGAGGCCGATTTTTATTTTGTCCCATGAAAAGTGTCTTTTCCATTTTCGGAGTGCCGAAATCGGGTTTTTTTGTGAGGCAGCTACCGAAACGACAAACAGAAAGCTGGGCACAACACCCCACATAAATAATAGACCACATGGGGTACATATATCAGCTCTTTTTTCATCACCCAAACCTTCAGAGTTATTTTATGGATTTTACGCAAACTCCTACCTATTTTGCTGAAACCGGGGTGGGTTTGCCCTTTAGCTCTAATCAGAAGAGCTCCTAATTTTTTGCAAAAATTATTTTCAGATCCGCAACATGTCATTTCTTCACTAAAATTTAACTGTTAAAGCGGGTCTCCGCACCGCCTGGCCGTGAGCGGGAGTTTCGTGCATTGTCATTTTCATTCAGGTCCCAAATCGAGCGTAACTAATTCAAAAAAATCGAAAAAAAATGCGAGACCTTGACGTGGCATCATTTTATATCACCTAGATATGGCTAAAAAATTCAAACCTTGATAAAAGCAATTTACCTGAAAGTCTCTTCACAAAAATAACCTACCACGTTCGAGGTTGCATGGCTTTTAGGTTAAATGAGCTAGGTTTGGTCTTGATCATGGCATAGTTTGTCAAAACGAGGCCATATCGGACATGCGCGTAGCCCTTGGGATGGCGAGGAATGCCACAGAGGCCGATTTTTGTTTCGTCCCATGAAAAGTGTGTTTTCCATTTTCAAAGTATCGAAATCGGGTTTTTTTGTGAGGCAACTACTGAAACGGTAAACAGAAAGCTAGGCACAACACCCCACATAAATAATAGACCACCTGTGATACACATATTAACTCTCATTTCATCGCGTAAACTTTTGGAGTTATTTTTTGTATTTTACGCAAGCTCCTGCCAATTTTGTTGGAACCAAGGTGGGTTTGCCCTTTAGCTCTAATAAGATGAGCTCCTCATTTTTCGCAAAAATCATTTTTTGATTCGCAACATGTCATTTCTTCACTAAACTTTTACCGTTAAAGCGAAATGTGCATTTTCCATTTTCGGAGTACCAAAATCGGGTTTTTTTAATTTTCCTAATTTAAGTTTTTTGCAAAATATGTCGAAATTCAAGTTTCCTAATTTTCCTAACAACTAGATCATGTAACATAACTACACCTCAAAGGATATTATTTTTTGAATTTTTTTACCATTTTCTTCTATTTTTTGCAAAACAAGAAAGGCGATAAAAAAAACAAAAAGACCTGACCCGACGGCTTTCCCTGAATAATCTACGCTGACGGCCAAATTTTGGCCACGCCCGAGGCCAGGGCCTATGCCGACGGCCCCGATAAAAGGCCATCGGCTTAGGTATTGGCCGTCGGCATAGCATTTTCTTCCTGTAGTGATAGATAACACATACAGTTTTGGTTTTGTGTCGGTGTCCCTTTGCTGGAGAAAGCCTCTGCGTATACATTTTCAGAACAAAATACAAATAAGAGAGACTTCTATGCCAGTAGCCTACACTACGTTTAGTCGACAGGCATCTACACAATGACAAACCATAAGAAGAGGTACCAACA
This sequence comes from Dactylis glomerata, assembly GCA_007115705.1. Taxonomy (NCBI): domain Eukaryota; kingdom Viridiplantae; phylum Streptophyta; class Magnoliopsida; order Poales; family Poaceae; genus Dactylis; species Dactylis glomerata. The sequence goes on from QXEO01001522.1 coordinate 415,762, forward strand.
ATACTTTGTATGCTAGTCTCTATAAATAGTCTTTCTATTCTAGAGACACGTCCAACTAACAAACTGGTTTGGTACAAAACCAGCTTTAGCTCAATTATTTTCCACTACCTGGAACGGCCTTGCGCTGTCCAATTATACAAATCTTGATCAAGGGCTCGGAAACGTGGGGTGATTTGCCCCTTAGACTTCCCTTGTCCTCTGTGGGAACGCTTCCAACCGTCGTGTCCCCTCTGCAGGCATGTGCTAGAAACTGCTCGGCACATGCTCTTCGAGTGCCGCTATTCCAAGAGAATCTAGGAGGCGGCAGCCTCCTGGCTCTCGTGCCCCCACCTTATGGCCACTCTAGGGGTTGGTCATCCCACGGGTTTTCGGTATTGGCACGCCATTGACAAGACACTAACTGCCCACCCAAAGGGTCTTAGGACGGCTATCACGTTGATCTCCTGGGGAATCTGGAAGGACATAATTGCGAGAGTGTTCAACAAGAAATTCTCCCTGCCGATGAAGCTAATGCAGAGGATCAAACATGAAGGGAAGGACTGGATTCTTGCTGGTGCGAGGGACCTCACGGAATTACCAGTTAATCTTTTGGTTTTTTCCTTTTTATTTTGATGGCTTAGGCCCACCATGTTTGCTTCTCCTATATCAATATAAAGGCAAAGCTTTTTTGCCTCGTTTCATTTTTTCTCTATGGGAACAAAGATGAACAAGTAAATGAGCACATATAGACAAGGAAGGTTATGGGAACAAGGTGATTCGTCTCGTTGGCGGTTTTTCCCTTCTTCTTTTTTTGTCCCTCTCGCGAATATCAACAAGGTAGTATGACCCATTGTACAGAACTTTGCATTGTATCGTGGTGAATTATAGCATATTGAAGCCATGAGCAGGAATATGTGCACCTTGTTGCCACTATATATAGTGAATTATAGTAGGAGTTCCACCACCTCCGTGCAACTTGAACCTGGGTAATTCGTGTGCATTACCATCCAAGATGTCCACCCGTCTTACACCCTATTCTTTGATCCTCTTGTTGTGAGCTACCCCTCATGCCATAGGTGTCGTCAATACTAGACTACATCAAGGAAAAGCAGAATGGGGTTGACATCATCAGAAGTTGTTTGAAGATCGCTCAAAGTCGATGAAAGAGTTATATAGATTAGAAGCAAAGGGCATGAGATCCTCAAGTTGGAGATACGGTAAACTTGAGAGTTAGTCCAACCAAAGGATTCAAAAGATTTGGAATCAAGGGAAAGCTAAGTGCAAGAAATATTTAACCATTCATTATTATGAGTAAGAAAGGCAAATCGCATATGAGCTAGAGTTACCATATGGTTTCTCAAAGGTTCACCACGTCTTTCAATTGTCACATTTACGGAAATGTCTGAAACATCATGAAAGATAACTTTTTCGTATTTAGAGCTGGTTAAGATGCCACATTTCTCATATGTGAAACACCCATCTGTGATATTTGCAGAAAAATGTCAAGATTAAGAAACAAAGAAATAACATTGAAAAGTTCAGTGGAAACATCACCCGGAACGAGAAGCTACATGGGAGAAGGAGGAAGACTTGTGTTGGGATTATCCTCAGCTCTTCATGTACGGAATTATGTAACTTTGGGACAAAGTTTTTTGTTGAGGAGAAGAGGATGTTAGATATCGTAGTTATAGGTATCACTGTAGTAGATTTATAATATGTGTATTTGCAAAGTGATTGAGATTTATCTTAACGGTTGTTCAGAATTGCAAACTGATTGAGATTTCTCTTAGCTTGGTGATTTACGGTTACACCTTCAAGGAAAGTGCCATGAATTTTAAATAAATTTTTTCTTGTTTTAGAATATGGGAAACATTTGAAATAGGAACTAAAATAAATGCATGAAGTCATCAACTCAGTTTGAATAAGCAATCAACATACAAAAAAAAACCAACCGTAGAGAACTCAATATTCTTTATTTGTAGAGCATTTTTACATGATATCGTACAAGAGGGAAAAGAAGAAAAACTAATGAAATAAAAAAGAAGATATAATCCTACGATACTTCTTGCTGATCTTCTTATCTTGATCTTCATTCCTGCAAAACAAATAAAGAAAAAAAGAAAGTTATCGTAAAACCATAGGGTTTGGAAAAAAATAGAGTATGTGTTGGAAAATAATTTTGGGGTTGAAAATTATGCGAAAAAAGGATGCATGATGCCATAATGATACGAAAGCAAAAACAACAATAAAACTGTAAAACAGATCCACTCACACTTCTTCACTGTCGACCCCATGAGTAAACCCGGTGAGATTTGGTGGCGCTCGGTTTGTGGAGAAAGGGATAATAGCGCATGATGCGAGGATGAAGAGAAGGAGTTTGAAGCGCCATTGTGCGAAGAAAATCCACAATACCATGACACGTGCTGTGTGAACATGGTCATAATTTTTGGCACTTTTGCGATTAACCATGAACGATCCTTAAAAATTTCGTGACGGAAATACGAAGCAATGATCATGTTGTAGTTCTATTTGCTATCCAATGGCTGGTGCATGCCCACTCCTGGAGTGGCCTCTTTTCAAACTAACTGTTGTATTCGGCAGTATAGATGGCAGTACTAGAGGATGTGACAACTCATAAGATATTCCGATGACGTTGGCCATGCTTTTTTGTTGGCATACATGCAATCTTCGATAAGGGTTGACGAATGATTAACCCAGACTTTAGTCTGACTTAGTGTTCAGTTAGGGCATCAGCATTCTCTAAGGTCATAAGCCGGTTAAAATCGGGCGCCGACTCATTCTAAATTGGAACCATTTATTTATTTTCTCTCTATATTTCAGGAGCACTTTAAAGATCCTCCGTCTGCCATACGAGGCATTAAATCTTTACTATTGGTTTGAAGTTGGTGAAGTCACTTTTCAGATACATCATTTGAATTCCTAATTTACCCCTGCAAGACTAGATATATTATAGGGTCTACCACCGCCAAGTTATCCTGGCACAGCGTGTTCCGCTTAGTTTCGTCGCGCCTCCTCGTTATTCTCTTGGGCGCATCCTTCAATCAAGCATCCTTCCGTGATCCCTCCCGCTATCCAACCCTAGCCGCCCGAGACGTCCAGCGCCCCTGCCTCCCTGGGATCCCCTGCCTCTTACGCCCACCCTATCTCATTCCTCCTCCACCAGCGGGACCCTGATGTCACTGACGTCCAGACGGAGCCCCTACCAAATCTCATCCTCCTCCACGCCTGGGACCCCTAGGTCGCCGGCGTTCTCCTCATTGGGCAATGCGAGCTTGCCATCATCATCCTCGCACGACCAGCCGACCTCAGACGTTTTCTTCCATGCGCAGCCCGTCGTGGGCAAACCTATGGATAGGAAGAACAATACCTCATGGCGCCAATCAGGCAGCCGGCCGGTCTGCTTCTGCTAACCAATCAATCGGGTGGGGACGGAGGCTGCCGGCCTCTGTAGATCGAGGAGGCCGATCTCATGTTCTGATCTGAGGAGGCCGATCTCTGCGCGCCTGCTCCTGCTTGCAGGGGAGCATGCAGTGGGGATCGATCGATCGATAGAGCGATGGCAACATGCACGGCATGAGCCGCCGGCCTCTCCCTCCCGGCATGGTGACCCCTCCTGTGCCCTTCATTGTGTCGGAGAGATCGGAAGAGCTAGCGGGCTTGCTCAGATTCCAATCGATGTCGACGATGCCGCTACGTCCTTGTCCATCGAATTTGGTTTCCGTGCACCGCGTGGTGCCCTCCAGCCTCCAGGAGAAGGAGGAGGGGTTTCACTGATCGAACCGAAGCGCTGGCCCTGTTGCTTGCCCGAATATGCGGGGGTATTCGTTTCCGGCTAAAGTCGCCCGCCCATGCATGTTCCAATACGGCTTTCTTTGATCTTGCTTTCTCCCAGCAGAATTCTAGCATACGGTAGAGTATTCGCAAGTTTGTCTTTTGAGCTTTTCCTCTGTAATGCCGATGCCATTTTGTGTACCTGTTAAACTGTTATGATCATCCTCTGCATCTGCTTCAAATATTGCATGCAGTTAAAAAGGGAAGCCACTTGTAACATCAACTCCAGCTCTGCCTCTGTACTGCTCGGAGACATCTCGGAAATAGCTAATTTTGTGGCATCAATTGTCCTACCATAGAAATTTTCATTTAACTACTCCAGTTTTATCACCCTGGCAAATCAGCATAGCCTGAAAACCTCAAATGGCCTAATATTTGAAAAAAAGGAAAATGATTTTTTATTTATTCATAGGATATTGCACGATCCTATTTGTTAAGATAAATCTAAGATGCTATCTTAAATGCATACTGTGCTTGAATTTATATATATGTTAGCATCTCTATTAAATAACTTATGTTATGAGTAGCAAGTAGTAAAGATGTATTTATTTTAGTTGTGAAAGGAAAGCTTAAAAGTCTTCCCTGTACTTGTGCTTCAAACTGATATTTCCCCATTGTTGAGAGTGCTCTTTTCTGACGAATTGGTCAAACTATTATTTAAAAATAAAATCGGGAGGAAGGAGTAATTTTTACATGATTGCTTTGTAACTTAGAATAGTGTTGCGCTGGAGAGGTGGTCTGCGATATGGACCGCGATATGGACCAAGGATTTGTATGAGTTCAATGACTTAACATACGAGTAACATGATAGTGCATGAGAATGTATTTAAGCCGTGTATGTCTACTTAATATTCGTTGCATTATTCACCATGTCATAATACACTTTAATGAGGACGTAGTTGAAAGGAAAATTTGAGAGAACCAAGGTAGAGGAATAAGAACCGCAGCAACGCGCGGGCATTTAGCTAGTATAATTAGGATATAGGCCTAAGAGGTAGGCCCAAGACATGGAAGAATCCTAGCAGGCCATGGTGGCCCACAGGTGAGTCAGAAGATACAATGGGCGGCCAAAAACTTGAAGCCCAAAGTCAAACTGCCAAAGTAGGTACTAACAAGGAATCGGGTATCTGCATGATCCATGTGAAGGCTTAAAGTAAAAAACAAGATAGCCCTAGACCTGTAGTCGAGTTACATTAGAACATTTAGGTAGCTAAACCGACTCATACATTGTAAACCCTAGTTGGCATCCTATATAAGCCGACAAAGATCACTTGCAGACAACAACAATCTTCTAATCTTTTAAGCCGGTGACATTAATTACAATCGACATATTTCCATGTAGAGATTTATACCAAGAGAGTAAGTATCCTCCACCTTAAGGGACATGTACATGTGTAACATTGTCGTCCATCTTGCACCCGAATCATCCACATCACCTTCGCTCCTATCTTTTTGGTGAACCACTTGCATCTGTTGTGACAATAGAATCACATGGCGGTGCTCCGCCCGAGGCTGCGCATTGCTAGGGCTGTCACCTTCCCAGCTAGAGTTTCGTGTTCCTCAAGAGAGGAGAGGTTTGATGGATAGAGAGTGTCATCCTTTCTTATTGAGTTTTTTTACTGTGCAGATCTTCTCTCTTTTACTTTAGAGGATATTACAGGCTAAAATACGTTGGCTGGCTCTAAACCAACAAGTCTTGACAGACTTTGAGATGGCTGACCAAGCCGACCTAGCACTCGGTCTAACCACCTAGCTTTGTGCTTTTAATACATGATGATGAATGATAACCACCTACTTCCTTCGACCCATATTACTTATCGCTAATACGCGTTATGTGTCTAGATATATCCATATTTGCGAAAGGCAATATGAATCAGAGGGGGTACTATTTTCTTATTAGTACTCCGTATAATCTATCTTTAGAATGAAGTGGACATGTGCAAAATATCACAGGAGTGCTCTATTCTCCTAAAAGGACATCTATGGCTGCTGTTATTTCATTTTCTTTTAGATGTTTCAACAATGATATAAGGGGGTTGTTTCGTGGCTTCTCTCCATATTCGTGAAACTTAGAGTGATAGAAAGATGCTTGACAACATATTGAGGAGCTTGCTAAGTAATCCCTCATTAGTAGAAAAAAGCTTGCTGCTGGTGCACCTTTTATTGTCAACTGGTGCACCAACACTAGCTCGCTAGTGGTAAAGTACTACTGCTGGTGCTCCACAGATGTACCAGGGGTAAACCATACTGCTGGCGCACCAGCTGGTGCGCCAACAGCACCAGATTACCCCTCGCGCACCCAACAGTATAATATACATGCTTTTTTTTAAAGCAACCATACGGCGTATTTATATAGGTAAGATATAGCATTTATACAATGGTTAATACAATATAGATATAGAAACATCAACACAAACATATCGAAGTCTCCAAATTCATCATATTAGCTACAAGTATCGACATATATAGTTATTATTATTACACGATGATGCATGCAATGATGCATGAACTTTGTAGTTTATTGATGCATATTCTAACATATTAAGATGTTATAATCATGTTTTGCATTGATTTATGGGATTTTCCATCAAACTCCTTTATTTTGGTTATAACTCTGTAGAACAGGAAAACCATGTTTTGTGTGCTTTGATGTTTCAGGGACCTTATGAAACTCAAATTGATCTTGCATTTTTCGGACGTTAATATTTTATCACAAGAAGCACCTGGAGAACAAGAAGTCAACGAGGAGGACCACAAGGCCCAAAAGATACCGATGCGCCAAGGAAAATTCGGGATGGACCCCACCGGCTGGCTTTGGAGGTAGGTCCAGGGAGTTACCCCTAGCACACCAAGTCACGGTGCGCCAGGGGTAAATCCCTAAACCGATCTCCGGAGCCAGCCGGTGGGCCCCACAGGAATTACTGCTGGCGCACCGACCAACTTGTGCGCCAGTGGTATGTTTATCACTTAGGCACTAAATATGATGCACCAGCAATAAGCTAGCGGCTTTTAGCCTTTTCCTACTAGTGCCTTCACCCAGCCGATGGCCTTGTGCGCATACTATGTTTCAGTATGACTACACGGTGTCGGTGTGTAGAAAGACACACTGACGTAAAACTGTAAATGTATATGGACACATACACAAAGACTTGATCGCTACAGCAAGTCTTCCATGGAGAGTTGACAATTTGTGGTAGATCTAGATCAAGGATGGGATAGAGTAGGTTAACCAAGGCAGGCCATCATAATTAATGTGCAAGCAGCAGTTATTAATAGTGATAGCTGAGTCCAGCACAAAGTACAGGTATATATGTAGATTAATTTTCAAGACCGAAGTGCACGTCAATATAAGTGGAGTGCATAAATGGGATTTTCTTTGAGGAACTTCATCGCAAACGGCCAACCTCTATTGATGATTTTCCACCACATTAGTGACATGATAGTAGCTACAGGCAACATCGCAGCTGCTAATGAGATTTTCCACCCATGCCCAATATGTTGCTCCGTACTCTGGTTGATGGATCTTGTAAGGGTAGAAAGTGGTGGGGAAGGAGAGGCCCTAAGGATGCCAAATACAATGGCTAGCGCATAATCAATAGGGTACCCAAATACTTGCCCAACTCTTTGCCCTAGGAAACCCTGATGCCGTTGGTGTTATAGAGAAACTGTGGTGCATGCGCATGCCCTCTCATGAATAGATGTTCTCGTCACAATGCCAAGTGTGAGTCATCAACACCAAGATGACCACACTAGTACAGATTGACACGATGGGCTTGATTGATTGTAATGACGATGATGTTTCTTGAGTAATATATTCACCCTTTTTCAAAAAAAAATAGTGACCTTTACTGATGAGGCATATTACCCGCAGGAGACATTTACTATACCGTGGTTCCTAATTATGTGGTGTAACGCTCAAAAAAAAAGATATATCTGTATCACCATCTCAAAAAAAAAAGATATATCTGTATCACCATTCGCCTTGATATTGGCAAATGATTTTGGTTTCCATCATTTCCACTGAGATTTCTTAATACTTCTAATTTCTAAATAATATTTCTTTACTAGATCGTTTATATATTTTAAAAGGACAAGCAGAAGGACCGACACGACAAATATGTCATGTTTACATTTTTCTTCACAATTTGACTGAATACACAATGAGACGGTTCTAGTCAGTCTAGGAACGTGAGCAGCCTACCCACACCGTGATAGGCTGATAGCAAGAAAATGTTTCATCAGCTCGTCATGGGAGTCTTGACAACAACATTTCATGCCCTAGGGGCTGTCTCTTAGCTCTTGTCATGGGGTTGTTTCTTAAATTTGGAATGCATGGCATAATACATTAGTGCCAAATAAGCATATAATTAACAATAAGACATAAGCAGAGCTAACGGTAATCAACCATTTCAAATTCTATAGTGCCTTCGATTAAAACATTAACCATAACCATTGAGGAAGTGTATAATCATACCTATAGAAACCCTAGTTCGTCAGTAGGACGTTCCGTAACACAATGATAGCCGATGGCAAGTGGGGGGGGGGGGGGGGGCATTTTCCTTTGGTCTGGCTAGTTCCTAGACAACATCGCAGCCCGTGGATTGATGCGCCTTTGGATGAAGGATTCCCTGTGTCGGCACCAAGGAGAGGAGAGCAGGAGGAGGAGGAGGCGCCACGTCTCCAAGAATTTTGACGCCACACCGCATCCAGATAGAGGTATGGTTTTTCAGAGGGTTATGTGGCACTATAAAAATGTGGTGAAAAGTTTGCATACATAAATACATATTTAACCGTTACCATCAAATTTGCAATTGTGGATTTCAATAGCCCAAGTTAGCAAATGCATCAGTGAGCAGAATATGCTTTCTGCTGTCGTTGTTGCAGATGTGGGTGTTGTTAGCGCCGGTTTCCTCTAGTGCAACATTTCAATCTCCAGAAGACGAACTTTGTTGCCGCAGAATAAGTTTCTCGGAGATCAAGGACATCGCCAGCGAACTCGCGTCAATCTAGAAAATGCGTCAATGACAACAGTTTATATGGGGTCATATTTGTAGGCGGTGTCAACATTGGCTGCAGTTGTTTCTTGATATTGGGATGGTCTGATTGGATCGACCGCTCTGAATGACCTTTTTTCCGAAGTCTTCCTTAGTCTTGTTAATTAATCTTGGTGATCTGGCCCATCTTACATCAGAGCATATTACAGGCTATAGGCTGGCTGGCTCTAAACCACCATTCTTGACGTTGAAATGGCTGACCCTATAGTCGATCTGGCGCTTGGTCTAAACCATCCAGTACTGTGTTTTTAATACATTACGATGATAGATGATTTCTACCTACTATTCAGTTACATGAGTGCTCCTATGCTCCAAATTGTCAAGGAGCCCGAGGGTATCTTCTTCTTCTTCCAAAAAGAACATCCATGGCTGATGATATTTCATTGTCCGTTCAGACAGGATTGTTTCCTTGCTTCTTTTCATATTCCTGGAACTAAAAGCGACAAAAAGAGCTTTGTCGCATGCTATGTTTCAGTATTTATTTTTCAAGAATACACCCTGGGGGCTACACGGTTTGTATATGGACACATACAGAAAGACTTGATCGCTACAACAAGTCTTCCCCGGAGTAGGTTATTTGAATCTGCAAACAGCACTTGTAATAATTAATTAAAATGTGAACGAGTATAGATTAATTTTCAGGACCCAAGAGCACGTCAATAAGTGGAGTGCACACATGGGAGATAGCTGTACTAAAGCTAAAATAAGATAGTAGGTGAGCTCGGGAAGAGAGAACTGGTTTGGAACTGCGCTCATATACAGAAGGATCGAATTCATCGCATCGGTCAGTCAACTGTCCTCTCGTCTATCCTCCCTCACAGGCGCGCTCTTGCTCTCCGGCCGTCTCTATCAGGTTGGTGTTTCCTCTCCGATCTGTTCCAACATCTGTTTACTCCTTCTGAACATCTATGCGAATAGCTGATCGATTTAGAGCTCCAGCTAGGATTAATTGTTGAGCTCTACACATCTGGGTGAGTTTATCCACCGTTGTGTAGGGAACGTAGTATGTGTTTTCATTATCTTCACACACACATACACACGGTCCCTTAAGGAAAAGTTCATCGATCTTTATGTGACGGAGTTGTTGTGCTTGTGTATGCTAACCTTAAGTATGTGGTGTCATGGTGATGAGGAGAGGAGGCCCATCTGCGGCAACCGGATTGGAGATAGTCCACTCATCACTGGAATGGGATACATAGGTCCCTTGCCGAACTCTCCATCTCTAGATCCCGTGGCTGAATGTGGGTCCTTTGAATAATTTCTTGCAAACCATATTTCGGATGAAGCGCGTGAGTTTATGTGGTCTACGTTCTCAAAGTTAATGGCAGATCCATGTAAACATACATACTATAGCTCCATGCGTCATAAAATGACACTATATTTACAAGCCTCGCTCATGACCCGGACCACGGCCTGGGTGGCCCGTGGTGTAGATCCTCCATTGCTATTTCTTTAGATCCATAATATATTTTGGATCGGAGGAAATAGTACAGGTGATGAGGTGGAGGCATGGCGACATCACAATACCACCAAGCTTCTTCTTCGTCACCTGCTGGTTCTGCAAAATCCAGGGACTGGTTTGTAGTTTTGGGTCCTTCAGTGGGTATCTTGTGAACGTTGACCTAGCCTAGAGCCTACTGTAACACAGCCTGGCTGCCTGGGTGAGAGAGACCCTTCCCTTGTCAAAAAATAAAATAAATAAACGGCTCATCGGCGCTCTGTCCTATCGCCGTTGACTCGAGAGCGACGGCAGGGGGGAATGCCCGGCGGCGGCGACTTCGTGCGGGCGTTTAAGGTGGAAACAGGGGAGGGCCACCGCGGCTGCAAATTTGGCCCCGGCGTTGGAGGAGGTGGAGACAGGAGGAGGCGGCGGTAATTTGGTGGAGGTGGATACAGGCGGAGGCTATGGCGGGAGCGATTTCGTCCGGGTGGTGCCTTCACCGAGCGCAGCAGCGGGTGGAACGCGTACCGGCGCGAGAGGAGACGGTCGTCGTCGGGCCCTGCCCTACTAGAGCGTCGGGCATCCAGGTGTCCTGGGTCCGGCTGGGAGGGGAGCGGCGAACGGCTCCTTGGACGGGGAGGGGAGCGCCACCGGCCTTGAGAGGGTGCAGGAATCTGGTGAGGAAAATCAGGAAATGTAGTGTGGTTGGTGATTGATGTGGAGGATCTGGAGAGCAGCATTGCGCATCGCTGTCAGTGTCAGGTTCAGAATTCGTTTCCGACCCTCTTTTACAACTTGCATTGTGTAGGAGGAGGAGGAGGAGGAGGGATGGTCCTAGTCTAATTATTTAGTTGTTTGCATGAAAAGATTTTATTCTTGCCGTAATAGAAAGATGCACAATTCACACAATCACAACAAGTAGCAATGGTTACTGGAAGTCATCATACAACTCTTGTTTCGTAACTTCTCTGAGCTTTCATTGACTAGGCCTGAAGTTTGGTTATATATGCCGAAGTTTTTGCCTGGATATAAAACTTAAAGCATCTTCTTGTGTGCGTTTTTTATGCAGGGTTTGATCACATCGCTGGACATCGGTCTCACCAGATGTTCTAGTTTGTGGTTTATAGAACATCTACAGGGTTCCTGGCTAAAACTCCAGTAGGTATGCCCTTAACTTCTTGCTGACTACTATCAAGTTGTGCTGATATCACTATCTTCATGGTAAATTAATCAACTTGTTTCAATCTTACTTGTTAAGATGTCTGGCATTCCTCTCTAAAAAAACGATTTCTGGCATTTTCTTACTTGTAATGTTTTTTCTTTCCCCACAAGACACTACATATTAGTTGTCCTTGAGTGAATTATTTGGGTGGTATTTCTTAAACAATTTCATGCAAAAGTTTTGGGGTAAATTTCAACACAGAAGCACAAACTTAGATACCCAACATAACTTGTAAGAATGCACCACATATAAGGCAGTAGGGGCAACTCCAAGGCGTGGAAAAATTCGTTCCCGTGTGTCCTTTCCTATCCGGGCACGCAGAGGGCAAGGCACAACGTGGTGACCCATTTGGGGTTTTGTCCGCAGAGTTGTTCACGCGGACCCATTTACAGCCCAAATTTGGGCAGGGTTTGTGTCTGTGCGGACAGTGGCGGTATCCTCCGTTATCCTCCCCTAGCCTGCCCGTCAGTGGCACCTATTTTGTGAACCCATTTATGTACCTGTTTGTGAACCACTGTAACATATTCCAACAACTTTTATTCAACTATAGGAAAAGAGTACAAGGGAATTTTGAATAACAAAACCGGACTTGAACATAACCTTTCTACCCCCATGCGTCCTCATCGGAGTCGACGTTCATGATGCCAGCCTTCGAGGCGGCACGATCAAAGGCTGCACGGCGGGCAGTGGTGATGTCGTCCTGATGGTACGGCCCAAAACCGTGTCCTCTCCGGTGGTTCATGCTCATCAATGAAGCGGTTGAGCGCCGCCTCTTCCTCCTCGGAAACAGCTCGACCAGTAGTCGTTGTCCTCGTAATTCCTAGGGTCCAGCCACAATTCGTGCTTTTGCCTGCGACTGAGGATCTCATCCTTGGCGGCCTTGCTGGTGCGGACTGGAGGAAGGGGCACCACACCCTTGCTGATGACCCATCCTCTAGCCACTGTCACCTTCGTTGGCGTGAGGATGTTGTGTTGGCCGAACTCGGTGGCCTCGTGGTAGGACAGCTACTTCCTGTCCCTGGCGGCGGTGGGAGATGGGAGAATGGCCGATGTGGTTCACCGAGAGGGCCTAAAAATAGCGGCTGGGGAGTGGTAGGTGGGTCGCCGACATAAATGCCGGCATTGAGAGACGAGCCAATGCTTGGGGTGAGGCCGGTTGCTGAAAAGGTTGGAATAGGGGGGGTGGCAGACCAAATCTGCGGCACCACGTAAACGGACAATTTCGGACAGAAGAAATGTCTTGGCATTGGAGTTTCCCTAACGACATATAGGTCATCACTACAGAACAGTTCAAGAAGTACTCTCTCCATTCGAGTGGTGCCCTCGCCGAGTTGTAGGTGAGGCAGGGGAGAGGGAAGAGCCCACCGGGGCTGCATTTTGGTGGAGCTGGAGGCAGGGGAAGCTATGGTGGCGGTGATTTGGTCCAAGTGGTGCCCTCGCAGTTTTTTCCGAAAATAATCAAACTTACAAATGACACGTGTTTAGGTACATCTGAATTTAGACCAAATTTAACCAAAATTTTGGTAATTAATTGGAACAGAGGAAGCTGATCTACGTGAATTTTTCATTTTACCTGAAATGGAATTATGTTGTTGTACGTCTCGTTGGAGGCCCATTTCAATATATCATCTCGGTTTATATTGTGTGGAACCCAATCTCATGTCTCTATTTGAATCTCGGGCATGCCGTCTAATAATAATTGATAATTCAGATTAGGATGCATTGTAACGTGTTGGAGCCGGCTTACGTGAATTTTTTCTTTGAGGAAGTTGTATACATGATTCTCCCATAAAAGAGGAGACCTATGGGGTTTTTTTCTTTGAAAAAACTGTGTACGTGAATCTCCCAAAAAGAGGAGAACTATGGGCCTTTTTCGTTTGACTTTGTTTTATATATAGTCTGGAAGCTGCACGTTAACCTGACACGTATAATATGTTACGTTATTATATGTGTCTGATTAAATTATGTCCACAAATTATAAATCTAACTGTACAGATTAATATCGTTTGACTCCCATCATTTTGGGCTGGAATCATAGAATTTATTTATAATTCTAACATTTAATTGTTTGGCTGCCACAGAATTGGTTATGGAATTCATTTGGAATTCCATAGGTTTTCATCTCATGCCTAGCCTTAATCCCTATTGGGTACCCTGTCATTTCTGCTGATTTGCCAAAATAAAATGATATTATCATGTCATTTCATTTCATGAAATGAAATAAAATGATGGGTGCCAAACGAGCCCTGAATGATGTGGACTAACGTGGTGTCTCGAAATAACCCATGTATATAATGGATAGTGTTTCTCTTCCGGCACAGTTATTAAGCAACGCTATGGCTATGTTTTGACATCATTTATGTATGCAATTCGCCACATTGTGTCCAAGATTAATTTGTTGATGCATACCTAACTTGTTCGATGTTGGTGTTTTTTCAGAAGAGAATGGCAGAGGCAATACTCTCTGCTGTGGCAAAGATTGGGATAGTTAGTTTAAACAAAACAGTCACGATTGTCGTAGATCAGTTGGCGAAGAAGGTTAATGGTCTAATTGAATTGCCGGCAAAGATCAAAATGATTGACAAAGAGCTAAAGATGATGAACAGTGTAATTCAAGATTTGGGCAGCACACATCTCAGCAACAATGTTATCAAGGAGTGGATTAAAGGCGTGAGGAATCTGGCCTACCATGTTGAAGATATAGTTGACAAGTACTCATACGAAGCTATTAAGTTCAACGAAGAAGACTTCCTACATCGGTACATCTTGGGAGGTTCACGTAATGCAATTGTTTTCACTAAGATTGTCGATGAAATAGTAGAGATAGAAAAGGAGATCAACCAAGTCAAAGAAAATCAAAAATACTGGACTAATCTAGTTGTGCCCATACAAAATGACCGTGCAGAGATTGATAGGACACGGTCAGGAGGATGCTTTCAAGGGCTTTTTGGTGATGATGATCTGGTGGGAATTGAAGAAAATAGGAGCAAGTTGATTGAATGGCTGAGTACGGATGAGAAACAAAGCACAGTGATAACAATTTCTGGAATGGGAGGCTTGGGGAAAACAACCCTTGTGAAAAATGTGTATGATCGGGAGAAAGCCAACTTCCCTGGTGCTCATGCTTGGATTGTGGTGTCACAGTCATATGATGTACTTGATCTGCTGGCCAGACTGCTCACCAAGATGGGGGGCAGACAACCTGCTAGCGCGGGTGCCAAACCTGATGTCTTTGAGTTAAAAGATGCCATACAGAAGACATTACAAGACAGGAAATGCTTGATCGTTCTTGATGATGTTTGGGATAAAGAAGTATATGATCAGATGTGCAGTGCATTCCAGGGTCTCCAAGGAAGCCGTATTATGGTCACAACCCGGAAGGAAGATGTTGCATCTCTTGCTCATAAGGATCGTCGCATGATAGTCCAGCCACTGGATAAGGACAAATCATTCGAGCTCTTCTGCTCGAGGGCTTTCCACAACAACAGCCCTGACCGCAAGTGCCCTCAAGAGCTCGAGACAGTAGCTGCTGCTGTTTCTGAGAGGTGCCATGGCCTGCCATTGGCCATTGTAGCTTGTGGTAGCCTACTTTCCACGAAGCCAACAACAGAGCACGCTTGGAACCAGATGTATAATTCTCTCCGGAGCGAGCTAGGGAAAAACAACCATGTACAAGCTATACTTATACTGAGCTACCATGACTTGCCAGGTGATCTCAGAAACTGCTTCCTGTACTGCAGCTTGTTCCCTGAAGACTATCCGATGTCACGGGAGAGCCTTGTGCGAATGTGGGTTGCCGAAGGATTTGCGATGAAGAAAGACAGTGTCACGGCAGAGGAAGTGGCGGAGCTTAATCTCTTGGAACTCATTGGCCGGAATATGTTGGAAGTTGTGGAGAGGGATGAGCTCTCTAGAGTCACTACCTGTAAGATGCATGACATTGTCCGAGTGCTGGCTATTGATATTGCGAAAGAGGAGAGGTTTGGCTCCGCGAATGATGAGGGTGAGATGATGCTCATTGATCCAGAAGTTCGCCGGTTCTCGACATGTGGTTGGAAGAGTCACAGCAGTAGGACAGCTGCTGTTGGAGTGGAATTCCCACGACTCCGAACCGTAATGTCGATTGACTCCTCTACCAGCATGATTCCCTCAATTTTGTCTGGATCCAACTACCTTACTGTTCTTGAGCTCCAAGACTGTGCAATCAGCCAAGTGCCAGAAACCATTGGGAATCTGTTCAATCTCCGCTACATCGGCTTAAGGCGCACCAATGTCCAGTCGCTGCCCTACAGTATTGAGAAACTCACAAACCTGGAGACGCTGGACGTCAAGCAAACAAGAATAGAGAAGCTGCCACCAGGGATTGTGAAGGTTGAGAAGCTACGACACCTTTTTGCTGACAGGTTTGCTGATGAGAAGCAGACAGAGTTCCGATACTTTGTTGGAGTGGAAGCGCCTAAGATGATTTCCAACTTTAAAGAGCTGCAAACTCTCGAGACCGTCTGTGCCAGCAAAGACTTGTCGCAGCAGCTGATGACTATGACTAAGCTGCAGACTGTTTGGATTGATAACATCAATGCATCTAACTGTGAAGATCTTTTCGATGCCCTCTCACGTATGCCACTACTGTCAAGCGTACTCCTCTCTGCAAGTGATGAGAATGAGACACTTTCTTTCCAAAAGCTCAAGCCAATTTCAAACAAGCTCCACAGATTGATCGTCAGAGGCGGCTGGGCCCATGGGACACTCAACTGCCCAATATTCCAAGGCTATGCGAGGTACCTCAGGTATCTGGCTCTAAGCTGGTGCAATCTTGGGACAGAAGACCCGCTGCACCTGCTGGCATCTCAAGTGCCGGCACTCACTTATCTCAGCCTTAACCGGGTGAGTAGTGCAGCTATATTGGTTCTTTCTGCAGGGCGCTTTACTCAACTGAAGACACTCGTCTTGAAGAACATGCCTAATGTCAACCAACTGGTGATCGAAGACAGCGCCATCCCTTCCATTGATGGGATCTACATCGTGTCGCTCCGTGAGATGAACGTGGCCCCTCGTGGCATCGAGTCCCTTGGATCCTTGAAGAAGCTCTGGTTGCTGAATCTGCACAGGGACTTCAAGGCTGACTGGGTTCAGAACCAGATGCACAACAAGCTGAAGCATGTTCCAGAGCTCCGCACTTAATTACCCAAGCTGATGCACGGCAAGCTGAAGCACGTTCAAGTCTACCTACCTCCTTCGGTAAGAGGCCACATTTTATATATATTTTTCTACACCGTTGAAGTGTGCGTGATTTTAATTATTTGTTATGAGCACTACGGTACTGTAATAGTATCAGCAGATCCTAATTTGTTTGCAACTGCATGTTGTCATGCATACCGTTTGTTGTTTCTGTAATAATTCCCAAAACACGGGTATTACATTCCTTGCTACCATGAACTAAAGTCATTGAGTTTGTTTCATTATATCATCCTATCACTGCTTTGTTTAATGTCACCGATCTGTCAAATCATTTATGTACCCGTCCGTCAATATATTCTTTAGATATTGAGAGCGTCAATATGGGAGACGAGCTGCCTGCAGCACGACATCCACAGCGCTAGTTTGGGCTTTGGGATCTGGGCATGTCAGAGCCTGGCAGAAATACGGCTCAATATACTGGGACATGAGCAGTTGACCGTATTGGTTCTGACCATGTGAGCCACTAGGCTTTGGTCCTGCACCCTAGACTGCTGGTCCAATATTGTTAAGAGTGGAACATGGTCCAGACTATATTTATTTCGGCCCAGACTTAATGACGACCGGGCATTGAATTCTATGCCATGGCTCAACCGGTGTCCTAGATCCTCTTCTCGAAGCCCACTCAGTTCTTGTTCCATCAACAGGCGGGTCCCTCAACATGCAATGGAGAGTGACTCTTGCAGCATCTGGAGGATCCGCCGGCGAGTGATGAAATTAGGGTGAAAAACTGATGTGGGTTCCTGGGAGGAGCTGCTGGAATCAGTACCAGTGTTTTGGAGATGTCGTAACATTTGATACGACGTATAGAACTAACATGTTAATATGCCCTTTGGATTATTGGTGGGTATGAACAATCACTTCCAGAGCATCATTTTTTGTGGCATTATGATGCGCGATGAGAAAAAGGAAAGTTTTGACTGGTTCTTCAAAACAATGTGTGTGGCAACTCGGCAAAACCATGGGAGGTGCCATTACCAACTTCCCAACAGTGTTTCTTGATTTGCCTTGATTTTACAGCGTCTTGCTATTCGATGCTTAAGCCATTGATTTTCTAAACAACAACACTTCTCGTTATAAATGGAGAAAAGCTCCACTCCCTCCGTACCGGATTATAGGGCAATTGCGTACTTCGAGATAAACTTTGACCTTTAATTTTAGTCAAAAAAATATAAAATATATTATATAAAAATTATACCATTGGATTCATATTTAAAAGAACTTTCCAATGGTATAATTTTTATGTCAAATATCTCATTTTTTCTTGACTAAAATTAATGGTTAAAGTATGTCTTAAAATACACATTTGCCCAATAATCCGGCATGGAGGTAGTAGCAATCCTGCGGGATTAGAAAAAACTAACTACGGAACAGTAATACTCTACAATGGATATAAACTAATCGTGTAATTTCTTGTTAATTTCCATTGATTGATTCCTTAAAGAATTTTATTTCGGTTAAGTTGCATGGATTAGTACTAACCATACACATTATATCGATGGACCATGTAGAATGTACCTACCCGCCTGACAACTAAATAAGTATGGCTGGCAGCGATACGAGCGCGCACAGCCCAGGAATCTACATCAAGTTGGAACAGATAAGCTATGTTCCAGCCGGGCCACCTCACAATAAATACAGAGGTATACGGTGATTTTAGAGGAGCTGGCTAGCGTGGAATACGTTGCTGGCTGGAATCACGAGGCGTTCTGCGCGGACAGGATGTCGTGCTGCAGGCAGCTCGGCCGCCAAACCGATTTTTCGTTAGATATTGCACTACATTCCTACTTACTATGTTTTTTTAAGCTTTTTAAAATACCTTTTTTGGTTTTCAAAATGATGGGCTCCGTGGAGCGCAAGCTCACATTCACATTTTGAACTCAGTGTCAGCCTTCAACAGAGTTTCCGCCACGTGCTTATTTCGAACACTGCAACATCTTGGCTGCCTTCCCCTTAACACCGTTTTTCTTTGTCGAGAGTTCAGGCAGCCTTTGTCACATTCAGCTATTATAATAAAATAATACTGTTTCGGATTTTATCAGATCTGGTAGCACAATGCAAGGGCGTATCACCCATTTTATTTCCGGCCAACATGGGTTCTTTGTCCCTCGCTTGATGATGATAGCACACTATGAATTCTCTGCTCCCCCGCTGTGTCTTGCAACCACCTTTATATACAGCCGTGCCCCCCTCTGCGGTGACGCCCTTGAGGAGCCGAGCTGCGGCCGGCAGAGCACGCTGATTAAACGCCATCTTCCAAAGGTGTTGCTGGCAAAGCAGAGTAGCAGACTGATCATTGCCATTTTCTATACTATCAGAAGGTTGAGGCACTGTGAGCCTTCTATTCAGCTCTAAAAGCATATTTGTATGCGAAGGTGCTCTCCCAGATCTTGGTATGGTCGTTGTTTGTCTCTTTTTCTAGCGATGCTATTGTGGCGGCGGAGAAAAGATGGTGGACAACGTTTCGGCGAGGCACAGGTTTCTTCAAGAGTGGAATTGTAATTTTACTTCTTATTGGATTCTTTGTGTAAGTTTGTTTGAAATGTACGTTTGTGTCGTGATCAACAGATTGTCAAATGAAATATATGATAGCTTCCAAAAATAAATACATGCTGTGTCGAAACTTCAAGTTAATGGTCGCCCTATCTTTCAAAACTGTACACTTCCTAGACTTACAGATCCTCTAGTGACTATAGTTATTTTCATTTCAGAACTTGCTGTATTTTTTAACCAGACCGTGACTGCTGGTTTCAAGATCATCCATCTTCCAGCTCTGTGCTTAGCTAAGAGTGGCACTTGGAGAATACCTCCTTGAAAAATTAAGTCATACTTATGCTCTATGCATTGTAAGTGTCCGTGCTTCTAATTGTTAGATACGTATAGTCTATTTACTCTAGTTCCTGTTTTTCCTAGTATATTATAAGAAACTTCTTGCATATTGTCACACATGTATATGTATTGACCTTTGCCCAAGCCCAGCTAGGTTCCCTCCACACGCTGCAACTCTTCTTGGAGACCATAAAAAAAAAACTCTTCTTGGTCACGGTGGAGTTTTCCGATCGCCCGTTTCCTTCCCGTGTTGTGGCCGTGAGACCCCCTTTCTTCGTCTTTGTCGAAATCGACTGCACGACTCAAAATTTGCCTGTTCTAGAGTCTTTCGGGCCGCCCCTGCCGGTCATCTTCTCGAGCCAGCGTTGATCCAAGTTGGTCGCCCTCGCTCGGATCCGGCCACCGCCGCCTCAAGCTGGCCACCCCCATGTGGTGTCCCTAACTACAGCGGATCAGATCAATACGTTACATAGCAAGTAGGAGGGGAGAAAACAGATCCGAGATGAGAAGACAGCAGAGGGGATGAGTTCATAGAAGTTTTCAGAATTCAGTTTACAACATGCCCAACAGATAGGTCTCCTAACCGCCAGAGGCGGATCCAGGCTCTGGCAGCGAGGGCCACGGCCCGGGCCGCAGCAACAATGCTCAGGCTTGATGATACACTGTAGCAGGCTATGAGAGACACTATAGCTACAGTCACTCAAGGTGGCCCGCGGCGGCGCACTTGACGATGCACGCCTTAGTTACCCGCTGGATAGAGCCCCCCGAGTGCTTTGATGTAGGAGAGCATCTCGATTTATTAAATATAAGAAGTACATAAACTGACCAAAGAAACCCGACCTGTGGCCTGTGTTTTGAGTTTAGAGGGTATGGACTCTATGAAAAATATTAACTTGCTAGTATGGGCTGAAGAGCCTATGTATTGACGCTCGCACGGTTGTATGCATGGAAGCGCCGAAGTTGCTATGCATTCCATGGGTTGCCTTCATCCTTGCCAGTCTTCCTGTCCTTCAATTGATATGCTCCTCCGGGTATTTCTTCTGTAACAACGTAGGGTCCCAATCATGGCGATTCTAACTTGCTATGACCATTTTGCTTGACTCAACTTCAAAAGATCGGGGACGTACTCAATGACTATGGTAATTTCGCAGGTTTTGTTGGTACTGCGTGGATCTGGAGAGTGCTATGTCTATTGCTTCGTCGAGTGCGTCGACGTCATCTTGCAGTGTTTATGTCGAAGAAGTTTTTTCGTAGGCAGATATTCTGGGCGCCTCATGTGTTATTTCCACTGGAATCACAACTTCTGCATCGTGGACCAGAAAGAAAGATGTTTCTTGAGTTGCTGCATTTTAAGTGGTTCTCAAACTCCAAAGCACGGATGGTAACTCATCTACCCAAGCGTGTTTGGCTTTCTCGAGTGGTGCTAATAACCTCTTTTTTATGCCATTGCAAATCAGATCGTTGGCTTTTTGGACCTGCCCGTTCGTCTACGGGTGCGCGACGGGGGAAAATTAAGCTTGATGCCCATGCTTTCGCAGTAGTTTTTGAATTCCTTGGATGGAAAATTTGTCCCGTTATCCATGAAGATGTTGTGCGGTACTCCAAAGCGAAATACTATCTACTTGATGAAGTTTATTGCTACTGTAGAATCTTGAGTTGTTACTGGAGCTGCTTCGATCCACTTGGTGAATTTGTCGACTGCGGCCAACATATAAATGGGTCCACCTGGCCAAGATTTATGTAATTTTCCCACCATATCTAGGCCCCACTATGCGAACGGCCAGGATAAAGATATCAGCCAGAGTTCAGCTGCTGGGGCATGAGGCATGGATGCGAATCTTTGGCATGCTTCACACCATCAAACGATATCCTTTGCGTCTTCGACTGTTGTTAACCAATAAAAACTAGCTCGGAAGTCTTTGGCTGCCATTGCTCGACTACTAGCATGATGATCATGGACTCCTGCATGTATGTCGTGTAATATAGTCTGTCCCTCTTGAGGTGTAACATATCTTTGCAGAACCCCAGATATGCTTTTCTTGTATAGTTCTCCTTTTACCACCACGAATGCCTTGGATCGCCGCATTATTCTCTGTGCTTCGACGACATCTTTGGGTAGTGCTTTATTTAACATATACGCTAGATACGGTTGCATCCGTGTTACTTCGACCATCATGACCTCTTCTGGTTCATGGCTATCAACTTCTATCGCTATGGCATCCCCGAGTCTTCTGCTGACTATGGCTTTTGTTTTTTCATACCCGAAGGTTTGGTACCTTGAATTGATCGCTCGATTATTTCTTCCCAAAAAACTCATGATTGTATGGGTAGAAATTGGGACCCGATGTTTGCCAGAATATCGGCTTCTTTGTTACTTGCTCTACTGACGTGTGATACTTCGCACCTGTCAAATGTTCCTTCCAGATAATAATATAGGTTTCTGTATGCTGTCATATTGTCACTTAATGTGTCGCAACGATTCATTACTTGCTGTACCACCAGATTGGAATCATCAAAGATTTTGAGGCGAGTTGCACCACAAGCTTTGGCCATCCTCATGCCGTGCAACAGGGCCTCGTATCCGGCTTCACTGTTTGATGCGTGCAGGAAGCTCATCTGCAACACATATTTCAATTTATCTCCTCGTGGAGATATCAGTACTACTCCTGCTCCTGCACCTTCTACTCTTTTGGACCTGTCAAAGTACATTGTCCATACAATCGATAAATTAGGCGGTCCTGTGTTATGCAACTCTAGCCACTTTGCAGTGAAATCTGGCAGGATTTGTGATTTGATGGCTTTTCTTTTCTCATACGTGATGTCCAAGGGAGAAATTTCGATTCCCCAGAAGGAGACATGCCTCGTAGCCTCTAGGTTGTTCAATATGTTCGACAGAGGTGCTTCATTGACCACTATGACTGGGTGAACCGCGAAATAGTGTTGTAGTTTTTGTGATGTCATGAACACGCTGTATGCAAGCTTCTGATAATGCAGGTACCACTGCTTGGATGGTGAAAGTACTTTACTTAAAAAGTAAACTAGTCGCTGAACTCCTGAGCCTTTCCTTCCTCGCTTAGGTCAACTACGAGTACCGTGCTTACCACCTGATGCGTGGCTGCAATGTATAGTAGCAATGGTTCTTTTTCATTGGGTCCGACCAACACCGGTGGCGTGGAAAGCACTTTTTTGATGTGGGCAATGCCTGTCCACTCAAACTTTTTATCCAATTTCTTCATTAGTGCATAGAACAGAAGGGCCTTTTCACCTAGCCGTGCGACGAATCGGCTCAGCGCTCTCACTCGCCCTGCTAGTTGTTGTATTTCATGTAGCCTGAGTATGCATTTTTGGGCATAACAGTACACTCCGTATGGTGTAATGAATGCTGTTTTTTCTTCGTCTTCTGCCTTTAGCTTGATCTGGTTCTAGCCTGAGTATGCGTCCAGGAAGGAAAGCCTTGCACAACCCACAGTAGAGTCAATATGGTGTAATGAATGCTATTTTTTCTTCGTCTTCTACCTTTAGCTTGATCTGGTTGTAGCCTGAGTATGCGTCCAGGAAGAAAAGCCTTGCACAGCCCACAGTAGAGTCAATTATTTCATCTATTCTGGGTAGTAGAAAGGGATCCTTGAGACAATGCTTGTTGAGAGATTTATAGTCGACACAGACACGATGTACGTTAGTGTTTTTCTTTGGGACAATGACTGGGTTGGATATCGAACTTGATATTTTGATTTCCTTGATGAAACCGACATTTTATAGGCGATGAAGTTCGGCTGCTATTGCTTCGCGTTTTGGTTCGTTGAATCATCGAAGAGGTTGCTTTACTGGTCGTGCTGGATCCACATTTAACGTGTGCTCGACGAGTTCCCTGAGAACGCCTGACATGTCTGATGGACACCAGGCGAAGATTTTCCAGCGCTCATGGAGGAACTTGACGAGCGCGCTTTCCTATACGGGGTCCAAATCAACTGCTATGGATCGGTTGGGTGAACCCGAACTTTCTTGGAATCCCTTGTTGTATCGAAAGCCTGGTCCGGCAGGGATCGACCAATGTTGGATAGCACATTATGATCAGTGGCGCCCTTGAGTCTTGCATATTCTAGTGTCATACCGAAGGTTTGCACCATTTGATGGAATTCTTTATGGCATGTGTCAGAGACTTCGAAGTTTCCCTTGACCGTGATAACCCTGTTTGACCCTGGTATTTTTGACACAAGATACGCATAGTGAGGAACTTCCATGAATCATGCAAATGCTGGTCGCCCTAGGATTGTGTGATATTGCGATGGCCAGTCCATAACTTCAAATTCTAGCTTTACTCGTTGGAAGTTGTGTTGATTGCCGAAGCAAACATCGAGTCTGATTTTCCCCATTGGATAATTGGCGCTTCCTGGTACTATTACATGAAAGAAACAGTCTGTTGGTTGCAAAAACTTGAGAGAAATTCATTGCCTTCAAAGTTCTTGCATATATGCGGTTTATGCCACTTCCTACGTCCATAAAGACTCTTCCGACGTCATATCCTCCAATTTGTGCTTTCAGTACCATGGACGCAAAAGTTGAAGCTTCTGATCATCAGATCCATCTCCTGGTCGAGATTTGCAAAGACCGGAGCTAGGGTGGGCGGGTGTGGTTGAAAATCTACGGCTCCAAAGGTGATCTGGTTTCGGTCGATCTTCGAGCTCTTCTTGGATGAAAGCAAAAAAGCCGTCGAATTCAAGATTCCAACACCCAAGCTCCCCCACGGTCGGCGCCAATTGGCGAGGGTGGAACTGGACAATGCCCTAGGTTGGGACTTAGGATGGGGGGAAGAGGGCGTCAGATAAACTCGAAAGTAAGGATTCAGACTAACAAGACAAAACTTGATGTATATTGAGAAAAAGCGTGGGTTACAAGCTCAATCTTGATGTGTTCCTGGCCGTCCTATCCTAGCCCCTATTTATAGGTGGCCAGGTCTCGAGGATCCGGTCGGGTTCGATACAAATTACATATAACAGTTTACACTGTAGTTTCCATATTTGACTGCAAGTATACTTCGGCCTCTATCTTGGGCCTATATTTCTATGGGCTTTTACCCGAACAAACCTAAGGGATGCTAATCTAACATGCCTTGATAGTCATACCCTTGTCAATTAAAGTGTAAGTTAGTCCTATTGGGTACATAGTCATATACATATTAGTACGTGTTAGTGTGACCCCGCCCGAAGTGCATTACATATACACAGGTGGAAAAAGGGCCATTAGTCTCGGTTTGTAAGGGCCATTAGTCCCAATTGTGCAACCGGGACTAGCAAAGCGGGACTAAAGCTCTCCATTTAGTCCCGGTTGCTAACGAACCGGGACTAAAGGCCATCCACGTGGCCCGGGTCATATAAAGGGGGATGGAGGACCCTTTACTCCCGGTTGGTGGCTCCAACCGGGACTAAAGGTCTTTGGTAAAATTTCTGGTAGAATTATTGAAAAAATTCCAATTTTTTCATTTTTTTTTGAATTTCCATAATTTCGAATATTTGAATTGTCTGACAGTTTCCACTCTCCACTCTCCACTCTCCACTCTAATCTCTAAGCACCCCTATTCGCATGTGAAAGTACATACATGTGGTCAATCTTTTCGGTCGGTCATCCATCCTCACACTGCTCCACTCTCAGCATGCTTAACTTCTCTATTTCTTCGCTACTAGCTTTCAAGACTGCACTCGTGACTTCTTGATAATACTATGCTATGAACTCTATTAACCCTTAGACTTTGATAACACATGATTTTATTTTTTGAATTCCAAATATTTTAAAAATAAGCACAAATGATTAAGTACTACCTCCATTTCAAGGAATAAGGCGCATGCGCATTCCAAAGCAAATTTTGACCAAATAAATAAAGCAACTAAAACTTAATTATATTATGTAAAATTAGTATCGTTGGATTTGAATTGAAAAATACTTTTTAATGATGCTAATTTTATACTAATATTCTTTATATATTTAGAGTATATCTTGGTAAAAGATAAAACACGCAAAACAAGGATGCCTTATTCCTTGGGACGGAGGTAGTAATAATAAGCATCAATGAATTTCAAATAATCTTTATGCATAATTCAATTATTATTAATTTTAAAACTCAAAATATTTAGAAAAATTCAAAAAAACTTAAAAATTCCAAAATAATGTGAAACATTCAAAATAATTAAAAACTGTAATAAACAACAAAAGAAATTCAAAAGTTTCAAAACATCAATTTTTCTAAACTTTTTGACAAAATCAAAAATCTTCCTGCTTTCATATTTCCATTTGGAATTTTGAGAAGAAAAAATTGTGCAAACAAGGCCTACAGCCGTTGAAATCGGATTTAACTTTTTCCATAGATACCTTTTCATATATTATATGTTTTTTTTCGAGTCCGTATGCAAAAGTTAGAGCCGTTTTATTCGCATACCCTTTTTTTGCAAAAAATATCAAAATGCAAAATTTTCAAATTTTTCCTAATAGATGGTTGCGTGAGGTACATGCATGTCAAAAGATTTTGAAATTTTAAGTTTTTTTTTACCATTTTTGTTTATTCTTTTGACACGTTTTTTCTGCGGCGGCGGGGTGGGGATAGGCATGAGAGGAAAATTGGGCTTGTGCCCTTTAGTCCCGGTTGGAGCCAAACCGGGACTAAAGGTCCCTACCCTTTAGTCCCGGTAGGTGATGCCAACCGGGATTAAAGGTCTCGTTTGAACCGGGATTAATGTTTCCTAGCCCACATATTCATTTAAATCGGTACTAATGCTCACATTAATCGCGGATCGAATTATTTAATGACTAAAAAGGATGTATGAAAGCCCTTTTTTCTACTAGTGATAGCACAGATCTCCAATAAAATGCTGAATATGGATGAGATATTTAGTAGACTACAATATCTCGGCAGTCACCCCTTGACGACCTTGCTCGTCTCGGTCCGTACCGTTAAACGATGCTAGACAATATAGTGAGATGCCGGCGAGTAACGACACCTTATCAGCCAGAATGCCACTATAAGACACCCAACAGCCTTACCTTTTGGGATAAAATGAAGGATGGCACATTCACACGAAAGAGAATGTAAGGCCCACTGCATCGAGTCTTTTAGAGGCGAGTGGACAAACAGTTCCACGTATCATGAAAATATTCTCTTCACCGTGAATCTCAAGACCACATCTCCCTCAATCCTCCTGTACTTTTTTAATCTCCATTGCATGAGGACGAGGAAAAGCTAAGCATCATATATACATCGCTCGTCAATTCGGACGACAAAACCATGGCATGCATCGCGTGGTATATATAGCAGTCGTTTTCCCGGATACGTACAGCCTTGATTATTAAGGGGAAACATTACAGTACACTCTGAAAAAAAGACATGAATGATTCTCGAGGCGGCGAAAGTAGAGTAGAGACGGTGGATCTATGCATTGCATTGCATGATGCATGGTAGCTAGAAAATCCACCCTTTCAGTTTCTCCTGTTGGCGTAGCTGAGTACAGCAAACACGGACTGCTGTATGGTGCATACCAAGATGACGATGGTTGCCAGGGCAGCCAGCGGCATGAAGTAGTTGCTGAATTTGTTGTGCCGCAGCCACGCCATGGACTTCCTCCAGCCGTACTGGCAGAGCTTCTCCAGCGTATCTTGCTCCTCACTGAGGTAGTTCATGTCAGGGTCGTCGGCGCCGATGACGGTGCCATCGCAGAGCCCTGCGAGGCCCTTGGCGACCTGTTTCGCGTCTTGGAGCAGGTGGACGATGATCTTCTTGGCGACGAGGAGCTCCACGTCCTTCTCCGTGCCGGCCAGCTGCGACAGGAAGAAGCAGTAGGTGGTGACGTGGGACTTGCTCAGCCGCTTGCCGCTGGTGTGCTGCTCCAGCGCCACCATGTTGCGCAGCATCCGGAACGTGTTGCTGTCCACCGTCAGGCAGGGGACGTGGAGCGTGCTTCCTCTCAGCTCCACGTCCAGGATGGACTGCGCCTCGCCGTCGCCGGCGCGGACCTTCCGCGGCATGAAACTCACGCCGGCGGCGTGGTAGTACGTCGCGGAGCTCCACCTCCGATTAGCTAGGGCCACGGAAGGGGTGCCACCGACCTTCTTCTTCATGTACCTCACGCAGGCCGCGTAGTAGGACGTCACAACGCGGCAGAATTGCTGGCGCACGGGAGTGCCTTCAGTTTCATTAGCGGCGGCGTTCCCATTAGCGGCGCCCAGGGTGCACGGGAGAAGCTGCTGCATTTCCGTGGACGCTGACGCTGGTGGAGCAGCCGTCCCATTAGTAGGACGGGGGGCGGTCGTAGGCTTGAAGAACATGTGGAGCAGGTGAAGTATATGTGGAGGAGTAGACGATGGGCGGCTCACCGTGGCGGCGCTGTAGGCGCTACGCCCGACCAGCGCTTTGAGCCGCCCAATGACGCTGTCAATGACAAGATCATGGTTCTCCGCGGCGGCGGCGGGTGCTATTAGCTTGTGGATCTCCAGCAGGACGAAGAAGGGTAGCTGGTTCTCCACAAGGAAGATGATGTCGCGGTCCACCCTGATGTTGTCAATGTCGTCGACGGGCTGCTGAGGCGGCCGCGGAGGTGCTATGCCCTGGAGGAAGCGCGTGAGCAGGAAGCATCCGTCCACTAGCAGCATGCATGTAAACTCTTCCGCCGTGATCTCGCTGAACGACCGGCTGTAGCACCCCCGCACACCGGGCTCCATCTTGCCCACCATTTCCAGATAATGCCTGAGCTTCCGTTCACGCTGATGGTCGTCGACGTCGCCGGGGAGCAAGCGGTGGAGCGCATCCATCTTCACGCTTTCCGACGTCCGACATTGTTTCCCCCGGTGGAACGGTCCGATGCACACCTTCGCAGGTTCGTAGTCGCCGCGGTCGAAGCCGTCGCTGCCGGCCCATGCGATGATGACGCCGACGGATGGCTCCACTGCCGCCTGCGCCGCACTTGCTCTGCTTCTCTCTGTCATCTCTGTCGCCGCGGCACTTCTTCTGCTTCTCTCGGCCATCTCTGTCACCAGGGACTTGATGAAATCCACCCCAGCAGCAGAGCTGCTCCTCCTCCCTGCAAACGTACGTGCTACCCATATATATGCAGATAAATATGGCGTAATTCAACGGAAATCGATCCTATAGTTCTAGCGCATATAGTACGTACCTTGTTGAGAGCGTCGATATGGCGCCCGGGCTCCATGGAGCCCGGTTTTCGAATTCAACAAAATTCGACATTTTAAAGTTTCGAAAAAATTCTGAAAAAAATTCTTAGATGTGGGCAATAATAACTTCTAGCTGCGTGCAAAAAATCAACGCGAAATATTTCGTATTTTGGGCTGTGTAAAAATGACAAATTTCTAGATCTGAGACTGTGAACAGTACAGAATTCGAAAATTTTCAGATTTGTTAGAATTTGTCATTTTTGTGTACGCCGGAATACAAACTCTTTCGCGCTGAAATTTTGCAGGGTTGTAGAATAAGTTATATTCAACATCTAGAATTTTAGTTCAGAATTTTTTGAAACTTAGAAATGCCGATTTTCAAAAAATTCAAAAACGGGCTCCAGGGAGCCCGTCCCCTATAGCGATTTTCCGGTACCTTGTTCCATTATTACTCTCTCGATCGAGCTGTCTTGCTAGCGCCGGCCATCTTGGGTACGCTAGCTCTCTCCCCTGTACATTAGCTTCGGCGACCCATTAGCTTCTCGATGAGAAAATGGCGTCCAAACAATGCGAGTCCCCATTCATTCCTGGTCCTGGGATGAATTTACAAAGAAAATGATTCTTACAAAAGTTCGCACGTCCCTCCCCCCAAAGACAACAGTTCGACAGGTAAAACAAATGTCTGTCCAATACTCTTTACGTGCTTTTGATTTCTTTATCTCTCAAGATTCTCTACCCCGAGCTTGCCGTCTTTACCCAAGCCATCACACTCATCACTTCTGGATCACTAAGTATAAAGTAACTAGTACTCCATCTGATCGGTAATTTTTGTACTAACATAGTACAGTATAAAATTTGTACTAAGTCACCAACATACTACTCCTTCCGACCTATAATACTTTTCGATAATATATATATATATCTAGACAATTTGGTCAGTGGCGTGCCACTTTTTTTGGACGCCACCAGTTGGAGGCCAAATGTTGGTGGCCTTAAAAAAAAATGAAACGCCACCACTAAAAACTTCTGGTGGCAATCGGTGGAGGTCGGACGCCACCACTATGTGGGTCCCTGATGACCCACAAGTATAGGGGGTGTATCGTAGTACTTTCGATAAATAAGAGTGTCGAACCCAACGAGGAGCAGAAGGTGTTAACAAGTGGTTTTGATCAAGGATTCACGGTAAATACTAGCAAACGGGTTTTCAGGGGTATTTGGTAATGCAAATAAATAAAGTACGAGTAAATAAAAGACAATAGTAATAATTGTTGTAAGTGGTCCAATCCTTTCTAGAGCAAAGGACAAGCCGGTTGTGTAACTTATGATAACCAAATGTTCTCGAGGATACACGGGAGTTTCTGTCAAGTGCTTTCGCTTCATATCGCTAAATAATCTTTATTGGTTTGATAAGTGTTACGGGGGTGAACCTATGCTAGCGCATTACCCTTACTAGGATAAATACACACTTGTGATTATACCCCTTGCAAGCATCCGCAAATACAAGAAAGTAATTAAGATAAATCTAACCACAGCCTTAAACTCTAAGATCCTACGCTCCCTGGTGCAATGGTTTTCCAATGGAGGTTTAGGTTTCTATCACTCCAGCAACCCCACAATTGGTAGCCAAATACACAATGCATCTCACTAGGCCCATAAATGGTGAAGTATCATGTAGTCGACGTTCACATGACACCACTAGTGAAATAACATGACAACAAATAAATATCAAACCATTAAATATTTCTCAACATAATTCCACTACTAATGACTTGACTTCTCCCATGTCCTCAAGAACTAAATGAACTACTCACAAGACATCATATGGATCATGATCAGAGGTGAAGTAATGGTAAATAACAATCTAAACATAAATCTTAATTCAACGGTTCCACTCAATAGCATCAACCACAAGAGTAATCAACATCGGGAAAGTTTCCCCTAAGAATTTGACAAGATTCAAC
Source organism: Dactylis glomerata (assembly GCA_007115705.1). Lineage (NCBI taxonomy): Eukaryota > Viridiplantae > Streptophyta > Magnoliopsida > Poales > Poaceae > Dactylis > Dactylis glomerata. The sequence goes on from QXEO01001522.1 coordinate 446,488, forward strand.
TCAAGATGCTACAGCGGGATGGCGTGGTGATGGTGGAGATGAAGGTGCTGGTGATGAGGATGATGGTGATGATGATCCCGATGAAGTCCGGCGTGATGATGATGATGATGGTGATGATCTCTCCTCTCCGGGAAGGAATTTCCCTGATAGTTTTCTGCCTGCCGGAGAGCTTTTCTCTCTCTGGTGTTTTCTGCCCCGCAGAGGCGGTAGTGTCTATCTCTAAGCCCCCCCCTTGACTTAGGTTTTTGGGGACGATGAAATACGCGAAGGGGCGATGGCAGAAGTGGGCCAGGGTGGCCACAACAGGTCGGCGCGGCCAGGGGTCAGGCCGCGCCCCCTGTGTGTGAGCTTGCCCCATGGCTCCTCTCGACTTATCCTTCTGGCTTCTTCAGTCTTCTGGTAAAATATAATTTTCTAGTATTTTTCTGGAATTTCCTGGTCTTCCGAAATATGGTGTCTTGATAGTCCTTTTTCCAGCAGAATCCTGACTCCGGCAGCAAATCCTCCAATGATCATCAAACATGTAAAAATAGAGGAAACAACATAAGTATCATCTCTAAATGTGAAATATATCAATGAATAATAGTAAATTATGATACAAAATAGTGATGCAAAATGGACGTATCAACCCCCCCCCCCCCAAGCTTAGACCTCGCTTGTCCCCAAGCGAAAACTAAACTCGGTAAACATGACCATAGGTTTATGGAGTGAAGTGTCGATAATCAAAATACGGACAAGAAGCATCACATTTACCAAGGCACAAATTATAATAGACAGCAACTTCCCTTTAGATGATATAGACTTGCAATAAGTAAAAGGGAATCACAAACAAAGATGCACAAGGAAAACTATAATTGGTGATGGCAAACCTTAGTTCTTGGTCAGAGAACAATGAATAAACTATACTTGCTTTTGAACGGAGCCTTTTAAAAACAGAGCTAATATAGCAAAAACCATATGTTCAATGAAACAAACTTTTGCAATCATAGAAAGCTTTCAAAGATATATTCCTTCAGATAAAAGCATTGTACTAACAAAAGAAGTTAGTAAACATGATTAAATGGATCAACATATGGATGAGTGAAACATAACAACTCAAATGCTTGCTTGAGATAGAAGGGAATAGGTTGACTCAACATAAAAGTAAAAGACAGGCCCTTCACAGAGGGAAGCAAGGATTAAACATGTGCTAGAGCTTTTCATTTGTAAAATAGAGATAAAAGTTATTTTGAGAGGTGGTTGCTTTTGTCAACGACTAGCAACGGAGTTCTTGATATCTTCCATACTAAACAAGTGAGAGCGGTTCCGAGATGTTTGATTAGTTGGCACAATTGTGCTTTTTTATAGCTTGGCACTCCTCCCCACCTTTTCCTTTCTCAAACCATGGCTAACCGATTCCATCGGGTGCCAACCAACTTTCACAAACCATGGAGGAGTGCCTTTTTCTTTCCTTTTTGAGATTACAATGGTCTGACCAGCTCCCTTGCAAAATTAATGATGAGCAGATGAAGCTGCCTAGTCAAGGGGTACTCAATTTAGTATGGAAGATAACAAACCCATCCACTACGTCCTCATGAGCTAAAAACTGTGGCACAAAATGAGAAGTGTTTGAAGGTTTTTGAAAGGTAGCACATGAAAATTTACTTGGAATGGCTTGAAATACCATGCATAGGAATTTATAGTGGACTCTTTGGAAGTAACTTGGCTTTTAGGAGTTTGATGCACGAGAAGTATTCCCTCTCAGTACAGGTTTTTGGCTACCAAGGCTGGGTAGCAAGCATAAGAATTGCATGAAACAAACAAACATACATATAATAGGAACAATCATGCAAACTTCCTTGAAGGTACAACGATTCTAACTTTGAGAATAATATTACTTATTAACCAAACATGAAGGAAAACTGAAGTGATGTAACTACAAGCACCTCTTTCTTCTTTTCTACTCAAACCTCAAGGTAATGTTGCTACTAACCAAGCTAAGTTTGCGAAAACCAACTAAATTTACTCATGCTCCCAAAGTGATACCAATACTAATCAACAAGACTAATCGTATGAGAGAGATTGCAAACTAAAATAAAGTGTGCGAAAAGTAAACGATAAAACTTCTCATTAATATTTCATTACCGCAACTCACACCAAGGGATACATAGATAACCAACTAATGAGGATACTTCCACACTACAAACTATTCTATAAGATAACTTCTCTATTCATGATATGACTCTACTTGAAAAGTAAATGAGTAAAAGATAATGATGTGATACCGCGGCACTCCCCCAAGCTTGGAACAAGCCAAGGGGATGCCAATACCAATGACGAATTACTCCTTCAGCGGTGGTGGGATCATCCTTAGGTTAATGAAATATTCCAGCATTCTGCGAAGCCTGAGATTCTCTTCTTAAAGTATCTGTATCTCCCTCTCCAGAACTTGGTATTGGGCACAAAGCTCGCCAGTGACCAGCATACCCTCTTTTATTATAGGCATGAAATTTAGATCCAAGACTGGAAATGTTGGTCCCCGCATATCATGAGAAAAGGCACGTCCGGCGTTCATTGATCCTACAAAAGTAGAGTTTCTTGCCCTTGATTTTCCAGCCTCCTGTTCCTCCTTCAGCTTGGGATCTTCTTCCCTAGGCCTCTTGCCCTTGTCGTCACTTGAAGGAGCTATGGTGCTCTCAAAACTAAGATCAACTCCTGACAGAAACAGCTCAAAATGAAAACACGACGAGAAAATGATATACAGACCTCGGGGACTCCGGGGGGTTATATAGGCGAAAATTAAATATCAAAACCAAGTCACTGGAGGAAACTGTGACGAAAATGAGCTCCGGGTGCTCACACAATAGGTGGGCACGGCCAGGGGTGGGCTCGCGCCGCCTATGTGTGAGGACACACTGGACTCCTTCTCCTTCCCGTTTTCATCTCGTGATTTTTCATATTTAACAAAAATAATAAAAATATAACTGAAAAAGTTTAACGCGAACCTTCTCTGACTAGAACTGTTACCTATTCGAAAACGAACTCTGTAGGTTCCTGCATATTGTCCTAGATGAATTCTTCCGGAGAAACCGTTTGTATAACATCAACATCTTCATTATAAGAATCTCCAGCAATATAATGTTTGAGTCTTTGACCATTCACCACTTGTGTAGTGTCATCTTTTAACGAAGCAATCTTTATCGCACTTGAGCAGTACACTTCCACAATAACATATGGTCCTTCCCATTTAGAGAGTAATTTTCCTGCAAAAAATCTGAGACGAGACCTATACAAAAGAACTTTCTCACCAACATCAAACTCTCTCTTAAGAATTCTCTTATCATGCCATTGCTTGACTTTCTCTTTGAAAAGTCTGGCATTCTCGTAGGCTTCGTTTCTCCACTCATCTAGAGAACTCAAATCTAACAACTTTTTCTTACGGGCAAGTTTAAAATCCTATTAAGCTCTTTCACTGCTCAAAAAGCTTTGTGTTCTAATTCTAAGGGCAAGTGACATGCTTTTCCGTAAACCATTTTGTAAGGAGACATGCCCATGGGGTTCTTATAAGCAGTTATATAAGCCCATAAAGCATCGTTTAAGTTGCTAGCCCAGTTTTTCCTAGATCTATTGAAAGTCTTCTGCAAGATAGACTTGATCTCTCTATTTGAAAGCTCTACCTGCTCACTAGTTTGGGGATGATAAGCAGAAGCAATTCTATGATTAACGTCATATCTAGCAAGAGTTTTTCTAAAACCGCCATGAATAAAATGAGAACCTCCGTCAGTCATAAGATATCTAGGCACACCAAACCTAGGAAAAATAACATCCTTAAGCATTTTTAACGAGGTCTCACCATCGGCACTCTTTGCAGGTATGGCCTCTACCCACTTGGTAACGTAATCAATAGCAACAAGTATATGAGTATAACCTTTTGAAGGAGGAAAAGGACCCATAAAGTCAAATCCTCAACAATCAAATGGTTCAATAACAAGAGTGTAACTCATAGGCATTTCATTACGTCTAGAAATATTACCAACTCTTTGACATTCGTCACAAGATAAAAAATACCTTCTAGCATCTTTAAAGAGGGTTGGCCAAAAAAAACCTAATTTTAGAACCTTTTGTGCGGTTCTATCTCTAGCATGATGTCCTCCATAAGCACTTCCATGACATTTTCTCAATATTTCTTGTTGCTCATATTCTGGTACACATCTTCGCATAATACCATCAACTCCTTCTTTATATAAGTGTGGGTCATCCTAAAAGTAATGCCTCAAATCATAAAAGAATTTTCTTCTTTGCTGAGCTGTAAAAGTTGGAGGCAAATACTTGGAAACAATAAAATTAGCATAATCAGCATACCAAGAAAGGTCTCGCGAAGTTACATTTATTGAAGCCAACTGTTCATTTGGAAAACTATCATTAACAGGAATAGGATCAAAAGAAATGTTTTCCAATCTAGACAAATTGTCAGCCACAGGATTTTTAGCACCTTTCCTATCTACAATATGCAAATCAAACTCTTGTAAAAGCAACACCCATCTAATAAGCCTAGGCTTAGCATCCTTCTTAGACATAAGATATCTAATAGCAGTGTGATCAGTATGAATGGTAACTTTAGAATCAATAATGTAAGGTCTAAACTTATCACATGCAAAAATAATAGCAAGAAACTCTTTCTCAGTAGTAGCATAATTTTTCTGAGCAGTATCAAGAGTCTTACTAGCATAATGAATAACATTAAACTTATTATCTACGTGCTATCCAAGAACAGCACCAACAGCAAAATTACTAGCATCGCATATAATTTCAAAGGGTAAATTCCAATCAGGTGGTTGAACAATAGGAGTAGTAGTTAAAGCCTTCTTAAGAGTTTCAAAAGCTTCCTTTACAATCATCATCAAAGACAAATGGTTCATCTTTTTGAAGAAGATTAGTAAGAGCCTTTGAAATATTAGAGAAATCTTTAATAAACCTCCTATAGAAACCAGCATGACCAAGAATACTACGAATACCTTTAACATCTCTGGGACAGGGCATTTTCTCAATTGCTTCCACTTTCGCTCTCTCAACTTCAATACCTCTTTCAAAAAAATTATGTCCAAGAACAATTCCTTCATTCACAATAAAGTGGCATTTCTCCCAATTAAGAACAAGATTAGTTTCTTCACACCTCTGCAAAACTTTATCAAGATTGTGCAAACAGTTATCAAAAGAAGTTCCATAGATAGAAAAATCGTCCATGAAAACCTCCACATTTTCTTCACAAAAACCATGAAAAATAGCAGACATGCATCTTTGAAAAGTAGCAGGAGCATTGCATAAACCAAACGGCATACGTCTATAAGCATAAGTTCCATAAGGACAAGTAAAAGTGGTTTTCTCTTGATCTTCCTTTCTAACAGCAATCTGAGAGAAACCAGAATAACCATCAAGAAAACAAAAGTGAGTCTTCTTAGATAGCCTCTCTAACATTTGATCTATAAATGGTAAAGGATAATGATCTTTCTTGGTAACTTTGTTTACCTTTCTAAAATCAATGCACATCCTATAACCAACTACTATCCTTTGAGGAATAAGCTCGTTATTCTCATTAGGCACAACAGTCATACCTCCTTTCTTAGGAACACAATGAATAGGACTAACCCATCTACTACAGCAATAGGATAAATAATACCAGCATCAAGGAGCTTCAATACCTCATTTCTTACGATTTCCTTCATCTTGGGAATTAAGCGGCGTTGATGTTTGACAACTGGCTTTGCGTCTTCCTCCATATTAATAGCATGCTGACATAAAGTGGGAGAAATCCCTTTTAAATCATCAAGAGTATATCCCATAGCTCCTCGATGTTTCCTCAATATCTCCAATAACCTTTCTTCTTCCTTTCCTGAAAGTTTAGAACTGATAATAATAGGATATATTTTGTTATCATCTATATAAGCATACTTAAGATCATCAGGTAAAGGTTTTAATTCAAAAACAGGATCTTCCTTAGGTGGCAAAGTGGTACCAAGATCCTCCACGGGTATATTGTGCTTGATCAACAGTGGTTGACGAAAGAAAATATCGTCAATCTCTTCTCTTTCCTTCCTGTAAACATCACTTTCATGGTCCTCCATGAATTGCTGCAAAGCATTATTAGGAGCAAGAGCAATAGAAGCAAGTTGTTCAACTCGAAAATTTTCATTAGGCATTTCATTTTCATAAGAAGTCTTAGCAAACTTAGAAAAATTAAACTCATAAGATCCTCCATTAAACTTAGTGAAAATTTTCTCCTTCTTACAGTCTATCACAACACCACAAGTATTCAAAAAGGGTCTACCAAAAATAATAGGAAAAGTTTTACTAGCTTCCTTACCAAGTACTAGAAAATCAGTAGGATATTTGGTCTTATCGCAAAGAACTTCCACATCTCGAACAATACCAAGAGGCCAAACAGTCTCTCTGTTAGCAAGCTGAACAACCACATCAATCTCCTCAAGTTCACAAGGGCCAATCTCATGCATGATTTCTCTGTAAAGCTCTAAAGGAATGGCGCTTGAACTAGCACCAATGTCACATAAACCATAATAGCAATGATCTCCAATCCTGACAGAAATAACAGGAACACTTGTTTTTCTACGCCTATTAGGATGTCAAATAATGTTAGTAGCATCTTCACAAAAGATAATATGTTCATCCCCTACATCTTTAGTAACAAGGTCCTTCACTATAGCCACAGGAGACTTAATAGTAATTTGCTCATCAGGTTCTATAGCTTTCTTAGTACTTTTATTAGACACACTTACCAAAGTAGAATTCTCTTTTACCTTAGCAGGGAAAGGTGTCTTCTCAAAATAAGGTTCAGGCAAAATGCTATCAACAGTACAAACTTCAGTAGCTGTAGTAGGAATATGACTAATGGAATCTTTATAAGGCGCATGATATTTGTTCCAATCTTTCTTTGGAACATCAAGATAAGAGGCAAAAGCCTTGAAATAGTTAGCAAGTATTTGAGAATCAAGACCATAAGCAGTGCTAACATTATGAAAGTCATCAGTTCCCATAAAAGTTTTAATGCATTCATAATCATAATTTATACCTGACCTCCTACCTTTGTCGTTTTCCCATCCTTCAGCATTTTCTTGAATATGGTCAAGAAGATTCCACTTAGCATCTTCTTTCATATGGGTACATGATCCAAAACAGGAAGTATCCAAATAATCCTTATCATGAAGAGCAAGCCTCGCATAAAAATTATCAATAATAATATTACTGGGGAGCTCATGAATGGGACATTTGAGCATTAGTAACTTCAATCTCCCCCACGCTTGGGCAATACTCTCTCCATCGTGAGGCCAAAAGTTATATATTTGATTACAATCTTTATGAATTTCACTTGGAGGATTAAACTTGGAATAAAAGAGAGGTACTATTTCCTCTCATGCAATAGATGGACCATCCTTTCGATAAATAAGAGTGTTGAACCCAACGAGGAGCAGAAGGTGTTGACAAGTGGTTTTGATCGAGGATTCACTGTAAATACTAGCAAACAGGTTTTCAGGGATATTTGGTAATGCAAATAAATAAAGTACGAGTAAATAAAAGAAAATAGTAATAATTGCTGCAAGTGGCCCAATCCTTTCTAGAGCAAAAGACAAGCCGGTTGTGTAACTTATGATAACCAAATGATCTCGAGGACACACGGGAGTTTCTGTCAAGTGCTTTCGCTTCATATTGCTAAATAATCTTTATTGGTTTGATAAGTGTTATGGGGGTGAACCTATGCTAGCGCATTACCCTTACTAGGATAAATACACACTTGTGATTATACCCCTTGCAAGCATCCGCAAATACAAGAAAGTAATTAAGATAAATCTAACCACAGCCTTAAACTCCAAGATCCTATGCTCCATGTTGCAATGGTTTCCCAACGGAGGTTTAGGTTTCTGTCACTCCAGCAACCCCACAATTGGTAGCCAAATACACAATGCATCTCACTAGGCCCATAAATGGTGAAGTATCATGTAGTCGATGTTCACATGACACCACTATTGAAATAACACCACAACAAATAAATATCAAACCATTAAATATTACTCAACATAATTCCACTACTAACGACTTGACTTCTCCCATGTCCTCAAGAACTAAATGAACTACTCACAAGACATCATATGGATCATGATCAGAGGTGAAATAATGGTAAATAACAATCTGAACATAAATCTTAATTCAATGGTTCCACTCAATAGCATCAACCACAAGAGTAATCAACACCGGGAAAGATTCCCCTAAGAATTTGACAAGATTCAACTCAAGATGTTACAGCAGGATGGCATGGTGATGGTGGAGATGAAGGTGCTAGTGATGAGGATGATGGTGATGATGATCCCGATGAAGTCCGGCGTGATGATGATGACGATGGCGACGATCTTCCCTCTCCGGGAAGGAATTTCCCCGACAGATTTTTGCCTGCCGGAGAGCTTTTCTCTCTCTGGTGTTCTCCGCCCCGCAGAGGCGGCGGTGTCTGTAATATCCCAGTCTTTATACAAGTTAAATCGGACATAAGCCGGGTAGAGTGACCAAAGTTTGACATTGTGTTTGGTTAAGCTGAATAATTATTCTTTTAATTCAAACAAAACGGAGTTCAATTGTTTTACTTAGTAGTCCCTTTAATATTTTTTTAGCCTTTGAATCTGAATCGGTAACTGATTTGGCTAAGAAGGAAAAAAAAACAAATAAAACGTTTGGAGTCGTTTTCCCGGCCCTCACGACTCACGCAGCAGTCCTAAGCCAAAACCTAACCAGAGCCCCGCCGCCGCCGTCGCCAATCGTCGCTGTTGGCGCTGACGCCGGGTGCTGCTCCGCCATCGGGATTCGTCGCTGGTAGACGCCGTTGAACGGGAGCAGCCTGGTCGACCTTGTTTCACACTTGACTGGTTCCAAGAGGTACTCATCCTATCAGTAGTACGTCTAGGTTGTTTCAATCCTGGTTATTTCAGCTAGCTAGTTCGTTTGAGGTACAAGTCTGATATGGTGATTCCGCCAAAACAACTTGCTGGGCAAAGCGATTTGTGCTGGTTGGTTATTGGAGCCACCACACAGGTCGGTCAAGATAGTATTTTGGATCTGTCTGCTTTTATTTTCGAATTAATTATGCGGCCACTCTACTCCAATTAGTCAGCAACCTGTTGACAAAATAAGTAACTGGAACTGCTAGTCTGCTACTAGATTGTTTCGACTACAGGGAGCAGCTTTAGAGTGCAAAAGATGATTTTGATTTGGACCCATACGGTTGGTTGTAGTAGAGCCACTTTAGAGTGCAAAACTGAATCAGCGTACTCATACCGAACATTAGTAAATATATAGTTTCTGATGGTACCGGTTAACAATCAACGTATTACACTAACTAGATACGAGTTGTACGTATGTGCACGCTGGGAGCCTGTATTTAGAATAAACCAGGTGTAGGCGGAAGCTTGTTTAGTACAGTTTCTAAAACTGTTTTGCCCACAGGTCTGGGAGCTAGAGGAGCCGGGAGTAGCTCTACCATTTGAACGTTTTGTCCTAAGGCAAGTGCATGCTGACTTTTATATGGTTCGCCCGTTGTTGGGTTATTTTCAGTTGATTGTTGTATTTGATGCTGCTCGGTTCCGATGTCATTGGATTTTGGTGTTTTGGGATGTTTATAGCCTGGTGCGGTGAGAACTGTTCCACGTGTGCTACTCCGTGTCGGTCGGTGAATTTCTGTTACACGTGGGCTACTCCGTTGTGCTAGAGCCAGGTCGGTGAATATCTGTTCCACGTGCGCTACTCCGTTTCGGGCGGTGAATTCTGTTGCACGTGGGCTACTCCGGAGTGCTCATTGGGAAACATGATTAACTTGTTAGATTCACCAGAAGTTGTGATCTGAATATTTCCCTTGTTGTTGTATGGTCGTGATTGTGTTTCTTCAAGGCTTTAAATTGTACTTGGCTGAGTATTATTTACTCACACTTGTTTGTTTGTTGTTGGTTTTTATTTGGTTTTCAGGTACTCGGAATAGCAGCATGCATGGGCGGGAGTAGCACACCTTCATTCTACACGTCACAATACACACATTTTAGATGATTCACATTCTTAGATACCGCTTATTATTTTATTGGATTGCTGGTTTTGTCAAGTCTGAGCCTTTGGACGCTCATTTATATTCCGTATAATTGTGGTTGGTTTGAGAACTATAGATTGTGTGCTTGGAGTTTGTGAACCTTATATTTTTGCTAGAAGCTGGATATCTATAATTTGCCTGTCGTGGATGTCCCATAAACAAAGGAGGTGTTGTCCGTTGATAGAGTTTTTCCTAAAATTTGATTTGTTTAGTTAGTGGGGTAGCATCGCCAGGTAAACCAATGCCTAGGGTGTTACAGTGTCTATCTCTGAGCCCTCCCTTGACTTCGGTTTTTGGGGATGATGAAATACGCGAAGGGGCGATGGCATAAGTGGATCAGGGTGGCCACACAACTGGCCGGCGTGGCCAGGGGTCAGGTCGCGCCCCCTGTGTGTGAGCCTGCCTCGTGGCTCCTCTCGACTCCTCCTTCTGGCTTCTTCAGTCTTCTGGTAAAATATAATTTTCTGGTATTTTTTTGGTATTTCCTGGTCTTTCGAAATAAGGTGTCTTGATAGTCCTTTTTCCAGCAGAATCCTGACTCCAACAGCAAATCCTCCAATGATCATCAAACATGTAAAAATAGAGGAAACAATATAAGTATCATCTCTAAATGTCAAATATATCAATGAATAACAGTAAATTATAATACAAAATAGTGATGCAAAATGGACGTATCAGTCCCACAGGACTTGTTGGGTCAAATTCGGTAGTGGCATTTCGCTAACCCTAAACGTCACCACTCAGATCCACTGACCGGTCACTAACTTCTCCCTCTCCCCTCTCACTTAACCCCCCGCTTGGCCCGATCTGCACTCTCTCTCCACTCTCTTCTCGATCTGCCCCGCCTCACTGCCACCAGCCCTCGCCCTCGTCCACCACCCGCCCTCTCGTGATGATCTTCAACCACTGCACCCGCCATCGCAATGTCCGTCCACGTCGACCTCGCCGCGCCTCACCGTTAATCTTGATCCGCACCTCTGTAGTGTAATGTTAGATTAAGGTTTGTATAGTGTAATGATAGATTAAAGTGTGTAGTGTTAGATTAGTTAGGATTTGTAATTTTGTATAGTGTAATGCTAGATTAGGGTTTGTAGTGTTAGATTAGTTAGGATTCGTATAGTGTAATGTTATATTAGGGTTTGTAGTGTTAGATTAGTTACGGTTGATTAAAGTGCCAATGATTCAAATGTTATAGCACAATGTAATACCGGGGATGGTGCGAGTGAGCCTTGTGGTATGCAAAAATATAAATCTTTGCATCCTATTTGGCTCACTCACTCTGTCCCTGTAATCTGTGTGTGTACATATAATAAGTGTGAGGCACAAATCTAGCTAAATCATTTTTTGATTAATTTATCTTTTTTCTAAAATACTGATGATTAAAATGTTGTGGCACTATGTCATACCCTGACAATCTAGTGAGCCTTTTGATAAGCACAAATATAAATCTTGTGCATCCTACTTGGCTCACTAGAGTCATCAAGGTTGCTTGCGTGTGCCCAATCTAAATATGAGGTATCAAATCATTCTTGTTTACTTTTGTCTTTTTTCCTGGAATGCCGATGATTATACTCTTGTACCATGTAATGAGAAGGTGCCCATAAGACATTTTGTATGTCCATGCAAATTGCTTAAGCATTTGATTTGGTCTTATACTCACTATTTTTTGGTGTCCAATGGAACTATGAGGCATGTTCTTGATTTAGCGCCTCTTAATATTCATCTTTTGTTATATGTTTCGTTGCAATGACCTATGATTAAATTCTTGTGGCACTAAAACTTACTCAATTTTGGAAGTGGATCTAGGATGGTGTTAGTGAGCCTCGTGGTATGTATAAATACATATCTTGTGCATACAATTTGGCTCATTGACACCATCCCTGAACTTTATGTGTCCACTATTAGTATGAGGCATGTTCTTAATTTTGCGCTACTTAATGTTCATCTTTCGTTATATATATGGTGCACTACAATGGCCGATGATTAAAAATTGTGGCATACTATTAGATGTGATTCCAGGGATGGGGTGAGTGGGCCATGTGACATGTACAAATCAACATCTTGTGCATCCTACTTGACTCTTACCCCATCCCTGAAATCTTGTGTACAATGTATGTATGAGGGTCATATTATTTGCATTTGTTATGTTTCGTTGCAACACTTGATTATCATCTATTGTTATGTATCCTTGCAACAGCCGATGTTTAAATTCTTGTGGCACTAAAACTTTCTCAATTTTGGATTTTCCTAGATCTCCCATGGATATATGCGAGCATTGTGCCTATTCTACATGTGGACAGGAGAGGATTGTCCTAGATCTCCCCGAGAACCTCAAAACAATCACAGTAAGTTTTCATTGTACATGTTATGATTTCCCTAGTTGCATAATGCACAAAATAATATATCTAATTGTTGGTTTCTTACAATTTTGCTTAGCTCGTCCCCTCCTACTCAAGGCACGACTTATGCTACCATGCTCACAGAACTACTGCACGGCTCGGATCATTTGAGGTAAACCTAGTCTAGTGGATAGTTCCAGGGTTATCGTTATAAACGATGAAAACCAAACCTATTTTAGTGGTCCTGCTTGGATTGCGTTTGCCCAACGGTATAGGTTGACACCGTGGGAGAATCTCATTCTTTAGCTAGACGAAGGTGACAATAACATCCTCTTTGATAATATCGATCTCGATGACTATGTGAGTTCTGTGGGTTCTGAAGTGGAGTGTGGACCAAGAGATGAGATTGATGGTGAACTTGTTGAATAATATCGAGGATGCAATACAAATTCAACAATGCCGTCCTATATGCCTTCTTAATGTGAGTTTTAAGATATTCACCAAGGTGGATACTAATAGAATCTCAGAAGTAGCTAGTAAGGCAGTTAGATCAACCTAGATGGCTTTAATGCCATGGCCAAAATATTTTGGAGGGAGTTGTAGTCCTTCATGAGACGATCAATGAGCTTCATAGGTTAATCTTGATAAACTCGGTGTCCTCTTAAAAATAGATTTTGAGAAAGCTTATGATAAGGTTAAATGGGACTTTTTACAATAATATTTATGAATGAACGGGTTTGATCATATGGGGTGTAAATGGATACAAGAATTCATTAGCCGCGGTAGTGTATGGAATTAAAGTGAATGATGATATTAGTCACTATTTTCAAACAAGAAAGGGGCTCCAACAAGGATATCCTCTCTCTCTGATTCTTTTCAACATAGTGGGCTAGTGGCTGATATGCTTGCAATCATGATTAATAGAGAAAAACAGGATGGCCAGGTTTCCAGGCTTACTCCACATTTGGTAGATGGTGGAGTGTCTATTCTTCAATATGCGGATGATACATTAATTTTTATAAAACATGAGTTAGAGTAAACTCTAAACATGAATCTAGTCTTGTGTATCTTTGAACAATTATCTGGTTTGAAAATCAATTTCCACAAGAGTGAATTTTTTTGCTTTGGGAATGCCAATGAAGAAGAGGGACAATATAAACAACTTTTTGGGTGTGAATCTCGTTCTCTCCTATTCAAGTATTTGGGGATACCAATTCACTTTCGTGAGTTAAAAAATGGTGAATGGAATTGTTATGAGGTAAACTTTGGTAGTTGGATTGGAAATTTGCTTCCTATGGTGATAGGTTAATCTTGATAAAATCGGTGTTAACAACTTACCCATGTTTGTGTTGCCTTTTCTAGAAATTCCGGTTGGAGTTAAGAAGTGACTAGATTATTTTAGATCTCATTTTTTCTGGCAAAGTGATGGTCGCAAGAAGAAATATAGACTTTCAAACTGGAATATTATTTTTGGGCCTAAAGATCAAGGAGGACTAGGAATTGAGGTTCCAGAACTAAAAACAAATTTCTTCTAAGTAAATGGCTATTTAAACTATGGCATGAACTTTTGCAAAACAATTATCTACATTCCAAGTCCTTGGCCGAAGTGAAAGCTAAACCTTTAGATTCACCTTTTTGGAAGCGTCTTATGAGAGTAAAAGAGGATTTCCTTTGTAGAGGATCCTTTACAGTCGATAATGGTCAAAATACAAGATTTTGGGAGGATGTATGGTTAGGGAACAAGCCTTTAGCTGAACAATATACATTTTTATATAACATTGCTCAACGGAAACAAGTTTCGGTTGCCAATATGTTGAGTCAAAACCCGGTGAATATTACGTTCCATCGTACTTTGTTGGATAACCGTTGGTTTCTATGGCTTCAATTAGTTGAGAGATTAATGAATGTTCAGCTTAATAATGAAAAAGACGTGTTTGTTTGGAGTTTGACAATGTCTGGAAATTTTTCTGTAAAATATATGTATCTAAACTGGCTAGATGATGGCACAAAATTTCTTTAAAAGTATATATGGAAGATGAAGGTATCACTAAAAACAAAATTGTTTATGTGTTTCCTTCACCAGAAACTCATTTTGACTAAAGATAATTTGACTAAACTAAATTGGATAGGGAATGAAACATGTTGCTATGTTGTTTTTGCGATAACAAGGAATCCATACAACATCTTTTCTTTGAGTGTTCCTTTACTAAGATTATATGGCGCATCATACATATGACTTTCGGTTTGGCACCTCCTAAGAATGTTACAAATTTATTTTGGAATTGGATCCAGGGTATTCCTAAGAAATATATATAGTTCAGATTAGAGTGGATGTTTGTGTGGTCATATGGACACTTTGGAACACAAGAAATTAACTTATTTTTAACAAACCAAGAAAATCATCCTTTTTGTAGGTTATTTCTTTGGTTACCCACTGGATTAGTATGTGGTCTTATCTCAAACATGAGGAGCAGCGGGAGGCGATAGATTATGGGTGCAACCGTTAAGAGATGGGGGCTCTAGATTTATTTAGCCGGTGCAGTTGGCGGTTGCCTAATAGAATAAGATCTTGATGTATTGCCATTATAGTTGCCTTTTCATGTTTCCCTGGTTGATTTATGTCGCCACTTTGTGCAACTCGTGATTTATAATGCTATTTGTACTACTGTCTATGGATATTTAATAATTAAATTAAATTCATATGTATCATTTTGATGCAGAGGTTGGGGCTTCGCCATTTCAAAAAAATTATAGACTTTTTAGTGTTCATGTGGACAATGGATAGTATGTAGACTATGAGTCTCCTTATGCATTTGCTATGTAAACTCTCTAGATGCTTAATAGGAAAATACTATCAAATTTTCATTTTTTTTAGTAATGATGAGTTTCCGGTCCTTTGGCGCATTTTGTTAGTATTATTCTAGTTACCATTCTGGTTACCGACCGGGTACCAACCCGGTTACCGAGATTACCAAAAAACTAAAAAATCAGATACAAATTTTGGTTTTTGAACTTGCTCAGTAACCGGTCAGGATTTCTCAGTTATCGCGGTAATCGGGAATCCTGATCCCTTTAAGATTTTTTCCCATTCATGAACCAAAACAATGCTTCTCATTCAAAGACATCAGTTTTTCCATTTTGTTTATGATGTAATAAAAAGATATGTTTATTTGTTTCCCAAATGAAAATTTACCACCATGTACAAAAATAATGCAATACCATTGAGCATGTGTTCTTGCTTCTTCCTGATACTAAGAGCATCTTTAGTCGATCCCGTATAATCGGTTAGAGGAGTAAAAAATTCAGTTTACTCCTCTGAACTGCACCTAGCTGAACCCTCAAATGTTTATATTGAGTAAAAAAATTACTCCACGGCTGCCCTAAACCCTATTTTTACTCCTCGGCCAAGCGATCGAGTGAAACCTTCGATCTGGAATACCGGATGTAGTATAACCTTGTTTTACCCAAGTAGATGTTCTGGTAATTTACTCTATGAAGACCTTGTTTACTGGTAGTGTCTTTGTCTCACCGGACCTTTGCGTTTACTGTAGGGTAATGGCGTCTAGATGACCGCCCAGTTGGGAACCCCAAGAGGAAGGTATGATGAGCACATCAGCAAGTCTTCCCTCAGTACGAAACCAAGGTTTATCGAAACAGTAGGAGAAAGAACCAACTTTCGAAAGTTGATGCTCGCTAGCTTCGCGACAGCTCCAGACAATTTATATATGGTGCCTCGTCTGGGGCATAGCTTTCCACTAGCAGCAACATGGAACCTGTACACAACACAACCAAGTACTTTGCCCCAACATACAGTGAGGTTGCCAATCTCACCGGTTTGCTGTAAACAAAGGATTAAGCGTATCGAGTGGTAAAAGATAGTAGTTTGCCAGAATATAAATAAAGCGAGTAAATGGTAAATGGTAATAACAATGTAAAAGAATGAACCGGGGTCCACAGTTCACTAGTGGTGTCTCTCCATAAGATAAATAACATGCTGGGTAAACAAATTACAGTTGGACAATTGATAGAATAAAGCAAGCGTACAAATGTCATGAGGATCACTATGAGATTCACTTGGGCATTACAACATAATACATAGACCGTAATCCAACTGCATCTATGACTAATAATCTATCCGCCGGATGTCATCTGAGCAACCGTTGGGTATTAAGTTGCAAGCAACAGATTATCGCCTTAAGCAAAGTGCGTAATGTAAATAATACAAATGTCCTTGAACATAAGATTGTTGTTTTACCACTAGTAGCAATAGCACATCTACAACTTTAGAGGTTATTGTCACTCCCCCAAGTTACTAGAGGCATGAACCCACTATCGAGCATAAATACTCCCTCTTGGAGTCACTAGCATCTACTCAGCCAAGATATCTACTAGCAACGGAGAGCATGCAAGATCATAAACAACATAGAGATAACATAAAGATGATAAATCAATAGATCAACTTGATAAAGTACCAATATTCATCGGATCCCAACAAACACAACATGTAGAATTACACAACGATGATCTTGATCATGATAGAAAGCTCACAAGATCTAAACATGAAGCACATGAAGGAGATGACAACCATCTAGCTACTGCTATGGACCCGTAGTCCAAGGTAGACTACTCACACATCACTCTGGAGGCAGGCATGGTGATGAAGAAGGCCTCCGGTGGTGATTCCCCTCTCCGGCAGGGTGCCGGGAAGAGCTTCTGGACCCTCCCGATCTCGCGTCGATGACGGCGGCGGCTTATACTATGTTTTGTGGAAAATTGATCGGGCCTTAGGGTTTTCCCGTTGAGGGGAAAATATAGGTGGAAGGGCGGCGTCAGGAGGTGGACCAGGGGCCCACACCATGCCCTAGCGCGACCTGGGGGTGGCCTGCGCCATGGGGTGGCATGCCGCCTCTTGGCCCCCCTCCGTCTCTGCTTTGGACTCCGTCATGCTTCGGGAAAAATAGGAACTTTGGCTTTTGTTTCGTCCAATTCCGAGAATATTTCCTGTGTAGCTTTTCTGAAACACAAATACAGCAGAAAATAGGGAACTTGCACTATCGCATCTCGTTAATATGTTAGTTCTAGAAAATGCATAAAACGCCATGAAGTATAACAAAACACAAGGCAAATGGAGCATAAACAAGCATGGAGCATCAAAAATTATAGATATGTTTGAGACGTATCAAGCATCCCTAAGCTTAACTCCTGCTCGTCCTCGAATAGGTAAGTGATAACAAAACAATAATTTTTGAGTTGACATGCACCAACACAATCTTGATTAAACGATGTAAAGCATTGAGTGCTGAGATCAAAGAACTCTAACATGGGCATAAAAGACATAATCTTGACAATAAAACTTAGCAATCATGTTATAACATGAAAAGTAACACAAACAAAAGATCATGAGTAATGAAGCATTGAAAGTCAAGTGTGTGTTTTAACCATATAGAAAAACATAGCAAAGTGGTTTTTAGCTTTTCCTTCATGGAATGGCAAAACATAAATGCATAGGACACCTTCAAGTTTAAGAGGGCAACTAGATACAAATAATTTAAGAACAAGCAAAACCATAATCATAAATCAATCAATAATAAATTTTGGGACTATGCACATTAAACTCAGAATGACAACTATGCTCTCTTAGACGGTGCATAAAGGTAGAAGGTGGAGACTCAACATAAAAGTAAAAGAAAGGCCCTTTGCAGAGGGAAGCAGTGATTGCAAGTTTTATAAACCTCCAAAAATTATGATACTTACTAGATTTGAGCTCTCATTGCCCCCATCATAGGCATCTTGAATGGTTAAGGTTAATGCGAGTACAATTACGAAGCATATGCTTAACAAATCATAAGTTGAAAATCTCGTGTCCCGTGAAGTACGAATACCCAAACCTCATGCTACTTGACTTAGGTCCCAAGCAAGTTCTTGTCATTGTAAGCATACATGTATCATCGACAACGCCAACGGGGTACCTCTTGCCCGATGACATGGAACAAGCCCACATCAAAATGACAAGACAAACAGACAATGAACACCTCGGCATCTCTTTTATTTATCATGGGTATAGCTTTTTATTTTGAGATGTGTCGTCGAATGTCCACTATGGGTATGCTGTAAATTTCCACCATGAATGATGCATGGCTTAGATTAGCAGCCCAGGCATTTCTCTAACACATATACAAACTCCATGAGATCACAAGTTTCCAACTTATTTCACATCGCAGGTATCCATAAACAAAAGATCACGATATCAACTAAATGAGAGAAAGTGCAATGTTGAAAGCTTGCCCCATGACGGCATGGCTGGGCTAACTTACAACTTGCAAGCATAACGTCAACATAAGAGAGCCACAATGTCAAATTTATTAAAGGAAAGAAAAGTAAAGTGTGTCATGAGGTTCGTGAGAGCTTTACTGACTAATTTTCACATAACACAAAAAGTTTAACTTGAAGGATAGATAAAAGCAAGACAAATTGCGCTTGGAATAGCAAATTGCTAATAGGTAGATATGGTGGACACATTGGAAAACTTTGGTTTTTGGGAGTTGGATGCATGAGAAGTATTCCCTCTCAGTACAAAATGAAGGCTAGCAAAAGATTGGGAGCGACCAACTAAGAGAGCAATAACGGCCATAATCATGCATAGCGACAAAACATCATTAACCGAAGCATAAAGTGGTATCACAAGTCAAAAACCAAATGATTGATGTCTATGCACGCGTCTGTTCCTGTAGACAGTGTTGGGCCTCCAAGTGCAGAGGTTCGTAGAACAGCATCAAGTTTCCCTTAAGTGGATCACCCAAGATTTATCGAACTCAGGGAGGAGGAGGTCAAAGCTATCCCTCTCAGGTAACCCTGCAATTACGATACAGAAAGTCTCTTGTATCCCCAACACACCCAATACACTTGTCAGATGTATAGGTGCACTAGTTCGGCGAAGAGATAGTGAAATACAAATAGTAGTGATGATTATAAGTAGTAAATGTAATCTGAAATAAATATCACTTGGAGCAAACATGTAACAAAACTGAAAGGAAACGGTGTGCAATGCTTGGAAACAAGGCCTAGCGATCATACTTTCACTAGCGGACACATTCTCAACAAATATAACATAATTGAACCAATAGATACTAACATCAATATGCAACTCAAAACAATTCTCCAATGGAAAACAAACACTAATCATGCGTAGAGCTACGAAGCACTCCTCAAAGTCCATATTTCCCCAAACTAGATTGTTCCACACTGTCACCGTGAACACACTAGATGGTTCCAACAAACACCAACAAGTCATAGAGACATTAACCAAAAGACACACATGATGCGCACACTGTCACCGTCACACCATGATACAAGGTATCTCCGGAGTTTACAAATATAAAGCACGGGAGTAGCATAATATCTGAATAATAACATCTACCAATTCAACTAGATACAAAGCTCACGATCACATAAAGATCACATCATGGGAGAGAGAGGTGAACCACATAGCTACCGGTAGAGCCCTCAGCCCCGGGGGAGAACTACTCCCTCCTCATCATAGGAGACAGCAAGGTTGGTGGAGATGGCGGTGAGGTCAATGGAGACGGCGGAGACGGCGATAGAGACCGATGGAGATAGCTCCGGGGGCACTTCCCCCTCCCGGCAGGGTGCCGGAACAGCTGTCCCCCAAAATTCGTTGGTGGCGGCGGCGGAGCTGCGGAACTCTTTCTAGAAATTTGCCGATTCCCCTAGGGTTTTCTGTCGGGAGGATTCATATAGGCGAAGGGGCGTCGTCAGGAGGTGGCCCAGGCGGGCTCACCATGGGTGGGCACGGCCAGGGGCTCGGCCACGCCCCCCTGTGGTGTGGCCAGCCTCTGGCCCCTCTCCGACTCCCGTTTGGTCCTCGTCCGCCGTCCGGGAAAAATAGGAGTTTTGGAACTTGTATCGTCCAATTCCGAGAATATTTCCTGTGTAGCTTTTCTGAAACGCAAAAACAGTAGAAAATAGGGAACTGGCACTGTGGCATCTTGTCAATAGGTTAGTTCCGAAAATCGCATAAAAACACCACGAAGTGTAACGAAACACAAGGCAAATGGTGTAAAAACAAGCATGGAGCATCAAAAATTATAGATACGTTTGAGACGTATCAAGCATCCCCAAGCTTAACTCCTGCTCGTCCTCGAGTAGGTAAGTGATAATAAAAGAATAATTTTTGAGGTGACATGCACCATCACAATCTTGATCATCTATGTAAGCATTGAGTGCTGGGATCAAAAGAACTTAAAACATGGGCATGAAAGACATAATCTTGATAGAAGAAACTTAGCAACCATGTTATAACATGAAAAAGAACACAAACGAAAGATCATGAAAATGAAACAATGAAAGTCAAACATGTGTTCAAATCATATGAAAAAACATAGCAAATGGTTTTCAGCTTGTCCTTCATGGAATAGCAAAATATAAATGCATAGGACACCTTCAAGTTTAAGAGGGCGACCAGATATAAATAATTTAAGAACAAGTGAAACCAAAATCATGAATCAATCAATGATAACTTTGGGACTATGCACATTAAACTCAGAATGGCAACTATGCTCTCTTAGACGGTGCATAAATGTAGAAGGTGGTGACTCAACATAAAAGTAAAAGAAAGGCCCTTCGCAGAGGGAAGCAGTGATTGCAAGTTTTATAAACCTTCAAAAATTATGGTACTTACTAGCTTTGAGCTCTCATTCCCCCCATCATAGGCATCTTGAATGGTTAAAATAAATGCAAGAATGTTTATGAGCATATGCTTGACAAATCATAAGTTGAAAACCTCGTGTCCCGTGAAGTACGAATACCCAAACCTCATGCTACTCGACTTAGAGTCCCAAGCAAGCTCTTGTCATTGTAAGTATATGCGTACCATTGAGAACCGCCAACGGGGTGCCTCCGTGCCCGATGACATGGAACAAGCCCACATCAAAATAATAGGACAAACAGACAATGAACACCTCGGCATCTCTTTTATTTACCATTGGTATAGCTTTTTATTTTGAGATGTGTCGTCGAATGTCCACTATGGGCATGCTGTAAATTTCCACCATGAATTATGCATGGCTTAGATTAGCGGCCCAGGCGTTTCTCTAACACATATACAAACTCCATGATCCCGCAAGATTCCCAACTTATTTCACATCGCGAGTATCCATAAACAAAAGATCACGATATCAACTCAAATAAGAGAAGTGCAATGTTGAAAGCTTACCCCATGACGACATGGTTTGGCTAATTTCCAACTTACAACTTGCAAGCATAATGTCAACATAAAAGAGCCACAATGTCAAAATTATTAAAAAGAGAAAAGTAAAGTGTGCCATCAGGTTTGTGAGAGCTTTACTGACTAATTTTCGCATAACAGCAAAAAGAGTTTAATTTGAAGGATAGATAAAAGCAAGTCAAATGTACTTTGGAATAGCAAATTGCTAATAGGTACGTATGGTGGACACATTGGAACAACTTGGTTTTTGGGAGTTGGATGCACGAGTAGAGCTCATACTCAGTACAAAATGAGGGCTAGCAAAAGACTAGGAGCGACCAACTAAGAGAGCAACAACGGCCATAATCATGCAAAACGACAAAACATCATTAAAAAAAGCATAAAGTGGCATCACAAGTCGAAAACCAAATGATCATAGAGGCTTTAGGTGACTTATTTTGTAGTCAACATGTGTAAGCATGCGCCAAGTCAACCCAATTAAAGCATCAAAGGAGAAAACTAAATAAATGCTTCCACATAATAAAAACAACGCATGATTTTTTCAAAGGCTCATTAAGCAATCTCAGTCATTTGAGACAAGTCATGCTACAGCAAAAATCACTAAGCATACTATCAAAATAACATCAAGCACGATATGCAAAAGTCTAAGTCGTAGTCTAAACAAGCTCCTTTTTGTACCACTTTTTTGCATGAAACTTTTTCTCTTTTCCAACACCATTCGAACCTTTTTGAGACAACTCTTTTGATGAAAACCAATATAGACCAGTGGTCTAAATACACCTTGATGCAAAGATAAAACAAGATCTGAACAAAAATCAAGGCGAAAAACAAAAGTTAAACGCAGTAGCAAAAAAAGAGAACACTCGTTGAACGATAAGAGTGAAAACTAGAGTGTTCTTGGAAAATGAAAAATGGAATAAGTCTATCTCCAAAAAAGCATGATGTGATCCAACCATTTATTGCAGCAAGCAAAGCAAAAGTAAAGATGCTCCAAGAAAAACGCATAGTGCATGAAGCAATAAAAATATAGTGTGTTGAAAGGTGACCTGATTTTTGCCGATGAAGAAGGGGTGCCTCGCGGGCATCCCCAAGCTTTGACGCTTGTACCTCTTGGATATTTCTTGGGGTGCGTGGGCATCCCCAAGCTTGAGCTTTTGTCTATTCTTCAACTCATCTCATCATTCTCCAATCCCTACACTTGAAAACTTCCTTCATATAAAACTAAACACAATTCTATTAGCAACATTAGTGTAAGCATAATAATGAATCAATCCTTTTTGGTTCAGATTTCAACTCAAAACCACCACATATAAACCATATACTACTGTAGAAACTTCTCCAAAAGTTCCATCATAAAAAAACTCAAAAAGAAAGCGATCGAGAGGCAAACACAAATAGTGGCAGAAATCTGTCAAAACAGAACAGCTGACAAAGGTCGATTTTTTCGAGGGTTTTCTGTTACTCAAATCAAAAAGTGTAAAACTAATGAAAGTTTGGATATAACTTGGGGCATATGCACAATAAATCGCAGGTCAAAAAGATATTCTGAGCATTTTCACGAATTTTTACGGTGCAGCACCGAAATCTGTTTCAGGACAGCAACAACCCCAAATCTTACCTCACTCAAATTAGAGGTTTCTCTTGGCACAAAAACAAAATAAAAATGATAAGAAGAGGTCAATACAGTAGTAATAACTTCCAAGACTCAAATAAAAGAAAAATTGTACTGAAAGTACAACATTGGATTATCTCCCAAGAGTGCTTTTCTTTAACGCCTTTGAGCTAGGCGCAGTAATTTGAGAAAATGCTCACATAGGCGCCCAAAAAGAACTTAAGGCAAAGGTGTCATAAAGGAACTTGAAGCAAGTGAGAGTATTAAAAAGAAAATATGAAACACATTTAAATCTAAACCACTTCCTATGCATAGGAATCTTGTAAGAAAATAAATCAACGAGGCACATAGTAGCAAACATGGATAGATAAAACTTGTGTCACTTCAAGATTTGCAACATAAAGAGGGGAAACTTAATATTGTTGGGATCCATCAAACTATGTTTCCCTCTCTCATAGTAACTTTCAGTAGCATCATGAATAGAACTAACATAACTATCACATAAAACATCCCTTTCATGAGCCACATGCATAAACGAATTAATACTTGATGACCCACAAGTATAGGGGATCGCAACAGTCTTCGAGGGAAGTAAAACCCAAATTTATTGATTCGACACAAGGGGAGCCAAAGAATATTTATAAGCCTTAACAGATGAGTTGTCAATTCAGCTGCACCTAGAAACAGACTTGTTCATAGCGGTTTATCAGTAGCAACAGTTTTATAGTGGTGATAGTAGTGAAACAGTAACAGCAGTAGTAGAATAAAAGCAGTAATAGTAGCAATAGTAAATAGTAGGATAAAATACTGTAAGCATAGGGATGGATGCACGGGCATTGCATGGATAAGATAATTCATGAAATCAGTGAGATATGGGCATTGCAGATAAATAATGATAAAGCATCCTAGTACTAAACAATCATAGGCATGTGTTCCGTATATAGTCGTACGTGCTTGCAATGAAAAACTTGCACGGCATCTTTGGTCCTACCAGCCTGTTGCAGTGGGGCCTCAAGGGAAAATACTGGTAATTAAGGTACTCCTTTTAATAAAGTACCGAAGCAAAGCATTAACACTCGGTGAACACATGTGATCCTCATATCATAGCCATCCCCTCCGGTTATCCCAATTTCTGTCACTTTGGGGCCTCGGGTTCCGGACAACAATATGTGTAAACAACTTGCAGGTAAGATC
Organism: Dactylis glomerata; assembly: GCA_007115705.1. Taxonomy (NCBI): domain Eukaryota; kingdom Viridiplantae; phylum Streptophyta; class Magnoliopsida; order Poales; family Poaceae; genus Dactylis; species Dactylis glomerata. The sequence goes on from QXEO01001522.1 coordinate 470,988, forward strand.
ATAAATAATAAGTATCATCATAAAACAATAACAAATTCAGATCTAAGATCATGGCACTTGGGCCCAAAGTGACAAGCATTAAGCACAACAAGTTGCAACAATATCATAAGCACTAAAAATAGATACTAGGCACTATGCCCTAACAATCTCATAGCAAATTACATGAATGATCTCATCCAATCCCTACCATCCCAGTCGCCTACAGTGGGAATTACTCACACATGGATGGGGGAGTCATGGATGGTTGAGGGAGAGACGTCGGTGATGATGGTGATGAAGATCTCCTCCAAATCCCCGTCCCGGCAGGGTGCCAGAACGGAGTTTTTGGTTCCGAATCGCGGTTTCTGATGGTGGCGGCGCATCAGAAGTCTATCTGGTAAAAACGCCGAACCCCCGCTCCTTTCAGATCAGAGGGTATATGTAGGCGGAAGGAGGGGTCGAGGCGATGGCCGAGGTGGCCTCACCATAGGTGGGCGCGGCCAAGCCTGGGCCGCGCCCCCTGGTGGTGAGCCCAGGCCACTGCCTCCCTTCGTCTCTCCTTCTGGCTCCGTGGGTCTTCTGGCAAAATAGAATTTTTGCAATATTTTCTTGGATTTTTCTGAAAGTCGGATTTCTGCACAAAAACAAGACACCAGAGTAATTCTGCTGAAAACAGCGTGAGTCCATGTTAGTTGTATTCAAATGTGTTCGAGAAAGTAGATACATTTTGGACGTATCAACTCCCCCCAAGCTTAGCTATTTGCTTGTCCTCAAGCAATTCAATTAACAACTGGGAGCGATAAAAGAAACTTTCACGAACACATTTGCTTCATATGATGTATATATACTCACTATATGATCAAGTACTCAAGCAATTCATAATAAGAAATATGAAACTAATGTTACCTCATAGTCAAGCAAGCTATGAAAGAATGCCAATGCACTAATAACAAGTAACATGAACATAAGAAGCTACAAGATTGTAGTGTTCATAAATGATATGGAAGAGTGGTATCCCGCTTGCCTTTATTTGTGGAGCAAAACATAAATGCTAAGGCACCTCTGAAGTCCAAGGGAAGACTAGAAGAAAAAATATCAAAGATACAAGCCTCAAATTTATACCACAATTAACCATGTTCTGGGACAAGCACATTACACTAAGAATAACAGCTATGCTCTGAAGAAGGTGCTTTAAGTTAGAAAATGAAGAATCAACATAAAAGTAAAAGAAAGGCCCTTCGCAGAGGGAAGCAGTGATTTAACATGTGCTAGAGCTTTTCATTTGTAAAACAGAGATAAAAATTTATTTTGAGAGGTGGTTGTTTCATGTCAACGACTGGCAATGGGGACTTGCTATCTTCCATAATAAACAAGTGAGAGAGGTTCCGAGTTCTTTGAAAATTTGGCACATTGGTGCTCTTTTATAAAGCTTTGGCACTCCTCCCCACCATTTTCCTTTCTCAAACCATGGCTAACCGATTCCATCGGGTGCCCACCAACTTTCACATACCATGGAGGAGTGCTCTTTTTCTTTTCTTTTTTTAGATTTAGATTACAATGGTCTGACCAGCTCCCTTGCAAAATTAATGACGAGCAGATGAAGCTGCCTAGTCGAGGGGTACTCAATTTAATATGGAAGATAGCAATTCTGACCACTACGTCCCCATGAGCTAAAAACAGTGGCACAAAATGAGAAGTAGTAGAAGGTTTTGAAAGGTAGCACATGAAAATTTACTTGGAATGGCTTTGAAATACCATGCATAGGAATTTATAGTGGACTCTTTGGTAGACTTGGTTTTTGGTGATTGGATGCACGAGAAGTATTCCCTCTCAGTACAAGTGAAGGCTAGCAAAAGACTGGAAAGCGACAATCGAGAGAGCAATAGCTGTCATAATCATGCTTGCGACAAAACAAAATTAACATAGGCATAAAAATGATACAAGAACTCTGAGGCAAAGTAAATCATCGAGGCTTAATTGACTTTTTGTTCAGTCATATGCATGCTTGAGCATGTGCCAAGTCGATTCAAATGAAACTTTCAGAGGATGATACCACAATGACATACCATATTATGAATAAAACTATGCAAGCAAGCGTCTACATGACATGCTACAAACTATTAGTAAATTGGAACTAATCATATGAGAGCAAAAACTATAAAACATCCATTAGATAACATATTCCTTACATGAACCAACTAAGCATGTCCACATAGATGAGTATATGTACAAAAATGAAAACAAATAGAGTTCATACCAGCCTCTTACCACATCTCGGATTGTCATATGTCATCATTATTGCCTTTCACTTGTGTGGCTTGAATAATATGAAGTGAATACCAAGCTCCAATGGAGTCACGGGAGACTGAACTCTGCAACAAACTTTACAAAACTGAAGAAGAACAACAAATATTTTTTGGGTTTTCGATTTTCGAAACAAGAACAGAAGGAAATAACAACCAAACCAAAATATTTTAGGATTTTCAAATATCAAACCAAAAATAGCAAGTAAAGCAAACCAAAGCTGGCGACTGAAAAGGCAAACAAAGAGAAACAACGGAAATATTTTTGGTCTTTTTGTGTTTTGGAATGTAGAAATAAGAACAACAACAACAAAGAAAATGAACCATGGATATACATAGGACCGACAAAATATGATATGTAGATGAGTGAACCGTCGGCGTACCTCCCCCCAAGCTTAGGCTTTTGGCCTAAGTGGAGATCAACTTCGTCTCCAATACATGCCCCATGCCAGTGGGTCATCATTGGCATAGTCATAGCCTGGCCCTTATGAAGATGAAGCAAATGGTGTATAATCATAATAGGGCTGCTGGTATGGAAACTCCGCAATGTTGGAAGGCTGGACCGACTCCTCGGTTTCCTCTTCATTGTGCATGGGCTGCGGGTGCTCCTCCATGTATGCGTCGAGCTCACCCTCTGTGAGTGACCATCCATTCCTGCGATCAAGGTTAAACAAATGAGGTGTAGGCAAATGGACTGATCGGTCAACCTTCACTACCTTCCAGGTAGATTTCTTGAAGAAGGTTATCTCAAACGTCAAGTTAGTCAAACAGGCATGAGGAGAAACAAAATTATGATGTATCATAGAATTAAGATCTAGTCTCTCTACTAGAAACTGAAGATCTAAAATATGAGGCACTACACCATGCAAAGATAACAAACGTGAAGCAATAAGACCTCCATAGATTCCCCCTTTCTTATGGTTAGCATCAAGTCAGAAAGCTATTAAAGCACCCAAATTGTAAGTCCTATCACCTCTCAAAGCAGAAACAATAAAAGCTAGATCGCAAGAAGACAACTTACTTGCAACTTTCCTAGCAAGAACACACTTGGTAATAAAGTAGGCAAAATATCGAATGGATGGAAAATGAATATTTCGAATTTTACCATTCTACCCTGAGAAGCTTCTTCCTTGACAAATCTCCTCATAAAGGTCCATCAATGGCCTAGGCCGTTCCTTCATCTTTTCACGTGGTCCCCACTGTGGTACTCTAATGGCTGCACACAAAACATCAAAGGGAAAGTCCACATATTTATTGTGGATTTTATAATGAACCATGGGGTTAGGTGTGGACCAACTGAATCTGAAATCCTGCACCACAGACATTGTTAGTTTAACATATTGGGGAGGTTCACCATCAATAAAATGCCCCAATCTTGCATTAGAAACTAGAGTTTGGAAATCCTGCAGGATTCCAGCGGCATTCGTAAACTCTAAGCATGGATAGATCGAGGGAAAAGCCCTTTCTTCACGGCGAACTCTCATGACTTCATGCACTTCTAGTTCATGTTGAAAGAGTTGGTATGCATTCTCCTCCATTTCTAATTTTTTTAACAAACCTCATAAAAAGTGATTTTGAAACAAACACATGTAGGGAACTACTATAGGGAGTTACTAGAGGACTAACATGCATCAAAATAATATTTCTAAGCAATAGAACAAGCATGCAAACTCATTTCACCTGTCACCTATAGAGCTAAAATACTCAAGAAATACTCCACTTAACAAAATTCTACTTGGACAATCGGAGGAGTCACATACCGGAGAACAAATGCTCCAAATCTCAGCAACAATGATGGGCTGAGCAAGGAGATCAAAAAATCGAGATGGAGAGCAGCAAGAACACGAGTTTGAGCTGGTGTGTCATGATTTTTCGGGAGAGAGAAAGAGCTAGGGAGGAAGAGATAAGTGAGAGGCCAGGGGCCCCCTCACCATAGGTGGGCGCGGCCAGGCTTGGGCCGCGCCCCCTAGTGGTGATGTGGCATGGTGGGTCCCCCTGAGGTCTCCCAGATGCCTCTCTGCCCCATTTTTTACATAAAAATTTAAAACGATTTTTCTGGAATTTTTTTGAGAAACTTTATTTTCGAGGATTTTTCAGAAAAATGATAAGAGAGTAAAACTCAGGAAAACGACGGTGGAGTGATAAAAAGCAAATCAAAACCAAGTATGCAGTAGCTCTAAGATATTCTAATATGAAACTAAACAGAGGGAACAAAAATGAACAAGTAAATATAAGTGAGGTTGAGTAAATGCGGTGAAAACGAAGTTTCATTTATATAAAATCACTTTGTTAACAAGGTTGATCAAGTCTTGTTACCAAACTAACTTTATATGAGGCAAAACTTTGCATTTCACTATATGCTTATGTTACCTCGACCTTGATAGGCATAGTCCCAATGATGACAATTTTATATTCTTCCTTGGGCTTTTGCTCTGAACAAATAATTTGACCAACTCGAATGGTCTCAACATTCTTGATTGAATTTAGAGAATTATTTCTATCAATCTTCTTGGGAAAATAGACTATATATTCTTTGTCATTGACATTAAAAGTTACTTTTCCTTGATTGCAATTAATAACCGCACCTGCAGTGTTTAGAAAAGGTCTCCCAAGAATAATAGACATATTATCATCTTCAGGCATTTCCAACACAACAAAGTCAGTTAATATCAAACAACTGTTAGCAACTTGAACAGGAACATTTTCACATATACCAATAGGAATAGTAGTAGACTTATCAGCCATTTGCAAAGATATATCAGTTGATACCAATTTTTCTAGATCAAGTCTCTTATAAAGAGAAAAAGGCATGACACTAACTCCAGCTCCCAATTCACATAAAGTAGTTCTAACATAGTTATTTTTAATGAAGCAAGGAATAGTTGGTATACCTGGATCTCCAAGCTTCTCCGGAACTTTAAGTAGAGTGGAAATTTCCTCATTAGGAATCTTCCTTTTGTTAGTAACAATATCTTTCATATACTTTGCATAAGGAGGCATTCTAATAGCATCAGTCAAAGGAATTTGCAAAAATAAAGGTCTTGTCCATTCACAAAACCTGTTGTAGTGTTCTTCTTCTTTAGATTTGTGTTTCTTACCAGGAAAAGGCATTGGTTTGTGCACCCAAGGTTCTCTCTCATTACCATGCTTGTTGGCAATGAAGTCTTCTTTGGTGTACTTTGCATTCTTGGCAAGCTTTTCTGGTTCCTCTTGAACTTCTTCTTTATCGGAAGCATTACCTGGTTCAGTTTCAGCATCAGAAATAGAAACACTATTAGGATCTTTACCTATTTCAGAAGATTCTGCAACTGTTTTATGCTTCTTCTTCTTCTTGGAATGAATATCATCTCTTGTAGTGCGTTGAGAATCTTTCTTGATTCTCTTAGGATGTCCTTCAGGATATAAGGGGTCCTGAGTGGTAGCACCTCCTCTTGTGCGTATTTCACACGCTTGTTTTTCTCTTGCGGCATTAACTAGCAAGTCTTTTTGCACCTTGGTAAGCTGATCAATTTGAGTCTAAACCATTTGAGAATGTTTGACAAGTATCTTCACATCATTGGAGGTTCTCTCCACAATATCCTGCAACTTGTTAATAGCTCTACACTACTAGGAAAAACCTCATCCATGGCGTACAGAATTTGCCTAGCCGTGGCGTACAGCTGTACGCCACGGGTAAGACGCCACTGGTACAGGGCTACCCGTGGCGTACAGACTATACGCCACGGCTAACTCACCCACCCGTGGCGTACAGGCCTGTACGCCACGGCTACGACACCTACTCGTGGCGTACAGGTCTGTACGCCACGGGTGTGTTTTGTATCCATGGCATACAAGCTTGTACGCCTTAGATGTATATCGTAGCAGTGGCATATGGGGCTGTACGCCACTGATGTGTACGCCACTGATCCTCTTTTTCTGTACGCCACGGCTGTGTTTTTTCGATTTTTTTTATAGGGATTTACTGGTATATAGCAGATGAGATATAACAGTATATATAACACAGACATATAGCAGTATATATACAAAACAATATATATAGTCATTTCCATCATATTAGAAGTATCGACCAAAGTCACATTAGTACAACTTGCCAAATATCATATTATTACATAAATACTACAAGTCTTCATGCATCGAGCTAACTAGTTAGGCATGCATACATATCACCGCCGGCGGTGCCGGTAGTCAGCTAAACTTCCATCACATACACAATGAGCAAGAACATAAGCAAGACGGAGGTAATGATGAAGCATGTCTTCATCCTACTACGTCCCTCTCTCCCTCGCCGATAGTTATTGTATCTAACTTCTGCCTCCTCTCTAGTCTTGAATCCTTTGTAGTTGTTGCTCTTGAACTTGTTGACTTGCTTGAAACAATCCTCCCACTTGTCGTAGATCCCTGGAACCCTACCCTCGAACACGACGTACCACCTCGTCGTCATCTTTAAACCAAAAACATCACAAAAGATTTAATAGATGATAATATGCGAGACATAACATTAATTAGTCACCAAAAACAAAAAAGGCTAAAGCATACATGCAAGAATGTACACAAGCATATACAAAAGGTATATATCGAGAACAAGCTAGCTAGAGTTTGGTACACATGTTCATGAAAAGTAATAACATTATGCGACAACATTTTTCATCCATCATGATTACAACAAGTCACAAATATATCTATTGCTTCATTTTTTGCTCTTTGGTTTCGGCGGGAAGGGGCGGATGCCCTGTAGCGTGTTGAAGGGCCTGCCGTCGCCCTGCATCTCTAAGCGTGCTTCTATCTCCGTGTTGGTTGGTGGGATAGGGCCGTAGTAGAACATCCCTTCTCTACTGCAGACATCTCTGTGGATTATCTGCGCGATCTTCTGCTAGATGCGGTAGATCTCAAGGCGGACATCTGCATCAGGCGCGTTCGCAAAGTCTTTGTGCCAGTCCTGAAGACTACTCGGCAACAGAAGCTCATGTTGATCCCGTACAAACTCCCGCATATGATGGATGGCATAGTAGCCGTCCCTTGAATTATTTGCCGGCTGCTTGAGGCATGGGAAGGTCGTGTTGTGCTTGAAGATCAGCTGGCCTCGCCTGACTACTTCTTTCTTGTTGGGGCCAGCTTTCTCGACGAAGCCATTGATGGCATCATCTAGAACTGCCTTGATGAATGTGTAGTCCTTCTTCTTGTCAGCACTCCCCGAGTTAAGATACATGGCATATGAGTCTTGCGGGTATAGTATGATGAGGACGCAGTATGTGCTTCTGCGGAAAACAATTCCAGGTGTGTGATGCATGCAAAAGGATTGACGGAAATCTAAGAAAGCACGTTCTGACGGCAAGCGAATGACTTACTCGAAAAAGTACGGCACAAGAAATATCTTCTTCTCCTTATTCGCCACCATGAAGTCCGTAATGTAGTTCGTCACTATTTGACGGGTGCCTTCGGTCTGCAAGTATATGTCTTTCATGTAGTAGGGGTCGAGTATCGCGAGCTTCGGAGTGTTCTCTTGCATGAGCTGGTGCGACATACTCAGCGCAACTAGGCGGACCAAGGTTGGGTCAAGGCGGCGGCGGTGGAACATCTCAAAGATATCATCAAATCTCAAGAAAAACACATCACCGGGGGATCTGTCGACGAAGCCCAATCTCTTTGGCACTCTGACATAGAAAACCGGGTATGTGGGAGATGTCATTGAGAGAAGATGCGTCTCCCATGTGAGTACGCCATCATGTAGGCTCCTCATATCCCCAGTTAAGGTCTTGAGAGCTTCCGGCGGTAGGATCGGTTCGCCCGCCACGTGATACTCCCTCCATCCTTTGATCGGTATGTTGTCTTGACTCCGGATCTCCTTCACGGGCTTGCCGGCTGCGGGAGGCATAGGCTGGCTGCTGGATACACCTTTATCCTTCTTCTTAGCTCTTTTCCGCGGCTTCCCAGGGCGAGAGACAACTTCTGCGCAAGCCTTATCGATCAGCCCATGGAGTGTATTCAGGGTGATAATTTTTTCCGCCGCAGTTTGAGTATCAGGGGCGATATCCTCTGGCGTTTCTTGAGACAGGAAGCTCAGACGATGCTTAGAGACATTACTTTTCTCCGGGAGCTGTTGATCAGGGAAGCAGCCGTGGGGAATATCCACTTCAAATGGTCCATCAAAGTCAGCGATGAAGGCATCGATAGGATCCATATTGTTCTGTGCCTCGGGCTCTATAGGATCATCCACTATAGGATCATCCGCTATAGGAGATGGCGCCACTGGCGGCATAGTGCCCTTTCGCTGGCTTGGCACCGATCCGACTGGCTCTGCCAACTTCTATGAGGTCTTCTGTGAGGTGCTGGTGCTGCGTATGATAGGGTTTCTTGGCGGCGCCGATCTGACCGGCGGTTCTAAGTTGCTGGCGGCCCCTGGGTGGTCTAGCCGAATCATTTCTTTCGGCCATAGCATCATATAACCCAAGCTTCCTCCTAGGTCCACCTCACTCTCGGCTCCGGGTGGTTGCATAGGAGGGTCTACTTCTTCATAACCCGGCAACACCCGAACAATGGAAATCCTGTAGGCATTGGGGGGCATTGGCTGGCCGTGGTAGTTGCGCTCGAGTGGTTGAATGATATTTGCTTTCGCGACCTCATGTAATTCCTCGTTAATAATCAAGAGGAGGGTGCATCCCACTTTGTTCTCCTGCGGAGACATGTGTAGGGCGTCAGAAAACGGATGCAAGCTAATGAAAAAGTTACTTGCTGAGGATTGCGACGCTTATATACCGTTATGGCGTCGAGTTCGGCTAAAGTCGAAGGGCCACGAACGGGCGTGCAAGCGACGGAGGGGCTGCTACGAGGCGCGATGCAGGACGGCGACTCAACCTGATGTTCCTTGGCTCGGGGGTTGAGTCCGTCCGTGCTCGCACCCAACCTGATGTTCCTTGGCTCGGTCCCAAAACTATGATATTCAGCATCTAATGCTTTCCACTAGGTTGCATCCGAAGGGTGTGTCAACACCACGTCTTTATCTAGCTTCTTCTTCTGATCATTCATAACTGCCACCTTTCTTTTAGTGTGCCAGCGCATCAACCTTGCTTCCTTGGGGTCCGCAAAGTACCGCTGCAAGCGAGGAATGAGCGGAAAGTACCACACGACTTTTCGAGGAGCTTTTTCGCCTTTTTTCTTGTATTGTGTAGCATTGCACACTGGGCATGTGGTCTTGTTCGAGTCCTCTTCTTTCCGATAAATGTAGCAATCGTTGATGCAGGCGTGATATTTCTCGTGCGGTAAATCCAGAGGACACACGACTTTCTTGGCTTCGTCTAGACTACTAGGACACGTGTTCCCATCCGGAAGGCGATCGTGCCAGTATTTAAGGCTCGCGTTGACACTTGCGTCGGTCCATTTGTATTTTGCCTTCATCTGAAGGACATCAAGCGCAACTTTTAAGCGGGTATCCTCCATGGTACAACCTGCGTACAATGGTGTAGTAGAGTCTATCTCTAGTTGCACTAACTTAGCTTTCTCTCTAGCAGCACCTCTAGCGTCACCTGTCTTCCTAGCAAGCAGTTCTTGAAGATGAGGGTCATGCATGGCTGAAGTCAGCGGTGTCCGCGTGTCCTCATCATCTACATGTTCTTCCTGATCATGATCTTCATTGGCATCATCATGTTCTTCATCAATATCGTCTTCTTGTCCCTCGTTGTTGTTGTTGTTGTTGTTGTTGTTGTTGTTGTTGTTGTTGTTGTTGTTGTTGTTGTTGTTGTTGTTGTTGTTGTTGTTGCTGTTGCTGTTGCTGTTGCTGTTGCTGTTGCTGTTGCTGTTGCTGTTGCTTCTGCTGCTGCTGCTGCTGCTGCTGTTGCTGTTGCTGTTGCTGTTGCTGTTGCTGTTGCTGTTGTTGTTGTTGTTGTTGTTGTTGTTGTTGTTGTTGTTGTTGTCTTCATGAACCTCATCCTCATTCCCATCTTCATCCATCCATTGAGTGTGGCCATCCATAAAACCACTCATCAGCAGGTGCTCCAGCACTTTGCCCAAAAAGGGGTTGAACAAGGTCCTTAGTTTGCATTTCCGGCACGGACACCGTATCTCTTTAAGGTTGTTTTGGATCATGTCGTCCGTCGCGTGGCTCAAATATCTAATCACGGTGCTTTCCTTCATCATGACCATTTTCACCTGCACGGCATATATGCAAAAGAATAAGAAGCATATAGTGGGTTGTCATTCAAAATTTCGGCATGACCTTCCTACAAATAAGACCGATGCCGAGAGCCAATTTTTTGTCGAAATGGAAATGAATCAACATTTTGCCAAAAAATCGGCAACTCATTTTTAAGTCATCCTCTACTTTATGCATCCTCCAAGCAAATTATAGTCACCTATTAGATAGGTAACCGGATATATGCCGATGTCAACCGGGTGGCTTGTCGATGAGCGGAGACTTCTAATTAGTACACCTAGATCTAGATCTAGATCTAGATCTAGATGAGGTCTATGGAGAGATCCACGTATACAACCATATATGGACAAGGAGGGAGTGATTTTATAGATAAAATGATAAAATAGTGATCTAATTGGTTAAAAAGAGTGATATATATGTGAGAAATAGGGTGGAGAGGAAGGAGAGTTCGAGCTAGGAGGGGGAATGAATGTTGTGGCTGTTTTGGTAGGTGGGAGAGGCTAGCTGTGTTAAAGGGTTAGTGCCAGGTTATCAGTGGCGTACAGGAAGGTGTACGCCTCTGATACGTCAAGCACCCGTGGCGTACAGCACTAGTATACGCCACGGATAGGTTTGGTGGGACCGGGTTGCGACAGGGCCGACAGCAACCTGAGGCGTACAAGGAGTTGTACGCCACTGCTATGGCCTGTACCCGAGGCGTACAGGGTGTATGTACGCCACGGATAGGTTTAGTGGGCCCAGTTTGTGCCAGGACCAGTAGCATCAGAGGCGTATAGCTCAACTATATGCCACGGATAGTGCCATATCCGTGGCGTACAGAATGGCTGTACACCTCTGATGTGGTGCTCCGACAGCCCGAACCCACCCTCCAAATTCTCTATGGCGTGCACCATTTCTGTACGCCACGGCTATGGCCGTAGCCGTGGCATACACTTTTTCTGTACGCCTCCGCTATGTAGCCGTGGCGTACGGAATTTTGTGTACGCCTCTGATAACCATTCCTCCTATGACCTATTTCCTAGTAGTGCTAGAATTTTCCAACAAATGATTCTGCACCATTCTATTAAAATTATCTTGCTTAATAATAAAATTATCTAACTCATCTAAACATTGATCAGGTGGTTTAGAGTAAGGAATATCTCTATCATCAAAGCGTTGGAGAGAGTGTACCTCAATAGAAGATGAGTGAGGGATTGGCTTACATAATTCTTCTATAGGAGGTAAATTCTTCACATCTTCGGATTTAATACCTTTCTCTTTAAGAGATTTCTTGGCTTCCCTCATAACCTCATCATTTAATTCAATCATTCCTCTCTTCTTTGGTGTTGGCTCTGGAGTTGGCGCTGGTGTTGGTGTTGGTGTTGACTCTACTAGAGTCCAATCATCATGATTCCGGCTTATTTTAACCATCAGTTCTTCAGCTTCAGCCGGAGTTCTTTCCCTGAAAACACAACCAGCACAACTATTCAGATATGTCTTAGATTCATCAGTTAGTCCATTATAAAATATATCAAGGAGTTCATTTTTAGGCAATGGCTCCTTAGGCAATGCTCTAATTAAAGAACAAAACCTTGCCCAAGATTCAGGCAATATCTCTCCTTTTCCCTGTTCAAAGTCAAAGATTTTCTACACAGCAGCATGTTGAGCACTAGTAGGAAAATATTTCTGAAAGAAAGCATTAACCAAAGCAATAGGACTATTAAGAGATCCAGGAGATAAATTATTAAACAAAGTCTTAGCTGCACCTTTCAACGAAAAAGGGAAAATCTTAGCAACAAAGTAAGTGCGCAGCTTAATATCATCAGAAAACAAATTACTCAAAGTAGAAAGCTCATTCATATGGGCCATAGCACTTTCAACTTCAGTACCGCAAAAAGGGCCTTCTTCAACAATAGATATGAAAGATAAATCTAAAGAGAAATCATAATCCTTATCTCTAATATTTATGGGAGAAGCAGCAAACTTAGCATCAGGAGATAAGTTATATCTAACAGCACGTCTTGCTAGAATTTTTTTAACATCATTAGCATCACGAGTAGCATGAGCTTTGGCAATAAAATCATCATCAAGCTCAATATAAGTGTCATCAATATCATCACTAGGGCATTCCCTAGACTCAGGTGAATTAACAGGTGTAACAGTGGTGTTTCCCATCTTAGCTCTAGCAATTGTAGCATCTAAAAAGGAACCTAGTGAACCACTCTTATCAAGCACAGTAGAAGCATCATCTAAATTATCAGTAGCATTTTCAAACTCAGCAGAAGAAGTAGTAGTAGCGTGTGCATGTGGTGGTGTAAGCAACTTACTCATAACAGATGGCGAATCAAGAGCAACAGAGGTGTTCAGAGTTGTACCTCTTCTTGTAGTGGATGGCAATATAGGAACTTTTCCATCACGAGGTTTACCCATGATGAAAGGATTGCAGCAAACAATATGAATTCCAAGTGAATTTACAAATAAAGCTATGCTCCCTGCAACGGTGCCAGAAAATAGTCTTGATGACCCACAAGTATAGGGGATCGCAACAGTCTTCGAGGGAAGTAAAACCCAAATTAATTGATTCGACACAAGGGGAGCCAAAGAATATTTATAAGCCTTAACAAATGAGTTGTCAATTCAGCTGCACCTGGAAACAGACTTGTTTGCAGCGGTTTATCAGTAGCAACAGTTTTATAGTGGTGATAGTAGTGAAACAGTGACAATAGTAGTAGATTAAAAGCGGTAATAGTAGCAATAGTAAACAGTAGGATAAAATACTATAGGCATAGGGATAGATGCACGGGCATTGCATGGATAAGATAATTCATGAAGTCAGTGAGACATGGGCATTGCAGATAAATAATGATAAAGCATCCTAGTACTAAACAATCATAGGCATGTGTTCTGTATATAGTCGTACGTGCTCGCAATGAGAAACTTGCACGACATCTTTTGTCCTACCAGCCTGTTGCAGCAGGGCCTCAAGGGAAACTACTGGTAATTAAGGTACTCCTTTTAATAAAGTATCGGAGCAAAGCATTAACACTCGGTGAACACATGTGATCCTCACATCATAGCCATCCCCTCCGGTTATCCCAATTTCTATCACTTTGGGGCCTCGGGTTCCGGACAACAATACGTGTAAAAACTTGCAGGTAAGATAATAAATAACAAGTATCATCATAAAACAATAACAAGTTCAGATCTGAGATCATGGCACTCGGACCCAAAGTGACAAGCATTAAGCACAACAAGTTGCAACAATGTCATAAGCACTAAAAATAGATACTAGGCACTATGCCCTAACAATCTCAGAGCAAATTACATGAATGATCTCATCCAATCCCTACCATCCCCTTCGCCTACAGCGGGAATTACTCACACATGGATGGGGGAGTCATGGATGGTTGATGGAGAGACGTCGGTGATGATGGTGATGAAGATATCCTCCAAATCCTCGTCCCGGCGGGGTGCCAGAACAGACTTTCTGGTTCCGAATCGCGGTTTCTGATGGTGGCGGTTGATGTCTACGCACACGTCTGTTCTTATAGACAGTGTTAGGCCTCTAAGTGCAGAGGTTTGTAGAGCAGCAGCAAGTTTCCCTTAAGTGGATCACCCAAGGTTTATCGAACTCAGGGAGGAAGAGGTCAAAGCTATCCCTCTCAAGCAACCCTGCAATTACGATACAGAAAGTCTCTTGTATCCCCAACACACCCAATACACTTGTCAGATGTATAGGTGCACTAGTTTGGCGAAGAGATAGTGAAATACAAGTAGTTGTGATGATTATAAGTAGCAAATGTGATCTGAAATAAAAATGGCAGCAAGCAAACATGTAACAAAACAGGAAACAAACGGTGTGCAAAGCGTGGAAACAAGGCCTAGGGATCATACTTTCACTAGTGGACACACTCTCAACAAATATAACATAATTGAACCAATAGATACTATCATCCATATGCAACTCAAAACAATTCTCCAATGGAAAACGAACACTAATCATGCGTAGGGCTACGAAGCACTCCTCAAAGTCCGTATGTACCCAAACTAGATTGTCCCACACTATCACCATGAACGCACTAGATGGTTCCAACAAACACCAACATTTCATAGAGACATTAACCAAAAAGATACACATGATGCACACACTAGTCACCTTTACACCATGATACGAGGTATCTCCGGAGAGTACAATAATAAAGCATAGGAGTAGCATAATATCTGAATAATAACATCTACCAATTCAACTTGATACAAAGCTCACAATCACATAAAGATCACATCATGGGAGAGAGAGGTGAACCACATAGCTACCGGCAGAGCCCTCAGCCCCGGGGGAGAACTACTCCCTCCTCATTATAGGAGATAGCAAGGTTGATGGAGATGGCGGTGAGGTCGATGGAGACGGTGGAGACGGTGATGGAGACCGATTGAGATGGCTCCGGGGGCACTTCCCCGTCCTGGCAGGGTGCCGGAACAGAGACTTCTGTCCCCCGAAATTCATCGGTGCTGGCGGCGGAGCTGCGGAACTCTTTCTGGAAAATTGCCGATTCCCCCTAGGGTTTTCCGTCCCGAGGCTTTATATAGGCGAAGGGGCATCGTCAGGGGGCTGCCAGGGCGCCCTCACACGTAGGGGGCATGGCCAGGGGCCAGGCCGCGCCGCCCTATTGTGTGGGGCCCTCGTGGCCCCAATCCGTCTTCTCTTCGGTTCTCTGGAAGCTTCGGTGAATTTCTGGATGTTCGGCTTTTGTTTCGTCCAATTCCAAGAATATTTCCTGTGTAGCTTTTCTGAAACACAAAAACAGCAAAAAAACAGGGAACTGGCACTGTGGCATCTTGTCAATAGGTTAGTTCTGGAAATCGCATAAAAACGCCACGAAGTGTAACGAAACACAAGGCAAATGGTGTAAAAACAAGCATGGAGCATCAAAAATTATTGATACGTTCGAGACATATCAGCATCCCCAAGCTTAACTCCTGCTCGTCCTCGAGTAGGTAAGTGATAACAAAAGAAATAATTTTTTAGGTGACATGCACTATCACAACTTTGATCATATAGGTAAAGCATTGAGTGCTGAGATCAAAGAACTTAAAAAATGGGCATAAAAGACATAATCTTGATAATAGAAACTTGGCAACCATGTTATAACATAAAAAAGAACACAAACAAAACATCATGAATAATAAAACAATGAAAGTCAAACGTTTGTTCAAATCATATGGAAAAACATAGTAAATGGTTTTCAGCTTGTCCGTTATGGAATAGCAAAACATAATTGCATATGACACCTTCAATTTTAAGAGGGCGACTAGATACAAATAATTTAGGAACAAGTGAAACCATAGTCATGAATCAATCAATGATAAACTTTGGGACAATGCACATTATACTCAGAATGACAACTATGCTCTCTTAGACAGTGCATAAAGGTAGAAGGTGGAGACTCAACATAAAAGTAAAAGAAAGGCCCTTCGCAGAGAGAAGCAGTGATTAAACATGTGCTAGAGCTTTTCATTTGTAAAACGGAGAGATAAAAATTCGTTTTGAGAGGTGGTTGTCTTTGTCAACGACTGGCAATGGGGTTCTTACTATCTTTCATACAAAAATGAAGCAAGTTTTTGAGAGAGAGATTGGCACTTTTGTGCTCTTTTATAAAGCTTGGCACTCCTCCCCACCTTTTTTCCTTTCTCAAACCATGGCTAACCGATTCCATCGGGTGCCCACCAACATTCACATACCATGGAGGAGTGCCTTTTTTCTTTCTTTTTTTTCTCTTTTTTTTTTCTTTTTGGAATAAGACAATATGGAAGATAGCAAATCCGACCACTAGTTCCCCATGAGCTGAAAACAGTGTCACAAAATGAGAAGTATATTGAAGGTTTTTTGAAAGGTAGCACATGAACATTTACTTGGAATGGCTTGCAAATACCATGCATAGGAATTTATAGTGGACACAATGGCAAACTTGGTTTTTGGGAGTTGGATGCACGAGTAGAGCTCATACTCAGTACAAAATGAGGGCTAGCAAAAGACTGGGAGCGACCAACTAAGAGAGCAATAACGGCCATAATCATGCAAAGCGACAAAGCAAGATTAAAAGAAGCATAAGATGGCATCAAAAGTCAAAAACTAAATGATCATAGAGGCTATAGGCGAATTATTTTTGTAGTCAACATGGTGTAAGCATGCGCCAAGTCAATCCAAATAAAGCATCAAAGGAGAAAACCAAATAAATGCTTCCATATAATAAAAACAACGCATGATTTTTTCAAAGACTCATTAAGCAATCTCAGTCATTTGAGACAAGTCATGCTACAGCAAAAATCACTAAGCATACTATCAAAACGACAACAAACATGACATGCAAAAGTCTAAGCCGCAGTCTAAACAAGCTCCTTTTTGTACCACTTTTTTGCATGAAACTTTTTCTCTTTTCCAACACCATTCAAACCTTTTTGAGGAAACTCTTTTGAGGAAAACCAACATATACCAGATGTCCAAATACACCTCGATGCAAAGATAAAACAAGATCTGAACAAAAATCAAGGCGAAAACTGCAAGCTAAACGCAGTAGCAGAAAAAGAGAACACTCGTTGAAACGATAAGAGTGAAAAACAGAGTGTTCTTGGCAAATGAAAAACGGAGCATGTCTCTCTCATCCAAACATTTATTGCAGCAAACAAAGCAAAAGAAAACTGAAAACAAAAGCAACTGACGCTCCAAGAAAAACGCATAGTGCATGAAGCAATAAAAATATAGTGTTTTAAAAGGTGACCTGATTTTTGCCGATGAAGAAGGGGGTGCCTCGGGGGCATCCCCAAGCTTTGACGCTTGTACTTCTTGGATATTTCTTGGGGTGACATGGGCATCCCCAAGCTTGAGCTTTTGTCCATTCTTCATCTCATCTCATCATTCTCCAATCCCTACACTTGAAAACTTCCTTCATACAAAACTAAACACAAATCTATTAGCAACATTAGTGTAAGCATAATAATGAATCAACCCTTTTCAGTTCAGATTTCAACACAAAACCACCACAAATATAGCATATACTACTGTAGCAATTTCCCCAAAAGTTCCATGATCAAAAGAACTCAAAAAGAAAGCGATCGAGAGGCAAACACAAATAGTGGCAGAAATCTGTCAAAACAGAATAGCTGATAAAGGTCGATTTTTTAGAGGGTTTTCTGTTGCTCAAATCAAAAAGTATTAAACTAATGAAAGTTTGGATATAACCTGGGTCTTATGCACAAGAAATAGCAGGTCCAAAAGATATACAGAGAATTTTCACGAATTTATACGGTGCAGCACCAAAAACTGTTTCAGGACAGCAACATCCCCAAATCTTACCTCACTCAAATTAGAGGCTTCTCTTGGCACAACAACGAAATAAAAAGGATAAGGAGCGGTTATTACAGTAGTAATAACTTCCAAGACTCAAATAAAAGAAAAAGTACTGAAAATAAACAATGGGTTATCTCCCAAGAGTGCTTTTCTTTAACGCCTTTGAGCTAGGCGCAGTAATTTGTAAAGATGCTCATGTGGGCGCCATACAAGAGCTTGAGGCAAAGGCGCCATATAGGAACTTAAAGCAATAGAGAGCATCAAAAATCAAGTATGGAACACATTTAAATCTAAACCACTTCCTATGAAAAATAGTCTTGTAAAGAGATAAGTCATAAAAGCGCAAAGCAAAAAGCATAGGAAGGCAAAACAAGTACAACTTCAAGAATTGCAACATAAAGAGGGGAAACTCAATATTGTTGAGATCCATCAAACCATGTTTTTCTCTCTCATAATAACTTTCAGTAGCATCATGAATAGAATTAACAATATAACTATCACATAAAGCTTCCCTATCATGAGCCACATGCGTAAAAGAATTAATACTCCCCACATGAACAATCGTAGTAGGAGGAGATTCAACAGAATAATTATTCTCATCACCATAATCATCAAAAATAGGAGGCATATTGTAATCATAACTAATTTTCTCCTCAAAAGTAGGTGAACTGAAAATATTATACTCATCATCATAACCATCATAAACTAGAGGTTTAGTATCATCACAAGCTAGAAAACAGCTATTTCGCAAAGCATACTCATCAAACATATCATCATCAGAAGGAACATGGATAGTACTAATGGTACAACAATTATTAACCTTAGAATTGGTACCAAAAAAAATTTCAATATCAAAAGTAGAGTGCTTTTCCCAATCATGATCACTAACATAGGTAACAGGCATAGGAACATCACATAGGGGAGATAAAATATCATCAGAGCAAACTTTCTCCACTAAAGCTGGGGAACTAAAAATATCATGCTTAACAAAACCAGCTTCCCCAAGCTTAGACTTTTCTATAGCATTAGCAATAACGGTGTTCAAAGCATTCATACTAACAACACTATTAGCATGCAAATTAAGCTCCAAAGGTTTTTCAATTTTCTCTTCAAACACTTGATATCTAAACTCAGGAAAAAGACTAAAGAACTCTTTGTTTTCCATTAAGCCTAACTAGTGAAAATAAAAATAAGAAACAAAAAGATGTAATTGCAGAATCTAAAGGAAATAACTCCGAGCACTCACACAGGAGGATGCGAGGACCTTTTACCTTACCTCCCGGCAACGGCGCCAGAAAAATGCTTGATGTCTACGCACGCGTCTGTTCTTGTAGATAGTGTTGGGCCTCCAAGTGCAGAGGTTTGTAGAGCAGCAGCAAGTTTCCCTTAAGTGGATCACCCAAGGTTTATCGAACTCATGGAGGAAGAGGTCAAAGCTATCCCTCTCAAGCAACCCTGCAATTACGATACAGAAAGTCTCTTATGTCCCCAACACACCCAATACACTTGTTAGATGTATAGGTGCACTAGTTCGGTGAAGAGATAGTGAAATACAAGTAGCTGTGATGATTATAAGTAGCAAATGTGATCTGAAATTAAAATGGCAGCAAGCAAACATGTAACAAAATAGGAAGTAAACAGTGTGCAAAGCTTGGAAACAAGGCCTAGGGATCATACTTTCACTAGTGGACACACTCTCAACAAATATAACATAATTGAACCAATAGATACTACCATCCATGTGCAACTCAAAACAATTCTCCAATGGAAAACGAACACTAATCATGCGTAGGGCTACGAAGCACTCCTCAAAGTCTGTATGTACCCAAACTAGATTGTCCTACACTATCACCATGAACGCACTAGATGGTTCCAACAAACACCAACATTTCATAGAGACCTTTACCAAAAAGATACACTTGATGCACACACTAGTCACCTTTACGCAATGATACGTGGTATCTCCGGAGAGTACAATAATAAAGCATAGGAGTAGCATAATATCTGAATAATAACATCTACCAATTCAACTAGATACAAAGCTCACGATCACATAAAGATCACATCATAGGAGAGAGAGGTGAACCACATAGCTACCGGCAGAGCCCTCAGCCCCGGGGGAGAACTACTCCCTCCTCATCATAGGAGACATCAAGGTTGATGGAGATGGCGGTGAGGTCGATGGAGACGGCGGAGACATCGATGGAGACCGATGGAGATGGCTCCGGGGGCACTTCCCCGTCCCGGCAGGGTGCCGGAACAGAGACTTCCATCCCCCGAAATTCACCGGCGGTGGCGGCAGAGTTGCGGAACTCTTTCTAGAAAATTGCCGATTCCCCCTAGGGTTTTCCGTCCCGAGGCTTTATATAGGCAAAGGGGCGTTGTCAGGGGGCTGCCAGGGCACCCTCATACGTAGGGGACGCGGCCAGGGGCTAGGCCGCGCCGCCCTATTGTGTGGGGCCCTCGTGGCCCCACTCCGTCTCCTCTTTCGTTCTCTGGAAGCTTCAGTGAATGTCTGGACGTTCGGCTTTTGTTTCGTCCAATTCCGGAAATATTTCCTGTGTAGCTTTTCTGAAACACAAAAATATCAGAAAACAGGGAACTGGCACTGTGGCATCTTGTCAATAGGTTTGTTCTGGAAATCACATAAAAATGCCACGAAGTGTAACGAAACACAAGGCAAATGGTGTAAAAACAAGCATAGAGCATCAAAAATTATAGATACGTTCGAGACGTATCAGCGGTGCAGCGGAAGTCTATCTGGGGAAAACGCCAAACCCCCGCTCCTTTCAGGTCAAAGGGTATATGTAGGCGGAAGGAGGGGTCGAGGCGATGGCCGAGGTGGCCTCACAACAGGTGGGCGCGGCCAGGCCTGGGCCGCGCCCCCTGGTGATGAGCCTTCTGGCTCCGTGGGTCTTCTGGCAAAATAGAATTTTTGCAATATTTTCCAGGATTTTTCCTGAAAGTCAGATTTCTGCACAAAAACAAGACACCAGAGCAATTCTGCTGAAAACAGCATGAGTCCGTGTTAGTTGTATTCAAAACACACAAATAAGAGGAGAAACAATAGCAAAAGTGTTCGGGAAAGTAGATATATTTTGGACGTATCAATACTCCCCACATGAACAATCGTAGTAGGAGCAGATCCAACAGAATAATTAATCTCATCACCATAATCATTAAAAACAGGAGGCATATTATAATCATAACTAATTTTCTCCTCAAAAGTAGGTGAACTGAATATATTATACTCATAATCATAGCCATCATAAACTAGAGGTTTAGTATCATCATAAGCGAGAGAACAGCTATTTTGCAAAGCATATTCATCAAACATATCATCATAAGAAGGAACATGGATAGTACTAATGGTACAACAATTATTAACCTTATAATTTTCAGAATTGGTACCAAAAAGATTTTCAATATCAAAAGTAGAGTGCTTTTCCCAATCATGATCACTAACATAGGTAACAGGCATGGGAACATCATCGAGATCAGAATTATCATAATCTATAATAGGAGAAACATGCTTAGGGGAAGATACCATTTCCTCTCTCCTTTTACTCCTCTTCTTCTTCTTCTTACTCTTCTTACTCTCTCCTTTAGGAGGGAGAGACTTGAAAGGCATTTTCTCCACATAATCTGGTTTGCTGACAGAAACAATAGAAGAAACTTTGGAGGATTCCTCCTTTTTGTTAATAAGATAGAAACAAAAATCATCCCTGTCAAATTTGGGTAAAGCATCCTCTTTTATAACATTTTGTATATAAGTATTTGCGAGGCAATCTTTAACACAATAGAGACGACAACCACGAAGGGTGCTATTAATATCAAGAGCACTCATATCTACCAAAGAAGTCTTTCCAGATATCTCTTCATACCCCAAAAACAGAGTAAGCTCATCATGCTGATTGAGAGTAATCTTGTTATCACAATACAAACTTGCGGTACTCATTCGATTAGAAGGGTCATTATTTGGCCCTGAGCATTGAAAATTAAAATGACCTGTTTCATGGCAAAGTTCACAAATAAAAGGTTAAAGATCACAAACCTTTTCACCCAGCTCATCTAGAGCCTTGCGCCACATTCGAGTTTATTCATTCCTGTGGTGGATACAATAATCTTCCTTGTTGTGACTCTGTTCACAAGGTCTAAGTACTCCACAAAAATTAACATGCTTATAAGAAGTAGTACTTTCAGAAATTTGAGCATGTTTATTGCAATCATCAATAACAATATCACTTTCTATGCAAGTGTCTTTAAAAGGTTCATGATACACGTCCCCATTTCCCTTAGGAACATTAATATGAGAAGCAAAGGTTCTAAAAAAATCAACCATAACTCGAGGATCAAGACCATATTTAGCACTAAGCTCTTGAAAATCAGCAGTTTCAGAGAAAGACTTAATGCAATCATACTCATAATTTATACCTGATCCTTTACCTTTGTTGCTATCCCAATCTTTAATATTGTTTTGAATTGTTTCAATCAGATCCCACTTGACATCAACATCCTTGCTTGTGAAAGACCCATCAAAGCATGCATCTAAATAGTCCTTGTAATATCCTGAAAGCCTTGCATAAAAATTAATAATAATAATATTACGGGGAAGCTCATGAATAGGACATTTGAGCATTAGTGACTTCAATCTTCGCCACGCTTGGACAATGCTTTCTTCCTCATGTGGATGAAAATTATAAATATAATTTCTATCTTTATAAACCTCACTAGAAGGATAGAATTTAGAATAAAAGAGAGGTACAATTTCCTCCCAATCAATAGGTCGCCCATTCTTTAGTGTTTATACCATTCCGCAGCTCTGCCCTTTAGTGATAAATAAAATATCTTCCTCTTACCTTGGTTCATCGAAATACCTGCACACTTGCACAACTTGCATAATTCATGTATAAAAAGCAAATGATCAGCAGGATGGACATTTCCATCTCCTAAATAGCAGTTATTCATAGCACGTTCGACAATTTTCATAGGTATTTTAAAAGGATGAGGAGCACAAGCATCATTAGAATCATCACATATGGGAGATAAAATATCATCAGAGCAAATTTTCTCCACTAAAGCTGGGGAACTAAAAATATCATGCTTAACAAAACCAGCTTTCCCAAGCTTAGAATTTTCTATAGCATTAGCAATAACGATGTTTAAAGCATTCATACTAACAACACTATTAACATGCGAATTAAGCTCCAAAGGTTTTTCAATTTTCTCTTCAAACACTCCATATCCTAACTCGGGAAAAATACTATAGAACTCTTTATTTTCCATTAAGCCTAACTAGTGAAAATAAAAAACAAGAAACAAAAAGATATAATTGCAGAATCTAAAGGAAATAACTTTGAGCGCTCACCAGCAACTAAAAGACTTAGTAACCAAAGGATCTGAGTACCTTTTACCTTACCTCCTCGGCAACGGCGCCAGAAAAGAGCTTGATGTCGACGCACGCATCTGTTCCAGTAGACAGTGTTGGGCCTCCAAGTGCAGAGGTTCGTAGAACAGCAGCAAGTTTCCCTTAAGTGGATCACCCAAGGTTTATCGAACTCAGGGAGGAGGAGGTCAAAGCTATCCCTCTCAAGCAACCCTGCAATTACGATACGGAAAGTCTCTTGTATCCCCAACACACCCAATACACTTGTCAGATGTATAGGTGCACTAGTTCGGCGAAGAGATAGTGAAATACAAATAGTAGTGATGATTATAAGTAGTAAATGTAATTTGAATAAATATCGCTGCGAGAAAACATGTAACAAAACTGATAGGAAACGGTGTGCAATGCTCAGAAACAAGGCCTAGGGATCATACTTTCACTAGTGGATACACTCTCAACAAATATAACATAATTGAACCAATAGATACTAACATCAATATGCAACTCAAAACAATTCTCCAATGGAAAACAAACACTAATCATGCGTAGGGCTACGAAGCACTCCTCAAAGTCCGTATTTCCCCAAACTAGATTGTCCCACACTGTCACCGTGAATGCACTAGATAGTTCCAACAAACACCAACAATTCATAGAGACATTAGCCAAAAAGGCACACATGATGCACACACTGTCACCGTCACACCATGATACAAGGTATCTCCGGAGTTTACAAATATAAAGCACGGGAGTAGCATAATATCTGAATAATAACATCTACCAATTCAACTAGATACAAAGCTCATGATCACATAAAGATCACATCATGGGAGAGAGAGGTGAACCACATAGCTACCGGTAGAGCCCTCGGCCCAGGGGGAGAACTACTCCCTCCTCATCATAGGAGACAGCAAGGTTGGTGGAGATAGCGGTGAGGTCGATGGAGACAGCGGAGACGGCGATGGAGACCGATGGAGATGGCTCCGGGGGCACTTCCCCGTCCCAGCAGGGTGCCGGAATAGAGACTTCTGTCCCCCGAAATTCGTCAGCGGCGGAGCTGCGGAACTCTTTCTAGAAATTTGCCGATTCCCCTAGGGTTTTCCGTCGGGAGGCTTCTTATAGGCGAAGGGGCGTCATCAGGAGGTGGCCCAGGCAGGCTCACCAAGGGTAGGCATGGCCAGGGGGTGGGCCGCACCCCCCTGTGGTGTGGCCAGCCTCTGGCCCCTCTCCAGCTCCCGTTTGGTCCTCGTCCTCCGTCCGGGAAACATAGGAGTTTCCGAACTTGTTTCGTCCAATTCTGAGAATATTTCCTGTGTAGCTTTTCTGAAACACAAAAATAGCAGAACACAGGGAACTGGCACTGTGGCATCTTATCAATAGGTTAGTTCCGGAAATCGCATAAAAATGCCACGAAGTGTAACGAAACACAAGGCAAATGGTGTAAAAACAAGAATGGAGCATAAAAAATTATAGATACGTTTGAGACGTATCAATGATCATAGAGACTTATGGCGACTTGGTAAAGTCAAACATGTTGTAAGCATGCACCAAGTCAACCCAAATAAAGCATCAAAGGAGAAAAGCACAATACTATGCTCCCATATAACAAAAACAATGCATGATTCTTTCAAAGGCACATTAAGCAATCTCAGTCATTTGAGACAAGTCATGCTACAACAAAAACTACTAAGCATACTATCAAAATAACATCAAGCATTACATGCAAAAGTCTAAGCCACAGTCTAAACAAGCTCCCATTTGTACCACTATAGGCATGAAACTTTTTTCTCTTTTCCAACACCATTCAACCTTTTTATAACCACTCTTTAAGATGAAAACCAACATAGACCAGTGGTCTAAATACACCTTGATACAAAGATATAACAAGATCTGAACAAAAATCAAGGTGAAAAATGAAAGCTAAACGCAGTACTAGAAAAAGAGAACACTCGTTGAACAATAAGAGTGAAAACTACAGTGTTCTTGGCAATGAAAAACGGAGTGTGTCTTCTCCAAAAGAAATTTGTTGGGGTCAAACTATTTATTGCAGCAAACAAAACAAAAGAAAACTGAAAGCAAAAGTAA
The DNA here is from genome assembly GCA_007115705.1 of Dactylis glomerata. Lineage (NCBI taxonomy): Eukaryota > Viridiplantae > Streptophyta > Magnoliopsida > Poales > Poaceae > Dactylis > Dactylis glomerata. The sequence continues at coordinate 496,208 of QXEO01001522.1, forward strand.
AGATGCTCCAAGAAAAACACATAGTATACGAAGCAATAAAAATATAGTGTCTTGAAAGGTGACCTGATTTTTGCCGATGAAGAAGGGGTGCCTCGGGGGCATCCCCAAGCTTTGACGCTTGTACCACTTGGATATTTCTTGGGGTGATATGTGATGGCTGGCATGTAGTTGATAATAATGATTATGGCCAGGCAGTTGGGAACCCCAAGCGCAAGGTATGATGAGCACAGCAGCAAGTTTTTCCCTCAGTTAGAAACCAAGGTTTATCGTTCGAAGAAGAAAAAGCCAATACGACTGAAGGTGATGCTTGCAAGCTTCGCGACAGCTCCAGACAATTTATATGGCGCCTCATCCAAGCTTTGCTTTGCGAGCAGCAACGTGGAACCTGCACACAACACAACCAAGTACTTTGTTCCCAACTTATGATGAGGTTGTCAATCTCACCGGTTTGCTTGAAACAAAGGGTATGAGCGTACCGAGTGGAAAATAGTAGAAGTATGCGAATAAAGTAAATAGTGTGAGTAAAGTAAACAAGTGATAGCAATATGATGAAAATAGGACCGGGGTCCACAGTTCACTAGTGGTGTCTCTCCATAAGATAAATAGCACATGCTGGGTAAACAAATTACAGTTGGGCAATTGATATAATAAAGATAACATGATATGTCAAGAAGATCACTATGCGATTTACTCTGGGCATTATAACAAAATACATAGACCGCCATCCAACTGCATCTATGACTAATAATCCACCCACGGGGATATCATCTGAACACCCCATGAGTATTAAGTTGCGAACAACAGATAATTGCATTAAGCAAAGTGTGTAATGTAAACAAAGCATATGCCCTCGAGCATATGAATGTTGTTTTCTCCCTAGTGGCAACAGCACATCTACAACCGATACGTCTCCAACGTATCTATAATTTTTGATGCTCCATGCTTGTTTTTACACCATTTGCCTACTGTTTCGTTACACTTCGTGGCACTTTTATGCATTTTCCGAAACTAACCTATTAACAAGTCGCGACAGTGCCAGTTCCCTGTTTTCTGTTGTTTTTGTGTTTCAGAAGTGATACACAGGAAATATTCTCGGAATTGGACGAAACAAGTTCCTGAAGTCTTATTTTTCTCGGAAGCTTCCAGAGATCTGAAGAGGAGTTGGAGGGGGGCCACGAGTGCCCCACACACCAGGGCGGTGTGGCCAGGGGCCTGGCCACGTCCCCTATGTGTGAGAGCCCCTCGGGCCACCTCTGACAATGCCCCTTCACCTATAAAGACCCCCCGACAGAAAAAACCTAAGTACCCGATCACTTTTCCAGAACACATCACGATCTGCCGCCGCCGCCGACCCGAAGATCGGGAGGGTCCAGAAGCTCTTCCCGGCACCCTGCCGGAGAGGGGAATCGCCACCGGAGGTCTTCTTCATCGCCATGCTTGCCTCCGGAGCGATGAGTGAGTAGTCTACCTTGGACTATTGGTCCATAGTAGTAGCTAGATGGTTGTCTTCTCCAACATGTGCTTCATGTTTAGATCTCATGAGCTGCCCTACATGATTGAGATCACCGTTATGTAATTCTACATGTTTGGTTTATTGGTATCCGATAAATATTGGTGTTATGATTGAGTTGCTATACTGAAATATATCTTTTGTTATCTCTATGTTGTTTATGATCTTGCATGCTCTCCGTTGTTAGTAGCTATCTTGGCCGAGTAGTTGCTAGTGACTCCAAGAGGGGGTATTTATGCTCAATAGTGGGTTCATGCCTCTATTTAATCTAGGGGAGTGACAGAAACCTCTAAGGTTGTAGATGTGTTGTTGCTACTAGGGAGAAAACAACATTCATATGCTCAAGGGCATATGCTTTGTTTACATTACACACTTTGCTTAATGCAATTATCTGTTGTTCGCAACTTAATACTTGTGGAGTTCTCGGATTGATTCGCCACAAGTGGATTATTAGTCATAGATGCAGTTGGATGGCGGTCTATGTATTTTGTTGTAATGCCCAGAGTAAATCGCATAGTGATCTTCTTGACATATCACGTTATCTTTATTCTATCAATTGCCCAACTGTAATTTGTTTACCCAGCATGTGTTATTTATCTTATGGAGAGACACCACTAGTGAACTGTGGACCCCGGTCCTATTTCCATCATATTGCTATCACCTGTTTACTTTACTCGCACTGTTTACTTTACTCGCTTACTTCTACTATTTTCCACTCGATACGCTCATAACCTTTGTTTCAAGCAAACCGGTGAGATTGACAACCTCATCACAAGTTGGGAGCAAAGTACTTGGTTGTGTTGTGTGCAGGTTCCGTGTTGCAGCTAGCAAGCAAAGCTTGGACGAGGCGCCATATATAAATTGTTTGAAGCTGTCGCAAGCTAACAAGCATCACCTTCAGTCGTATTGTCCGTTCTTCTCCTGATCGACATAACCTTGGTTTCTTAACTGAGGGAAAACTAGCTGCTATACTCATCACACCTTCCTCTTGGGGTTCCCAACGGGTTGGTCATTCACCACGCATCAAGCTAATTTTTTGGCACCATTGCCGGGGAAGAGTGGAAGACCTCTGCAAGGGGAGTTTTTTGCACACACATCCTTTACTTTGTTATTGTTTTGCTTTACTTTATTTATTTTACTTGCATCGTTTTATATCAAAAACCCAAAAAAATTAGAATCCTTGGTAGTTGTTATTTCTTTACTTTTAGTTCATCATGCTGTTCCCTAAGTACGTTCTGGAGGACCTCTCAGTAGGTAGTGGTTCAATTATTGGAAAAAGTAACATAGAGGAGTTCTTTAATCACATTAGTATGCATAAGGAAGTTGAGGAAAAATCTTTGGTTGAGCTAGCTCCTAGTATTGAAGTTGCTTCTGCTTATTTGATTCACATGTTGGAAACTAGGTTTGCTAGTCTAAATCCTTTTATGCAATACATGTTCCTTAAGCTTCATAAAATTGAAGATCCTGAAAAGAAAGCTTTTATCTTGGAAACTTTGCGCATAGAATTTAGAGATGTTGCTATTGAGGCTAGGAAAATTTTTAAGAAGTTTAATAAGCTTGGCTCGCCTGTTGAAATTGTTGGTACACCCAACGAAGATTCTAGAGTGCCAATACCTTGTAAACTCGTAGGAATTCATAATGCCTTGGTAACTAATTTTAGTTGGATTTGTCCTGAAAATCTTTTCGATGAAAATAGTGTACCAAAGCGTGACTACAAGGGATACTCAAAACCTCAATTAGATAGTATTCATTTCTTTGTTCCTATAGTGGATCCTGATCCCCCTTTCATTATTACTTGATTCGCAATTTTCTGCGCCTAGCTCAAAGGCGTTAAAGAAAAACACTCTTGGGAGATAACCCAATGTTTTATTTCCAGTACTTTTTCTTTTATTTGAGTCTTGGAAGTCATTACTACTGTAATGACCACTCCTTATCTTGTTTATTTCATTGTTGTGCCAAGAGAAGCCTCTAATTCGAGTGAGGTAAAGATTTGGGGATATTGCTGTCCTGAAATTGTTTTCGGTGCTGCACCATAAAAATTCGTATAAATTCTCTGTATATCTTTTGGACCTGCGATTTCTTGTGCATATGACCCAGGTTATATCCAAACTTTCGTTAGTTGAACACTTTTTGATTTGAGCAATATAAAACCCCTCAAAAATTCGACCTTTGTCAGCTGTTCTGTTTTGACAGATTTCTGCCAATATTTGTGTTTGCCGCTTTATCGCTTTCTTTTGAGTTCTTTTGATCACGGAACTTTTGGGGAAGTTGCTACAGTAGTATATGCTATATATGTGGTGGTTTTGGGTTGAAACCTGAAGCAAAACGAGGTTGATTATATGTTATGTTACACTAATGTTGCTAATAGAATTGTGTTTAGTTTTGTATGAAGGAAGTTTTCAAGTGTAGGGATTGGAGAATGATGAGATGAGTTGAAGAATGGACAAAAGCTCAAGCTTGGGGATGCCCATGCATCACCCCAAGAAATATCCAAGAAGTACAAGCGTCAAAGCTTGGGGATGCCCCCGAGGCACCCCTTCTTCATCGGCAAAAATCAGGTCACCTTTCAAAACACTATATTTTTATTGCTTCATGCACTATGTGTTTTTCTTGGAGCGTCAGTTGTTTTAGTTTTCTTAGTTAGTTTCGTTTTGTTTGCTGCAATAAATGGTTGGACCCCAACAAATTTTCTTTGGAGGAGATGAACTCATTTTTATTTGCCAAGAACACTCCGTTTTTCATTCTTACAATTTCACCGGGTGTTCTTCTTTTTCTGCTACTGCTTTTGGTTTTCGTTTTCACCTTGATTTGCATTCAGACCTTGTCATATATTTTCATCAAGGTGTATTTTTGCCTCTTATCTTAATTGGTTTTCATCAAAAGAGGTGTCTTTAAAAATTTCAAATGGTGTTGGAAAAGAGAAAAAGCTTTATGCAAAATAGTGGTACAAGAAGGAGCTTGTGTAGACTGCGGCTTAGGCTTTTTCATGTCATGCGTGATGTCTTTTTGATAGTATGCTTAGTGGTTTTGCTGTATCATGACTTGTCTCAAATAACTGAGATTGCTTAATGAGCCTCTGAAAAAATCAAGCGTTGTTTTTATTGTATGGAAGCATTATTTTGGTTTTCTCCTTGATGCTTTATTTGGGTTGACTTGGCGCATGCTCACACATGTTAGACTCTTACAAAGTCGCCAATAGCCTCTATGATCATTTAGTTTTTGACTTTTGATGCCATCTTATGCTTCTTTTAATGTCGCTTTGTCGCTTTGCATGATTATGGCCATTATTGCTCTCTTAGTTGGTCGCTCTCAGTCTTTTGCTAGCCCTCGCCTTGTACTGAGTATGAGCTCTACTCGTGCATCCAACTCCTAAAAACCAAGTTTTCCAAAGTGTCCACCATACATACCTACTAGAAATTTTCTATTCCAAGTAAATTTGACTTGCTTTTATCTTCTCTTCAAATTAAACTCTTACCAGTGTTATGCGAAAATTGGTCAGTAAAGCTCTCACGAACCGGAAGGCACACTTTACTTTTTTCTGTTCTTAAAAATTTGACATTGTGGTCTTTTATGTTGAGTTGTTATGCTTGCAAGTTGTAAGTTGGATTCTAGCCCAACCATGCCGTCATGGGGCAAACTTTCAACATTGCACTTCTTATTTGAGTTGATATCATGATCTTTTGTTTATGGATGCCCGCGGTGTGAAATGAGTTGGGAATCTTGTGGGGATCATGGAGTTTGTATATGTGTTAGGGAACGCCTGGGCCACCAATCTAAGCCATGCATAATTTATGGTGGAAATTTGCAGCATACCCATGGTGGACATTCGACAACGCATCTCAAAATAAAAAGCTATACAAATGGTAAATAAAAGAGATGTCGAGGTGTTCATTGTCTGCTTGTCCTGTCATTTTGATGTGGGCTTGTTCCATGTCATTGGGCACGGAGGTACCCCGTGGGCGGTTTTCGATGATACATATATACTTACAATGACAAGAGCCTTGCTTGGGACTCTAAGTTGAGTAGCATGAGGTTTGGGTTCTCGTATTCATGGGACACGAGGTTTTCGACTTATGATTTGTCAAGCATATGCATCATAATTGTTCTCGCATTAACTCTAACCATTCAAGATGCTTATGATGGGGGCAATGAGAGCTCAAAGCTGGTAAGTACCATAATTTTTGAAGGTTATAAAACTTGCAATCACTGCTTCCCTCTGCGAAGGGCCTTTCTTTTACTTTTATGTTGAGTCACCACCTTCTTTCTTTATGCACCATAAGAGAGCAAAGTTGTCATTCTTAGTATAATGTGCATTGTCCCAAAGTTTTCATTGATTGATTCATATTGTTGGTTTCACTTGTTCTCAAATTACTTGTATCTAGTCACCCTCTTAAACTTGAAGGTGTCCTATGCATTTATGTTTTACTCTCTAAGAAGGACAAGCTGAAAACCATTTGTATGTTTTTCCTTATGATTTGAACACACGTTGACTTTCATTGTTTCATTTTCATGATCTTTTGTTTGTGTTCATTTGCATGTTTACAGCATGGTTGCTAAGTTCTTATTGTCAAGATTATATCTTTCATGCCCATGTTTTAAGTTCTTATGATCCCAGCTCACAAATACTTACATATATGATCAAGATTGTGTAGGTGCATGTCACCTCAAAAATTATTCTTTTGTTATCACTTACCTACTCGAGGACAAGCAGGAGTTAAGCTTGGGGATGCTTGATACGTCTCCAACGTATCTATAATTTTTGATGCTCCATGCTTGTTTTTACACCATTTGCCTACTGTTTTGTTACACTTCGTGGAACTTTTATGCATTTTCCGGAACTAACCTATTAACAAGTCGCCACAGTGCCAGTTCCCTGTTTTCTGCTATTTTTGTGTTTCAGAAGTGATACACAGGAAATATTCTCGGAATTGGACGAAACAAGTTCCTGAAGTCTTATTTTTCCCGGAAGCTTCCAGAGATCAAAAGAGGAGTTGGAGGGGGGCCACGAGGGCCCCACACACCAGGGTGGTGCGGCTAGGGGCCTGGCCGCGTCCCCTATGTGTGAGAGCCCCTCGGGCCACCTCTGACGATGCCCCTTCGCCTATAAAGAATCCCTGATGAAAAAAACCTAAGTACCCGATCACTTTTCTAGAACACATCGCGATCTGCCGCCGCCGTCGACCCGAAGATCGGGAGGGTCCAGAAGCTCTTCCCGGCACCCTGCCGGAGAGGGGAATCGCCATCGGAGGTCTTCTTCATCTCCATGCTTGCCTCCGGAGCGATGAGTGAGTAGTCTACCTTGGACTATGGGTCCATAGCAGTAGCAAGATGGTTGTCTTCTCCACCATGTGCTTCATATTTAGATCTCATGAGCTGCCCTACATGATTGAGATCACCGTTATGTAATTCTACATGTTTGGTTTGTTGGGATCCGATGAATATTGGTGTTATGATTGAGTTGCTATACTGAAATATATCTTTTGTTATCTCTATGTTGTTTATGATCTTGCATGCTCTCCGTTGTTAGTAGCTATCTTGGCCGAGTAGTTGCTAGTGACTCCAAGAGGGGGTATTTATGCTCGATAGTGGGTTCATGCCTCTATTTAATCTGGGGGAGTGACAGAAACCTCTAAGGTTGTAGATGTGCTATTGCTACTAGGGAGAAAAAAACATTCATATGCTCAAGGGCATATGCTTTGTTTACATTACACACTTTGCTTAATGCAATTATCTGTTGTTCGCAACTTAATACTTGTGGAGTTCTCGGATTGATTCGCCACAAGTGGATTATTAGTCATAGATGTAGTTGGATGGCGGTCTATGTATTTTGTTGTAATGCCCAAAGTGAATCGCATAGTGATCTTCTTGACATATCACGTAATCTTTATTCTATCAATTGCCCAACTGTAATTTGTTTACCCAGCATGTGTTATTTATCTTATGGAGAGACACCACTAGTGAACTGTGGACCCCGGTCCTATTTCCATCATATTGCTATCACATGTTTACTTTACTCGCACTGTTTACTTTACTCGCATACTTCTATTGTTTTCCACTCGATACGCTCATAACCTTTGTTTCAAGCAAACCGGTGAGATTGACAACCTCATCGCAAGTTGGGAGCAAAGTACTTGGTTGTGTTGTGTGCAGGTTCTGTGTTGCAGCTAGCAAGCAAAGCATGGACGAGGCGCCATATATAAATTGTCCGAAGCTATCGCAAGCTAACAAGCATCACCTTCAATCGTATTGTCCATTCTTCTCCTGATCGACATAACCTTGGTTTCTTATCTTAGAGAAAATTAGCTGCTATACTCATCACACCTTCCTCTTGGGGTTCCCAACGGGCTGATCATTCACCACGCATCAACAACCTTAGAGGTTTCTGTCACTCCCCTAGATTAAATAGAGGCATGAACCCACTATCGAGCATAAATACCCCCTCTTGGAGTCACTAGCAACTACTCGGCCAAGATAGCTACTAACAACGGAGAGCATGCAAGATCATAAACAACATAGAGATAACATAAGATATATTTTAGTATAGCAACTCAATCATGACACCAATATTCATTGGATCCCAATAAACCAAACATGTAGAATTACATAACGGTGATCTCAATCATGTAGGGCAGCTCATGAGATCTAAACATGAAGCACATGGTGGAGGAGACAACCATCTAGCTACTATTATGGACCCATAGTCCAAGGTAGACTACTCACTCATCGCTCCGGAGGCAAGCATGGCGATGAAGAAGACCTCCAGTGGCGATTCCCCTCTCCGGCAGGGTGCCAGGAAGAGCTTCTGGACCCTCCCGATCTCGGGTCGACGACGGCGGCGGATCGCGATGTGTTTCTGGAAAATTGATCGAGTACTTAGGTTTTTCCCGTCGGGGGGTCTTTATAGGCGAAGGGGCATCGTCAGGAGTGGACCGAGGCGTCCTCACACATAGGGGGCACGGCCAGGGGCTGGGCCGTGCCGCCCTGGTGTGTGGGGCCCTCGTGGTCCCACTCCGTCTCCTCTTCGAATCTCTGGATGCTTCCGGGAAAAATAAGACTTCAGGAACTTGTTTCGTCCAATTCCAAGAATATTTCCTGTGTAGCTTTTCTAAAACACAAAAATAGCAGAAAACAGAGAACTGGCACTGTGGCGACTTGTTAATAGGTTAGTTCCGGAAAATGCATAAAAGTGCCCCAAAGTGTAACGAAACATTAGGCAAATGGTGTAAAAACAAGCATGGAGCATCAAAAATTATAGATACGTTGGAGACCTATCAATATGGGCATCCCCAAGCTTGAGCTTTTGTCCATCCTTCATCTCATCTCATCACTCTCCTTTCCCTACACTTGAAAACTTCCTTCATACAAAACTTCACACAATTCTATTTGCAACATTAGTGTAAGCATGATAGTAAATCTACTCTTTTGGTTGAGTTTCAAACTCAAATATACCATCCATTAAAGCATAAGCTACTGTAGCAACTTTCTCAAAAGTTCCGTGATCAAAAGAACTCAAAAAGAAAGCGATCGAGGGGCAAACACAAATAGTGGTAGAATTCTGTCAAAATAGAACAGCTGACAAAGATCGATTTTTCCAAGGATCTTATGCTGCTCAAATCGAAAAGTGCAAAACTAATGAAAGTTTGGAAATAACCTGGGGCATGCGCACAAGAAATCGCAGATCAAAAAGATATTCTGAGAATTTTCGCAAATTTTACGATGTAGCGCAGAAATCTGTTTTAGGACAGCAACTTCCCCAAATCTTACCTTCCTCAAATTAGAGGTTCTTCTTGGCACAAAAACTAAATAAAACTGATAAGGAGAGGTCATTACAGTAGTAATAACTTCCAAGACTCAACAAAAAGAAAAATTACGGAAATGAAAACATTGGGCTATCTCCCAAGAGTGCTTTTCTTTAGGGATTTCTATTTTCGTGCCCCTGGGTCGTTAGTTGTACTCAGTTTTCCCCAGCCGCTTAACTTTTCCTCAGTTTTCCCCTCGCTCTAGTTTGAAACCCCTCGCAGACGGTCGGACGGGAGGGTTGCCATTTAGTTGACCGTTCCATGCTGACGTGTGGGGCCGCGTCATGTGGGGCCGCGTCGCGTGGGGCAGGTAGAACGGGACCGCGTGGGACAGGACGAGACCGCGTTTGGTTGTACGTGAGAGCTTGGTTTTGTCTCTCTCGGCCCAAATTGGCATTTTTCAGAGCGCCTTTTTCCCCTCTCTCTCTGTAACAGTTCTCTCTCTTTTCACCAAATTAGTATCAAATTTAGAGAAGCTTCTATTTCTGTCTTTCTTTAATGATTGTTGCCTTTTGGCCCTCGTTTTTTGCCCAATATGTTAACAAATCTAGTAGCAAATCTAAAAGCTAGTAGAGGATAAATTCACAGCAGCATAATAAATCGAGAAAATATAGGATAAGCTGCATACAGCAGCCAACATAGCATATATATATATATATATATATATAGGATGAGACTATTTTGCAACTGATGATAGAATAATATTCTATACATAACAGCCTATAAGGCCCGATCTAGTGAAAAACGGCCTGAGACCACCGCCCGCAATGTTCCGTCGCCACTCTGTTTTTTTGTTTTGGACCAGCTCCTTTTCTTCCCCACGGTTTCTTCCCCGATGGTCAACCGCCGCCGACACCACGCTTGCCTCGCCTCCGGCCAACGTCGCCTTCTTCTAGCACTTGTGCTAGCCCCACGCGAGCCGGCGCCGGCCATCCTAGCGCCACCGAGCCTCTCCGTTCCACCCACTGCCCCCGCCTACAGCCACGCCGCCTCTCGGAGGAACTCCCGCGACCCCGCCAGAGCGTAAATCTCCCCGCCAGCGCGCGAGCGCGGACGTTCGCGTCGGCCGGGATAAGCAAGATTAGCAGCATGTGGCGTTCGCGTCGGCCGGGATAAGCAAGATTAGCAGCATGTGGACCTCTGCTATCATATCAGATAAGGCATCTGCCGCCTTAATAATTCGATCGTTCAAATCCTGCAGTTTCCAGAAACGCATGCGCACCGCACGTAGCAGCAGCGGGTCTGGGGGTAACGTTGTCGCGAGCAGCGAGACATGCCGCGCATGCAGGCGCCCATGCGTTTGAACACGTGTTTTAGCCGTGAACGCACCTGGCGATCGATCGGCGTACGTAGTACTCCATAGGTTGAAGATGACAAAGGCTTATCCTCACGCTAGCTAGCTTGTTATGACATGGTCGGATGGATGGGACAAAGCTTTGGCTTAAATGGGCAATCAAGACGACGCCCTCCGTTGCCGCCTGAAGGGCCCTGCAGCGCCAGCATGGGCCTGGCTACCCGTCGACTGCCTGAAGCGGCACCGCTATCCCGTCGGTGCTCCCTTGTGCTTCCCAGAGAGCAGGCAGCCTCCTTGTCCCCTGGCCGGTTGCAGAACATTGTTTTGTCTCCAGCGTCGAGAGGCCGAGCTACGAGAGCAGAAGATCCAAGTTCTATAGGCAGAGACACGCCCGTCCTCCTCCGGTTCAGTTAAGCGAGACGCTGCATTTTCTTCAGCACGTACGTGTGTGTAGTGCTAAGAACTGCTCTCTCCTCTCGTTCAGCTAACCAATTTGAATGTTAACTGTTTGTTGCCTTGATGCTTTCTCTCTGCTGATCCAATTTTAGGATGGTGATTACTTAAAAAAAAGAACAAGATAATTAGTGCCAGGAAGTAATGATCTTGGATGTCCAACAAGGGAGACGTGCGTAAAAAATCTCATAACTTATTACTTCTGGGCATACACTTTCGACTAACACATCTTTACTCTCAAAGTACAAAAATATATTTAATAACCGTTTGTAAAAAGTACATATCCTTTATTTTAAGAAGTACGAGATTTCAACTTGAACAGTACACGGCTGAGAATAAGGCATAGTAAAAATCAGTTGACCGGAAGTACACCATTTGAGTTTTGGGAAATACGCTCCCCACATAGCAGAAAATCGGTTTGGAGCCGAGGCTCCGCGGAGGCTTTTTTGATTTTTTTTGAAATCCATAAATTAAAGTTTCAAAAAATCTAAAAAAAATGCAGGGATGTAGTCAACTACATACACTACAAGCATGCAAATTTTTATTATGAAATACCTTGTATTGCAACCTCAGCATAAAAGATAAAATGGACAAAAGTTGGAAAATATTCCCAGATCTAAAATTTTGTTCTGGATATTTGTTATTTTTGCTGGTAATAAAACATAAGGTATTTCATAATAAAATTTTACACACTAGTAAAAAAATCATAGAATACCCTCTGGTTATTTTTTATTTTTTCAAAGTTTAATTTTTTTTTTTTTTGAAGTTTGAGAAAAGAGCTCCATGGAGCTCGTCCTCAAATGGACGTTGTCCCCCACATAGTAACTATAGAAAGTACATAGTCTTTTTAGAGAAGTGTAGAACTTCTATTATAGAAAGTACACACGATAACATCATGAAGTACACATAGTGACGACGAGAAATACAAAATATGACAAAGAGAAGTACAAAAGTTCAACATTGGGAAGTGCGGAGTCCTCGTGAATTGTTACAAAAAGAATAAAATCGTTCACAAAATTTAGTAAGTATGAACAACGACTCTGGAAAATATGCACGGTGGCGACGGGAAGTACAAATGTTCATTTTTTGAAAGTGCAACTTCACGATATGCTAGAAAAATGATAAAATCATCAAGAGGAAAGTATGTAACTACGATAAAAAAAAATATGTCATGATGGGAAGTTTAACATTGTGATGGAGGGGAAGTGCACACATGAAAGAATGAGAAGTAAAAGATATTTAGTTTAGGGAAGTACGAGGTCCCTCGTAATTTTCAATTAAAAATGAATGCCAAGACGAGAAGTATAACATTGCGATATAACAAAGAGCAAACTAATAAGACCGAGAAGTACATATATCTAGTTTAGAGAAGTAGACACGGTCTTTTGCATGAAAAATGACTGTTAAATAGGAAGTGAAGTACACACAAGTACGGAAAAAAGTACATATATCTAGTCTAGGGAATATACATGGTCCCTCGTAGATATGCATAAAAATAACTTTCATAACAGGAAGTATAACATTGCAATGACCGAAAGTACACAACAGTAAGAACAAGAAGTATGAATACTCAGTTTAAGGAAGTATATGACCTCTCATAGTTTTGCATAAAAAGTGTGTCATGATAGAAAATACAACATGATAACGGAGGGAAGTACAATATTGTGACAGATGGAAGTACAATATGATAACAAAGAGAAGTACAATATGATAACGGAGGGAAAAAGTACAATATTGTGACGGTGCAACCGAAATGAAATCGTATAATAAAGTTACCGTTGTTTACTGAAAAGTTCTCAAAACACCGTCGGGAAGTACAAGCACGTATAACATAGAAGTACGAAAGACATATCCAGGGAAGTACGGAAACTCTGTTTTCTCGGGACGGACATATATCATGCAAATCATATCGTTTTAAGCTCCGATCGCCACTACAGTAGGCATAAATCATTTGTATGGTATAACAAAACTTTAATTTCAGTGCTTTTTGCTATCTATGACGAATCAAATAGTATAGTTTCTCAATTTCAAAGCGTTAACTTGCGAAAAATACAAATTATATGACGTTAAAACCATATAAATTATTTTTTAACTGTAAGAAACTTGCAAAAGTATTAGGAAAAAAAAGTCGCGCATTTTCCATAGCTTTTCAACGGTATATCATTTGCACTATTCCGACAAATGGTTAAAAAAATCAAGTCAAATTACCTTGCATCTTTTTTGGATATCTCCAAATTTGTTATTTTTAAAATTATTTAAAAACTGTGTAGAATTTGAAAAAACTTAAAACATGAAAAAGTTGCGTCTGCTCCATATCTATCCAACGCCATATTATTTGCATCATTCCGACAAATGGTTGAGGAAATCTGCTCAAATTACAGTCCGCCCATTTTTGAATAGATCCGAATTCCAGTATTTTCAAAATTATTCAAAAAGCGTGACGAATTTGAAAAAACTTGCAGAGATAACAAAGTTGCGCAATTTCAATAGCTTTATAATGGCGTATCACATGTGTTATTCTGATTTGTGGTTTAGAAAATAAGTTAAAAATACGTTTCAGATGTGTTTTTGAATGCTTCCGATTTTCAAAATTAAACTTAAATCATTGAAAATTAGAAAAAAGTTTTAACATGGAAAAGTTGCGGATTTTTCATAGCTTTCCAACGGTATATCATTTGCATAATTCTGAGAAACGGTTAACAAGTTCAAATAAATAGCTACGTAAATACAAATAAGCAGTTTAAAATTTGCAAACGAGCAGTACGATTCTATCATAAAAAGCAGTACAAACGTGTGTCGTAAGTAGTACAGAATATGTACAGAATATTATTCTGTCATCGATGACAGAATAGTCTCCATATATATATATATATATATATATATATATATATATATATATATATATATATATTCAGGACAGATCCAACAGTACTACCGATCCCTAGATCCAACATAAGCTACATTTTACATGGGATTAAGCTTGGAGGCTGCGCAGGTGAATCCCAAGTGCTTTGTGTTTGGCCATGAATGCATGCACGTTCACGGTCGTTCCAACTCTAGCGCCGTCAGGGGCACTGCCAAGGGATTCGGCATGGTTCACCAGGCAGTTGAAGTCGGTGGCGCGGAGCCTCCTGTTGCAGAAGGGGCACCTGTAAACGCCACGAGCAAAGTGGCGATCGTAATGGCCGGACTGCAGCCTCCTGAGGACGTGACGAGTCTTGGTGTGGAAGGACTCATCGTCGCTGTCGACGTCGCTGCTCTGCACCTGTCACGTAGCACCAAAGATCGAAAAACACGGAGTCAATTGCAGCGATGATGGAACAAAGAGTGAACAAAAGATCATGCATGATAATATGTGCACGAAAAAAAGAAGCCTCAGTTACATTGGACACACTTATATCCAGGATTTGGGTCAGTGAACCAAAGATCATGTACAACAAATTTGTACACACCAATTGTTCACAGACCAAACCCTGAATCAATTTGTGCCCAAATATTCATCATCATCGGCACAAATTAACGGGATGGGATTGATTACTCACATAAGTTAACCAAATCTTAAACAAAAGCAAATCACAAACACTAATAACGCTAGATCTATCATAATAACGCTAGATATATCATAAAAGGATTGAACTAGGAACAGACTAACCCTAATAATGCTAGATCTATCATAAAACGATTGAACTAGGAATAGACGGACCCTAATAACGCTAGATCTAACACGAAAGGATTGAAATGGGATAAGAACAAGGGAACAAAGGGTTACCTCCGGGTAGTCATCGACGATGCTGGTATCGTAGGGGTTCGCCGGCGCGACGTACGGCACTGGTTCGTACGGGTCTTCGTACAGGTCCCAATCGACGGGGGCCTGGACGGGTGCCTGGACGGGGGCGGCGGCCATTGCGCCAGCGGCTGATGCGTCGGCGCCTACGTCGGAAGCAGCGACGGGGGCTGATAAGTCTCAAACGTATCTATAACTTTTGATGCTCCATGCTTGTTTTTACACCATTTGCCTATTGTTTCGTTACACTTAGTGGCACTTTTATGCATTTTCCGGAACTAACCTATTAACAAGTGCCACAGTGCCAGTTTCCTGTTTTCTGCTGTTTTTGTGTTTCAGAAGTGATACACAGGAAATATTCTCGGAATTGGACGAAACAAGTTCCTGAAGTCTTATTTTACCCAGAAGCTTCCAGAGATCCGAAGGAGAGTAGGAGGCGAGGGACCAGGGGCCCACATGCACAGCTGGCGCGGCCAGGCCCTGGCCCGCGCCACCCCCGTGTGTGGCTGCCTGGCCCCTCCTCTGACGACGCCCCTTCGCCTATTAAGACCCCCCGACGGAAAAAACCTAAGTACCCGATCAGATTTCCAGAATACATCGCGATCCGCCGCCACCGCCGACCCGAAGATCGGGAGGGTCCAGAAGCTCTTCCCGGCACCCTGCCGGAGAGGGGAATCGCCACCGGAGGTCTTCTTCATCGCCATGCTTGCCTCCGGAGCGATGAGTGAGTAGTCTACCTTGGACTATGGGTCCATAGCAGTAGCTAGATGGTTGTCTTCTCCACCATGTGCTTCATGTTTAGATCTCATGAGCTGCCCTACATGATTGAGATCACCGTTATGTAATTCTACATGTTTGGTTTGTTAGGATCCGATGAATATTGGTGTTTATGATTAAGTTGTTGTACTGAATTATATCTTTTGTTATCTCTATGTTGTTTATGATCTTTCATGCTCTCCGTTGTTAGTGGCTATCTTGGCCGAGTAGTTGCTAGTGACTCCAAGAGGGGGTATTTATGCTCGATAGTGGGTTCATGCCTCTATTTCACCTGGGGGAGTGGCAGAAACCTCTAAGGTGGTAGATGTGCTGTTGCTACTAGGGAGAAAACAACATTCATATGCTCAAGGGCATATGCTTTGTTTACATTACACACTTTGCTTAATGCAATTATCTGTTGTTCGCAACTTAATACTTTTGGGGTGTTCGGATTGATATCCCCGGGGGTGGATTATTAGTCATAGATGCAGTTGGATGGCGGTCTATGTATTTTGTTGTAATGCCCAAAGTAAATCTCATAGTGATCTTCTTGACATATCATGTTATCTTTATTCTATCAATTGCCCAACTGTAATTTGTTTACCCAGCATGTGCTATTTTATCTATGGAGAGACACCACTAGTGAACTGTGGACCCCGATCCTATTTCCATCATATTGCTATCACCTGTTTACTTTCTCGCACTGTTTACTTTACTCGCATATTATTACTGTTTTCCACTCGATACACTCATAACCTTTGTTCAAGCAAACCGGTGAGATTGACAACCTCATCGCAAGTTGGGAACAAAGTATTTGTTTGTGTTGTGTGCAGGTTCCGCGTTGCTACTGGCCGAAGACGAGTCAACAAGTATCGTTAAACGACGCCCTTGTTGGAGTGTTACTAAGCCAGTCCGCATCACCTTCAGTCATCATTGTCTCTCCTCTCCTGATCGATATTAAACCTTGGTTTCTTAACTGAGGGAAGACTAGCCGCTACACTCATCATACCTTCCTCTTGGGGTTCCCAACGGGCTGGTTATTCACCACGCACAAGGACAGTCTGCTTCCACATCAACTGGTCGCCATCAGCTAATTTTCTGGCGCCATCAACAAGTAGCAGCTAATTTTCTGGCGCCGTTGCCGGGGAGGAAGAGAAGACTTCTGCGAGGGGAGTTTTTCGCACACACATCCTTTACTTTGTTATTGTTTTGATTTACTTTATTTATTTTACCTGCATTGCTTTATATCAAAAACCCAAAAAAATTAGAATCCTTGGTAGTTGTTATTTTCTTTACTTTTAGTGTATTATGTCTAGTTCAGTTGCTACTACTATGTCCCCCGAGGACATGATCTTTACTTTTAAGCAGAAAGATGAGGAAAGCTTTAAAGAAGCTTGGTCTAGAATTTATGATTGGCATGGAAAAACTGAACCTAAAATGACTTTGAGTTTGCTTCTTAGTAGCTTTTACTTTGGACTTTCTCTTCGTTATAGATATGCTTTGGATGCTACTGCAGAAGGAGATTTCCTTCTTTGTGATGGAGATCAAGCCTTCAATATTATAAAAAAAGTTGATTACAATTTATAGCATGCCAACCTATTTTGATTCCTCTCTTGTGTGCATTTTTAATAGACTTAATACTCTTGAGACTCAAACTGCTAGTTTGAATTCTTGCTACAATACTTTGCGCCAGCATTTTGATTATGTGCCAACAAATATTGAACCTTCGAGTTGGTATCCTACAATAAAAATCACCATTAGTGGTGAAACTTTTCATGCTCGTTGTGATATTATGTCTGAATTTTGTCTCATGCCAAAGGATGTTTATGAATCTTTGAACCTTTGGAAGCTTTCTGAGGGAGGAGAAGAAATTTCTCTTACTAACAATGCCACTATATTTCCCCTTGGAATAGCTGAAGGAGTCTTTACAAAAGTCCTAGGAAGAATGATATCTATTGATTATCTTGTTATTGAATGTGTAGGAAAAGGACAAATCACATTTGGAAGATCCATTGTGAAGCTCCTGGGCGCCGTCATCGATGTGGGAAAAGGCAATATAACATTTACCTCTCCACCTTGCAATAACCATGTCTTTCCTAGAGTCAAGAGCAAAGGTAAGAAAGGGAGACGTAAAGCACGTGCTGATCCTAGCACTTCATCATTTGATAATACTTGATTCGCAATTTTCTGCGCCTAGCTCAAAGGCGTTAAAGAAAAGCACTCTTGGGAGATAACCCAATGTTTTCTTTTCAGTACTTTTTCTTTTATTTGAGTCTTGGAAGTCATTACTACTGTAATGTCCGCTCTTTATCTTGTTTATTTCGTTTTTGTGCCAAGAGAAGCCTCTAATTTGAGTGAGGTAAAGATTTGGGGATGTTGCTGTCCTGAAACTGTTTTCGGTGTTGCACCGTAAAAATTCGTGAAAATTCGATGTTTACCTTTTGGATCTGCGATTTCTTGTGCATATGCCCCAGGTTATATCCAAACTTTTCTTAGTTGAACACTTTTTTATTTGAGCAACAGAAAATCCCTCAAAAATTCGACCTTTGTCAGCTGTTCAGTTTTGACAGATTTCTGCCAATATTTGTGTTTGCCACTTTATCGCTTTCTTTTGAGTTCTTTTGTTCACGGAACTTTTGGGGAGGTTGCTACAGTAGTATATGCTATATATGTGGTGGTTTTGAGTTGAAACTTGAAGCAAATAGAGGATTGATTATATGTTATGCTTGCACTAATGTTGCTAATAGATTTGTGTTTAGTTTTGTATGAAGGAAGTTTTCAAGTGTAGGGATTGGAGAATGATGAGATGAGTTGAAGAATGGACAAAAGCTCAAGCTTGGGGATGCCCATGCATCACCCCAAGAAATATCCAAGAAGTACAAGCATCAAAGCTTGGGGATGCCCCCGAGGCACCCCTTCTTCATCGGCAAAAATCAGGTCACCTTTCAAAACACTATATTTTTATTGCTTCATGCACTATGTGTTTTTTTGGAGCGTCAGTTGTTTTACTTTTTCTTAGTTTGTTTAGTTTGTTTGTTTGCTGCAATAAATGGTTGGACCCCAACAAATTTCTTTTGGAGAAGTTGTACTTGTTTTCATTTGCCAAGAACGCTCCAGTTTTCACTCTTATTAAAAATCGAGTGTTCTTCTTTTTCTGCTACTGCTTTTGGTTTTCGTTTTCACCTTGATTTGCGTTCAGATCTTGTCATATCTTTTCATCGAGGTGTATTTTTGCCTCTGATCTTTATTGGTTTTCATCAAAAGAGGTGTTTATAAAAATTTCAAATGGTGTTGGAAAAGAGAAAAAGCTTTGTGCAAAATAGTGGTACAAGAAGGAGCTTGTGTAGACTGCGGCTTAGGCTTTTTCATGTCATGCTTGATGTCTTTTTAATAGTTTGCTTAGTGATTTTGCTGTAGCATGACTTGTCTCAAATAACTGAGATTGCTTAATGAGCCTTTGAAAAAATCATGCGTTGTTTTTATTGTATGGAAGCATTATTTTGGTTTTCTCCTTGATGCTTTATTTGGGTTGACTTGGCGCATGCTCACACATGTTAGACTCTTACAAAGTCGCCAATAGCCTTCATGATCATTTAGTTTTTGACTTTTGATGCCATCTTATGCTTCTTTTAATATCGCTTTGTCGCTTTGCATGATTATGGCCATTATTGCTCTCTTAGTTGGTCGCTCACAGTCTTTTGCTAGCCCTCGCCTTGTACTGAGTATGAGCTCTACTCGTGCATCCAACTCCTAAAGGCCAAAGTTTTCCAAATTGTCCACCATACATACCTACTAGCAATTTACTATTCCAAGTAAATTTGACTTGCTTTTATTTTCTCTTCAAATTAAACTCTTACCAGTGTTATGCGAAATTCGGTCAGTAAAGCTCTCACAAACCGGAAGGCACACTTTACTTTTTCCTGTTCTAAAAAAATTGACATTGTGGTCTCTTATGTTGAGTTGTTATGCTTGCAAGTTGTAAGTTGGATTCTAGCCCATCCATGCTGTCATGGGGCAAGCTTTCAACATTGCACTTCTTATTTGAGTTGATATCGTGATCTTTTGTCTATGGATGCCCGCGGTGTGAAATGAATTGGGAATCTTGTGGGGATCATGGAGTTTGTATATGTGTTAGGGAAACGCCGGGCCGCCAATCTAAGCCATGCATAATTCATGGTGGAAATTTGTAGCATACCCATGGTGAACATTCGACGACGCATCTCACAATAAAAAGCTAAACAAAAGGCAAATAAAAGAGATGTCGAGGTGTTCATTGTCTCCTTGTCCTGTCATTTTGGTGTGGGCTTGTTCCATGTCATCGGGCAAGGAGGTACCCCATTGGCGGTTCTCAATGATATGCATATACTTACAATGACAAGAGCCTTGCTTGGGACTCTAAGTAAAGTTGCATGAGGTTTGGGTACTCGTATTCACGGGGCACGAGGTTTTCAACTTATGATTTGTCAAGCATATGCATCATAATTGTTCTCGCATTAACTTTAACCATTTAAGATGCTTATGATGGGGGCAATGAGAGCTCAAAGCCGGTAAGTACCATAATTTTTGAAGGTTATAAAACTTGCAATCACTGCTTCCCTCTGCGAAGGGCCTTTCTTTTACTTTTATGTTGAGTCACCACCTTCTTTCTTTATGCACCATTAAGAGAGCATAGTTGTCATTCTTAGTGTGATATGCATTGTCCCAAAGTTCATTGATTGATTCATATTGTTGGTTTCACTTGTTCTTAAATTATTTGTATCTAGTCGCCCTCTTAAACTTGAAGGTGTCCTATGCATTTATGTTTTGCTCTCTTTGAAGGACAAGCTGAAAACCATTTGTATGTTTTTCCTTATGATTTGAACACACGTTTGACTTTCATTGTTTCATTTTCTTGATCTTTTGTTTGTGTTCATTTGCATGTTTACAACATGGTTGCTAAGTTCTTATTGTCATGATTATATCTTCATGCCCATGTTTTAAGTTCTATTGATCCCAGCTCACAAATGCTTACATATATGATCAAGATTGTGTAGGTGCATGTCACCTCAAAAATTATCCTTTTGTTATCACTTACCTACTCGAGGACGAGCAGGAGTTAAGCTTGGGGATGCTTGATACGTCTCAAACGTATCTATAATTTTTGATGCTCCATGCTTGTTTTTACACTATTTGCCTATTGTTTCGTTACACTTAGTGGCACTTTTATGCATTTTCTGGAACTAACCTATTAACAAGTGCCACAGTGCCAATTTCCTGTTTTCTGCTGTTTTTGTGTTTCAGAAGTGATACACAGGAAATATTCTCGGAATTGGACGAAACAAGTTCCTGAAGTCTTATTTTTCCCGGAAGCTTCCAGAGATCCGAAGGAGAGTAGGAGGCTAGGGACCAGGGCCCACACGCACAGGTGGCGCGGCCAGGCCCTGGCCCGCGCCACCCCCGTGTGTGGTCGCCTGGCCCCTCCTCTGACGACGCCCCTTCGTCTATTAAGACCCCCCGACGGAAAAAACCTAAGTACCCGATTAGATTTCCAGAATACATCGTGATCCGCCGCCACCGTCGACCCGAAGATCGGGAGGGTCCAGAAGCTCTTCCCGGCACCCTGCCGGAGAGGGGAATCGCCAACGGAGGTCTTCTTCATCGCCATGCTTGCCTCCGGAGCGATGAGTGAGTAGTCTACCTTGGACTATGGGTCCATAGCAGTAGTTAGATGGTTGTCTTCTCCACCATGTGCTTCATGTTTAGATCTCATGAGCTGCCCTACATGATTGAGATCACCGTTATGTAATTCTACATGTTTGGTTTGTTGGGATCCGATGAATATTGGTGTTTATGATTAAGTTGCTGTACTGAATTATATCTTTTGTTATCTCTATGTTGTTTATGATCTTGCATGCTCTCCGTTGTTAGTGGCTATCTTGGCCGAGTAGTTGCTAGTGACTCCAAGAGGGGGTATTTATGCTCGATAGTGGATTCATGCCTCTATTTCACCTGGGGGAGTGACAGAAACCTCTAAGGTGGTAGATGTGCTGTTGCTACTAGGGAGAAAACAACATTCATATGCTCAAGGGCATATGCTTTGTTTACATTACACACTTTGCTTAATGTAATTATCTATTGTTCGCAACTTAATACTTTTGGGGTGTTCGGATTGATATCCCCGGGGGTGGATTATTAGTCATAGATGTAGTTGGATGGCGGTCTATGTATTTTGTTGTAATGTCCAGAGTAAATCTCATAGTGATCTTCTTGACATATCACGTTATCTTTATTCTATCAATTGCCCAACTGTAATTTGTTTACCCAGCATGTGCTATTTTATCTATGGAGAGACACCACTAGTGAACTGTGGACCCCGGTCCTATTTCCATCATATTGCTATCACCTGTTTACTTTCTCGCACTGTTTACTTTACTCGCATATTATTACGTATTTCCACTCGATACACTCATAACCTTTGTTCAAGCAAACCGGTGAGATTGACAACCTCATCGCAAGTTGGGAACAAAGTATTTGTTTGTGTTGTGTGCAGGTTCCGCGTTGCTACTGGCCGAAGACGAGTCAACAAGTATCGTTAAACGGCACCCTTGTTGGAGTGTTACTAAGCCAGTCCGCATCACCTTCAGTCGTCATTGTCTCTCCTCTCCTGATCGATATTAAACCTTGGTTTCTTAACTGAGGGAAGACTAGCCGCTACACTCATCATACCTTCCTCTTGGGGTTCCCAACGGGCTGGTTATTCACCACGCACAAGGACAGTCTGCTTCCACATCAACTGGTCGCCATCAGCTAATTTTCTGGCGCCATCAACAAGTAGCAGGGGCCTGGACGGGGGCGGCGGCCGAGCGCCGGCGGCCGATGCGTCGGCGGCTACGTTGGCAATGGGCATCTCATGCTTCTCCATCGCCGGGGTTTTTTCTTAGGGGGTTTTTCGACGCGAAGTGGAGAAGATGATGGGACAGGAGAGGCGGTTGCAGCGAGAATGAGATAGTGGGCAAGCGTCGAGAGAGAGAGAGAGGGGGGCTCTATAAAGACGAAGGTGGTGTTTGGTGTACCGCAACACGCGTCCGCTATGCACGGCTGCAGCGTGCACCGCGACACGAGGCTAACCCTTCGACGTTTGGTGTACTCAGTTCTACCCTCGGGCCTTATTCAGAAATTTTATATGTACTCAGTTTTCCCCTCGAGTACTTAGACTGGCAAGTGCAATATACTCAGTTCTACCCTCAAGTAGCTGGTCAACAGAGAGTCAACAAATGAGATTAACATAGCTAATTGAGTCATTTCATGCACAAAAAAATAAAAACATAGTGGTACCTACTCATGGAATCTTCCTACGCAACCTGCCACCTTAACAAACATAGATAAATCATGTTTTACCATAAATTGCCACTTCTCATAATCACTAGTAGCTATGAAGATGCATGGTTTTCCACTCAAACCCCTTTGCAAAACATCTTCCCCAAAACATAGTTTGTCTAAATGAGGCCATAATTGTCACACTCATGTATATTTGAATTGCAAATAATTTGATGTAGCCCAATATGAATTATATTGTACAAAACACGCATTTTTCATTTTGTAATTATTTTGTTTGAATCCCTTAGTCTATTTACTATTTACGTGCCCTTGGTTTCTTAGTACTACTCAGTTTTGCCCTCAAGTACTGTCACAAATGCTCACAGAAACCCAAACTTATCCTGATTGGTTGAGCAGTTGTCACACGGATCGACTCCACAAACCGTTGATCCACTGATCTAACGGGCAGTATACCCCTATCCGTCTCTTCGTGGCCACCCCTCTCTCTCTCTTCATGGCCACCCCTCTCTCTCTCTGTCGGTGGATCAACGGTTGGTGGAGTCGATCCGTGTGCATTTATGGATTATTTTGCTACGTAACTATATTCCCTCTATTTATGCATTATTTTCCATGATTTAAAAATGTTAAACTAAAAAGCGGTAAACAAGAGACATACATATTTATCACCCCTCTAACAATTATCAACTATCTTTAGCATTCCTTTTCTTTTAGGGAATATAGTTTTCGTAATTTGAAACGGCCCAAAAGTGGTATAATTTTGGTAGAAACATGATACATACATGTTTGGCATATTTGGGGCATTTCGGTGAATGAATTATTTATCACCCCTCTAACAATTATCAACTATCTTTAGCATTCCTTTTCTTTTAGGGAATATAGTTTTCGTAATTTGAAACGGCCCAAAAGTGGTATAATTTTGGTAGAAACATGAGACATACATGTTTGGCATATTTGGGGCATTTCGGTGAATGAATTATTTATCACCCCTCTAACAATTATCAACTATCTTTAGCATTCCTTTTCTTTTAGGGAATATAGTTTTGGCAATTTGAAACGGCCCAAAAATGGTATAATTTTGGTAGAAACATGAGACATACATATTTGGCATATTTGTGGGATTTCGGTGAATGGATTATTTATCACCCCTCTAACAATTATCAATTTTCTTTAGCATTCCTTTTCTTTTAGGGAATATAGTTTGGGATATAGTTTTGGTTATTTGAAACGTCCCAAAAGTGGTATAATTTTGGTATAAACATGAGACATACATATTTGTGGGATTTCGGTGAATGCATTATTTGTCACCCCTCTAACAATTATCAACTATCTTTAGCATTCCTATATTCCCTAACACTTATTTTTTTTGGTAATTTCGGTGAATGCACACACTAAATTTGAAAACAAATACAAGTACATGTAACTGAATAATGGATTTGTAACAAGGGATCCCTTGTAACAACTTCTAGCGCTTGACGAGCAATGATAAGAATCCGATTGCAATTATACAACAAAAAAACAACCAACAATCAGATTAGCTTGCTTCTTCAACTCGATCAGCTGCTTTAACTGCTTGTTCATTTTCTTCAGTTCTCCCTTCACTTCCACCAGTTCTGCATTGAGAGCATTAGGCATAATCGGGACGGCCCCTCTCTCCACCGCATTCTCTACAGCAAGTACCCCCCCCCCCCTCCCAAATTGCGCTCCCCAATACCGCCAATTGATTCCTGCAATTTAAGCCTCTGAACGTACACATCGATCCACTCGAAATACCTGTATTTCTTCAGGATCTGAAAACAACAACGTGAACCCTAAATCCCAAATTCGAGGGAATAACAAGAAAATCAAGAGAAAACAGAGCAATTGGAGCGAGATCTAACCTTATCCCCCTCTCTATATGGCAAGCTCTCGCATGCAAGGAACTCACGTCCACGGTTGTCGTGGTTGTTCGTCTTACAGATTGACCGCTTTAGAGGCTCTTGGCGTGGGCAGTCAGGGCATCTTGTCAAAGGCACGGGTCCATACTGCGGCCATGAAGAACGAGAGGTCGAAGAGAAACTAGACATCACCCGCCTACCGGGGAAGGGCTGCCGCTGCCGGAGAAGAAGAACAATGGGGCGCGGGGAAAGAAGGGGGAAGCAATGGCACGGGCACGGGCACGGGGCTGGCTCGGGCTCCCATTTTGCAACGGGCACCTGGGTAAGCTGTGGGTCCGGTGCGCTAACGTGGACAAGTTGCGGGTCCCACGATGATCTGGATAAGTGGAGGCGTGTCCACTGCGGGGCACAAACAGCGGCCCCACTTGCTAGCACCAACCAACGGTCAACTTAACGGGATTCCTCCCGTCCGAGCTCCTTGTGAGAGTTTCAGACAAGGGCTTGGGTAAAACTGAGGAAAAACTAAGCGGCTGGGGAAAACTGAGCACAACTAAGGACCCGAGGGCACGAAAATAGAAATCCCTTTTCTTTAACGCCTTTGAGCTAGGCGTAGAAAGTGAAAATCAAGTAATATCAAGCGATGAAGCATCAAGTTCATAATTTTCTCTAAGAATAGATTCAAAAAGTAATTTCTTTCTATTTCTAGGGAAGTGTTCCATACCTTTCTTGAGTGGGAATTGATATTTAATGGTGCCTTCCTTCATATCAAGGATGGCACCAACAGTTCTAAGAAAAGGTCTTCCCAAAATAATAGGACATGAAGCATTGCATTCAACATACTAAACAAGGAAATCAACAGGAACAAGGTTATTGTTAACCATAATAAGAACATCATTATTCCTTCCCAAAGGTTTCTTCTTAGCAACATCACCAAGAGGAACATCAAAATAACAATTTTCAAGTGGTGGTAAACCAAGCATATCATAAACCTTTCTAGGCATAATAGAAATTCTTGCACCAAGATCACATAAAGCATGACAATCAAAATAATTAACATTCATATCAATGATGGGCTCCCAACCATCTTCTAACTTCTTGGGAATAGAAACCTTTTGTTTCAACTTTTCTTCCATAATTTTCATGAGAGCATTTGTAATATGCTTTGTAAAAGCACCATTCATAGAACTAGCATTAGGACTTAAAGCAAGCTTTTGCAAGAAAAAAATAACTTCAGATATATTGCAACCATCAACATCAAAATCATTAAAAGAAGTAGAGCTATTGTCTTCCATACTCCAATTTTTTTTAGCACTTTTTGTAGAAAACGTTTTTGCAATTTTAGGCTTTTTCGCACAAGGAGTAGGAGTTTTCTCTACACCAATCATAGTAAGAGGATTGCTAGCATTTGGAACAACATCACTAGAGGTGGTAATAGTACAAACCTTCATATTTCTAGCCATCTCATCTTCTCTTTCCCAACTAGCATGTAATTTTGCTAACATCCTAACATTTTCATCAATTCTAACTTGAATGGCATTCAAAGTCTTGTTTTCTTTCACATCATGAGGCAAAACCTTTAGTTTCAGAAGTTCAACATCAAGAGCAAGGCTATCAACTTTAGAAGCAAGAACATCAATTTTACCCAACTTTTCCTCAACGGACTTATTAAAAGCAGTTTGTTTACTAATGAAGTCCTTGAGCATGACTTCAAGCTCATAGGGCGCGCCCCTAGTGTTGTTGGAGGAATTACCATAAGAGTTGCTATAACCATTACCATTGGTAGAAGGATACGGCCTATAATTGTTGCTAGCAAAATTGTTCCTATAAGCACTGTTGTTGAAATTATTATTTCTAATGAAGTTCACATCAACATGCTCTTCTTGAGCAACCAGAGAGGCTAAAGGAACATTATTAGGATCAACATGAGATCTATCATTAACAAGCATAGCCATAATAGTATCAATCTTATCACTCAAGGAAGAGGTTTCTTCAACAGAATTTACCTTCTTACCTTGTGGAGCTCTCTCAGTGTGCCACTCAGAATAATTTACCATCATATTATCAAGAAGCTTTGTCACGGCGCCCAAGGTGATGGACATAAAAGTACCTCCAGCAGCTGAATACAAGAGATTTCTTGAAGAAAAATTTAGTCCTGCATAAATGGTTTGGATAATCATCCAAGTAGTTAGTCCATGAGTGGGACAATTCTTTATCATAGATTTCATTCTTTCAAAAGCTTGAGAAACATGTTCATTATAAAACTGTCTAAACTTCATAATATCACTTCTCAAAGCTATAATCTTAGCAGGAGGATAATATTTTCCAATAAAAGCATCCTTACACTTAACCCAAGAATTAATACTATTTCTAGGCAAAGATAGCAACCAATCCTTAACTCTTCCTCTTAAAGAGAAAGGAAACAACTTAAGCTTAATAATATCACCATCTACATCCTTATAATTTTGCATCTCACATAGCTCAACAAAATTGTTGAGATGAGCTGCAGCATCATCAGTACTAGCACCAGAAAATTGCTCTTTCCTCACAAGATTCAACAAAGCAGGTTTAATCTCATAAAAATTTGCCTCAGGAGCAGGTGGCGCAATAGGAGTGCAGATGAAATCATTGTTATTGGTGCTAGTAAAATCACACAACTTGGTGTTCTCAGGAGTACCCATTCTAGCAAAACTAAAAGCAGACAAGTAAAAATAACAACTATAAAGGAACTAATTTTTTTGCATTTTTGATAAAAGATGCAAGCAAAAATAAAATAAAGAAAAACAATAACAAAGTAAAAGATTGGAAGCGAGAGACTACCCTTGCAGAAATCCTCTTTCTCCCCGGCAATGGCACTACAAAAATTCTTGTTGGCTCGTTGTTGACGTGGGAGCTTCTTCTTCTTCAATCCCTCGCAACGGCGCAAGAAAAATTGCTTGATGGCATGTAGATGACCGCCCAGTTGGGAACCCCAAGAGGAAGGTATGATGAGCACAGCAGCAAGTCTTCCCTCAGTATGAAACCAAGGTTTATCAAACCAGTAGGAGAAAGAACCAACTTCTGAATGTTGATGCTCGCTAGCTTCGCGATAGCTCCAGACAATTTATATATGGCACCTCGTCTGGGGTGTAGCTTTGCACCAGCAGCAACGTGGAATCTGCACACAACACAACCAAGTACTGTGCCCCAACTTACAGTGAGGTTGTCAATCTCACCGGTTTGCTGTAAACAAAGGATTAAGCGTATCGAGTGGTAAAAGATACTCCCTCCGATCGGAAATAAGTGTCGGTAACTTAGTACAAACTTTATACTAGGTTTTACTAAACCATCCGACAGTTATTTCCGATCGGAGGGAGTAGTAGTTTGCAAGAATGTAAATAAAGCGAGTAAATGGTAAACGATAATAACAATGTAAAAGAATGGACCGGGGTCCACAGTTCACTAGTGGTGTCTCTCCATAAGATAAATAACATGCTGGGTAAACAAATTATAGTTGGGCAATTGGTAGAATAAAGCAAGCATACAAATGTCAGGAGGATCACTATGAGATTCACTTGAGCATTACAACATAATACATAGACCGTAATCCAACTACATCTATGACTAATAATCCACCCGCCGGATGTCGTCCGAGCAACCGTTGGGTATTAAGTTGCAAGCAACAGATTATCGCCTTAAGCAAAGTGCATAATCTAAACAATACAAATGTCCTTGAACACAAGATTGTTGTTTTCCCCCTAGTAGCAACAGCACATCTACAACTTTAGAGGTTATTGTCACTCCCCCAAGTTACTAGAGGCATGAACCCACTATCGAGCATAAATACTCCCTCTTGGAGTCACTAGCATCTACTCGGCCAAGATATCTACTAGCAACGGAGAGCATGCAAGATCATAAACAACATAGAGATACCATAAATATGATAAATCAATAGATCAACTTGACAAAGTACCAATATTTATCGGATCCCAACAAACACAGCATGTAGAATTACACAACGATGATCTTGATCATGATAGGCAGCTCACAAGATCTAAACATGAAGCACATGGAGGAGATGACAACCATCTAGCTACTGCTATGGACCTATAGTCCAAGGTAGACTACTCACACATCACTCCAGAGGCAGGCATGGTGATGAAGAAGGCCTCCGGCGGTGATTCCCCTCTCCCGCAGGGTGCCGGGAAGAGCTTCTGGACCCTCCTGATCTCGCGTCGATGACAGCGGTGGCTTACAATATGTTTCATGGAAAATGATCGGGCCTTAGGGTTTTCCCGTCGAGGGGAATATATAGGCGGAAGGGCGGCGTCAGGAGGTGGACCAAGGGCCCACACCATGCCCTGGCGCGGCCTGGGGGTGGCCCGTGCCATGGGGTGGCGTGGCCGCCTCCTGGCCCCCCTCCGCCTCTGCTTTGGACTCCGTCACGCTTCGGGAAAATAGGAACTTTGTCTTTTGTTTTGTCCAATTCCAAGAATATTTGCTGTGTAGCTTTTCTGAAACATAAAAACAGCAGAAAATAGGGAACTGGCACTATGGCATGATATCCCACAAGTATAGGGGATCGTGTGTAGCCTTTTCGATAAGTAAGAGTGTCGAACCCAACGAGGAGTTAAAGGTAAGATAAATGTTCTCTCAAGTTCGATCAACCGCTGATACAACTCTACTTACACTAAACGTTTGCATCATCTAGGAAATAAAACTAGAGCAACAATATGGGTATGAGAGATAGCTTTGCAAGATAATAAATACAAGAAAGTAATTGTTAGTGCTGCAGCAATAAAATATACTAAGTAACCATAAGCTAACAGTACCATGTGTGTGGAAAAGTGGTGGTAATAGTGGTGGCTTTGTCTAAGTTCAATTAGTGAATAAATCGGGTTCATTGTCTTCAATGCAGTTTTCTATGTGGGAGAGGCTAAATATACATGCACTTCAATACTTGGAATTACAAGTACTATATGACTGGATTGTTAGGAAGCATCCGCAAATACTAACAATGCATTAAGGTTTCCCCAACCATAGCCTTAAGTTAATGGTCCTCTTACTCCCATACGTGCAACATTCCAGTTCGTGTCCTCAGGTTTCTGTCGCTCCGGTAGAACTACCCCCTTCCTTTTGCACATACTACTAACCCTAAGATGTTTAATCCATGCATGCATAAATATAATGGACACCAAAGGATAGTACTATATCAACATACAACTCTAATGTACCAAAGACATTCAACAAATCAATCTAAGAACAAATAAACTATGCAAACATGACATAGATCATAGGATAAATATTATAGCATCAAACACCATATCTACATAGGACGGTATAGAGGTGTGTGGGAGGATGAACCACTGCATAATAGGAGGAGTTGGTGATGGAGATAGCG
Source organism: Dactylis glomerata (assembly GCA_007115705.1). Taxonomy (NCBI): domain Eukaryota; kingdom Viridiplantae; phylum Streptophyta; class Magnoliopsida; order Poales; family Poaceae; genus Dactylis; species Dactylis glomerata. Next base: position 526,372 of record QXEO01001522.1, read on the forward strand.
GTGAAGATGGCGGAGATGTGCAGCGAGGGGCGCGGGTGGCGGTGGCGCGGGGGACTCCCCCGCCACTGGCATCATGGGGGAGCGCCGCCCCTTAGCCCTCTTCCTTCATGGCTTCAGGGGAGCCCTCCCCCATGGAGATGGGATCCATGGGAAACGTGGCTCTGGTAGCTGCAAATTCGTGGGTGGAGGTGTCCCCCACGAGCTAGGGTTCCTCCCTTTATATGTCTCTCGGATTCCTGTCTCCCCATCTTGGGCCGCACTAGATCAGGCCTAACTCGGCCGTCCGGACTCGGAATTAGGCGAATTTTATGTCCAGAACGTTTGCCGTGAAATTCCCTACAACTTTGTGTAACATCCCAAGATTTTATCAAATTTTGGGGGAATTTTTTTGCTTTTGTTTTGTATGTGTTGATTGGAAATTTACATGGAATTAAAACTTTTGAGTTATATAAAAGCTATATCTTGAAAACTATTTCAAACTTCCTATTATTTCTTAAAGAACTTCCTTGAGAAAAACCTAGAATCAAAATATTATTTTCTTACTTTTATTCAACTTTAAACCAGCTGCCGTGCTTCGACGACGGCTGCATGGATGTCGGCGCCGATCAAGGCGAGTGCGGCCACGACGCTGCTGTCCTCGGGTACACGTTCCATCAGTTCTTGGACACTGGCACCATGGATGTGGACTGCGTCTAGCTACAATCCCCCTCTCTTTCTGCTTGTACTTTTGACTTTTCCCTTTCCTTCCTTTTTTCAAGGATGGATAAGTTAATCCACACATTTTGTAGCAGTAGATATGAAGTGGTATTGTGCCCAGTTAGGTGGTTTGGAGAATTACCAGAGCTAACTACCACAGTTTTCCGGTAATTATTTATCCAGATATTATGGATAACAAAAAGGCTTTGGTCAAGTAGCTCACCTTAATTATATATTTAGTCAGAGTAACTGTTTATATATATGGATCTTGTGGATTCTCATTTGGTGCTTATCTTATGTTGCCCAATTCAGTATCTTCTAAGTGAAAACAAGTTTAATTTAGAAAAAGAGTCCAATTTAAACCTTATATAGTGTGTGGTTGTACTTGAACATGAATAAGGAAAAAATATAGATGAAAACTTGAACTATATGAAACTATTGGACATTAAAAAAATGATATGTGTCTGTAATTCTGACAGTAATTAAAAGTTATCAAAAACTATAACAATAAAATTAACATCAAGAAATGGTAACCCGCCAAAATTCATCCAAAAATGTGAATTTTTATGTCACGTGGAAAATTAAGAAGTGATGTTCATTTTGTTTAAACTTTTACATGGTTTCCAAATTGATTGCATTAATATTTTTTTTGGAAAATAATGCGGTAGGGAAAGCCTCTACATCGATATTCTGTTGAAATAATAAGAACCTAAATCTGCACGTGTGGGGACTTGAACCTGGATCATTGGCTTGTACATCCAATTCCCTAACAAAGTGATCTAGGCTCACTTCTAATGATCATATTAATAGGTAAACATTTTTCCTCATTCCAATTTAGTGCTTTGTCCAAACATGAATTGTTTGAAAATTATATTATGTACAAATTAAACCATTTATGTGGGATTTTTTTTATCTTTGTTCAAAATAGACAAGAGTAATACTTTTAGTCATTTTGCAAATAACACAAACAACTAAAATCTTTGATGAAGCTCTGAGTGTTATAATGTGGTATCTAAATCCATCAATTTTTTTAGAATCTTTAGATACTCTAAAATGAAAAACCACTATCCCAAACAGAGTTTTGGTTTAATTTGAACCATTTTAGAAATTTATTATTCACTTTTTCTAGTCACAACAAGCACCATAATTTGGAGTTCAAGATAAACTTCATAAATTTTGAGCTACATATTAAAGCATAAGTTAAGTACAATACCAATGCAACTTTTCTTTGACACAACACCAATGCAATCTGGTGATCTCTGTTTTACCGATAAGTTTGCCTCTTAGTTTCCTATTTTTTCTCTTTGCCATATTAATATTTTACATACATGTACTAGGTAGTTATCAACATTTGCTTCATTGTTCTCTTTGTACATTATTTTACAACAGATATTTTTTGTGTCCATTACATGTAATTATATATTGAATGCTTCTCACGGTACCGTTCCCAAAAAATATAGTGCTCACTATGGCAGCAAGGGGATCTTAATTTAGTATCCCTTGCAAGTTTGCATCTAGTAATTTATATTGTATAGATATAGCTCTACAGTAGGGCATGGCTTATGTATCAATGCAAAAAAAATCTAACTTGAATAATGGTGCACAATTACTAAAACATTATAACCTATTTAATTTTGTCAAAGATTAATAAAGTATTTGGTGGTAGCAGTTTTGGTGGATCAATATATTTGTTTTCAGTTTGTTGGCCTTGTTTTTCCACCATTTTGAGTAATATAGTTTTTATAAGCCAGTAATCTTCCTACTCCATATACTAAAAAATAAAAAGTTTGGGTACAAAAATGTGCATTAAGATTTATTTGTTCACTAAACTATTCTGATTGTTTCATCTTTGTTATGTGAATAATTAAAGTCAAGTTCATTTGCATGTAAGTTTCTCCATTCTCCGGGATTGAACAAAAGTATCTTCAACACTTCTACTTATTCTTTGATTTTCTAACCCCCTAAGTACATCGGTAGGGCAAAATGTTTCTATTCATGCCAAGAGGTTGTTGGATGCATGTCTTGTTTAGATTATGCACTTCACAAAACATGAGCTTGTACTCTATGCTTGGAATCTGAGTGGTCCTATTTCTTGCCAACACTCTTGGGTCAAGGTGCATACTCAAATAAATGCGTCTGAGTATTCTTACAAAAAAACGGAATTATAACTTAGCATGTTGATTGGATTTATGTAAAGTACATTTATGATATTGGTTCTGCCGCAAAAGAAATACGATTTTGTTTCCTAGTTGAAAGATAATCTTCTAGTTCCATGAGATATGCTAGGGTATTGGATTGTGGTCCATGATCTATTTCTAGAATTTCATGGATGAATACGAGTGGGAATTTCTTAAATAGGCCCAACTACCTGCTGAGTCTAAAAACTGGATGAGATTTATAATGTGTTGCATGTATACAAAATGGTAATGTACTAAAAGATTGTTTATTTTTGGAAGGTTATTCATATGCTACACATTCATTCTGTTTGTGGCCCTCGCTACAATGTTTGGAGATAAAAATTACTTTCTTCTCTACTCCCTCCGTCCACAAAAGAGTGTACGTTCGGTGTTTTCAAAAAATTAAGCTTTTTTGCATTGGAAATGTGATAACCACCTTCTCTCTCCTCTTAAATTTCTCCACCTCCAATGAGCTAAGTGTATGTAGAAAAACAAGAAAATGCTATTGGCCTTGATTCCTGTGTAATGAGAGAGAAACACTTTTTACTACGTAAATATGCATTGAAAAGCGAGAAGTACACTCTTTTGTGGATGAATTTTTTAGCTAGATGTACACTTATTTAAGGACGGAGGGAGTAGGGGTGTAACTTCTTGGAGTCAGTAGCATGAGCTATATTCAACCAATTCAGGTGGTGGCCTACTAAATGGAATCAGTAATGCTTAAGTGTAACTTGTAATTTCTATTCTGATTGTTTAAGTTCATGCTTCATGTGATATTTTATTTTTATGTAATGATATATTGCAATAAAGATGGTCGAGTGCGTCAGTCGATGTGGAGTACATGGCATCCTATTGGGAGAAAGGTTGAACCGTTAGAGGCAAGTGAAAAGAGCACTGAGATGTCCTCACACAACATGATGGGTCGAAGGATGACTGTGCAACTTTGTTAGATGATAACACTTTTGGGGGTTATATATGTAAGACTAGCTCATTTGTTAGGGGAGTGGATGTACAACCTAGCCACCTAGCTAGGTTCAAGTACTCACAAATCTAATTTTAGGTTTTACTCTTGGAAAAACTAAAATCGTTGTAGGGGCCTCCTTTATCGCATTTCTTTCACAAATATTTTTTCCTGAAATGGATTGAGAATAGATGACCATACCAATTATGAGTCAAAAATAGTGATTTTCATTGCTCTGCATTGCATTTTGCAGCAAGCTTGAAATATGGAATAAATTTCAGCTTTTCCTTTCTTGAGAATGACCCAACTGAGCCCATAGACCTAACCAAGTTTTCCTTTTGGGGTCCGCTATTGTTCTAATATGACACTCCGGTAATTTAACCCTAGGTATGTCAGCCTTATTAATATTGTAGAATTTCTAAAGATTTCTGCTAGCTGAGCTTTAATTTGTTGTTGGTAGTCAGTCAACCTTAGGTCCACCTTGATCCTTTGATCACACTTTATGTCGTGGTATAGAGCAATATATTTCCGTCCACACATTTTTTTGCTAGAACAATGCCTTGTATATTTCGAGAATCGGGATCCAGCAACTACACTAGAGGCATTACTACGTGACTACTAAATTCTGTGTTCTATAATAAATTTTTACCTTAATTTTGCTAGATTTATATTTAAAGTGGAGACTCATTCTATAACAAACATTTTTACTTTTTACTTTTTGTGCCAGATCTGTCGCCTTATATGAGTGGTGAGATATGAAATTTGGTTTATTCCTGATAATGTTTTGCTACAAATTAATAAATTTTAATTGGGTGGCAGGTACCTTACAAGTTGGATTACATAATACAGAGTAGTAGTTATCATACCAACACGTATGAAGTTGCATGTTGAAAAAGGGCTTTTGTTCGCCTCAAAATCTTAATAATGCAGTGCTTGATGAGGTTATCACGAGTACGCAACTGTTGACAAATGCAAAGCACTCCCCAATTATTATTTTCCATACCAGAACTGACTCTTCGTTGCTTCCGTGAAGGAGACGCACGTAGTACTGTTACTACTAAAGCGACCGAATCTCCAGGCCTGAAGCTTCCTACTCCCTCCGATCCATATTACTCTTCGCTAATATGGATGTATCTATCACAAAAATATATCTAGATACATCTATATTAGCGAAGAGTATTATGGGTCAGAGGGAGTAGTTTAATTTACTCTGCGGCGGTGTGGTTCTCGTTGATATACAGTCATCTTCTTGATGAAAGTTAAACAAGTGCTTTCGAAGAAGCAAATTTCCATTGCAACTCTTCTTGCAGGTAGCTGTGCTCGCATGATTAATAATGGTTGTGCTTACGTATGCAGAAAACTGAAGCAGTTCTTCAGGCCAGCAGAGACATAAATTGTATTCAATCCGTGGATGCAATGATATGTGTTGTTCGGTACAGCAGAAAGCAATTAACAAACTTCCTCTTATCATCCTTGAAAGCTTTAGGAGAGACACTTGATTGTAACAAATTGTGGCTATAACCTCAGCGTGCAGGGACAATCATGTTCACAAACTTATTGTCACAAGGTACATGCTGGTGTGGTGAAATTGCGTTGGAATAATAATTTAGATATAAATTTGGATCATGCGGGTGTGCACACCTCTTGTCGATAGATGTACCAAAATATTTGAATTTTTTTTTTACAATTATATGATGAAGTTTCCATCTATGAGTACTAGACTACGAAAAAAGCCATAGGCAGAATCCCCACGACTCGAACCGCTATCGCCCCCCCCCCCCCCCCCCCCCCGGGCGACGGGAACCTCCCCTACCCACCGGCGGCTGCCCCTTCCTCCTAGCTCTCTCCCCCGCCGCCACCGCTGCTGGCGGCTCTTCCTTCCCCGCGTCATGGCAGGCGGGTCGGGGCCCTCCCCTTCCCTAGCGGCGGTGCACTTCGGCCAGCCTTGGTCCGGCACGTACGGGTGATGCTGGTAGCTGTGCTGTCCTCCAACGGCGCGTCTCGTCTGTAGGGACTCCGGCAGCACCTTGTCCCTGGTCTGCCATATGCGCTCGGGGGGGAGGGAGCAGATGGGATTGTGTGGGCCCAAAAGGGCTTGTGCGGGCCCAGATGGGCTTGTGCGGGTTGGGCTCTATAGTGGCCAGGATTACTGGTGGTGGAGGAGACGACGGCGTGACGGGGTCCTGGGATGGCAGCTCTGCGGCCAGCCTATTGCAGCAGGGTGGCCGGAGCTTTACGGGAGGCCAGATGGAGCCTGGTGTGCTCCAGCTGCTATGTCTGGTCAATGAATGCCTCTCGGCGGTGGAGGTGGGTTTCTCCCGCTTGGCTGTGAGGCTGCTGTTCCTAGCCCCAACGATGTCGTGTGCCTCCGCTGTTCAGGCCGTAAGCTGGTGTCATAAAGCGGCTGATGATGGTGACTACAAGATTGTGGTGGCGCATGCTAATGAGAGGCGAAGCTAGGTGGTGGTGCTTCGTTGTGCCAGAGTTTTTTGTGTGACGGGGTCGGGAGAAATCCATGTCAGCTTGTCTGGCCCTGATGTGGTGTCGCCTTCGAGTGACACCATTCCTTCCTGGAGGGCGTCGTAGGAATCCCCTGTCCACTATAGTCTACATACCAGGGGAATCCCTAGACCGGTCGGGTCCGGGAAGCAGCGCTGTGTTGACGGTGTTTTCCTTCTTGAAGGTGTTGCTTGGTACGGGGCGTTTTGGAGTACTTGGAGCGTGGTGGGCAATAGGCGGAGGGCGCAGCGGTTGCGGGTCATCATCATTTCATCAGTTCGCCATTGTTATCATTTCTTTTCTTTTTGGGCATGTTTTTGCTGCTGCCCTAATATTTTCTTGGTTTCAAACTATTGTATCGGTGTGTTTGCTATATTAATATAGTGGGGCGAAAGCCAATTTCGAGGAGTACTAGACTACTAGTGCCTTTCTCAGAACACCCAACTTCTGAAGGAATGACTCGTGTGATTGCAAAGAATCGGGAATAAAGCCAATCTAGGGCTATGTTTCGTTAGGTTGTTAGTATCTGTGGAGGCTGATCGAATCGGATCCTTAGAGGCCAAAAATAAGAGTGCATAAAAGAATCCGGAGGGCATGATAGAACAAAAGCAACACACAAGCACCATAAACCCTATAGTTGCTAAGATTGATTTAACCCTCGGATAGATTAGTCTCAAACGCCGGTGTAATTCTCGTGAGAATACAAGAAAATGATCAAGTAGGTCATAGTGCCCTTATCCACATCTACGGACTGAACCAGGGTAAACCATGTCTCGTGTTTCATCTGTCCAACTGAAGTAGTTCCGCGCGAATCTAGAATATACCCTCATAATCTCATATGCAGGATCTACGTAAGTTTAGCATCGATAACTGGGCCCACGGTGGGGATATAACATCAGCAAAAATCCCCCTCCCCCTTCTCTGGTGAGAAATTGCTCTCTTCTAAATTGCTCAGATATAGAAGGTTGTTCAACACATAAAGGGATCCTTAATTTTCGGCTGGAAGAATCCACATATTGGAACATGCCTTTTTTTTAACTAGCATGGTGGCCCTCGCAAATGCTAAGGTTCATTATCTTATTTTTGGTATGTCACAATATAATTTCGAAAAATAACCGCTAAAATTGAACTAATCGATCACAATTTGTAGCTTTCCGGCCATCAATTTACAAGCATTGTTGGTCTTAGTGACAACCCATGGCCACATGATTAGCTCATCACACGTCTACACAATATATTGGTTGGGCAAAGTATATATGCTTCAACACATCGACATAATATATTATCTGGGCAAAGGATATTTGGTTTGACGTGCACTCCAAATCTCTTTATCATCGCCTAGATTTCAGAGTTATTGTGGATGGTTCGTGTGTAATATTGTGTTCTCCTTCTTCACACACTTCAACATTTACGATAAGTTTTTCTTTGTTGGTGCTATTATTGTCATGTATTTATAAACTTTTTTTGAAGCTTTAACATCTAAGTTAAGAGAGTTATTGGTTATACATTGTCAAAAATACTAAAATATTCTCTCATTGACACACATTTGATAGCTTTTATTTATGTCCATATCATGTAGTGTGAGATGACTTATTACATAATTAACATGATTTTCTCCAATATTGATTACCAAAACCATGACAATTTTTAGTTTCTCGTATAATATACTTCGTGTGATCCTCGTGCAAGAATATAATCTTTGTTTTTTCTGGTGTAGCAAGTTTGCGTTGATGTGAATTGTATCATCTGATGCTAGTTCATGTGAATTCTATCAAGTATATTCCTATTGATCACATGATTTTATTAGAGTTAATACGATGGTGCGTCGTGCATGCATATTTGAGGTTTCAGCGATACTATTTGATTGAGTGCCGGCGCGTAGCTATGCTTTTATCACTAATTCAATCAATTGGAGCCGATGCCTTTCGAAGCACTTCAATTGCCCAAAGCCTACTCAAGACCGAGGTTTGGTTAGGCTTGATTACGATGACATCGAGTTGGCGGTGGAGAAAGACACGACATAGAGGCTTTCATTCTTCCAATTGTGGCATGTTTTCGTTGTTCTGACTTACGTTACTAATGATATAGTTTGTCTGCCTAAATTCTTTCATGTTAACCTTTTGCCTTTACTACTACCAGACCCATTTATGCTATTCATCATTGTCATATTCATATTATTCATCGGGCCCTTCGTACCTCTGATTAACTTAATATTGGATTTGCACTGAAACCAAATGCCTATCTTTTATAAAAAATTGCTCAGAAATTCAGTTGTTTTTAGGAGTAATTTTATTTCATACTTATTTTAAATTTTATATGTAAATATTGTCGCCATTTTAAAATTTGTAAATTACATATAGTATGAATTTCTAAATTTGCTCACCTTGACTTTTCATACTATAAAATTCTGAAGTTGATTTGCCTGAGTTTTTTCATCTAATACAAAGATGTAGTATGGAAAAAATCAGCATGAAAGTTCTCTTGGCTCCATAGCGAGACATGGTCTTTTTTTCATTTAATGCCATCTAGTACATGAGAACACTTTCAGTTCATTTGTATTCTATCAGGTACATACAGGTACATACGTGAAAAGGTATAGTTGCGTCCCAGGCAACATGGGCCATGGCCTGGAGCGTGAAAAAATTTGTAGCCTATGTATGGAAATGTGGCCTGGGGCGCAGCCCATCCTATCCCAGCCCAGTTAGCTAGCTTGGTCACCCCAGCCATCGGCGCACCATGCAACGAACACACGCCAGGCCCGACCCCACTGCCCTCGACTGCTCCAGGTTGTCCTGCGACATCGGCGCCCGCCGGCTGCCGCCCGTCTGCACTTGTCCAGCGACCAAGCCGGCCACCGCCAACTCCTTCCGTAATTCTGCGTCCGGTCGCCCCAGGACGAAGCCACAAGCGGCAAGTCCCAAGACGAAGCCATAAGCGGCAAGCCCCCAGGTTCTTATTCCCCTGATCTCCTCCCCTTTTGCTGCTCTGCTATTTTTAGTTCTTGATTCAATTACATAGTTCACATACTTGCATTGATTTTGATTCGATTTATGTTTTACAGGCATAGAAGATGAACAACCGAAATAGGAGAATTGACAACTTTTTTCCACGGATCCACACAATCAGGCCCTTCAACTGGAGCAATTAATAATATACCCCATATTAGTGAAGTTAGGCCCGGTGATATTAATCAGATTCTGTTATGAGAAAACCAGTTTTGAGGTCCAGAAATTAGAAATATTGCTAAATGGAGTACATTAGTAGTGGTCCATGCCAACCAACTTATTAAAAATTATTAATTACTTTACTTATTTTTGCACTGATTAGCAATTTAAATCTTACATTTGGTGGTTCAATTGCTTCTACAAGTGAAGATATAGTCGTGCAAGGCTCAGAACAATCAAATCTTTGATTTTGTACCCTGTATGCTACATATTTTACCACTGAATATTGTGTTAAAATTCGTATTATGTATCCAACTGATATTGCCTGCTATTATGTCTTAAAACTGAGGTATTCTTTTAGATATTTTTGTCCCATAGATTTTGGTCCAGGGCGTCAGAAATTCCTGGATACGCCTCTGTATACATGTTGCATGCAAACTCTTCTTTAGTTTTCTCTTTCCTATCTCTATCCCATGCAAGCCACCCGGAGCATCCTTGCCGATTCGTTTTTTTCTTCTAACGTGTCAGATCACAACTATTGGACATGGAATATATATGTTCTACGTAACGTTTTGATCTTTTAATCTTAGCCATCTATAATCTAAATCAATGGACTATATATTTATAATCTATATGGCTTAACGTGATGGCTCTATTTTAGACCCCCGTATTGTGCTTTTAGTATATAATAGATAGATAAATTTGCTTTATTCAATACATGTTTGCTTTTTCAAAACTATGATTGAGTGTGATTCTAAATTATTATTTTATAAACTATTATTCTACTATTTTAAAAAGAATTGATTTCAAACCCTAATTCTATTATTTTATGCAAGAAAGTCCTCCTTGCTTTGTTCATAAAACTTTATTGAAATTTTTTAATTGTTTTGAAAACTGGTTTGTTTACTGGTTTAAAACTTAGTGTTGAATATTAGAATAATTTAGGACTTTGTTTGATTTGATTTGAATCTAAATTGCAAAACAATAGAAATAAAAAGAGAAAACAGAAAAAGAAAAGGAAAAGAAAACAGAAATAAGAAAAGGGCCTAGGGGAACCGAAGCGGCCCAATTCCGAAATTCGGCCCCGGCCCAACTACGACCAAACCCAAAAGGGTATCTCGCCCAGCCTCTTCCCTCACTGACGGGTGGGACCCACCCGTCAGTTTCTTCCACCTCTGGACGGTGACCGCCCCGAGCACGGCGTCCATCCCCTCCGTCGGATCTGAGCCACCCCTTCGGAAACCCTAGCTTGTCGACCAAGCCAAGCCCGGCTATATAAAGCCCACACCCGCCGGAACCTCTCCCCTCCTTTTTCTCGCAAAATCATCGCCAGACCACCCCGCAATTCCTCGTCGGAGAGCCGCCCGAAGCCGCAGTCGTCCGGAGCTCCGTCTGCTTGCAGGCGTCGAAGGAGACCACGCCGGGATCCGGAGATCAAGCACGGCTTCTCGCCGAGGCTGTGAGCTTCCCGTCCGCATCTCTCCCCTCGCTCTGGTGCACTACATCGACGCCGACAACCATCACCGAGCCGGATCCGGCGAACTCGACCTGCTCCGGCGAGTCACAGAAACCCTAGGTGAGCAGATCCGTCCTGAACCGCCCGATCTTGATCCCACGGCCCCTAACAGATCACTTACCCAAAGGGGTATTAACTGATCCTGGCCGCTCAGATCTACTAAAATCCGACGGCTGTGAGCGTGATCCGGCCGAACCGGTATCATTCAATTAGAACGTGACACGTGTCAGCCCCGGATTTAAAATCGATTCAAATAGGAATTTCAAACCAGATTTCATCCAAAACTTTGATAATTCATATCTTTTGATCTGTAACTCAAAAAATAGCAAATACTATATCAGTGGAATCCTTAGAATGTGTAGAATCTATTAGTGCCATAATAAATCATAGTTTCAGTATTAAATTTGAATCTATTTTCAAATTGAAACAAACACATCTGTTAGCTTGATAAATTCATATCTTTTGAACCAAGTGTCCAAAAATTACAAATTTGTAGTCTATGGAATCCTCTAATCATGTAGAACATCATAGGATCAAGAAAATTCAAATTTGATTCATGCACACACTTTGTGCATTCAAATCTATTCAAATCACTAATTTGAACATAATTTGAATTCTATAACTTATTTTTGAATGATTACAATTGCTTTAGCTTTGTTTTACTGCAAGCTATCCATTAGTATCACTTCCATATTTTATTGAACTACTTTACAATTATTCAAATTCCAATATGAGGATTTGAGTAATTCCACCGTAGAAATAATTCTAAATTTCTTCCAATAATAATTCTTTCTACATTAGAAAATCTTATGAGATCACTTTGATCCCATGTCACATCTATCTAAATATATTTTGTTTGTCTCACATATATTAAAATAACAATTGAGTTATTTGAGTAAAGTGTGACATATCTTAATTATCAATTATATTCTTGCTATTGTGGTATTGATTCAATTCTACTACCATAGCTCATAATCATACTTTAAGTTGTTCAATAAACTCCTTGAACCCTATTCCCAAATGCCATCCACACCTACCCCAATCATTGTCCACTTAATCTTAAATCCATGTGTTGAACTATTCAATTAGAAAATGAGTTTATTGAGTACTTCAATGCATCTTAAATCTTTGCCCAATGCCTAAGTGCAATGGATGCTATTTAAGGGTAATTGTTGTCACATTTACTCAATAGTATTATTGTTGCACTATTTGCCACTTATGTGAACTAATTCACATGAGTATTCCAAGCTCCATACATGCTTTAGTAAAGCATAGAGACTTCATCAATTATATATTGCCTAGTCCAATTCTCTCCAATCATATTGATCTTTCCCAACTAAGATCTCAAATCCATATCTCATAATTCACAATTCTCTTGGCATATCTATTTTAACACAATACCTTGAATAATCTAAATTGTTAGACAAAACACTTTTCAATTGTTTGATTGTGTTTGGATGGTAGGTTTATGGTATGTTATTTCTGTGTTATAGTTTGTGCGAAGAGCTACCTGCTTAGTTGAGAGAAGAGAAAAGATCGTATTCTTCAAAAAGGCAAGTGGCACACATATCCCCTACCCACTTTTATTTTGCATTAGTGGTTTTCAATATTATGCATGATAGGTAAATATTTAAATGTTTATCAAATGCTAGATCCCAGTAGTGAGTAGCTATCCCAAAACACCTCCCTGGTAGGATGCTAAATACTTTGAAAAATATGATGCTATGCTATGATCACCTGTTAAAGTTGTTTTGTGAACCAAATTAACAACTTCAACTAAAATGATCTACCTGGGTGGATGGGTTTGTGATGGAAAGTGAAGTAGGTGGGTCCTGGGGCACATGCTAGGACAGATGTGTAGCTCAGGATACTGCTCGGGACGGGCACTAAGGATTAAAGGGATTAATATGGCTTCCATAAGTAGATGTACTCCCAGTGCAGCCTTATGACAATATGGGCTCTGTCTTGATTGAGTAGGATTAAGGGTTCAACCAAGAGTACTGACATGAGGTGGCAGCAAAATATAGGGGGTACGGTCAGACTAGTTTGGTTGAATGCTTTTTCTAAAAGGTCTTGTCTCATATTATGTATGGGCATAAAATGAGTCTTAAGGTGAAAGTGCACAACCCTTGCAAGGTGTTAAAATCTAATCGATTAGCTGAGTCGTCGGAATGGACAATTGAGTCTCTAGCCATGGAATGTTCGGAAGAATCTTATCACCATTTCTAAATGTCTTAAAACTTGATTAGAAACTGTCATGAGAAGCCAGGGCCATGCACTCCGAGGGGTGATGGTTTCTGTGTTTCAAACGTTGTTGAGTTTCGCCCAGAACTACATGCCTAATTAACATGTAGTGTATGGGGGTTATCTTGACCCTTATAAACTAAAATCTTGATAAAAAAGATTTCTAAGAAGTATAGGATAAATTGGCCTTTGCAAATTAGCCTTTGAGATCCACTAGCCAAATGTCATTGATACGTCCAAAACGTATCTACTTTCCCGAACACTTTTGCTATTGTTTTTACTCTAATTTGTGTGTTTTGAATGTAACTAACACGGACTGACGCTGTTTTCAGCAGAATTGCTCCGGTGTCTCGTTTTTGTGCAGAAATCCAACTTTCAGTAAAAATTCGGGAAAATCATCAAAAATCATATTTCACCAGAAGACCCACGAAGCCAGAAGACGGGACGGAGAGGGGGCTCGAGGGGGCCTCACACACTGGTGGCGCAGCCCAGCCCTGGCCGCGCCACCCTGGCGTGAGGGAGCCCCAGCAATCCTCTCGACCTCCCCTCTCGCCTACATATACCCTCTGACGACATAATATTGGGGAGAGGGCATTTTTCCCAGATAGACTTCCGCTGCGCCGCCGCCATCAGAAACCGCGATTCAGAACCAGAAACTCCGTTCTGGCACCCTGCCGGGACGGGGATTCAGAGGAGATCTTCATCACCATCACCACCGACGCTCCTCCATCGACCATCCATGACTCCCCCATCCATGTGTGAGTAATTCCCCCACTGTAGGTGAGGGGATGGTAGGGATTGGATGAGATTGTTCATGTAATTTGATATGAGATTGTTAGGGCATAGTGCCTAGTATCTTTATTTAGTGCCTATGACATTGTTGCAACTTGTTGTGCTTAATGCTTGTCACTTTGGGCCCGAGTGCCATGATTTCAGATCTAAACATATTATTATTTCTATGATGATACTTGTTGTTTATGGTCTTACCTACAAGTTGTATACACATATTGTTGTCCGGAACCCGAGGCCCCAAAGTGACAGAAATTGGGATAACCGGAGGGGATGGCTATGATGTGAGGATCACATGTGTTCACCGAGTGCTAATGCTTTGCTCCGGTAATCTATTAAAAGGAGTACCTTAATTACCAGTAGTTTCCCTTGAGGCCCTGCTGCAACAGGCTGGTAGGACAAAAGATGTCGTGCAAGTTTCTCCTTGTGAGCACGTACGACTATATACGGAACACATGCCTATGATTGTTTGTACTAGGATGCTTTATCATTATTTATCTGCAATGCCCATGTCTCATTGATTTCATGAATTATCTTATCCATGCAACGCCCGTAATCCATCCCTATGCCTACAGTATTTGTTCCTACTGTTTACAACTGTTATTATTACCGCTGCTATTTTACTACTGCTGTTACTGTTTCACTACTGTCACCGCTATAAAACTATTGCTACTGATAAACCACTGCGAGCAAGACTGTTTCCAGGTGCAGTTGAATTGACAACTCATCTGTTAAGGCTTACATATATTCTTTGGCTCCCCTTGTGTCGAATCAATAAATTTGGGTAATACTTCCCTCGAAGACTGTTGCGATCCCCTATACTTGTGGGTCATCAAGACTATTTTCTGGCGCCGTTGCCGGGGACCATAGCTTTATTTGTAAGTTTACTTGGTATTCATATTGTTCGCTACAATCCTTTCATCATGGGTAAACCTCGTGATGAAAAAGTTCCTATATGGCCATCCACTACATGAAGAGGTACGACTCTCAACACCTCTGTTGCTCTTGATTCACCATCTGTTATGAGTAAGTTGCTTACACCACCACACCCACATGCTACTGCTACTACTTCTGCTGAGATTGAAAATGCCACTGATAATTTAGATGATGCTTCTACTGTGCTTGATGAGAGTGGTTCACTAGGTTCCTTTTTAGATGCTACTATTGCTAGAGCTAAGTTAGGAAACACCACTGTTACACCTGTTAGTTCACCTGAGTCTAGGGAATGTTCTAGTGATGATTATGATGATGATGCTTATATTGAGCTTAATGATGATTTTATTGCTGAAGCACGTGTTGCTCGTAATGCTGGTAATGTTAAAGAACTTTTTGCAAGACGTTCTGTTAGATATAATTTGTCTCCTGATCCTAAGTTTGCTGCTTCTCCCATAAATATTAGAGACAAGGATTATGATTTCTCTTTGGATTTATCTTACATATCTATTGTTGAGAAAACTCCTTTTTGTGGTACTAAAGATGAGAGTGCTATGGGGCACATGAATGAGCTTTCTACTTTGAGTAATTTGTTTTCTGATGATATTAAGCTCCGCACTTACTTTGTTGCTAAGATTTTTCCTTTCTCATTAAAAGATGCAGCTAAAACTTGGTTTAATAGCTTGTCTCCTGGATCCCTTACTAGTCCTATTGCTTTGGTTAATGCTTTCTTTCAGAAATATTTTCCTGCTAGTGCTCAACATGCCGCTGTGCAGAAAATCTTTGATTTTGAACAGGGAAAATCTGAGATATTGCCTGAATCTTGGACAAGGTTTTGTTCTTTAATTAGAGCTCTGCCTAAAGAATCATTGCCTAAAAACAAACTTCTTGATATATTTTATAATGGACTAATGGATGAATCTAAGTCATATTTGGATAG
Source organism: Dactylis glomerata (assembly GCA_007115705.1). NCBI lineage: Eukaryota > Viridiplantae > Streptophyta > Magnoliopsida > Poales > Poaceae > Dactylis > Dactylis glomerata. Next base: position 542,291 of record QXEO01001522.1, read on the forward strand.
TTGTGCTGGTTGTGTTTTCAGGGAAAGAACTCCAGCTGATGCTGAAGAATTAATGGCTAAAATAAGCCAGAATCATGATGATTGGACTTTAGTTGAGCCAACACCAGCACTACCCCCTGCGCCATCTACAGAGCCTACGCCGAAGAAGAGAGGGATGATTGAATTAAATGATGAAGTTATGAAGGAAGCTAAGAAATCTCTTAAGGAGAAAGGTATTAAGGCCGAAGATGTGAAGAATTTACCTCCTATAGAAGAATTATGTAAGCCAATCCCTCACTCATCAACTATTGAGGTACACTCTCTCCAACGCTTTGATGAAAGAGATATTCCTTATACTAAACCTCCTGATCAATACTTAGATGAATTTGATAATTTTATTGTTAAGCAATAAAATTTTAATAGAATGGTGCATAATCATTTGTTGGAGAATTCTAGAGCTATTAACAAGTTGCAGGATATTGTGGAGAGAACAGCCAATGATGTGAAGATACTTGTTAAACATTTTCAAATGGTTCAAACACAAATTGATCAGCTCACCAAGGTGCAAAAAGACTTGCTAGTTAATCCCGCAAGAGAGAAGCAAGCATGTGAAATACGCACAAGAAGTGGCGCTGCTACTCAAGATCCATTATATCCTGAAGGACATCCTAAGAGGGTCGAGCAAGATTCTCAACATACTTCAAGTGATGATATTCCTTCCAAGAAAAAGAAGAAGAAGCATAAAACAACTGCAGAATCATCTGATGCAGGTAAAGATCCTAACAGTGTTTCTATTTCTGATGCTGAAACTGAACCAGGGGATGCTTCCGATAAAGAAGAAGTTGAAGAGGAACCAGAAAAGATTGATAAAAATGCAAAGTACACCAAAGAAGACTTCATTGCCAACAAGCATGGTAAAGAGAGAGAACCTTGGGTACAGAAACTAATGCCTTTTCCTGGTAAGAAACACAAGTCCAAGGAAGAAGAACACTACAACAGGTTTTGTGAATGGATGAGACCTTTATTTTTGCAAATTCCTTTGACTGATGCTATTAGAATGCCCCCCTTATGCAAAATATATGAAAGATATTGTCACTAACAAAAGGAAAATTCCTAATGAGGAAATTTCCACTTTACTTGCTAATTATTCTTTTGATGGTAAAGTTCCAGAGAAGCTTGGAGATCCAGGTATACCTACTATTCCTTGCTCCATTAAAAATAACTATGTTAGAACTACTTTATGTGATTTGGGAGCTGGAGTTAGTGTCATGCATTTTTCTCTTTATAAGAGACTTGATCTAGAAAAATTGGTATCAACTGATATATCTTTGCAGATGGCTGATAAGTCTACTACTATTCCTATTGGTATATGTGAAAATGTTCCCGTTCAAGTTGCTAACAGCTATTTTATATTAACTGATTTTGTTGTGTTGGAAATGCCTGAAGATGATAATATGTCTATTATTCTTGGGAGACCTTTTCTAAACACTGCAGGTGCTGTTATTAATTACAATCAAGGAAAAGTCACTTTTAACGTTAATGACAAAGAGTATACGGTTTATTTTCCCAAGAAAATTGATAGGAAGAGTGCTCTGAATTCAATCAAGCATGTTGAGACCATCAAAGTTGGTCAAATTATTTGTTCAGAGCGAAAGCCCAAGGAAGAATGTCAAAATGTTATGGTTGGGACTATACATATCAAAGTTGAGGTAACATAAGCATTTAGTGAAGTGCAAAGTTTTGCCTCATATAAAGTTAGTTTGGGAACAAGACTTGATCAACCTTGTTAACAAAGTGATTTTATATGAACGAAACTTCGTTTTCACCGCATCCACTCCACCCCGCTTGTATTTACTTTTATCAATTTTTATTCCTTCAGTTTAGTTGCATGATTAAGAGTATCTCAGAGCTGCTGCATGCTTGGTTTTGATTTGCTTGAAATCTGTTTATCCATGTTTTTCTGAGTTTTTATCGATATGCCAATTTCTGAAAAATCCTCGAAAATAAAGTTTCTCGAAAAATTCCAGAAAATTCTTTATAAATTTTTATGTCAAAAATAGGGCAGAGAAACACCTGGGAGGCACCAGGAGGGACTGCCACGCCACCTCACACATAGGTGGCGTGGCCCAGCCCTGGCCGCGCCATCCAGGTGTGAGAGGGCCCCACCTGGGCCCTCACTTATCTCTTCCTCCCCTGCTCTTTCTCTCTCCCGAAAACAACGACACACTCAGCTCAAACTCGAGTTCTTGCTGTTCTTCACCTGGATTTTTCGATCTCCTTGTTCAGCCCAGCATTTCTGCTGAAATTTGGAGCATTTGTTCTTCGGTATGTGACACCTCCACTTGTCCAAGTAGAATTTCTTTTGGTGGAGTATTTCTTGAGTATTTTAGCATTGTAGGTGACAGTATGAATGAGTATGCGTGCTTGTTCTATTACTTAGAATTGTTATTTTGATGCATGTTAGCTCTCTAGTAACCCACTATAGTAGTCTCCTACACTTGCTTGTCTTTAAATCACTTTTTATGAGTTTGTTGAAATTTTTTAGAAATGGAGGAGAATGCTTATCAACTCTCTCAACATGAACTAGAAGTGCATGAGGTTATGAAAGTTCACCATGAAGAGAAGGTCTTCCCCCCCACACTATCCATGCTCAGCGTTCATGAATGCTGCCGGAATTATGCAGGACTTTCAAACCTTACTCTCCAATGCAGGATTAGAACACTTTGTTGAGGGTGAACCTCCCCAATATGTTAAACTAACAATGTGTGTGGTGCAGGATTTTAGATTTAGTTGGTCCACTTCTAACCCCATGGTTTATTATAAAATTCATAACAAATCTGTGGACTTGCCTCTTGATGTTTTCTGTACAGCTATTAGAGTACCACAGTGGGGATCGCTCGAGAAGATAAGGGGACAGACTAGGCCATTGTTAGAACTATACGAGAAAATTTGTCAAGGAAGGAGTTTCACAGGAGAGGGTGGTAAAACTCGTAATATTCATTTCCCATCCATTCGATATTTTGCCTTCTTTATTACCAAATGTGTTCTTGCTAGAAAATCTGCAAGTAAATTGTCTCTCCATGATCTAGCTTTTATTGCTGCTGCTTTGAGGCGTGATAGAACTTACAATTTGGGTGCCTTAATAGCTTTCCGTCTTGATATTAACCGTGAGAAAGGGGGAATCTGTGGAGGACTTATAGCTTCACGCTTGTTAGCTTTTCATGGTGTAGTACCTCATTTTCTAGATTTGCAGTTCCCCGAGGAGAAACTTGATCTTAATTCTATGATTCATCATAAGTTCATTTCTCCTCCTGTTAGTTTGATTAATTTAACATTTAAGCTAACCTTTTTCAAGAAGACTACCTGGAGGGTAGTGAAGACTGATCGATCAGTCCGTTTGCCTGCACCTCTTTTGTTTAACCTTGATCGCAGGAATGGATGGTCGCTTACGGAAGATGAGCTTGATGCGTACGTTGAGGAGCACTCGCCGCCTGTGCACGATGAGGAGTGCGCCGAGGAGTCGGGCCAGCCCTCCAACATTGCGAATTTCCCATATGAGCAACCTTATTATGATTATGCGCCATCAGCTTCATCTTCACGAGAGTCGGGGTACGACTACACCTATGATGACCCACCAGCTTGGGGCAGCTATCAGAGTCGAAATTGATCTCCACTTAGGCCAAAAGCCTAAGCTTGGGGGGAGGTACGCCGACGATTCACTCATCTACATATCATATTTTGTCGGATCTTTGTATATTCATGTTTCGCTTTCTCTAGTGTTCTTGTTCTTGTTTCCACTTTTCCAAAACACAAAAAGACCAAAAATATTTCCGTTGTTTCTCTTTGTTTGGTTCTTCAGTTTTCTACCTTTGGTTTGCTTTACTTGCTATTTTCGGTTTGCCATTTGAAAAATCCAAAAATATTTGTTTTGTTTGCTATTTCCTTCTGCTTTTGTTTCAAAAATCGAAAACCCCAAAAATATTTGTTGTTCTTCTTCGGTTTTGTAAAGTTGGTTGCAGAGTTCAGTCTCCCATTACTCCATTGGAGCTTGGCATTCACTTTATATTATTCAAGCCACACGAGTGAAGAGCAATGATGACGACATACGACAATCCGAGATGTGGTAAGAGGCTGGTATGAACTCTATTTGTTTTCATTTTTTTACATATACTCATCTATGTGGACATGCTTAGTCGATTCATGTAAGGTATATGTTATCTAATGGATGCTTTGTAGTTCTTGCTTTCATATGATTAGTTTCAATTTACTATTAGCCTGTAGCATGTCATGTAGACGTTTGCATGCATTGTTTTATTCATAATATGGTATGATATTGTGGTATCCACCTCTGAAAAGTTTCATTTGAATCGACTTGGCACATGCTCAAGCATGCATATGACTGAACAAAAAGTCAATTAAGCCTCGATGATCTAAATTGCCTCAGAGTTTTTGTATCATTTTTATGCCTATATTAATTTTATTTTGTCGCAAGCATGATTATGATAGTTATTGCTCTCTCGATTGTCGCTTCCTAGTCTTTTGCTAGCCTTCACTTGTACTGAGTATGAGCTCTACTCGTGCATCCAATTACCAAAAACCAAGTCTTCCAAAGAGTCCACTATAAATTCCTATGCATGGTATTTGTAAGCCATTCCAAGTAAATTTTCATGTGCTACCTTTCAAAACTTTCAACTACCTCTCATTTTGTGCCACTGTTTTTAGCTCATGGGGACGTAGTGGTCGGAATTGCTATCTTCCATATTAAATTAAGTACCCCTCGACTAGGCAGCTTCATCTGCTCGTCATTAATTTGCATGAGAGCTGGTCAGACCATTATAATTTAATTCTAAAAGAAAGAAAAAAGGCACTCCTCCAAGGAATGTGAAAGTTGGTGGGCACCCGATGGAATCGGTTAGCCATGGTTTGAGAAAGAAAAAAGGTGGGGAGGAGTGCCAAAGCTTTATAAAAGAGCACCAATGTGCCAAAATTTCAAAGAACTCGGAACCGCTCTCACTTGTTTATTATGGAAGATAGCAAGTCCCCATTGCTAGTCGTTGACATAGAACAACCACCTCTCAAAATAATTTTTTATCTCTGTTTTACAAATGAAAAGCTCTAGCACATGTTAAATCCCTGCTTCCCTTTGCGAAGGGCCATTCGTTTACTTTTATGTTGAGTCACCATCTTCTAACTTTAAGCACTTCTTGAGAGCATAGCTGTTATTCTTAGTGTAATGTGCTTGTCCCAGAACACGGTTAATTGTGGTATAACTTTGATGCTTGTATCTTTGATATTTCTACTTCTAGTCTTCTCTTGAACTTCAGAGGTGCCTCAGCATTTATGTTTTGCTCTACAAATAAAGGCAAGCGGGATACCACTCTTTCATATCATTTATGCATATTACAATCTTGCTAGCTTCTTGTGTACATGTTACTTGTTATTAGTGCATTGGCACTCTTTCATAGCTTGCTTGACTATGAGGTGACATTAGTTGCATATTTCTTATTATGAATTGCCTGAGTACTTGATCACATAGTTAGTATATATACATCATATGAGCAAATGTGTTCGTGAAAGTTTCTTTTATCGCTCTCAGTTGTTAACTGAATTGCTTGAGGACAAGCAAATAGCTAAGCTTGGGGGGAGTTGATACGTCCAAAACGTATCTTCTTTCCCGAACACTTTTGCTATTGTTTCTCCTCTAATTTGTGTGTTTTGAATGCAACTAACACGGACTGACGCTGTTTTCAGCAGAATTGCTCTAGTGTCTCTTTTTGTGCAGAAATCCAACTTTCAGTAAAAATTCGGGAAAAATCATCAAAAATCATATTTCACCAGAAGACCCACGGAGCCAGAAGACGGGATGGAGAGGGGGCTCGAGGGGGCCTCACACACTGGTGGCGCGGCCCAGCCCTGGCCGCGCCACCGTGGCGTGAGGGGGCCCAGCAGTCCTCTCGACCTCCCCTCTCGCCTACATATACCCTCTGACGACATAATATCGGGGAGAGGGCGTTTTTCCCAGATAGACTTCTGCTGCGCTGCCGCCATCAGAAACCGCGAATCGGAACCAGAAACTCCGTTCTGGCACCCTGCCGGGACGGGGATTCGGAGGAGATCTTCATCACCATCACCACCGACGCTCCTCCATCGACCATCCATGACTCCCCCATCCATTTGTGAGTAATTCCCCCGCTGTAGGTGAGGGGATGGTAGGGATTGGATGAGATTGTTCATGTAATTTGATATGAGATTGTTAGGGCATAGTGCCTAGTATCTTTATTTAGTGCCTATGACATTGTTGCAACTTGTTGTGCTTAATGCTTGTCACTTTGGGCCCGAGTGCCATGATTTCAGATCTGAACATGTTATTATTTCTATGATGATACTTGTTGTTTATGGTCTTACGTACAAGTTGTATACACATATTGTTGTCCGGAACCCGAGGCCCCAAAGTGACAGAAATTGGGATAACCGGAGGGGATGGCTATGATGTGAGGATCACATGTGTTCACCGAGTGCTAATGCTTTGCTCTGGTACTCTATTAAAAGGAGTACCTTAATTACCAGTAGTTTCCCTTGAGGCCCTGCTGCAACAGGCTGGTAGGACAAAAGATGTCGTGCAAGTTTCTCCTTGTGAGCACGTACGACTATATACGGAACACATGCCTATGATTGTTTGTACTAGGATGCTTTATCATTATTTATCTGCAATGCCCATGTCTCATTGATTTCATGAATTATCTTATCCATGCAACGCCCGTAATCCATCCCTATGCCTACAGTATTTGTTCCTACTATTTACTACTATTATTATTACCGCTGCTATTTTACTACTGCTGTTACTGTTTCACTACTGTCACCGCTATAAAATTGTTGCTACTGATAAACCACTGCGAGCGAGACTATTTCCAGCTGTAGCTGAATTGACAACTCATCTGTTAAGGCTTACATATATTCTTTGGCTCCCCTTGTGTCGAATCAATAAATTTGGGTAATACTTCCCTCGAAGACTGTTGCGATCCCCTATACTTGTGGGTCATCAGTCATGTAGTTTAGTCTTTTTACAAATGCCACCAAATAAGTGTCATTTGCCAGTATGTTGTTGTACTGACCCCTCTGGGGCTGCATATTCAAACGTGCAGATTGTCATTCGGGAAGGAACGATAAATAGGATCTTGAGCTTACATTCCAACATGTTTGCCTGTGGCACTTGAAGAAGGTGGAGGCTCATTGTTACTGTGCTTCAAGCTGTGCAATTTTATAAGGTAGATAAACTTTATAACTGGATTTACATTATAGATTTGATACTACTACATTGATTACTATATTCTGAACTGTGGTGCTATCTATTGATCCAGGGAATAGTACAATTACACAGGAGTTCCACTTTTAGCAAAAGATGGGGCACTACAGAATGGTATCAGAGCATAGTGTTGCCTGTAGGATCGAGACCCTAGGTTGGAACAGACTAGGAAGCCCTTAAGATTTGTTTTCTTCTTTCAAAATAAAATAAAATTTTCATTTTGGTTTTCTAAAATGAAATCTATCTCATCTTACCTCCATATGTACAAAAATGTTTGCATCTTTAAAACTCTTGTATTTCTCCCCCACATCATTTCTCAAAGGTTTTCCTTTTTACTTTAAATGACCCAACCCTGAAAACCTTCAAGGAAGGACAAGAGGAACACAACATATTAGAAGAATGAGACTTCTACTCATATGATGTGCAACGACTCAGCATGATGCAATACATGGAAGGCCAATAAATAACTAGGAAAATACTAATATGAAGATTGCACAACACCCAACAATACAATGAGGAAGTGGAAATAAGAACAAGGAACAATGAAGACAGTGTTAGACACGACCACCAATAAATTATAGTTTATAGAACCAACGATATCGTAATAATATAATGATCATACCAAATTGGGGTATGACCCTACTGGATTGTTAGTGTTTGAACTAGTTTGCTAGATGGTTGAATGGTTGTTAGATGTTGATCGTAAGATGAATTGTCTTGATCTGCTATTTTTGGGTAGAAATCTTCTTTAGATCCCTTCTATCTACTCTCATCCATGCTAAGTTCTAAATCTATCCTAAACCCAAACAGATATATTCTCAAGGCCAGAACAGTACTAACAAACCACAGTTGGTTACATCAGTGCAACAAATGGTAGAAGTACACACTGAGGTGATGCAAGTAATGACGCAGTGCATGATCCATTAGGATAGCAAAGAGTTACCTCCAGGAATGCAGCAAGTGCTAGATAATCATTCTCAAATGGTAAAAATGATGCCCCAGATTTTGGCTAGTATCAACAATCCGCCCCAAAACAATCTTGGTAGCAAGGAACCAAGAGATGGAGGTGAGATAACTCTGCAAGCCTGCAAGATCTGCGGAGAAATAGGACACCTATCTGAAGAATGTCAGGAACAATGCCAACGTTGCAATACAAGCCACCCAACTAGAGAATGTCCTATGACTTTTGTCACTTGTTTCCTATGCGACGGAACCAATCATGTACCCAGGGAATGCAAGTTCTACTTCACGGTGCAGCAAATGAATCAACAAGCTAAGAATAGGCTAAGTCAATTGCTAGAAGGGACCCCTGAAGATAGAAGGCCTAAAGCGAAGGTGGAAGCAAAAGACAAGGAAGAAAACTCGGACACTGCCACTAAAAGATGCTTAACAGGCAGAAAACAAGAACATTTACCTGGAAACTGCACAAGGAAACGAGAAAGGTTCTCTACCACAGTAGTGGAATATCAAGAAAATGAGGTGACAGAGCTCCTAACACTGGAATTACCCCCAAATAAAAAGAAGGACCTCAACCACATTACTTGTTTCAAATGCAAACAGAAGGGACACTATTCAAATCAATGTCCAGAGAAAAACGCATCCAAACTGCCATGAACAAAGATGACCAGAGAGACTCGGAAACCAAAGGAAAGACACCATAAGGACTGACCAACTTGGAAGTAATTGTAACCAGCTACTACTTCTAATAGATGTTGAAGGGTTATGTAAGAGCAATGCTCAACTTAATGGAATGGATTTTATTTCCCCTTATATGGCAAACTCAAGGAATTGCAAATTAAGGAATTATTGCCATGAGTTTTGTCGCAAACCCCTAGCAAAGGAACGATAGATTTCTTTTCAAATTTTCAAAAAAAATAGGATTTGGACCTTGGTTCCATTTTCAATAAAACTTTTGTTTAAAGTTAGTGAGGTTGACCAAGATTTAGAATGCGAGATGCACCAAACCAAATACAAGGTAATGATTGGGTGTGACATGGATTTGTGCCCCATGACGACTACTCATATTGTTCGCTCTTGTTATGAGGAATGGCGAATCTAGAGAGACAAACCTATGAGTTACGACGTTGTTAAGCCTAAATCCTAGGAAGATAGCATAATATACCCCTTAATGTAGGCAAGTGCTGCCAAAACGTAGGAAAACGGTAAAGATGAACTCACAGCTTTCTATGGAAGAAGCCTCGCAATGGAAGATGTTCATCAACCAAGAAGATTTCAAGAACAGAATGGTATCCACGGGGACGAAATGGTATCAATAGAAGGAACCATACTAGGATAGAATGGTATCATGGAAAGTTACTAGGATGAAAAAGAATGGTATCATAAGGAAGCAACCATAAGATGAAGAACCTTCAAGGATGTCGCCTAAGAAAGATGAAGACCAAGCTAAGGAAGTCTTCTGATTGACCCAAAGAGTGACTCTTCAGTGTCCAAAGTAGTTCAACAGAACCGAAGAGTGACTCCTCAGTGTCCAAAGTAGTTCAACAACTACCAGTGGGATAGAAGCTCTACAAGGGAGCAAGGTGTTACCCAAGCGACCCTTGAAAAAGATTGATACCCAAGTTTGTGAATAGACACCCACCTATTGGAAATGAAGATGAAGACTAACCATGGGTTCAAAAGATGACCCAGTGCGAAGTAAAGGCCAAGGTGTTTTGGATTGAATCCAAGTAACTAGACTACCTACAAAAGTTTCCCTTAAGGGTGGTAGCCACCTAAGTAACCCAATACCTACTTTCTTTCTAGCCTCTCCAATCTCGGGGACGAGATTTCTTTTAAGGGTGGTAGTCTGTAACATCCCAAGATTTTATCAAATTTTGGAGGAATTTTTTTGTTTTTGTTTTATATGTGTTGATTGGAAATTTACATGGAATTAAAACTTTTGAGTTATATAAAAGCTATATCTTGAAAACTATTTCAAACTTCCTATTATTTCTTAAAGAACTTCCTTGAGAAAAACCTAGAATCAAAATATTATTTTCTTACTTTTATTCAACTTTATGCAAGCTTGCTTGCAAAGGATTGTTTTACAAAATTTGCATTATTCAATACAGGTTTGCTTTTTCAAAACTATGATTGAGTGTGATTCTCAATTATTATTTTATAAACTATTATTTTACTATTTTAAAAAGAATTAATTTCAAACCCTAATTCTATTATTTTATGCAAGCAAGTCCTCCTTGCTTTGTTCATAAAACTTTATTGAAATTTTTTAATTGTTTTGAAAACTGGTTTGTTTACTAGTTTAAAACTTAGTGTTGAATATTAGAATAATCTAGGACTTTGTTTTGATTTGATTTGAATCTAAATTGCAAAAGAATAGAAATAAAAAGAGAAAACAGAAAAAGAAAAGGAAAAGAAAACAGAAATAAGAAAAGGGCCTAGGGGAACCGAAGCGGCCCAATTCCAAAATTCGGCCCCGGCCCAACTACGACCAAACCCAAAAGGGTATCTCGCCCATCCTCTTCCCCCACTAACGGGTGGGACCCACCCATTAGTTTCTTCCACCTCTAGACGGTGACCGCCCCGAGCACGGCGTCCATCCCCTCCGTCCGATCTGAGCCCTCCCTTCGGAAACCGTAGCTTGTCGACCAAGCCAAGCCCGGCTATATAAAGCCCACCCCCGCCGCAACCTCTCCCCTCCTTTTTCTCACAAAATTGTCGCCAGACTGCCCCGCAATTCCTCGTCAGAGAGCCGCCAGAAGCCACAGTCGTCCGGAGCTCCGTCTGCTTGCAGGCGTCAAAGGAGACCACGCCGGGATCCGGAGATCAAGCACGGCTTCTCGCCGAGGCCATGCGCTTCCCATCCGCGTCTCTTCCCTCACTCGGGTGCACTACATCAACGCCGACGACCATCACCGAGCCGGCTCCGGCGAACTCAACCTGCTCCGGCGAGTCACAGAAACCCTAGGTGAGCAGATCCATCTTGAACCGCCTGATCTTGATCCCATGGCCCCTAACAGATCACTTACCCAAAGGGGTATTAACTGATCCTGGCCGATCAAATCTACTAAAATCCAATGGCTGTGAGCGTGATCTGGCCGAACTAGTATCGTTCAATCAAAACATGACACGTGTCAGCCCCGGATTTAAAATCGATTCAAATAGGAATTTCAAACCAGATTTCATCCAAAACTTTGATAATTCATATCTTTTGATCTGTAACTCGATAAATAGCAAATAATATATCAATGGAATCCTTAGAATGTGTAGAATCTATTAGTGCCCTAATAAATCATAGGTTCAGTATTCAATTTGAATCTATTTTCAAGTTGAAATAAACACTTCTCTTAGCTTGATAAATTCATATCTTTTGAACCAAGTGTCCAAAAATTACAAATTTCTAGTCTATAGAATCCTCTAATCATGTAGAACATCATAGGATCAAGAAAATTCAAATTTGATTAGTGCACACACTTTGTGCATTCAAATCTATTCAAATCACTAATTTGAACATAATTTGAATTCTATAACTTATTTTTGAATGATTCCAATTGCTTTAGCTTTGTTTTACTGAAAGCTATCCATTAGTATCACTTCCATATTTTATTGAACCACTTTACAATTATTCAAATTCCAATATGAGGATTTGAGTAATTCCACCATAGAAATAATTCTAAATTTCTTCCAATAATAATTCTTTCTACATTAGAAAATCCTATGAGATCACTTTGATCCCATGTCACGACTATCTAAATATATTTTGTTTGTCTCACATATATTCAAATATTAATTGAGTTATTTGAGTAAAGTGTGACATATCTTAATCATCAATTCTATTCTTGCTATTGTGGTATTGATGCAATTCTACTACCATAGCTCATAATCATACTTTAAGTTGTTCAATAAACTCCTTGAACCCTATTCCCAAATGCCATCCACACCTAGCCCAATCATTGTCCACTTAATATTAAATCCATGTGTTGAACTATTCAATTAGCAAATGAGTTTATTGAGTACCTCAATGCATCTTAAATCTTGGCCCAATGCCTAAGTGCAATGGATGCTATTTAAGGGTAATTGTTGTCACATTTACTCAATAGCATTGTTGTTGCACTATTTGCCACTTATGTGAACTAATTCACATGAGTATTCCAAGCTCCATACATGCTTTAGTAAAGCATAGAGACTTCATCAATTATATATTGCCTAGTCCAATTCTCTCCAATCATATTGATCTTTCCCAACTAAGATCTCAAATCCATATCTCATAATTCACAATTCTCTTGTCATATCTATTTTAACACAATACCTTGAATAATCTAAATTGTTAGACAAAACACTTTTCAATTGTTTGATTGTGTTTGGATGGTATGTTTATGGTATGTTATTTCTGTGTTATAGTTTATGCGAAGAGCTACGTGCTTAGTTGAGAGAAGAGAAAAGATCGTATTCTTCAAAAAGGCAAGTGACACACATATCCCCTACCCACTTTTATTTTGCATTAGTGGTTTTCAGTAGTATGCATGATAGGTGAATATTTAAATGTTTATCAAATGCTAGATCCCAGTAGTGAGTAGCTATCCCAAAACACCTCCCTGGTAGGATGCTAAATACTTTGAAAAATATGATGCTATGCTATGATCACCTGTTAAAGTTGTTTTGTGAATCAAATTAACAACTTCAACTAAAATGAACTACCTGGGTGGATGGGTTTGTGATGGAAAGTGAAGTAGGTGGGTCCTGGGGCACATGCTAGGACAGATGTGTAGCTTAGGATAATGCTTGGGACGGCCACTCAGGATTAAAGGGATTAATATGGCTTCCATGAGTTGATGTACTTCCAGTGCATCCTTATGACAATATGGGCTCTGTCTTGATTGAGTAGGATTAAGGGTTCAACCAAGAGTACTGACATGAGGTGGTAGCAAAATATAGGGGGTACAGTCAGACTAGTTTGGTTGAATGCTTTTTCTGAAAGGTCTTGTCTAATTTTATGTATGGGCCTAAAATGAGTCTTAAGGTGAAAGTGCACAACCCTTGCAAGGTGTTAAAATCTAATCGATTAGCCGAGTCATCGGAATAGACAATTGAGTCTCTAGCCATGGAATGTTCGGAAGAATCTCATCACCATTTCTGAATGTCTTAAAACTTCATTAGAAACTATCAGGAGAAGGCAGGGCTATGCACTTCGAGGGGTGGTGGTTTCTGTGTTTCAAACTTTGTTGAGTTTCGCCCAGAACTACATGCCTAATTAACATGTAGTGTATGGGGGTTATCTTGACCCTTATAAACTAAAATTTTGATAAAAATGATTTCTAAGAAGTATAGGATAAAATTGGCCTTTGCAAATTAGCCTTTGAGATCCACTAGTCAAATGTCATGTAGTTTAGTCTTTTCACAAATGCCACCAAATAAGTGTCATTTGCCAGTACATTATTGTACTGACCTCTCTGGGGCTGCATATTCAAACGTGCAGATTGTCATTCGGGAAGGAACAATAAATAGGATCTCGACCTTACATTCCAACATGTTTGCCTGTGGCACTTGAAGAAGGTGGAGGCTCATTGTTACTGTGCTTCAAGCTGTGCAATTTTGTAAGGTAGATGAACTTTATAACTGGATTTACGTTATAGATTTGATACTACTGCATTGATTACTATATTCTGAACTGTGCTGCTATCTATTGATCTAGGGAATAGTACAATTACACAGGAGTTCCACTTTTAGCAAAAGATGGGGCGCTACACTTTGTAGTTGAAGATTTTTCTGTTTGACGCTGTCTTCGACCCGTAACGTGACCATCTTCGAAAAGAGTTCTGGCACAGATTTCAGGAAAGTCCCAATTTGACTCCAACAAGGTTTCCACTTGTATTCTTGGTAATTCCTACACATCAAAGTGTAAAACAAGAACATTGTGCACTTTTTCAACTATTAGTAGGTTAGTCCAAATAAATCATAAAAGTGCCACAAAGTGTAGACAAACATATAGTAGTTGATGTAAAACAAGCATGGAGCATCAAAAATTATAGATACGTTTGCAACGTATCAACATCCCCAAGCTTAACTCCTGCTTGTCCTCGAGTAGGTAAGTGATAACAAAAGAATAAATTTTTAGGTGACATGTGATACGTCTCCAACGTATCTATAATTTTTGACGCTCCATGCTTGTTTTTACACCATTTGCCTAATGTTTCGTTACACTTCGTGGCACTTTTATGCATTTTCCGGAACTAACCTATTAACAAGTCGCCACAGTGCCAGTTCTCTGTTTTTTGCTGTTTTTGTGTTTCAGAAAAACTACACAGGAAATATTCTCGGAATTGGACGAAACAAGTTCCTGAAGTCTTATTTTTCCCGGAAGCTTCCAGAGATCCAAAGAGGAGTCGGAGGGGGGCCACGAGGGCCCCACACACCAGGGCGGCGCGGCCCAGCCCCTGGCCACGCCCCCTATGTGTGAGGGCACCTCGGTCCACCTCTGACGATGCCCCTTCGCCTATAAAGACCCCCCGACGGAAAAAACCCAAGGACCCGATCAATTTTCCAGAAACACATCGCGATCCGCCGCCGTCGTCGACCCGAGATTGGGAGGGTCCAGAAGCTTTTCCCGGCACCCTGCCGGAGAGGGGAATCGCCACCAAAGGTCTTCTTTATCGCCATGCTTGCCTCCGGAGCGATGAGTAAGTAGTCTACCTTAGACTATGGGTCCATAGCAGTAGCTAGATGGTTGTCCTCTCCACCATGTGCTTCATGTTTAGATCTCATGAGATGCCCTACATGATTGAGATCACCGTTATGTAATTCTACATGTTTGGTTTGTTGGGATCCGATGAATATTGGTGTTATGATTGAGTTGCTATACTGAAATATATCTTATGTTATCTCTATGGTGTTTATGATGTTGCATGCTCTCCGTTGTTAGTAGCTATCTTGGCCGAGTAGTTGCTAGTGACTCCAAGAGGGGGTATTTATGCTCGATTGTGGGTTCATGCCTCTATTTAATCTGGGGGAGTGACAGAAACCTCTAAGGTTGTAGATGTGTTGTTGCTACTAGGGAGAAAACAACATTCATATGCTCGAGGGCATATGCTTTGTTTACATTACACACTTTGCTTAATGCAATTATCTGTTGTTCGCAACTTAATACTCATGGGGTGTTCGGATGATATCCCCGCGAGTGGATTATTAGTCATAGATGCAGTTGGTTGGCGGTCTATATATTTTGTTGTAATGCCCAGAGTAAATCGCATAGTGATCTTCTTGACATATCACGTTTATCTTTATTCTATCAATTGCCCAACTGTAATTTGTTTACCCAGCATGTGTTATTTATCTTATGGAGAGACACCACTAGTGAACTGTGGACCCTGGTCCAATTTCCATCATATTGCTATCACCTATTTACTTTACTCGCACTGTTTACTTTACTAGCATACTTCTACTGCTTTCCACTCGATACGCTCATACCCTTTGGTTCAAACAAACCGGTGAGATTGACAACCTCATCGCAAGTTGGGAACAAAGTACTTGGTTGTGTGTGTGCAGGTTCCACGTTGCTGCTCGCAAAGCAAAGCAAAGCTTGGACGAGGCGCCCTATAAATTGTCTGGAGCTGTCGCGAAGCTTGCAAGCATCAGCTTCAGTCGTATTGTCTGCTCTTCTCCTGACCGACAAACCTTGGTTTCTTACTGAGGGAAAAGACTTGCCGCTGTGCTCATCATACTTTCCGCTTGGAGTTTCCCAACTGCCTGGCCATAATCATCATTAACTACACGCCAGCCATCAAGCCCTTTTCTGGCGCCGTTGCCGGGGAAGAAGTGGAAGACCTCTGCAAGGGGAGTTTTTCCCACGCACATCCTTTACTTTGTTATTTATTTTTCTTTACTTTATTTATTTTTACCTGCATCATTTTATCAAAAACCCAAAAAAATTAGAATCCTTGATAGTTAGTTTTACTTGTCTACTATTAGTTTTGCTAAAATGGCTAATCCTGAAAACACCAAGTTGTGTGACTTTACTAGCACGAACAATAGTGATTTTATCTGCACTCCTATTGCGCCACCTGCTCCTGCTGCAAACTTTTATGAGATTAAGCCTGCTTTATTGAACCTTGTTATGAAAGAGCAATTTTCTGGTGCTAGTACTGAAGATGCTGCAGCTCATCTCAACAATTTTGTTGAGCTATGTGAGATGCAGAAATATAAGGATGTAGAAAGTGATATTATTAAGCTCAAGTTGTTTCCTTTTTCTTTGAGAGGAAAAGCTAAAGATTGGTTGCTGTCTTTAACTAAGAATAGTATTGATTCATGGGCTAAGTGTAAGGATGCTTTCATTGGTAGATATTATCCTCCTGCTAAAATTATATCTCTGCGTAGCAATATTATGAAGTTTAGTCAGTTTGATAATGAACATGTTGCTCAAGCTTGGGAAAGAATGAAATCTATGATAAAGAATTGCCCTACTCATGGACTGACTACCTGGATCATTGTCCAAACTTTTTATGCAGGACTAAATTTTTCTTCAAGGAACCTACTTGATTCAGCTGCTGGAGGCACTTTTATGTCCCTTACCTTGGGCGCCGTAACAAAGCTACTTGACAACATGATGGTAAATTATTCCGAATGGCACACCGAGAGAGCTCCACAAGGTAAGAAGGTAAATTCTGTTGAGGAAACCTCTTCCTTGAGTGATAAGATTGATACCATTATGGCTAAGCTTGCTAATGATAGAACTCATGTTGATCCTAATAATGTTCCTTTAGCCTCTTTGGTTGCTCAAGAAGAGCATGTTGATGTGAACTTCATTAGAAACAATAATTTTAACAACAATGCTTATAGGAACAATTTTGCTAGTAACAATTATAGGACGTATCCTTCTAGTAATGGTTATGGTAACTCCTCCAACAACACTAGGGCCGCGCCCTCTGAGCTTGAGGTAATGCTCAAGGACTTCATCGGTAAGCAATCTGCTTTTAACAAGTCTGTTGAGGAAAAGTTAGGAAAAATTGATATTCTTACTTCTAAAGTTGATAGCCTTGCTCATGATGTTGAACTTCTAAAATTAAAAGTGTTGCCTAATGATGTGAAAGAGAACAATGTTTTTGCTACTGCTAATGCTATTCAAGTTGGAATTGATGAAAATATTAGACTGTTAGCAGAATTGCATGCTAGATGGGAAAGAGAGGATGAGATTGCTAGGAATATGAAAGTTTGTACTATTACTACCTCTAATGATGTTGTTCCTAATGCTAGCAATCCTCTTACTTTGATTGGTGTAGAGAAAACTCCCACTCCTTATGTTAAAAAGCCTAAAACTGCCAAAACTTTTTCTCAAAAGAGTGCTGAAATTTTTTGGAGTGTAGGAGATGATAGCTCTATTTCCTTTAATGATTTTGATGTTGATGGCTGCAACATATCTGAAGTGATTTTTTTCTTGCAAAAGCTTGCTTTGACTCCCAATGCTAGTTCTTTAAATATTGCTTTTACTAAGCATATTACCAATGCTCTCATTAAAATTAGGGATGAAAAGTTGCAGCAAAAAGCTTCTGTTTCTAAGAAGTTAGAAGATGGTTGGGAACCCATCATTGATATGCATGTTAATGGTTTTGATTGCCATGCTTTATGTGATCTAGGTGCTAGTATTTCTATCATGCCTAGAAAAATTTCTGACATGCTTGATTTACCACCACTTGAAAAGTGTTATTATGGTGTTCCTATTGCTGATGTTGCTAAGAAGAAACCTTTGGGAAGGATTAATGATGTTCTTATTGTGGTTAACTATAACCTTGTTCCCGTTGATTTTCTTCTTATGGATGTTGAATGCCATGCTTCATGTCCTATTATTTTAGGAAGACCTTTTCTTCGAACTGTAGGTGCCATCATTGATATGAGGGAAGGCACCATCAAATATCAATTCCCACTAAAGAAAGGTATGGAACACTTCCCTAGGAAAAGAAATAAATTACTATTTGACTCTATTCTTAGAGCAAATTATGAGCTTGATGCTTCATCTCTTGATGTTACTTGATTCACAATTTTCTACGCCTAGCTCAAAGGCGTTAAAGAAAAGCACTCTTGGGAGATAACCCAATGTTTTTATTTTCAGTACCTTTTCTTTTATTTGAGTCTTGGAAGTCATTACTACTGTAATGACCTCTCCTTATCCTTTTTATTTCTTTCTTGTGCCAAGAGAAGCCTCTAATTTGAGTGAGGTAAAGATTTGGGGATGTTGCTGTCCTAAAACTGTTTTCGGTGATGCACCGTAAAAATTCGTGAAAATTCTCTGTTTATCTTTTGGACCTGCAATTTCTTGTGAATATGCCCCAGGTTATATCCAAACTTTCATTAGTTGAACACTTTTTGATTTGAGTAACAGAAAACCCCTTAAAAATTCAGCCTTTATCAGCTGTTCTGTTTTGACAGATTTCTGCCAATATTTGTGTTTGCCGCTTTATCGCTTTCTTTTTGAGTTCTTTTGATCACAGAACTTTTGGGGAAGTTGCTACAGTAGTATATACTTTATATGTGGTGGTTTTGGGTTGAAACCTGAAGCAAAAAGAGGTTGATTATATGATATGTTACACTAATGTTGCTAATAGATTTGTGTTTAGTTTTGTATGAAGGAAGTTTTTAAGTGTAGGGATTGGAGAATGATGAGATGAGTTGAAGAATGGACAAAAGCTCAAGCTTGGGGATGCCCATGCATCATCCCAAGAAATATCCAAGAAGTACAAGCGTCAAAGCTTGGGGATGCCCCCGAGGCACCCCTTCTTCATCGGCAAAAATCAGGTCACCTTTCAATACACTATATTTTTATTGCTTCATGCACTATGTGTTTTTCTTGGAGCGTCAGTTGTTTTAGTTTTCTTTGTTAGTTTCGTTTTGTTTGCTGCAATAAATGGTTGGACCCAACAAATTTCTTTTGGAGAAGTTGCCTTGCTTGTCATTTGCCAAGAACGCTTTAGTTTTCACTCTTATCAAAAACCGAGTGTTCTTCTTTTTCTGCTACTGCTTTTAGTTTTCGTTTTCACCTTGATATGTGTTCAGATCTTGTTATATCTTTTTATCAAGGTGTATTTTTGCCTCTGGACCATGTTGGTTTTCCTCAAAAGAGTTGGATTTAAAAAGTTCGAATGGTCTTGGAAAAGAGAAAAAGCTTTATGCAAAAAAAAGTGGTACAAGAAGGAGCTTGTGTAGACTGTGGCTTAGGCTTTTTCATGTCATGCTTGATGTCTTTTTGATAGTATGCTTAGTGATTTTTCTGTAGCATGACTTGTCTCAAATAACTGAGATTGCTTAATGAGCCTTTGAAAAAATCATGCGTTGTTTTTATCATTTGGAAGCATTATTTTGGTTTTCTCCTTGATGCTTTATTTGGGTTGACTTGGCGCATGCTCACACATGTTAGACTCTTACAAAGTCACCAATAGCCTTTATGATCAATTAGTTTTTGACTTTTTATGCCATCTTATGCTTCTTTTAATGTCGCTTTGTCGCTTTGCATGATTATGGCCATTATTGCTCTCTTAGTTGGTCGCTCCCAGTCTTTTGCTAGCCCTCGCCTTGTACTGAGTATGAGCTCTACTCGTGCATCCAACTCCTAAAAACCAAGTTTGCCAAAGTGTCCACCATATATACCTACTAGCAATTTGTTATTCCAAGTAAATTTAACTTGCTTTTATTTACTCTTCAAATTAAACTCTTACCAGTGTTATGCGAAAATTGGTCAGTAAAGCTCTCACGAACCAGAAGGCACACTTTACTTTTTCCTGTTCTTAAAAATTTGACATTGTGGTCTCTTATGTTGAGTTGTTATGCTTGCAAGTTGTAAGTTGGATACTAGCCCAACCATGCCGTCATGGGGCAAGCTTTCAACATTGCACTTCTTATTTGAGTTGATATCGTGATCTTTTGTTTATGGATGCCTGCAGTGTGAAATGAATTGGGAATCTTGCGGGGATTATGGAGTTTGTATATGTGTTAGGGAAACGCCTGGGCCGCCAATCTAAGCCATGCATAATTCATGGTGGAAATTTGCAGCATACCCATAGTGGACATTCGACGACGCATCTCAAAATAAAAAGCTAAACAAATGGTAAATAAAATAGATATCGAGGTGTTCATTATCTGCTTGTCCTATCATTTTGATGTGGGCTTGTTCCATGTCATCGGGCACGGAGGTATCCCATTGGTGGTTCTCAATGATACGCATATACTTACAATGACAAGAGCCTTGCTTGGAACTCTAAGTTGAGTAGCATGAGGTTTGGGTACTCGTATTCACGGGACACGAGGTTTTCAACTTATGATTTGTCAAGCATATGCATCATAATTGTTCTCGCATTAACTCTAACCATTCAAGATGCTTATGATGGGGGCAATGAGAGCTCAAAGCCGGTAAGTACCATAATTTTTGAAGGTTATAAAACTTGCAATCACTGCTTCCCTCCGCGAAGGGCCTTTCTTTTACTTTTATGTTGAGTCACCACCTTCTATCTTTATGCACCATTAAGAGAGCATAGTTGTCATTCTTAGTATGATGTGCATTGTCCCAAAGTTTTTATTGATTGATTCATATTGTTGGTTTCACTTGTTCTCAAATTATTTGTATCTAGTCGCCCTCTTAAACTTGAAGGTGTCCTATGCATTTATGTTTTGCTCTCCATGAAGGACAAGCTGAAAACCATTTGTATGTTTTTCCTTATGATTTGAACACACGTTTGACTTTCATTGTTTCATTTTAATGATCTTTTGTTTGTATTCATTTTCAGGTTTATAACATGGTTGCTAAGTTCTTATTGTCAAGATTATATCTTTCATGCCCATGTTTTAAGTTCTTTTGATCCCAGCTCACAAATGCTTACATATATGATCAAGATTGTGTAGGTGCATATCACCTCAAAAATTATTTCTTTTGTTATCACTTACCTACTCGAGGACGAGCAGGAGTTAAGCTTGGGGATGTTGATACGTCTCCAACGTATCTATAATTTTTGATGCTCCATGCTTGTTTTTACACCATTTGCCTAATGTTTCGTTACACTTCGTGGCACTTTTATGCATTTTCCGGAACTAACCTATTAACAAGTCGCCACAGTGCCAGTTCTCTGTTTTTTGCTGTTTTTGTGTTTCAGAAAAACTACACAGGAAATATTCTCGGAATTGGACGAAACAAGTTCCTGAAGTCTTATTTTTCCCGGAAGCTTCCAGAGATCCAAAGAGGAGTCGGAGGGGGGCCACGAGGGCCCCACACACCAGGGCGGCGCGGCCCAGCCCCTGGCCACGCCCCCTATGTGTGAGGGCACCTCGGTCCACCTCTGACGATGCCCCTTCGCCTATAAAGACCCCCCGACGGAAAAAACCCAAGGACCCGATCAATTTTCCAGAAACACATCGCGATCCGCCGCCGTCGTCGACCCGAGATTGGGAGGGTCCAGAAGCTTTTCCCGGCACCCTGCCGAAGAGGGGAATCGCCACCAAAGGTCTTCTTTATCGCCATGCTTGCCTCCGGAGCGATGAGTGAGTAGTCTACCTTAGACTATGGGTCCATAGCAGTAGCTAGATGGTTGTCCTCTCCACCATGTGCTTCATGTTTAGATCTCATGAGATGCCCTACATGATTGAGATCACCGTTATGTAATTCTACATGTTTGGTTTGTTGGGATCCGATGAATATTGGTGTTATGATTGAGTTGCTATACTGAAATATATCTTATGTTATCTCTATGTTGTTTATGATCTTGCATGCTCTCCGTTGTTAGTAGCTATCTTGGCCGAGTAGTTGCTAGTGACTCCAAGAGGGGGTATTTATGCTCGATAGTGGGTTCATGCCTCTATTTAATCTGGGGGAGTGACAGAAACCTCTAAGGTTGTAGATGTGTTGTTGCTACTAGGGAGAAAACAACATTCATATGCTCGAGGGCATATGCTTTGTTTACATTACACACTTTGCTTAATGCAATTATCTGTTGTTCGCAACTTAATACTCATGGGGTGTTCGGATGATATCCCCGCGAGTGGATTATTAGTCATAGATGCAGTTGGTTGGCGGTCTATATATTTTGTTGTAATGCCCAGAGTAAATCGCATAGTGATCTTCTTGACATATCACGTTTATCTTTATTCTATCAATTGACCAACTGTAATTTGTTTACCCAGCATGTGTTATTTATCTTATGGAGAGACACCACTAGTGAACTATGGACCCCGGTCCTATTTCCATCATATTGCTATCACCTGTTTACTTTACTCGCACTATTTTGCTTTACTAGCATACTTCTACTGCTTTCCACTCGATACGCTCATACCCTTTGTTTCAAGCAAACCGGTGAGATTGACAACCTCATCGCAAGTTGGGAACAAAGTACTTTGTTGTGTGTGTGCAGGTTCCACGTTGCTGCTCGCAAAGCAAAGCTTTGACGAGGCGCCCTATAAATTGTCCGGAGCTGTCGCGAAGCTTGCAAGCATCACCTTCAGTCGTATTGTCTGCTCTTCTCCTGACCGACAAACCTTGGTTTCTTACTGAGGGAAAAGACTTGTCGCTGTGCTCATCATACTTTCCGCTTGGAGTTTCCCAACTGCCTGGCCATAATCATCATTAACTACACGCCAGCCATCAACATGCACCATCACAATCTTGATCATCTAAGTAAAGCATTGAGTGCTGGGATCAAAGAACTTAAAACACGGGCATAAGAGACACAATCTTGACAATAAAAACTTAGCAACCATGTTATAAGATGAAAAGAAACACAAACGAAACATCATGAATAATGAAACAATAAAAGTCAAACGTGTGTTCAAATCATATGGAAAAACATAACAAGTGGTTTTCAGCTTGTCCTTCATGGAATAGAAAAACATAAATGCATAGGACACTTTCAAGTTTAAAAGGGCGACTAGATACAAATAATTTAAGAACAAGTGAAACCATAATCATAAATCAATTAATGATAAACTTTGGGACTATGCACATTAAACTCAGAATGGAAACTATGCTCTCTTAGATGGTGCATAAAGGTAGAAGGTGGAGACTCAACATAAAAGTAAAAGAAAGGCCCTTCGTAGAGGGGAGTAGTGATTAAACATGTGCTAGAGCTTTTCATTTGTAAAATAGAGAGATAAAAAATTTGTTTTGAGAGGTGGTTGTCTTTGTCAAAGACTGGCAATCGGGTTCTTACTATCTTCCATACAAAAATGAGCAAGTTTTTGAGAGAGAGAGATTGGCACTTTTATGCTCTTTTATAAAGCCTGGCACTCCTCCCCACCTTTTTTCCTTTCACAAACCATGGCTAACCGATTCCACGGGTGCCCACCAACATTCACATACCATGGAGTGCCTTTTTTCTTTTCTTTTTTTCCCTTTTTTTCTTTTTAGAATGAAACAATATGGAAGATAGCAAATCCGACCACTACGTCCCCATGAGCTGAAAACAGTGTCACAAAATGAGAAGTATTTTGAAGGTTTTTTGAAAGGTAGCACATGAAAATTTACTTGAAATGGCTTGCAAATACCATGCATAGGAATTTATAGTGGACACATTGGAATAACTTGGTTTTTGGGAGTTGTATGCACGAGTAGAGCTCATACTCAGTACAAAATAAAGGCTAGCAAAAGACTGGGAGCGACCAACTAAGAGAGCAATAACGGCCATAATCATGCATAGCGACAAAACATCATTAAGAGAAGCATAAAATGGCATCACAAGTCAAAAACCAAATGATCATAGAGGCTTATGGTGACTTTTTAAGAGTCAAACATGTTGTAAGCATGTGCCAAGTCAACCCAAATAAAGCATCAAGGAGAAAACCAAATAAATGCTTCCACATAATAAAAACAACGCATAATTTTTTCAAAGGCTCATTAAGCAATCTCAGTCATTTGAGACAAGTCATGCTACAACAAAAATCACTAAGCATACTATCAAAACAGCATCAAGCATGGCATGAAAAATTCTAAGCCGCAGTCTAAACAAGCTCCTTTTTGTACCACTTTTTGCATGAAACTTTTTCTCTTTTCCAACACCATTCAAACCTTTTTGAAACAACTCTTTTGATGAATACCAACATAGACCAGAGGTCTAAATACACCTTGATGCAAAGATATAACAAGATCTAAACAAAAATCAAGGCGAAAAACAAAAGCTAAACGTAGTTCTAGAAAAAGAGAATACTCGTTGAACGATAAGAGTGAAAACTAGAGTGTTCTTGGCAAACGAAAAGCGAGTAAATCTCCTCCAAAAGAAATTTGTTGGGGTCCAACCATTTATTGCAGCAAGCAAAACAAAACAAAACTGAAACAAAAAAGGAAATACGCTCCAAGAAAAACGCATAGTGCATGAAGCAATAAAAATATATTGTGTTGAAAGGTGACCTAATTTTTGCCGATGAAGAAGGGGTGCCTCGGGGGCATCCCCAAGCTTTGACACTTGTACCTCTTGGATATTTCTTGGGGTAACATGGGCATCCCCAAGCTTGAGCTTTTGTCCATTCTTCATCTCATCTCATCATTCTCCAATCCCTACACTTGAAAACTTCCTTCATACAAAACTTAACACAATTCTATTAGCAACGTTAGCATAAGCATAATAGTAGATCAACCCTTTTTGGTTCAGGTTTCAACTCAAAAACACCACATATTAAGCATATACTACTGTAGCAACTTTCTCAAAAGCTCCATGATCAAAAGAACTCAAAAAGAAAGCGAGCGAGAGGCAAACACAAATAGTGGTAGAAATCTGTCAAAACAGAACAGCTGACAAAGGTAGATTTTTTCGAGGACCTTCTGTTGCTCAAATCGAAAAGTGCAAAACTAATGAAAGTTTGGATATAACCTAGGGCATATGCACAAGAAATCTCAGGTCAAAATATATTCTGAGAATTTTTACGAATTTTTACGGTGCAGCACCAAAATCTGTTTCAGGATAGCAACTTCCCCAAATCTTACCTCCCTCAAATTAGAGGTTCTTCTTGGCACAAAAACGAGAAAAAAAATGATAAGGAGAGGTAATTACAGTAGTAATAACTTCCAAGACTCAAATAAAAGAAAAAGTACTGAAAGAAAATATGGGTTATCTCCCAAGAGTGCTTTTCTTTAACGCCTTTCAGCTAGGCACAAAATAGAGAACCAAACAAAGAAGCAAAACAAAAGAACTATTTTTATTGTTTTCAATTTATAAGTGAAAGTAAAGAAGCAATAAAAACAAAATAAAGAGCCTAATAAAATTAAAGAAGATAAAACCAAGACATATAAAAGCAATTATAATACAAGCTAACACAATACATATCATGTGGATGCGTAATATAGAGTATGAAGGAGACAACCTCATGTTAGTTGATGAATTGGGGGATGACTCGGGCATCCCTTTCATAATATAAACTCAACATTAGCCACTGTATATACTAAGCTATTCATGATTTCCGTCGTCCGTCGAAAAACTAATGAAACTAATAACACCAAGTACAATATTGAATAAACTAAGAAATCTGTCAAAACTGAACAGTCTGTAAAGATGACACTCAACGAGATAGTTAGGTAGCTCAAATCGAAAAACTCCAAACTAAAGAAAGACAGATCATAATCTCAGGTTTATGCACAAAAAATTTCAGATCAAAACACTATTCTGAGATTTTCACAATTTTTTTATAGTGAAGCACAGAAATCTGTCTAAACAGAACAAGAACAGTCGGTGAAAATCGAATTTTTTGAGACAGCTACGTAACTCAAATCAGAAAAAGTTAGTCTAATGAAAGAAATATAATAAGCATTACTTTGCACTCAAGAAATTTCAGGTCAATATCACGTTCTGGTGATTTTAAACATTTTATACGGTGAAGCACAGAAAATCTGTTTTTGGACAGCAAAGCAAAACTATCAACTTCCAAGTAACTAGGAACTACAATTATCACCTTACTTTTATGGTACAAAGGAATATGTACAATATATACAATATACACAATATGTATAAGTTTTTAACTGAAAAGCTTTCATGGAAAGATTTGTTTCGGTTTCATAGGCATGAACACAAGTGTTCAAGGTCGACCCCCACTTAACCATTACTCATCTTTCCAATCACTTTCCTTTTTAAAAACGTTTTTAGGTAACAAGTACAACTAATTTTTTTGTAATTCGCATTCTCTATCCACACTAAGATAGAGAACAACTTAAAACTAGAAGTAAAAACTACTTAGAGATAAAGCAAACAAGTGCACACAAGAATATTCACCCACACGCTATTGCTCCCCGGCAACGGCGTCAGAAAAGGTCTTGATATCCCATAAGTATAGGGGATCGTGTATAGCCTTTTCGACAAGTAAGAGTGTTGAACCCAACGAGGAGCTAAAGGTAGGATAAATGTTCTCTCAAGTTCTATCAACCACTGATACAACTCTACACACACTAAACGTTTGTATCATCTAGGAAATAAAAGTAGAGCAACAATACGGGTATGAGAGATAGCTTTGAAAGATAATAAATACAAGAAAGTAATTGTTAGTGCTGCAGCAATAAAATATACTAAGTAACCATAAGCTAACAGTACCATGAGTATGGAAAAGTGGTGGTAATAGTGGTGGCTTTGTCTAAGTTCAATTAGTGAATAAATCGGGTTCATTGTCTTTGATGCAGTTTTCTATATGGGAGAGGCTAAATATACATGCACTTCATGAATTACAAGTACTATATGATTGGATTGTTAGCAAGCATCCGCAAATACTAACAATGCATTAAGGTTTCCCCAACCATAGCCTTAAGTTAATGGTCCTCTTACTCCCATACGTGCAACATTCTGGTTCGTGTCCTCAGGTTTCTGTCGCTCCGGCAGAACTACCTCATTCCTTTTGCACATACTACTAACCCTAAGATGTTTATTCCATGCGCGCATAAATATAATGGACACCAAAGGATAGTACCATATCAACATACAACTCTAATGTACCAAAGACATTCAACAAATCAATCTAAGAACAAATAAACTATGCAAACATGACATAGATCATAGGATAAATATTATAGCATCAAACACCATGTTTACATAGGACGATACAGAGGTGTGTGGGAGGATAAACCACTGCATAATAGGAGGAGTTGGTGATGGAGATAGCGGTGAAGATGGTGGAGATGAGCAGCGAGGGGCGTGGGTGGCGCCGGCGCCGGCGGCGATGCGGGGGACTCCCCCGCCGCCTGCATCATGGGGGAGCGCCGCCCCTTAGCCCTCTTCCTTCATGGCTTCATGGGAGCCCTCCCCCATAGAGATGGGATCCATGGGGGAGGCGAAAACGTGGCTTTGGTGGCTGCAAATTCGTGGGTGGAGGTGTCCCCCACGAGCTAGGGTTCCTCCCGTTATATGTCTCTTGGATTCCCGTCTCCCCATCTTGGGCCGCACTAGATCGGGCCTAACTGGGCCATTCGGACTCGGAATCAGGCGAATTTTATGTCCAGAACGTTTGCCATGAAATCCCCTACAACTTTGTAGTTGAAGAGTTTTCCATTTGACGCTGTCTTCGACCCGTAACGTGACCATCTTCGAAAAGAGTTCTGGCACAGATTTCAGAAAAGTCCCAATTTGACTCCAACAAGGTTTTCATTTGTATTCTTGGTAATTCCTACACATCAAAGTGTAAAACAAGAACATTGTGCACTTTTGCAACTATTAGTAGGTTAGTCCAAATATATCATAAAAGTGCCACAAAGTGTAGACAAAATATATAGTAGTTGGTGTAAAACAAGCATGGAGCATCAAAAATTATAGATACGTTTGCAACATATCATGGCATCTCGTTAATAGGTTAGTTCTGCAAAATGCATAAAAACGTCACAAAGTGTAACAAAACACAAGGACAATGGTGTATAAACAAGCATGGAGCATCAAAAATTATAGATACGTTTGAGACTTATCATAGGGTTGTGTGTCGATGATGGAAATAGGCCGGGGCTAAGGATTCCCCTGCAGCTGTCCAATACAAACTGGGATGCAAGATAACTGTTAAGCGCAAATGTGTTAACTTAATACAGATAATAATCTTGTGGGCGATGCGTCTTAAAACACTATAGCTTCCGCAAACCATTTATGACTATAGAACTTTTGGTCCAACCACTGAAATCTAGTCAAGCTGGTTGTGCTATGATTATTAAGTGTTGTTATGCGTAGACTAAAGCAATAAGATCAGTGGCGTCACCTGATACGTCTCAAACGTATCTATAATTTTTGATGCTCCATGCTTTGTTTTACACCATTTGCCTATTGTTTCGTTACACTTAGTGGCAATTTTATACATTTTCCGGAACTAACCTATTAACGAAGTGCCACAGTGCCAGTTTCCTGTTTTCTGCTGTTTTTGTGTTTCAGAAGTGATACACAGGAAATATTCTCGGAATTGGACGAAACAAGTTCCTGAAGTCATATTTCACCGGGGAGCTCCCAAACATCCGAAGGAGAGAAGGAGAGGGGCCACGTGGGCCCCACACACAGGGGTGGCGTGGCCAGGCCCCTGGCCGCGCCGGCCCCGTGTGAGGGGGCGTGGGACCCCCTCTGACAGTCCCCTTTCGCCTATAAGTACCCCCTGACGAGAAAAACCTAAAGGCCCGATCAGTTTTCCAGAATACATCGCGATCCGCCGCCGCCGTCGACCCGAAGATCGGGAGGGTCCAGAAGCTCTTCCCGGCACCCTGCCGGAGAGGGGAATCGCCACCGGAGGTCTTCTTCATCGCCATGCTTGCCTCCGGAGCGATGAGTGAGTAGTCTACCTTGGACTATGGGTCCATAGCAGTAGCTAGCTGGTTGTCTTCTCCACCATGTGCTTCATGTTTAGATCTCATGAGCTGCCCTACATGATTGAGATCACCGTTATGTAATACTATGATGTTGGTTTGTTGGGATCCGATGAATATTGGTGTTTATGATTAAGTTGCTGTATTGAATTATATCTTTTGTTATCTCTATGTTGTTTATGATCTTGCATGCTCTCCGTTGTTAGTAGCTATCTTGGCCGAGTAGTTGCTAGTGACTCCAAGAGGGGGTATTTATGCTCGATAGTGGGTTCATGTCTCTATTTCACCTGGGGGAGTGACAGAAACCTCTAAGGTGGTAGATGTGCTGTTGCTACTAGGGAGAAAACAACATTCATATGCTCAAGGGCATATGCTTTGTTTACATTACACACTTTGCTTAATGCAATTATCTGTTGTTCGCAACTTAATACTTTTGGGGTGTTCGGATGATATCCCTGGGGGTGGATTATTAGTCATAGATGCAGTTGGATGGCGGTCTATGTATTTTGTTGTAATGCCCAGAGTGAATCTCATAGTGATCTTCTTGACATATCACGTTATCTTTATTCTATCAATTGCCCAACTGTAATTTGTTTACCCAGCATGTTATTTTATCTATGGAGAGACACCACTAGTGAACTGTGGACCCCGGTCCTATTTTAATCATATTGCAATCACCTGTTTACTTTTCCCGCACTGTTTACTTTACTAGCATTTTACTACTGTTTTCCACTCGATACACTCATAACCTTTGTTTCAAGCAAACCGGTGAGATTGACAACCTCATCGCAAGTTGGGGACAAAGTATTTGTTTGTGTGTGTGCAGGTTCCACAAACACCTTCAGTCGTCACCGTCTCCCTTCTCCTGTTCGATATACCTTGGTTTCTTAACTGAGGGAAAACTTGCTGCTACACTCATCATACCTTCCTCTTGGGGTTCCCAACGGGCTGGTCATCACCACGCACAAGGACATACTGCTCCCACGTCAACTAAACGCCACAGTCTTTTCTGGCGCCATCACACGAGTAGCATCACCGTTTACCCCCTAGTCGATCTCGAGCAAACTACTGTACTCCCCTTGCTGTCACTGGGTTTCACTTGAAGAAGGCATTCTCCACAAATCTCATCTCACTACTGATTCGATCATCAGGGTCTTTGATACCTGACAACTCCTACATCGAGGTAGGAGACAAGATACAATCTCACAAATCACAAATGATAAATTAAACACCATACATAAATATAAACATATGCACATTGCTGCGAGGATAGGCCTCATCCCTCAGCCCTGAGGACTACTCACACATGATTAGATCAACAATCATAAACATTGTATAGAAATTCCTAGGAACAATAGAAAATTGTCTTACAATGCCACTAATTGTGATGAGATCAAGATTACAAGTAGAATCTATGGAGGAGGAGAGGTAGGGGATGGAGATGGTGATGGAGATGCAATGGCTCCCCCTCTCCTCAGGCGAAATAGATCTTAGATCTGTGTGTGACTCTTTCTGCCATAGCTCTCTGTTTATGGCGGAACTGTTATGATTTCGACTCTAGTTCATTTACGAAAGTTACTAGTTTTGACCTGGTGAAGGCGGTGGAGGGTGGTATGGCCGGACGGTATGGGCGGGCTCTGCCCATACCACTAGTCACCAGAACTTCTAATGCTTAGCTCTGAGGTCCCTTTGTCTTGGAAATATTGGCAACTCGTAATTCTTCATTAATTAGCCTTAATCTTTCTCAAAAAGTATCCAAATATGTAAATAAAAAATAAAAGAAAAGATTTGCACATATTTGCAATAATTAGTCATTAGTAGCAAGGTGAAAGAGATATTCTATATAACTTTTTTTAATTATGATATTCTATATAACTAAGAAGTTCACCCCCACTAACCTATTTCTCTTACATACAGCCTATCCACATCCACGTCAGCATGTGCTCCACATAAGCAGAAACCAGTCGCTCCGCACTATTTC
Source organism: Dactylis glomerata (assembly GCA_007115705.1). Lineage (NCBI taxonomy): Eukaryota > Viridiplantae > Streptophyta > Magnoliopsida > Poales > Poaceae > Dactylis > Dactylis glomerata. Next base: position 573,275 of record QXEO01001522.1, read on the forward strand.
TTGCACTTTGGCTTTCGTCGCCCCGTACATTGACCGTCACACTCCGCGCCATTTCTTTTGTCTGACCCTGCGTAACTGCGTGTTTCGTTTCTCTATCATGCAGCCCAGAGCTGTAGCCCAAAGTGCTGATTGTGTACATGTTTTAACCAACACCCTAGCCCTGTCCAGGACTGTTCCTTTTCTCCATTGATCGCATCTGAATCCACCGACTAAACATAGCGCTCTATCTTCCATATCTCACTCAATGTCCACACCAGTCCAGTAGTTTACATGAGGAGTGCTCTCTCTTCCCCTCCCATGCGATTCCTGCAAGGAAAAATTGCTCAGGTAACTGGTAGAGGAATACGAGAAGTCCTTTCAGCGCTACGTCCCAGCCTATATTACTGGCATCGCCGCTTCATCCATTGGCATCTGTCACAGAACTCGTACCTCCGCCACAGTGAGCCACTCCTTCCTCTTCTCCCTTTTACCTATCATGTCCTTCTATTCATTAGTCACAAATTTCTGTTTCCTGAGGTTCTGGAAACTTGGCCACCGAGCCAGGTTTTGGAGACTAGGACGCCGATGAAGTAATCTTTCCTACTTCGTGAGTGTTCACTCTTCTTTGTTGACTCTTCTAGCTGCTGTCTAGTCTCGCTAAGTCCTAGGTTCACGGCCACTACTGGTATGACTGCTTCCGATCTGTTGCTAATTTTTGCTTCACGCACATCTGAGTTCAGCTTTCCTACTATCAGTTAATACACTGCTGAAATTGCTGCTACCATTTGCTAAACTCAGACACTAATCTACCCATAAGGTTCACTTACGTGGTATGAAGAAGGTTCAGCTCAGCTTTCCTACTATCGGTGACACTTTTTCTTACTGAAATTGCTTCCACCAGTTCTCAAACTCGACACTAATCTTCCGATGAAGTTCAGTTACATGCTATGAACAGAGTTCAGTTTCTCGGTGGGTTTCCATGTTCTTATTCAGAACGACCTTGTGATTCATTTGCATTACCCTTACAATTTTTGGTACTGACATAGCTATCTATCAGCCTGCTAACTGAAATCTCAAAATATGTTAAAAGTGGAAAAAACTAATCAAACTGCTCACTGAAATCTCAAGTTATGTTAAATGTGAAAAAAATGAAGTTATATGTTTGCTTGGTTCAACGAAAGCCTTCCATTTACATTTTTTTAGTAGACTGAACACGGTGGCCCTGAGATATTCTCAAACCCATATACATGTGTCCTCACAATGGGTGAGCGCAAAATAAAAGCACCAAGAATTAAGAGCCCCTCTAGAAAATATGTCAAAGTTACTTTGAACCTCCATGCTTATCCAATTCCTCTGTTCAAAGTACTTTTTCGTCAATACTGTACTTTACTTAGATCCGTAGCAAAAAGAAGCATTACTTTTACTGAAGTTCAAGTAGACAAATCAATAGGTAAATTCGACCTATCTCGCAATTTAATACATATATATTTACACATATGTAAACATGACATGAGTTTTAACAACATCCACTGTTCTCAATTGTAGATCGAGATCAGCAGACCTAGATAGTACTACTATATAAATACAGAAGCAACAGTATTTATTAATTCCCACAATCTCAAAAAAATATTATCTCCAATAAAAGTTTTCTCTCTCAAATATTTATAATTGTACATCTTCTCTCTAAGAAGCAATACAGACAATAACACTATGACAAAAAATATGAACAGCAAGAGTAAACCCAACCTGCAGAAGATATGTCATAGGTACTTTATATGAACAATATAAATTTGTGATTTCAGTCCAATATTCAGTGTTTATTACCTCTGTTACCTACATTTTTACCATGCTACTTTTTACAGTTACTGCAGAGGATGTCATAGTTTGTGATCGAGGAATAAGCACCTTCACAGCCTACAACCCAGTGATCAGCTTCTGTTAACTGAGAAACATCCTCATACGCAGAAAATTTTTGTTCAACAAAGAACTATATCTATGTCATCGACTGTGTCTACATGTACCTGCATGGATATTATTATTAATAAACCCAGCTTTCAGTTTTCCTTGCACAGTTTTCAAGTTCAGGCTGCTCAATATCTTTACGCTGCTCAACATTGTTGTCCTAAAAAATATTCCATGAAATCATGCACGCATGCACCATGTTCATGCCTTCATTAACTAATTAAAAAATAAAACAAATTGATAACGTTACTCCTATATAACACCACCCCTAAAAATTCATCATCTTTTTTCTGCAGAGACTTTTGCCTATAGGCCATACATGGACACTCCACAAGAAGGCGACATGTAAGGCCCTCCCCACTTCATCAAAATTTATTACTTTTTTTCCAATGTCGTACACTTACCTGATTAAACACCACGAAACCATTTCTGCAGGATCCAAGCTGATGTACATAGAAGAATACTGCAAAACCACTAATGTGTATTACTCTCAAAGGCACAACAAAGCTTCCTGATACATCGTTAAGTACATGAGAAAAGGAACCCCGCATGTCCAAATTGTCATCGACGAATAAGGCACCCACCCAAACAACTCTAAATAAACTTTGCCATGTACCATGCTATTTATATTTAATAAGAAAATTATAAATGATCTAATTTTCCAATAATAACTATTTCATTTTTGATTTATTGACACATTTTGTTTCTCCCTTCATCTATATCTGGTTTTCTAAAGTGATTTATAAATAAAAATGTTACAAATATATTTCAACCAGTTCTCGCAGTAACGTGCGGTGTATCATCTAGTTTCATCAATTACTTGACTCATATCAGGTTTTAAACATGGATAAAGATGGGTTTTTTCATTCGCAATGAAGTGGTATTTGAGGGCGCCACCGCCTCGCCGCACACGGTCATTCGCAATATTCGTAGAGAAGCTGAGCTGTGGAAGGCTGCAGGCCTCTTCTTTTTTTTTTGAGGGAAACATAGACTTTATTGATCACAAAATCATACTGTCATTACAAATAATCTCACGGATGCAATCCGGAGTAACCCCACGCCACACTGAATAAATTAAAGACTCACTAAGTTTTGCTAAACTATGAGCAGCAACATTGATCACCCGATTCACATGATGAAAGGAACAAGACCTGAAAGTTTTGGCAAGCTTCTTGATATCCCGAATCACAGTTCCACACGACGAACGGTCTTCAGTATCACACAGAATTCTTTTCAGCACCGAAAGACAATCAGAGTTGACTATGATCTTTGAAAAACCTTCGTCCTTGGCCAAGCTCATTGCTCTGCGCATCGCCAGCGCCTCGGCAATCTCTGGTGTGACAACTTCATCAAAGCGTTCACTGCAAGCAGTTAAACAAACACCATTGTGGTCCCGAATCACCACACCAAAACCCATCTGTCGAGAGGAAGCAAAGATTGCAGCATCAACATTTATCGAAACCGTGCCTACCGGCGGCGGAGACCATTTAAGAACTGATTTATTGGTCTCACGCCTTTGGTTCGAGGCTGGTTTAAACAAGTGTGTCGCAATCATTTGAATGTAAGCTAGACATTTCTCAGCTACAGACTTTGGGTGCATCAACGATTCTCCTTCTCGCACTCTATTCCTTGCATCCCAAATATGCCACATGGTTGTGATCATCACTGTGGCTTCCATCTCCGAGGCACGCTCTAAGAAATCAAGCGTCCAAGATCTTGAGGAGGTAAAGAACTTACGCCCAAGATTCAGATGATGCTCAGACGAGACTGCTTCCCAAACTTCTCTGGCAAACTGACAAAAAAGGATTGTGTGTTCGATTCTTTCATGGCGGCCACAAAAAAGACATGCCCCATCCGCCGGAATATGTCTGACCTGGAGCTGGTGACCACTTGGAAGACAGTCATGGGCGAAACGCCAGGCCGTAATTTTCATCTTGCCGGGAGCCTTGACAGCCCAAAGTTTTTTCCAAAGTTTTGCAGCTCCCTCCTGGTCTGAAGATAATCCACTTCCCGGTAAACTCCGTTGAGCACAGAAGGCAGCCGATCTGGCAAAGTGATACCCAGACCGTACTGTATATGTTCCAAAGCGAGTATGTGGCCAAGAGAAGAAATCCTCACAGTCATAGCGACTAAGAGGAATTTGTAGGATTTTAGAGGCAACCTCTTCCGGAAAAATTGTCTGAACAAGTTCAGCATCCCATGCTCGCACCTCATTTAGAATAAGCGTATTCACCTTTTGATTTGCTAGTAATGGAACCAGAGGCTGGACGGTCACAGGCGAAAACCCGGGAATCCAGCAGTCTTTCTGAATTTCCACCTTGTCACCATTTCCAATCCCCCATCGGATGCCTTCTTTTAGAAGTTCTCTCCCAAAAATAATACTTCTCCAAGTATACGAGGAAGATCTTGGACGAGGGGCATCCCAAAAGCTGCACTCTGGGAAATATCGTCCTTTGAGTACACGAGCACATAATGAAGATGGATCAGTCAATAAACGCCACCCCTGACGAGCTAACATAGCTTGGTTAAACAACTCCAAATCTCTGAATCCAAAACCACCCTGATCCTTCGGAGCAGATAGCCATTGCCATGATTTCCAATGCATTTTCTTTCTCCCATTCTCTTTTCCCCACCAGAAATCCGCAATAATTCTTCTCATTTCCTCACACAAGGCTATTGGAATCTGAAAGCAACTCATAACGAACGTTGGAATCGCCTGTATCACTGCCTTCAAGAAAGCTTCTTTCCCCGCTCGTGACATCGGTCTATCAGAGCATCCATTAACCCGTTTCCACATGCGATCACATAGATATCTGAATGTACTGATCGGTGATCTACCCACATCAGTAGGCATGCCAAGGTAGAAGTCCTTCAAAGCCTCAGTCTGGACCTCAAGTTTTTGTTTAACTTCATCTTTGACCCATTCAGAACAATGTGAGCCAAAGAATAGAGAAGATTTGTCTTTGTTGATCTTTTGCCCGGACCCTTCACAATATGTCACAAGAGTATCATGCAAAGCTTCCACACTCCTCCTGTCACTGCGCGCGAAGAAAATGCTATCGTCTGCAAATAAAAGGTGTGATATAGGGGGTCCAAGCCGGCCATTGCGAATACCTTGTAGTTCACCTTGGACCTCCCTTTTTTGCAGAAGACAGGACAATCCTTCCGTACAGAGGAGAAAGAGATAAGGGCTTATCGGATCCCCTTGTCTAATCCCTCTAGTTGGAACCACGGGATCAGTCAATTCTCCGTTAACTCGAACCGCATACCTGACTGAAGTCACACATCTCATGATCGTGCCGATCCAGGTTGAATTGAAGCCAAGCTTTTGCAGACAACCTTCCAAATAATTCCATTCAACACGGTCATATGCTTTCATCATGTCCACTTTTAGAGCAAAAAAGGGTCTCTTCGAGTGTTGTTGTTTGATGGAATGGAGACATTCATATGCAATAAGAGCATTATCCGTAATCAGCCTTCCCGGAATAAAAGCGCTCTGATGCTCTGAAATAATCAGAGGTAGGATCTTCTTCAACCTATTAGCCAGCACTTTCGATGCAATTTTGTATAAAACATTGCACAAACTAATAGGTCGAAAATTCTTTAGAAGGATAGGGTTCGTCACCTTTGGAATCAGCACCACAATCGAGTCACAAAGCCCTTCAGGGATTTCTCCCCCATCTAAGAAACTCCTCACCGCTGTGCAAATATCCTTGCCAAAGAACTCCCAATGGGTTTGGTAAAATAGCGCCGGGAAGCCATCCGGTCCCGGTGCTTTTGTTGGACCCATTTGGAACAAAGCTGATTTTATTTCATCATCTGTATATTCCGATGTTAAAGATGCATTCATCTCATCATCCACTTTCCGCGGAATCGCATCCAACACCTCATCAATAGACAAAGTTGGTTCCGACAAGAAGAGACTCTCGTAAAAAACCTGAACCATGTTTTTTATCCCCTCCATGTCCTCACAACGAGTACCATTCTCGCTGACCAGGGCCTTGATTTTATTCGTGCGTTTCCGGGCCGACGCCCTAGCATGGAAGAACGCCGTATTTCGATCCCCTTCCTTGAGCCAATCTATGCGAGATCGTTGACGAGCCATCACCTCTTCTTGTTCAAACAGTTCACACAATTCTCTCTCAATAACTTGCATTTCAGCTTCTGTGCCGTCTGAGGTGCCAAGCCTCAAGGATCTGAGCCGCCTTTCCAACCTACTGATCTTCGAGCGGACAGCTCCAAACGTTTCTTTGCCCCACTTCTTCAGCGATGCAGCAACCCTGTGAAGTGTGGACCAAGTGGACCTCAAAGAAACCACGCCATCCTTACAGTCTTCCCAAGACTTCTCTAGAAACCCTTGGTATTCCGGAGCTCTAAGCCAGACCGCTTCATATCGAAACCCACTCTGTACCGGTTCTCGAGGTCCTGGATCGTTTTCTTGGGCCAGAGAAATAGATATAGCCAAATGATCTGAAGCAGTCGTAACCACATTCTCCACCTGACAGGAGCCAAATAAATTCTGGAATGCATCATTAGCTACTGCTCTGTCTAGTCTGACCTTGACCAGATCATCTCCCTCTTGTCGATTGCTCCAAGTGTACTTCGGACCACTAAAGCCGAGATCACTCAGGCCACAATCATTGAGGCAATCTCGGAAAAGTGCCATTTGAGTTTCTGATCTTTCACACTTACTGAGATGCTCATCTTGATGCTCTTCAAGGCCGAGCTTGCCCTAGTGGATAGGTGGAGGCTTGGCGAGTAGTCAGTGTGTGTTTTTTCCCTTTCTTGCTGACCTAATTAGGCAGCGTGGAGTTGCGTCATCGACGTCTGTGTCGACCGCATTGTAAAGTCGGCCTCTTGGCCTCTCTTCTTGAAACCGATACGTCTATCCATGACGTATCCTTGAAAAAAACATGGATAAAGATGGGTTTTTTCACAGCCATCATCGAGCATAATTCTTCTCCCACCCCTTCCACCTAACTTCTCCCAAATCTTCACTCTAGCGCACCCACCACAACCCTAGCCTCACTATGGTACCCTCCATGGCCGGATCCTCCAACCGCTGGACCCCTTTGCCGATTCGGAGCGCCAATCAAAGCCGCTCCTCCCACAGCGGTGCCTCCTCCTCGCGGTTCTTTGACCTGCACACGGTGTTCGCAAGCGCGCATGGGGAACGTGTGTGGCGGAGATCAAGTTCAAAGAGCGGTAGTCTAGATCTTAGCGAGCAGCGGCAAAGGATTTTAGGTTAGAGTTAGGGTAATGTAGTTAATCCTAGCATTTTTATCAAGTTCAATATACTAATTTAAGTTAAATTTGTATGAATTTGAGTTTAAGAAGTTAAATATAAGGATCAGCTAAAACCGCTACGTTTACAGAGGATGAAATATACTCCTCTAAAAGGATAGCAGGCACTACTCCAAAATTTGAGGGATCGGCTAGAGATGCTCTAATATATATCTGCACTTAGTAATTTTTTGTGTACTTCCCATGTACGGAACCTGTCCTTCCATGGTTTTGAGAGTGTATTTCCACAATCAACCGTGTACTGCAAGAGAAAAAAAGGAACAGTAAAATTACATTATGCACAAATTGTTTTTCTAGCCAGTGTCGATCTCCTCCTCCAGCCTGAACTCCACCTCACCGTGCTGCGGTCTGCATCAAAATTGAAAACCACTAGGATTAATAATATACACCGGAGACCAATCGATTTCCACATTTTGCAATGGATTGATAGTTCATCATCAGATCATGTTCAAGAGAGAAATAGGGAGAGACAGGAACAGTAACAACGTAAGGAAGAGAGAGTAGAGTAGTACCAGCTAACGGAGAACAGAGCAGCAGCAGCGCACACGCTCGAGGGAGAGAGAGCAGCAGGAGCATTGCATAGCGAGAGACAGAGCAAAAATGCAGAGTCACCATTTGCTTTTGTGCTCGAGGGAGAGAGTTTTAAAAAAAAAAATCGAACAAAACAAGGTTAGGAGAGGCACCATTTGCCGAGTCGCGGGCCAATTTCACGGACGGGCCAGCTCGTTTGTCGGCTCACCTTGCCGGGCTGCCTGTTCTTTCTTCCTTTTCTCCATTTCTATTTTGCATATTGGGTTTTATTAGACTCAAAGCCCTCTGAACTGTCGATTTAGCACAACTTAGTACTCCCTCCGACCCATAATACTCTTCGCTAATATAGATGTATCTAGACACATTTTAGTGATAAATACATCCGTATTAGCGAAGAGTAATATGGATCGGAGGGAGTACATAAATTTTACTAAACCAGCAAAACATTTTATGGATCGGAGGGAGTAGTTTCAAATGCGACCAAACATTTTTTTAAATTCATAAAATTCAAAATTTAGGACAATATGGAACGACTTTCCTGTCCAATTCAAAATACCAAAATTGTTTTTGGCAGTAAGCCTTATTAATAGGGCATTACAGAATATTCAAATGTTCATTTGGTTTTTAGAGTATCTTTCCAAATTGAAATCTTTTGAATTTAAAATGATGCACGCAAATGTGATATGCTCATGTCTGATGTGTACATTCTAAATTTGAAAAAATGGGATATTACAATGACCGTCCACAAACACAGCTCGAACAGCCCAAATTATTTGAATATAGCTACTATGGAACAATTACAGATGTACGAGGGAGGTCTACTAGTATAATTGCGGAGTACATCTATATATTGATTGTGTGCATGCACGCAGCATATTCCAACCGGGTAACCCATTTGCATTAATTGAACGGAATTCACAAGATTATAGAATATCAAATAAACAAAACTGAAAGAATGTAGCGAGTTGGGCACTAGCAGGAAACCTGCTGTGAGTGCTCAATATCGATTGAAACACCCCTACAGGGCAAAAACCTGCTAGGACAACTCCGAAGACTAAAATGAAAATAGTTCAAGTACAACACCAACATAAAAGCAAAGCCTGGAAGGAGAAACGGTAGCAAGATTGCGTCTTTCTTCGTCGAGGGTGTGTCAGTCTTCATTCTTCAAGGTTTAATCCTCGATGACCTTCAAAATGTGATTTCACATTCGTGATTAACCATGCACATGGGTGATGAAGAAGTGAGAGAGAGAGAGAGAGAGAGAGAGAGAGAGAGAGAGAGAGAGAGAGAGAGAGAGAGAGAGAGAGAGAGAGAGAGAGAGAGAGAGAGAGAGAGAGAGAGAGAGAGAGAGAGAGAGAGAGAGAGGCAGAGAAGGAAAGAGAGAGAGCGAGAGTTGTACCTCCACAAGCTGATTTTCACCCAGCACAATAATACCTCCATTGCTTGGTCCAGCGGTAGTCGTATCTACGATTAAAATTGGATTATGCATGTGATCTGTATGATTCAATACAGTATGTACTCAAATACTTTTGTAGTTACACATCATTTTTGCCGTACAGTTTACATCACATTGTACATACAATGCCATGAAGCAATATATATGAGATTTGTTAATAATGGCTTGGATGCATGCATGGAGTTTGGATTAATTTTGATGTTTCGGTACAGATAATGGCTTGGATGCATGCATGCGAGGATAAAAGATAAACTGCCTGACGTTCTTCTATCTACTTGCCAATTGTTTTATTTTTAGGGCTTAAGTCAATGCCAGGTGAATTATCCTGATAGCAGCTATATTGGCCCATTCCATCCAACATTGAAGCATTCAACCCCGAGGCATGTCCTTGTTAAGTTGGTGGATTGAAGCTCGGTTTGGAAATGAGAATCCCGAGATTAACCTATTATTGGACTATCTTGGACGCATGTGCGATGATCCCTACTTAAAGGATTGACCTAAGAGTCGTGTACTTCTCATTCGTTTTGGTGTTTTACTGTAGATTTAGTGGTAGCATGATGGAGTATTATCGTGAGGCACACAAGCTTGGGGCCGGGCTTTCTTTCTTTTGGGGTCGAGATGTTTGGTGTCAATGCCTGATTTTGAAATAATGAATAATATATAGCCATTTGGATCAGCAGTGGCCAAAGGTTACCCTCCTATCTGAAAAAAAAAACTGCATTGACGACTGTACTACAGCTACAAATATATGGCTCAAGTGGTAACTCGTGTTCACGGGTTTACGTGGTAAAAATAATTTAAGTGCTACCGTAGAGCCTATATGCTGACAATGATCCATAAATAAGTTGTAGGCACAAAGGCTACATCGGCATTTTACATACTCCTTCTGATCCATAAATGGGTCGCTGATTTAGTGCAAGTTTGTGCTAGATTAATCAGACACTTATTATGGTTCGGAGGGAGTAACTTTTAGTGTAGCAACAGGTCTCAGCCAGCACAATAAAACATTACAACTTCTAGTTGGCGTATCCTGAAATTTTTGCTGTTGTTTGTTATGATTAATGAAACCCGGCCCTGTTATCGGTCGCAAAGTTTTAAATAAGAAAAGGTGCAGTTTTAAAGAAGAAAAACACTTCGGCGCGCGTACTTACCAGTTGTCTTATTTTCATCAGTCGAATCTCGAAGGGTATGATGACCTTGTAGGTTGCCCTGATGGCTAGATCCATCCTGCAATTGAACATCCGCCCCTTGATGGATGACAAACATGTTAAATTTCTATTTTGTAAAAAAGTCTGAATAAGTCTATGCCAGTATAGTGAATAGAGAATTCCAACTTACCAGCGGTCTCGTTTTCATCAGTCAAAGCAAGAAGGATAGGAGCACCTTGTTGGTCGCCATGATTGCTAGGTCCACCCTGCATTGTAGGATTCTCCCCTTCATGCAAGAACAAATAGTTGAAAATTTTGTTTTTTTTTAATCTGGTAAACAGAAAGACATGCAATAAGGAAAACCCTATCCACTCCCGTACAACTCTCTGATCCGCACTGAAGCGCCCAATCCACCCCCGCCACAGCAACTGCACTGATCAGCCCGCATCAACCTTCTTCCTGCCGGTGGTAGTTGTGGACTAGGTGGACAAGCCGGTTCAAATCAAGGTAGCTCGAGAAGCCCCGGATCTGGCTGGAGGGGCGTCGTTTTGAGTCTACGACACAAGGTCTTGATGGCATGATCTCCCTCATTATCGGTTTTGTAGGTATATGGCATGGTGGATTCTGCTTGTTTTATATATGCTTGTGTCACACCTGTGTTGAGTAATAAAGGTCGCAGAGGACGGATCTCAACCTCCCTTTCGAAAGAAAAAACAGAAAGACACACGACGATCCAAATTGCAAGAACTACAGTTTTAGAGAGCAAATGATCCCTCCGCTAGGACAAAACATAACTATTACATTGTTTTTATATTTACTTACCAGTTACTATGTTATTTTTCGAGTTTGACATTACGCCACTTGAATTATTCTGCCCGTTGCCATCAGGGCCCACTCCACCTAGCATTGGAGCATTTGACCCTTCATTAAAAAGGTGAATTCCAAAAATAAAATTAAGTAAATCCAGGTAAGATATTACACAAGAAAAAATCCTTCGCAGACAAAATTATAACATTCCAACCATATCTACTTACCACTCGTTGTGCTGTTTTCAGGGTTTGAGGCGACGCCAACAATTGGATTACCTTGCTGGTTGGTATGATGGACTCCACCCAGCATTGGAGCATTCGACGACCCTTCATTAAAAAAGTGAATTAAAGATGAAAATAAGTAAAATTCAGGTAAGATGTTGCACAAGTCATGGAGGCAAATGAGCCTTCTGTTGGTATAGAACATAACCAGTACAACGACATTTACATCTCAACTAGATAGCATTTGGAGACAAATTAAACCTGCATCTTATCGGGACAGAGGAGTACTAAATAATAAAAAAGCACGCTATATATTCCAAGTTCTTTATAAATTTTTGCGTAATAAGCTGCGCACAGAAACTCCACCAATTTTCTTATACATCAGTAGCGTTCCAAAAGCAAACTCTGCTAGCACTAGAATGTGTAACAGTTCCCAGTTCATTCCATCTACTTACCTGTAGTTTTACCCAAAGAACAGTCAACTGCTCTCGTTTGTGGAGCATCCCCACCTTCATGAAATATAAGATTATGTTACGTAAAACAAAAGTAACCAATTCCAAAGAAACTGGGAGGACATGTGGGCCAAAGTAATTGTAAACAAACTTGGGTAGAAGTCTGAAACAATTACATGCGTCTCTAAAGTTATGGCAGGTCAGATGGTATTTGGATGCAATCATTGGATTTAGTTCAAAATAGGAACTGCAGAATGACACATGTTGTGGGTATGCATGGAGTTGTATGTTAATTAGTTTTCCCTCACATTCAGAAAAAGAGTGTAAGGGATATGGATGATCCACATGCCTATTAGCATGAGTTTCATGACGGCATCTCCAGTGAATTTATTCTTAGCACTATATCCTAGGTAGCAGTGTATTTTTTTTCTCGAGAATACACCCTGAGAGGTGAATTAATCATACTGAAGAAAGGCCTAGACGGTTGGTACAACGCCAGAATGGCTACAACTCAACGCAAAAACCACACTATACACGGCGTACAACACAAACCCAAGGCACACGACTACGAAGGCTCACCTTGCCCCGCCACCCACTAAGAATGTCGAGGGGCTAGGCACAGAGCCCTTAGCCCCAGGACCGTGTCACGCCCAGAGATGGAGATCCTGGAAGCCAACCCTGACTTCAGGAGCCAACGGATCAACATACTGCACACTCATAAGCGCCTAGAAGAGTCGGCAAGTAGACAGCAGGACCCGTCATGTTTGGAAGAAGGCATGGAAAGAGAAGCTTCAACCATGGTGTACATAGCGCCCTAGAAGCTCACGTTCTGAGCAGCAGCCACCATCGACTCCATCCGCCATTCCAAGACCTACACGAACAACCAAGGTGGCACCTTCAAGAATGGAGCGACATCGTGGTGCCACTGCAGCCCGATCCGACAGCCCAGATCTAGGGTTATTTCACTCAATGCTCGATGTGGAGAAGAGCAATTAGAGCAATGGTGATGCCTCCAAGGAGCAAGACAACACTCGCAGGTGTCGCCGTCGCTAGCAAAGAAGGGATTTTCCCAGACCGACATCGACTCCAGCTGAACATGTAGATGGACACGACATATGGCCACACCACTGCCGAGAGGCTTGCTGCAGATGTCGCCGGAGCAGAGAAAGGCGTCGACCACTACCCACCAAGACAACCACCGCGGACTGGATGGTGGGATCTAGCCCACCGCCGCATGGCCAACCACCATCACCGCCACTTCACCACCGCGCTAGGCCAGCCACCCGCTGAGGTGCCTAGCAGCCAGGGTAGAAGGCTCCACCGCGCTTGCCCGCCGCTACAGCCTAGAACTTTAGGCCTGCACATCCCCAGATGGATCAAGCAGGCTTCGCGGGTGCGGCAGCAGGGGTGCCTCCATCATGGGGAGGCCACGCATCCACCATTGACTCCTTGATGCACTTGTCGCCAGGCCCTGCGACACCTCGCCGATGGATCACCACCGAAGACCGCACCGCTGTCGCCGCAAGTGCAGATATGCGGCCACCGTGCGAGGGAGAGGGCCCCGCCGCTACCATCGCCGTCTGGGCTTTGCCTGACGGGTCCTCCGGCAGCAACGGAGTAGGAGGGGCGGGGGAAAGGGGGAGAAGGTCAGCAGTAGGGGAGCCCCCCGTGTCTCCTAGGTTAGGCCACCGTAGGAGTATATTTAAAAAACCATCACAATGCATTGTTCTTAAGAGGTGTTATGTAATTTTAATAATTTTGAGCTCATGCATACATGAGATTGGACTAACGGTTATATGTCCCTATCATTGGACCATTTCCATCTGCGTGAAAACAAAATAGAAAGAAGTGGAGTTCAAAATAGACTGTTACTGATATGTGAAGTACACTGTATTTAAACTATTGTGACCTCCTTGTAGAAAAATAACAAAACATCATAAAATAATTGTCAGTTGCATGTGCGTACGTCATAAACAAAGTCAACTCTATCGAGTGTTTGCGACGAGGTACGACCGATGGCCGTGGTAAATTTTTGCAAGCTTAAACGAACGATAGCATGCACATGATTGCACGTTCCCTCGACAAGTCGGAGCACCACCTTTGATGAAAATTATATGCAGCCGTACGTGCATTGCAGCACCACCGTTGAACGCGCGTGAACTCCTGTTTTTGTTCGTCCCGAAACGCGCGTGAACTCCTGTTTTTGTTAGCTCGAGTACTGCACCCTACCATCTCAAACATTGTTCGGATCTTCCAACCTTGTCGAGGATGACATCTTCCGTGTCAAGACTCTGGGTCGTCTTGAAACTCCTGCTGCTGAGCTCTCTCAAAAATTGTTCGATCTCGACGAAGCTGATGAAACCATTGCAGCAGGCGACGTCCCGCACTCGCTGGGCTTGGCCTTCCCGGCGCAGGTCGAAAGCGGTCGTGGGGAGCGGGACGAACCTGAGAACAGGCCCCTCCTTCTCAATCACGTCGCAGAACACGATGCCGCGCCAAAGGTCCACCCATCCCACCATGCCTTTTCCGAGATAGATCACCTTGTCCGTTCGCCTCGGCAGATCTTGTGGCAGGGCACCGGCAGGCGTCGGCAGCTGCAGGTAGGTGGTAGTCCACTCGCTCGTCTCTGACGAGAAAACGTGCAGGTCGTAGTGCCCAAGTTCCTCTCTTGGGTAAAGATCGGCGACCAGGAAGCTGCTGCCGCCGCCGCGGGGCACGATGCCGGCGTGGCACGAGTGCCTGGTGCCTGCCTGCAGGAGAGTACGGCAACGCCTCGACGGAGAGGTCACCGCCGGAGCCGGCCTTGCAGACGAAGAACTCGACGAGAGCAGGGTCGATCTCCGTGCTTCGGGGCCCGGTTATGAAGGCGAAGCAGAGGAGGACGAGGTTCCCAGCGGAGGAGATCACGCGGGGCCTAAAGGTGTAGTCCTCGATGCGGATTTGGGGGCTGTGCACGCACAAGTAGGAGACGGCCGGAGGATCGGCGAGGGAGAACGAGATCTCCACCTCCTCGCCGGTGCTCGTCTTGATTTTCTTGGTTATGATCCGGGCGTTCTTGTCGGGGAGGGCGAAGTAGGCGACCTTGTCGAGGAGAACCCAGGAAGGATAGCGGGAATCGTCGCCGGTGGGGAGCTGGAAGGAGGAAGCTATCCAAGATCCCTCCATGGCGGCTGGATCCAGGATTTCAGGGTTACTTCTCAATACAGTGTCTTTTTAAAAAAATCTCCATCGATGAACAATAGAGTTCGCTTTTCTGTTGAGCCAGCCTAGGTAAAGGTCTTCTCGGAAATTCAATTTTGAAAACACCATACTACAGTATTTTCTCTTTCTTTATTTTAAAAAATTCTATTTTTTCTTTTGAAAACTTTTACTCCCTCTGTTTAAAAATATAAGATATTTTAGGTTTGTGAATCAAATGTATCTAGACAACTTTTAGTGTATATATTTGAGTGAACCAACACACTAAAAGATGTCTACATACATTTGCTTCCTAAAGCTAAAACATCTTATATTTTAAAACCGAGGAAGTAGATTTAAAAATATACAGTTTCTTAAGAAAAAACAGATTTAAACAATCTAGATTTATAAAATTGAAGCCCCAGCCGGCAATTTCATTGCACACGAGCTTGATTCGATATAATGTACTGTAGTACTAGTCTTCTTTTCGAGATACGGAACTGCGCCTATTCATCCATTCACCTGTAGTATAGGGCCGTAGCCACCATGCTTCACGCGTGACGAACTTTTATTTGTTGTACAATGTCAAGTGATAGAAATTACTACCAAAGCTGATGAAACTTACATGTTCCGAAGTTTACAGTGCAGTTTGTGCAGGAGTTTATGCAGAGATATAGCGCCCTGACTAACTGACTGATGGTACTGCACGGTTCAGTACTGTAAGTAATCTGGAACCTGGTCCAGAAGTAGTATACGAGTATATAGGTAATCAGTGTACTGTGTACAATCAGAGAGATCCATTGTCCTCCAGTTTGCAACCGAACTGTCATGCAACACGGGCATCGACGTCAGTAGTCAGGAGGAGCCATTGGCTCAAGTTGACAGCCACCAAAGGTGCACAGTAATGTTGATACATCATATACCACCATCATGTGCTCCTCTACATGCACCTAAAATCTATACATTCATCATCGTCGTCGTTATCATCATCAGCTCTCCATCCAGTACAGGAGCCGAGACTGTCATGTCATTCGTACAGAAAACATGGAGGCGAGGCGAGGAAGACGGAAGGCAGACTCATCACCAAGCTACACAAGGGTGGAGTTTGGAGGCGTGATGCCCATCATCTTGTAGTAGGCCTTCTCGGCCTCTGCCATCCTTGTCTGAAACATGCCCCACTCCTTCCGGCACCGCGCCCTCACCCCCTCCCATGCTGGCCTCCCGTGTTCTGCCTTGCCCTGCCAATCACGCACGTTAACAAATGTCAGCACATTGTGATGTCAATAAACAAGAGTTACATTTTGATGACTAGTTACCTGGTTCCCAAGCGAAGGAACCACCTGGTGAGTGATCCACTGAGAGTCGACCACTCCGATCTTCTCGTGAGCAGGCTGTGATTGAAGAGCACAACAACTCGATAAAGATTTCCAGAAGGGCACGATTGCTAGATACTAGCTAGGATGATGAAATTTTCACAAATATGAAGAGAGGTAAGTTTTACCTCTACACATTTCCGGAGAGCGAAGTCGAGGCCCCATCCGTGAACCAAATCATTCTGTGTCCAGGTGGAGCACCAATGAATAAAGATGGAGAAAGTTCATATAGGAAGGTGCTAACCAGTGTCACATACACATACCTGAATCATATGCCATACGCATCGCCATGCGTGTCTTGAGAAGACAGGAGCCATTATTTCAACAAACCTGTTTTACATCAAAAGATACATCAAAATAATTAGTAACAAAAATGTGTCAGTTAGATCTCTCTTTAGTAGTGAAGGATGCGTATTGACAATCATATAATAGGAAGCACTGTGAATAGAAGTCAGTACAGAGGATGGTAAGCACATACGCAGCACAAGGTGGAAGATGAGGGTCAGAACACCAGCCAGGCCTTTCCTCTGTCACCCTACAACAACACAAGGTACTACATCAGATAAAAATAAATTCAACAGCTTCCTTATTTGCTTCAGCATATAACTAATCCACTCACTTGTGGACCTCTCTGTCACCTCTTCTTTTGGTCATCTGCCATGTTAGTCCACAATCAGGCTCTAAACCAGGCTGGGAGATATCCAGACCATATTTCTTGACAAGTCTGATGTACCTGTAATCCACCAACAATATGTACATGTCAGTTAATCATATTAAGACACATTGACTGGAGAAGTGAAGAGTGGAAACATACTCCTCCGCGTCGAAATGATCCACCCCAAGGTCCTCATCCCATACGAATATATAGTCGTAAGCCGCCACAATATCAGGGTGCAAGAATCTTTTCGCATACCACCTAGAGGTATGTGCAAAAACAAGCATTTAGAGGAAGATACACATCAAACTGAAACTATTGATAGAATAGTCAGTACATTAAAGCACAGTAGCGTACCACTTGGTTTGTTTACTGACACTAACATGGATGGCTCGCTTTGACCACTCAAATTCCTCCCATTCGCTCACGCGACCATCGTAGTGGAATAGCAGGATAGCAAAATTGTCAGAAAACTGCAACACAGACAGCAAAATAATCAGGATGGTATACTCATGTGAAATGGCATGTATAGATGAGTTTTTCAGTTGGTACTGAAACTGGGGCAACAAAATATCTGATTGCTCAACATATTAACAGCATTACCTTCTTCACTGCTCTGTTTATATTTTCTTTTTGAGCATATCCAACAGTGAAAGTCACAAGGTACTTTGGCTTGAAGGGTAGATCCTGCATATTGATGATCAAATATAAGCATACCAAGTAACAGACTTCACATGGCTGCAGCGTTTGAGCCTTCTGTTTAAAACCATCTAAATTAAAAGAGATTCAGTAGGGTGATATGAGTACGCTGCGCAAGAAAATGTACCTCACTTGGGTTTCCCCACAATCTGCGCAAATGGAAGTCAGTATCTGGCACAACAATGTCTGGTGCTAGCCGCTCTGCACCCCTGGGGTTTGTAGGGACATAAATCTATGATTCATAAAGTCTTTGTATTAGGGAGCGAAATGTAGCAGAGATAAACAGATATTAGGAAAGGATGTCTCCAATATCTATGTGTATCAATTTTTCAAGCAGAAGGTCGTTCCAAAGGGATGTCATTCTAATGGACCATGATGTAGTCTGTGTCACTGTCAACATGAACAAGTCATAAAACATACCTTCAAAGTAGCATTGGGATTTGATTTTTGCTCAGAACTGTCCTCCCTTGTATTTCTGGCAGAAGTCCAGGCATGATTAAGCAAGGCTTGCGTCGTGAGGTCAGAGCTTCTCTCCTCTGCATATGAAACAAAGCTGGATGGAAAGTGCAGCTGGCACATTCCAGACACACATAAGTTACTCCGTTCCGACCAATGAAAAAAATGCGATTACTTGATAACAATCATCATCATACCTTTGTGATGCTCACTGTTGGGAACGAGATTCCAATGTAGAAGCCAAGGACCGCACCAATAACCATTACCATAACAATCCTCATGGTTTCATTTGTAAATCTAAGTACGCTGACACGCCAGAACAAATAAACAAGGGAAATATTAGCTTCAGGGAAGAGAGCAGCCGATTTAAAAGGGAGCCAAAGACAGAGAAGGGCATGAACCTGCAACCGACAGCTGCTAGTTTCGCCATGATCAAGTATAAGAACGCAGCCACAGGACGTAGACGCTTGCAACAGACGATTGCTACTCATCTCTTAGAGACATCATACTGGTCATCACCAGTCGCATCGCACCTGGGAGGAAGCATGGTGCCAAAATCCATTGTTAGAAGACCCCGAGAAGGAGGATGCAGGGGATTACAATATATCTTCAAATATTCATCACATAACCTGTGCATGATGAAATGCATGACCAAACAGAACATATTCTAATGACACTTAAGATGCTGACAGTTTGCAATTGTTGTCCAACTTTGACCTCAAAATCATCTAACAACAGAATACATTGTGCTGAATGGACAGCTACCAAGTAGTAGTGTTAGTAGTTTAAACTTTGGCTGTCGTTAACTGTCAAAGCCTTCCTCTTACGCGAGGGGATTACTCGTGCTGACCACATAGATGAGCTGATTACTTAAACTAAGACTTGGGAGGGGGTTCAACTATGCATGCTTACGGGAGGATTCAACTCCTAACCTAGTAAATCCTTGTTTAATAATAGATGATGGATACATTCAACGCCAGGAGTAAGCCGAGTCTCCATCTCAAATTCCGACGAAACCCAAATCAAGCCAATTCCACCTACCCAAAGGTGGGCCTTTTAAAACGAACAAAAGCATCTTTTTTTTTCCTCTCCTACTAGTCGAAAAAGGTTGGGGAACAAATTAAGGAAGAAGATAAGAGCAGGCAAGAAAAATCCTCTCCGGGCGGCCGCCGGAACGAGCGGCGGAAAGGTGGAGGATGACGGAACCGACCTCCCTCACCTCCGGCGGCTGAGTCGGGAACGGAGATGAAACCGCCGGCGCGGCTGTGGCGGCGGCGAAGGCCCCCGGATCGAGCCCGCGGCGCCCGGACTGGCTTGCAGGGACCAGCGGTGGCCGAATCCCGCCTCAATCGGACACCGGCGGCGGGTGGGGAGGATCGGCGGAGCGGGAGGTTGGCGGCCGCGGTTGCGTCAGCCGGGGTATATGTAGGGGGTGGGGGAGGGAGGGTGGAGGGAGAGGAAGTCGTGGGCGCGGCAACGGCGACGGCGAGAGACGAGGAGTCCAACCAACCGCACGAACAAGAAACGCTGGGCAGGCAGGAAGGAAGTTTCTCACTGTTCCCTCCACGCCAGGAGAGAGAGACGGCGTCGTCGTCCTCGTCGTCGACGTGGACGCCGGTTCTTCCGTCGCGCGTGGTGGCGGGTGGCGCGTAATCCTCATCCGTCCGATCCGGCGACGGACGGCTGCGATGCCGGTGCGCTGGCGCGGGAGGACTAGCCCGTCCGTGTAGGGCACGTGCACCAACCTCCGTCTAGGCTGTTCTGTTCTGCAAAGAAAATGCCAACCACCTTTGTATTGTACGTGTACGTAGCATGTTCGCCAGCTTCTACGAGTAGATTTGCAGCTTGACAACGATTTGGATGTCTACACTATATTATGGGTTTCTACATACGGCAACATACATAGTACGTGTTCTAGTCAAAGTATGTGGCCGTCCGTGTTGGAAATGGCTGCCAATTATGCGGCAACCTACGACGACGTGACACGAATGTAGTAGCACCACGGGACATAGTATTCCATAAGATCGAGGAGAGCATGTCGTCACAACAAATGTCCCCCTTTGACCCTAACTTTTCTACTCCCTCCATTTTAAAATATAGGCCACGTACGTGTTATTCAAATTTTTAACATTGATCAATATCCATGTTTTATTCAAAACCTTAAAAGATGTTACAAATTGGTACTTACCACCTAACTTCCACTTAATTGTCACAACATCTTAACAAGTTTCAGTGTGCATATACCGCAAGTTAAGCTTCTGAGTAATGGCCCTTTGAACGGTTGATAATTTTTGTTAGCGGGATAGGTCACTCTTTCTAGGAAATAAAAGAAACATGCCCATCGTGCGCGTTGGTCTTCTCGGCAATGGCCGATGATATCATCGCAACTTCTCTTGTCGGAAGGCCATGCACTGTCGCACGTATGTGGGTATGCAGGGCGAACAAGACTTGGGCGGAAGGGCACACACCATAACCGCTCCCTGCTTGAAGCCAGCGTTTGTGTCTGATGTCAACAAACTATGTATCTTCAGTTTATTGGGACTTCAAACGTAGAGTGGTAGCAAGCAGCTGCTTCCCCACAAGAGTGACTCGGGTGTAATATCTAACACTAGGAAATTTACCTAGTTATCTATCTTCATCTATTCAGACAACTCTACAAAACAAAGTTGTTGTCTTGTATGCCTAACTTCATTTTGGTGATTATCAAAGCAACTCAACTTATTAGTAGTTTTGAATAAAAGTAGTAGAAAAATAATAAGACTAAATGCAGTAGTGAACTAAAGTGTAGAATAAAGATCTAATGTGTAAACTGGAATGACAACTATAAATTCAGGCAAGATAAATGTATTTGTATTTTCAAAATAATTAATTGCAAAAATTATAATTATGTTTAAAGTAAAGTAAACAATATTTCTTATGTTAAAAAGTGGAAAGATTTCATGGATTCACTTGATTGCTCTCTCATAAACAAGCTTAAGAAAATGTATATAAAATATCACCATCCAATATGCCTAATAAACTTGAGAAAAAAGGAAACTTGGGATTTGATAAACTAGGGTTTTGTTAGCACCTCGACTCCTGCCTATTTGAAAAAAACGTCAAATCTTCTTTTGGATATTGTTGCATAACATAATGAAGAATTTCTTTAATCTTGATTACTCGTGTATCAAGTGTGGCTGCTTATTTCAAAATAATTAATTGCAAAAATTATAATTATGTTTAAAGTAAAGTAAACAATATTTCTTATGTTAAAAAGTGGAACGATTTCATGGATTCACTTGACTGCTCTCTCATAAACAAGCTTACGAAAATGTATATAAAATATCCCCATAAAATATACCTAATAAACCTGAGAAAAAGGAAAACTAGGATATGATAAACTAGGGTTTTGTTAGCACCGGGTGCTATCTGAAAAAAACGTAAAATCGCCTTCTGGATATTGTTGCATACATAATGAACTATTTAGAGCTATTACAAAGGAAGAACTTCTTTAACCTTGATTACTCATGCATGATGTGTGGCTGCTTATTTCAAAACCAAAGACCATATTTTCTTCGGATGCACATTTGCCACATGGTGTTGGACTGCCTTGGTCCTCGCGTTGGCAAATTCGGATCATCAAAGCATCATTCTGCCTTTTGTAGTGTTTTTCATGCAGCCCTTTTGATGGAGTTTTTAATTTTGGCAACTTGGGATATTTGGACAACCAGGAAAGGAATTAAGGTTAAATTCTTTTGAGAGTAAGAAGAAGTTCAAATAGGAGTTGGACTCAGTGACTGGGTTATGCAGGGAGAAGTTGGTTGAATTCAAAACTTCAGTGGAGAATTTCCCTTAAATATTTTTCCTTTTCTCCTTGTAAAATAATTTATAGACAATAATTAGAAAATATTACTGTAATATAGAAGTTTGTCAAATCTAGACCGGCCTGGCCCAACTTTGACTAGGATGGGAATCACTTGATGCCGGTCCCGAATTCCGACTCTGACTGTGCGATTCGTTCCCCGCCACCGCTATATAAGTTTTTTGCCGACAATGCGGTCTATTTAGTTTTCTACTATAGTTCATTCACCTCATATCGTGCGCTCCAATTTTATGAATTTTGACTAAAAAGATTGCAAGAGTTATAATATTCTAGTAGAATATATCTTGTGTTAATTAAATTATTGTACATCTTCATTTTAATCCAACCAAATAATTAATGGTAAACATTACTCGTATGGTAATCTATGTAAAACTAAACATTGGACCGATCCGGTGTTGTTCACATTTCCTCATCATCAAACTGACTTTATGTATACTAGTTGGATGCCCGTGCTTTGCCACGGGCCATCACTTATCGAATATGTAAATATAAATATTTTAAAATTTTGATGCATTGAGCAAGCAAAAAGGCAATTCCTATGCACTCATGAGTACCAAATGTCATCCATATTTATTTACTTTTTAATTTCATATAACTATCAAATCTTTCACTCTCTCTCCATCACAATATGTATACACCCGAATTTTGATGCAAAACTATTATCTGTATACCATAAATATTCTGAAAAGTCATTGTTGAATGGCTGATTTCTATGAACATACACGCAAGTACGCGGCTATAGTTGCTATTTCATCTATTCAGATGTGAGTGAAATATTTTGATATTTAAACATCCAAATAAATATTAATTGTTCTAAGAACTTAATGAGAAACAAAGAGAAAATATTGGAACAAAAAATAGTTTAGTACTAAACAATTTGTTGGGCAAAATGTTCATCCGTTCATAAAGTATGAGCTCGATATTGTTTTCATTGAGGTAGTCCAAATATCGGTAGCATCACAAATCTGCGACTATTCAAGAACCAAGAACATAATCTATCAAAGAGAGGATGCAAATGATCGTCATCTGCTTGTGCTCGTGTACGGCCACCGTGCAAAGGAAAACTGGAGATAGAGGGGAGAGAGCGCGCCGGTGGCCATGCAGAACCGCATCTTAGCGATGGGGAGGATCGACAATGACACGCTGTATGATTTTAGCGATGATGTTGGCCGCGCCGTGCTCCATGAGATAGACGGGAGAGAGAGAGAGAGATAGAGAGCTGGCGGCGCAGTCTAGATGTTGTGCGATTTGGGCGCCAACACCAGCCGTGTAGAGGACCCGTAGCGCCTCCGGCCCCCACATCCACGACTGGATCGGATCCACCGGCGGGACTCCCCTCCATCGGACGCCAGCCATGCAGAGGATCAGCAGCGCCTCCGACCTCCACCTGCACGCGATGTTGCTCAATACAGTGCTACCTGGCACTGTGGCTTGAGCTCTCCATGGCGCTACGTGCTGGCGCCAAGTTGACGTGGGAAAGTGTAGTCGATGTTGGAGCTTCTTATTCTTCACTCCCCGGCAACGGCGCCAGAAAAGTATTGATGGCGACCAGTTGACGAGGGAGATTATTCTTCTTCGTTCCCCGGCAACGGTGCCAGAAAAGTAGCTGATGCTTCAGGTGAATGTGGCAACAGACAGTCCTTGTGCGTGGTGAATGACCAGCCCGTTGGGAACCCCAAGAGGAAGGTATGATGAGTGCAGCAGCAAGTTTTCCCTCAGTTAAGAAACCAAGGTTTATCGAACAGGAGAAGGGAGACGATGACGACTGAAGGTGTTTCTGGAACCTGCACACACACAATCAAGTACTTTGTTCCCAACTTGCGATGAGGTTGTCAATCTCACCGGTATGCTTAAAACAAAGGTTATGAGTGTATCGAGTGGAAAACAGTAGTAATATGCGAGTAAAGTAAACAGTGCGGGAAAAGTAAACAGGTGATTGCAATATGATTAAAATAGGACCGAGGTCCACAGTTCACTAGTGGTGTCTCTCCATAGATAAATAACATGCTGGGTAAACAAATTACAGTTGGGCAATTGATAGAATAAAGATAACGTGATATGTCAAGAAGATCACTATGAGATTTACTCTGGGCATTACAACAAAATACATAGACCGCCATCCAACTGCATCTATGACTAATAATCCACCCTCGGGGATATCAATCCGAACACCCCAAAAGTATTAAGTTGCGAACAACAGATAATTGCATTAAGCAAAGTGTGTAATGTAAACAAAGCATATGCCCTTGAGCATATGAATGTTGTTTTCTCCCTAGTAGCAACAGCACATCTACCACCTTAGAGGTTTCTGTCACTCCCCCAGGTGAAATAGAGACATGATCCCACTATCGAGCATAAATACCCCCTCTTGGAGTCACTAGCAACTACTCGGCCAAGATAGCTACTAACAACGGAGAGCATGCAAGATCATAAACAACATAGAGATAACAAAAGATATAATTCAGTACAGCAACTTAATCATAAACACCAATATTCATCGGATCCCAACAAACCAACATCATAGAATTACATAACGGTGATCTCAATCATGTAGGGCAGCTCATGAGATCTAAACATGAAGCACATGGTGGAGAAGACAACCATCTAGCTACTGCTATGGACCCATAGTCCAAGGTAGACTACTCACTCATCGCTCCGGAGGCAAGCATGGCGATGAAGAAGACCTCCGGTGGCGATTCCCCTCTCCGGCAGGGTGCCGGGAAGAGCTTCTGGACCCTCCCGATCTTCGGGTCGACGGCGGCGGCGGATCGCGATGTATTCTGGAAAACTGATCGGGCCCTTAGGTTTTTCTCGTCAGGGGGTATATATAGGCGAAAGGACGATGTCAGAGGAGGGACCACGCCCCCTCACACGGGGCTGGCGCGGCCACTGGCCGCGCCGCCCCTGTGTCTAGGGCCCACGTGGCCCCCCTCCGTCAGGTCTTCGGATGTTTGGGAGCTTCCCCGTAAAGTATGACTTCAGGAACTTGTTTCGTCCAATTCCGAGAATATTTCCTGTGTATCACTTCTGAAACACAAAAACAGCAGAAAACAGGAAACTGGCACTGTGGCACTTCGTTAATAGGTTAGTTCCGGAAAATATATAAAAGTACCACTAAGTGTAACGAAACAATAGGCAAATGGTGTAAAAACAAGCATGGAGTATCAAAAATTATAGATACGTTTGAGACGTATCAAGCATCCCCAAGCTTAACTCCTGCTCGTCCTCGAGTAGGTAAGTGATAACAAAAGAATAATTTTTGAGGTGACATGCACCTACATAATCTTGATCATATATGTAAGCATTGGTGAGCTGGGATCAATAGAACTTAAAACATGGGCATGAAAGATATAATCATGACAATAAGAACTTAGCAACCATGTTGTAAACATGCAAATGAACACAAACAAAAGATCATGATAATGAAACAATGAAAGTCAAACGTGTGTTCTAATCATAAGGAAAAACATACAAATGGTTTTCAGCTTGTCCTTCAAAGAGAGCAAAACATAAATGCATAGGACACCTCAAAGTTTAAGAGGGCGACTAGATACAAATAATTTAAGAACAAGTGAAACCAACAATATGAGTCAATCAATGAACCTTGGGACAATGCATATCACACTAAGAATGACAACTATGCTCTCTTAATGGTGCATAAAGAAAGAAGGTGGTGACTCAACATAAAAGTAAAAGAAAGGCCCTTCGCAGAGGGAAGCAGTAATTTAAACATGTGCTAGAGCTTTTCATTTGTAAAACAGAGAGATAAAACTTGATTTTGAGAGGTGGTTGTCTTTGTCAACGACTGGCAATGGGGTTCTTACTATCTTCCATACAAAAATAAAGCAAGTTTTTGAGAGAGAGATTGGCACTCTTGTGCTCTTTTTATAAAACTTGGCACTCCTCCCCACCTTTTCCTTTCACATACCATGGCTAACCGATTCCATCGGGTGCCCACCAACATTCACATTCATTGGAGGAGTGCCTTTTTTTCTTTCTTTTTTTCCCTTTTTTTCTTTTTGGAATAAACAATATGGAAGATAGCAAATCCGACCACTACGTCCCCATGAGCTGAAAACAGTGTCACAAAACGAGAAGTATTTTGTAGGTTTTTGAAAGGTAGCACATGAAAATTTTACTTTGGAATGGCTTACAAATACCATGCATAGGAATTTATAGTGGACACAATGGCAAACTTGGCTTTTAGGAGTTGGATGCACGAGTAGAGCTCATACTCAGTACAAGGCGAGGGCTAGCAAAAGACTGGGAGCGACCAACTAAGAGAGCAATAATGGCCATAATCATGCAAAGCGACAAAGCGACATTAAAAGAAGCATACGATGACATCAAAAGTCAAAAACTAAATGATCATGAAGGCTAATGGCGACTTTGGAAGAGTCTAACATGTGTGAGCATGCGCCAAGTCAACCCAAATAAAGCATCAAGGAGAAAACCAAAATAATGCTTCCATACAATAAAAACAACGCATGATTTTTTTCAAAGGCTCATTAAGCAATCTCAGTTATTTGAGACAAGTCATGCTACAGCAAAATCACTAAGCATACTATCAAAAAGACATCAAGCATGACATGAAAAAGCCTAAGCCGCAGTCTACACAAGCTCCTTCTTGTACCACTATTTTGCACAAAGCTTTTTCTCTTTTCCAACACCATTTGAAATTTTTATAAACACCTCTTTTGATGAAAACCAATGAAGATCAGAGGCAAAAATACACCTTGATGAAAAGATATGACAAGATCTGGACGCTAATCAAGGTGAAAACGAAAACCAAAAGCAGTAGCAGAAAAAGTAGAACGCTCGATTTTTAATAAGAGTGAAAACTAGAGCGTTCTTTGCAAATGAAAACGATTAACTTCTCCAAAGGAAATTTGTTGGGGTCCAACCATTTATTGAAGCAAACAAACTAACTAAACCAACTAAGAAAACTAAAACAACTGACGCTCCAAGAAAAACACATAGTGCATGAAGCAATAAAAATATAGTGTCTTGAAAGGTGACCTGATTTTTGCCGATGAAGAAGGGGTGCCTCGGGGGCATCCCCAAGCTTTGACGCTTGTACTTCTTGGATATTTCTTGGGGTGATGCATGGGCATCCCCAAGCTTGAGCTTTTGTCCATTCTTCAACTCATCTCATCATTCTCCAATCCCTACACTTAAAAACTTCCTTCATACAAAACTAAACACAATTCTATTAGCAACATTAGTGTAAGCATAAAATATATTCAACCTCTTTTAGCTTCAGGTTTCAACCCAAAACCACCACATATAAAGTATATACTACTGTAGCAACTTTCACAAGAGTTCCATGATAAAAAAGAACTAAAAAGAAAGCGATAAAGTGGCAAAAACAAATATTGGTAGAAATCTGTCAAAACTGGACAGCTGATAATGGACGAATTTTTGAGGGATTTTCCGTTGCTCAAATCAAAAAGTGTTCAACTAAGAAAAGTTTGGATATAACCTGGGGCATATGCACAAGAAATCGCAGGTCCAAAAGATAAACAGAGAATTTTCACGAATTTTTACGGTGCAGCACCGAAAACAGTTTCAGGACAGCAATAACCCCAAATCTTTACCTCACTCAAATTAGAGGCTTCTCTTGGCACAAAAACGAAATAAACAAGATAAGGAGCGGTCATTACAGTAGTAATGACTTCCAAGACTCAAATAAAAGAAAAAGTACTGAAAAGTAAACAATGGGTTATCTCCCAAGAGTGCTTTTCTTTAATGCCTTTGAGCTAGGCGCAGAAAATTGCGAATCAAGTAATATCAATAGATGAAGTGCTAGTTACCTCAGTAGGCTCTTTGAAGGTTCCCGAAGATGATTCAACCTGCAAGTCACCCTTAGTAGAACTAAGAGTCTTACCAATCTTAAGAACATGTTGAGATTTAAGCGCAGAAACCTTGGGAACATACATAAATTTTTGCTCTTTTCCAACAAACACTTTCTCCTTCTTAAATTTAAGAGAAGAGAAGATTAAACTAAGAGTTTCCATAGACTCCTCTAGTTTACCAATCCTTAAGTTTTGATTGTCATGAGTAGTGCTAGCCTCTAAAATGGTAATTCCCTTACCAATATTTTCTATTAATTCGCTATCGCGGCTAGCATTTTCTAGGATACTTGGCAAACTTTTTTCTAAGGAGCTGAGCTTTTCTACCACCTCTTCCAAGGTGGTCTCGGTCTTAGCAACATGAATAGGCGGTACTCCCACTAAATTTTCAATTATAGTGCATGCTTCTCCCGCGGGAGTACCCAGAAAATTACCTCCTGTAAGAGTATCAAGAACATACCTATTCCAGCTAGATATACCAACATAAAAATTTCTAAGGAGGATCGTGGTGGAGTGCTTTTTGGTACACCTATGATGAGCATTGTTAATACGGTACCAAGCATCTTTTAAACTTTCTCCCCCTTGTTGCTTGAAACTACGAACTTCTACTTCAGGATTACTCATTGTAACAAAACTAAAAGCAGATAAGTAAAAAACAACTACCAAGGATTCTAATTTTTTTGGGTTTTTGATATAAAAAGCAATGCAGGTAAAATAAAGTAAAGTAAAGCAAAACAAATAACAAAGTAAAGAATGTGTGTGCGAAGAACTCCCCTCGCAGAAGTCTTCTCTCTTCCCCGGCAACGGCGCCAGAAAAGTAGCTGCTGGCGCCAAGTTGACGTGGGAAAGTGTAGTTGATGTTGGAGCTTCTTATTCTTCACTCCCCGGCAACGGCGCCAGAAAAGTATTGATGGTGACCAGTTGACGAGGGAGATTATTCTTCTTCGTTCCCCGGCAACGGCGCCAGAAAAGTAGCTGATGCTTCAGGTGAATGTGGCAACAGACAGTCCTTGTGCGTGGTGAATGACCAGCCCGTTGGAAACCCCAAGAGGAAGGTATGATGAGTGCAGCAGCAAGTTTTCCCTCAGTTAAGAAACCAAGGTTTATCGAACAGGAGAAGGGAGACGATGACGACTGAAGGTGTTTGTGGAACCTGCACACACACAATCAAGTACTTTGTTCCCAACTTGCGATGAGGTTGTCAATCTCACCGGTATGCTTGAAACAAAGGTTATGAGTGTATCGAGTGGAAAATAGTAGTAATATGCGAGTAAAGTAAACAGTGCGGGAAAAGTAAACAGGTGATTGCAATATGATTAAAATAGGACCAGGGTCCACAGTTCACTAGTGGTGTCTCTCCATAGATAAATAACATGCTGGGTAAACAAATTACAGTTGGGCAATTGATAGAATAAAGATAACGTGATATGTCAAGAAGATCACTATGAGATTTACTCTGGGCATTACAACAAAATACATAGACCGCCATCCAACTGCATCTATGACTAATAATCCACCCTCGGGGATATCAATCCGAACACCCCAAAAGTATTAAGTTGCGAACAACAGATAATTGCATTAAGCAAAGTGTGTAATGTAAACAAAGCATATGCCCTTGAGCATATGAATGTTGTTTTCTCCCTAGTAGCAACAGCACATCTACCACCTTAGAGGTTTCTGTCACTCCCCCAGGTGAAATAGAGACATGAACCCACTATCGAGCATAAATACCCCCTCTTGGAGTCACTAGCAACTACTCGGCCAAGATAGCTACTAACAACGGAGAGCATGCAAGATCATAAACAACATAGAGATAACAAAAGATATAATTCAGTATAGCAACTTAATCATAAACACCAATATTCATCGGATCCCAACAAACCAACATCATAGAATTACATAACGGCGATCTCAATCATGTAGGCCAGCTCATGAGATCTAAACATGAAGCACATGGTGGAGAAGACAACCATCTAGCTACTGCTATGGACCCATAGTCCAAGGTAGACTACTGACTCATCGCTCCGAAGGCAAGCATGGCGATGAAGAAGACCTCCGGTGGTGATTCCCCTCTCCGGCAGGGTGCCGGGAAGAGCTTCTGGACCCTCCCGATCTTCGGGTCGACGGCGGCGGCGGATCGCGATGTATTCTGGAAAACTGATCGGGCCCTTAGGTTTTTCTCGTCAGGGGGTATATATAGGCGAAAGGACGATGTCAGAGGAGGGACCACGCCCCCTCACACGGGGCTGGCGCGGTCAGGGGGTGGCCGCGCCGCCCCTGTGTCTGGGGCCCACGTGGCCCCCCTCCGTCAGGTCTTCGGATGTTTGGGAGCTTCCCCGTAAAGTATGACTTCAGGAACTTGTTTCGTCCAATTCCGAGAATATTTCCTGTGTATCACTTCTGAAACACAAAAACAGCAGAAAACAGGAAACTGGCACTGTGGCACTTCGTTAATAGGTTAGTTCCAGAAAATGTATAAAAGTACCACTAAGTGTAACGAAACAATAGGCAAATGGTGTAAAAACAAGCATGGAGCATCAAAAATTATAGATACGTTTGAGACGTATCACTACGCGACGGGCGCGACCAGAGCTCTCCATGGCGCTTGGTGTACGCGACGGGAACCACCAGATCATCCTCATGCTTGTGATGGTCCGCTATCTCACGCACTAAAGAACCATATTCATCCGCCGGCTCATGGACATGGTTGCCATCTGCGCGATGTTTGCATTGTTGTGACGAGCAGATCAGAACGCGGGGTCTTGTTGATACTGATCTTCCGTCGTCCTGTGGGTCGACGTTGTCTTCTTCATCCCTTCGGCCATCATGCTGCTCTCGCCGCCCTCCTACCGCCCACACAATCCTCGCCATGCCTCCGACACATCTGGGTCAGGCTCTTCAAGTCGGCGCAGCAGTGCTGCATGGTGCACGCGATGCGGCTCAACCTGGGGACACCCCGAGTGCTACCTGGCGTTATGGCATGAGCTCTCCATGGGGCTTGGGTACGCGATGGGAGCCACCAGATCTTCCATGAACTAAACCACTATCCTGATGATCGACTGGCTCGTGGCCATGGCTGCCATCGGCGAGGTTCTCGCATTGTTATGACGAGCAGATCGGAACGAGAGTTGTTGCTATCGCCGATCTTCCGTCGTCGTCCATGGCCTCATCCTACGTCCTAATTGCTCTCGCTCGATTGGTTGATCTTATATGAGACCGTCCGGTCCAAGAGTTGGAAAATAATTCTGATATGATATGCTATGCATAGTCGTGGATGGAGAGTTCTAACAGGATGGATACGATGCAATGTTTTTTGGGTGACCTACGGAGAACAAAACAGCTGCGGACAAAACAAAACCTAATAAGCGAACGGAACAAATCAATGACGGACGGACGGTTTTTTTTTTCGTACGAAATAATGCTACTGGGTCTTAAATTTCAAATATTTTTCATGTTCCATGCAACCACCTCATATATTAATATGGGTACTAATAAAGAATTTTGAGTTTAACTAACCATTTCTTCTCCGTCTTGTAAAGTTGTGAATTGTCAGAAGTTATCACTCAAAGATCATTAATATATACTCCCTCCGTCCCGTTTTAATTGACGTAGAGGAAGAGTTAAGCTAGTATAAATTTTTATTTAAATAGCGTCAGTTAAATCAGAACAGAGGTAGTAGTAAATATGCTCTATGGGTTAATTTTTCTGTAATGTTGTTTATGCAGCCATGAAATTTCAATTTTTCTCTTTACGAACAAAGTTTCTTGACGAGTCCGCCTCCCGTCAAGAATTAGGGTAGCTCGGGTCATTAAGTGGCATGCGTTATTTTCCCATAGTCTAAATAACATTATAATCTTATAAGAAGAAAATGTAAAACTATCAGATTTGGTTAACCAAAGCTGATGGCACAAAGAATAATTGACCAAACTTGATAGCTCAAATACAGTTATGAATTTAACGGTAGATTAAAAAAAAGAATTGCAAACGGTTGACAAATGTGAATGCTGAAACTGATCTCGTACATGATTTCAAGAGTATGCAGAATGCGTACTATATTCTATACGAGGCAGCAAACGTACATCAACTCTTAGTATTGCCCAATGCAACACCCGGAAACATCATCCAGGACAGGGTAAGGAAAAAAGTACTCCCTCCGATCGGAAATAACTGTCGGGCAAATTGCCGACAGTTATTTCCGATCGGATGGAGTAATTGAAAAACTTAAGGTACAGGGAACTACTTGCTAATTGACTCTAAAACTCTGGCTCCTGCAACTACCCATTGATAACGCTCCTGGTAAATGATGTTTCCTAGCCTAGCTTCACAGCATACTTGATGACTGTTGCCAAAGTCCAGCAAAAAAAAATGTTGAAGGAACATGGGCCATTTAAATAAAAAAGACTCAAATGTTACATGGCAAGCTGGTCGCCTGCAAACCCTGTGGTCAGACGTTCATATCTTGTATTTGAGAGCAAACCACATAATTTTTTTTACAATATATTGATGCACAGCTCTTTGAGATGGCATTAGCAAGAGGAAAGTTCTTCCTACCATGACATAGGTGGATCTTGTAGGTAGACTCTGCAGTATAGGAAATTGACGGTGACCAGCGTCAGGAAAGGTATTCAAATGAATCTGAATCCTAGTAATCGCAACCACAGCCTGAAGTACTCAAGAAGATCAGGGATAGAGAGATTCCCACCACGACCGCAGGGAGCAGCCGCAAGTGGATGCCCAGTACGCTCACCGCCCGCCGGGAACTACCGCGAGAGGAAGGCAAAGTATTCCTTCCGCCGGGAGAATCTATTTGCAGCAGGCGTCCCATGGACAGGCATAATGAGGAGGAGGAACCGCCTTGGGGCTCCCATCTTGCGGCAGCCTCAGGCTTCCCGATGCTAGAATCAGGGCGGAGAGGAGGTTCTCCTGTTCGCGACGAACCCAAGGCATATGGGTGGGAGCGGAGAACCGCTGTTCGGCGGTGGAAGCGAGGCACAAAGATGCAGGAAGAACGAAGAAGAAGATGGGATCGTGTCCGGTATCGATCAGGGTAGACCTGCTGCCGATTTTCTTGTGATCGATCCAGGTTTTTTTTACGGACGGAGGCGAGCGGGTTGGCTCGGGGATGAAGGGGCGTAGGAGGCAGCTCGACAGCCGTCGCAGGGAGCAAGGACGCGGGTAGGGCGTGATCGACAAACCGGAAGGAGAAACGAGCGGAGACATCAGGCGATGATTTTTTTGACGTACGAAACTTTGACCCGGTTTTTTACCTACCACAGTTTTCTGACCATCACGATCTCAAGCCGTATTATTAGTAGAGATCTCACCACTTTATCCTTTAATCGTGGACTACCCGTAATCCCAAAATCGATGGTCAACTAGAGATTTTCCTCTCCGCCTCCTCAATACGCCCCCTTAAAATCGACCCCTCAAGCCCCCGTTGCCGCCCACGACCCTCAAGCCCCCGTCGCCATTCTCTTTCCGTCGTTATGTTGAGCGGCCTTCTAAACTGTAGTGGTTGTTGGTAATTCTGATCACTAGGCACCGAGAGGAATGTGGCTGAGACAACTTGTCTTCACCGCAAGCACATCTCGACGCCGACAGACAGAAGTGCGGCAAACTCGTGCTAGTTTCGTAAATATATGTAAAAAATTATGAAATATATCAGTATGGGATCTAGTTTTGAAGATCTCAACATAAGGATTTTAAAAGAGAAAACGGTTCATAGTTTAGACGAACGGTTCTCAAGCTATTTCATTTTTTTAAAAAAAGAATCACCAAAAAAGGAAAACTGAGACAGCCCACCTTTCTCGTAGCCTTCTCTCTCATCTCTCACACTATTTTGCTTCTCTTGTAGCCCTTTTTTTTAATGATTTTGTGTTTATTTCTTTTGACCCGTCTAATAGCCCTTTGAGGCACCGTTTGAGGCAGGATGCTCTAACTCCGCTGAAGGCAGGAAGCTGAGAAAGATCGAGGAATTAGACGAACGTCGTCCAAGGATGCTGTCCATATAGGCAGCAGCACGCAATGTGTGCGCTGCATTTTTCTGATACTTCGCAAAAAAAACCAGCTGCAGCAGGATCTCTTGCACACTCCACGCACGAATTAAGCATCACTGGCACAGCAGCCACACAAGTGTTCAAAACAGCAGTAGTCATGCACACTTCCATCAGCACCTGTTTTACTTATTAACTCGCCGGTTCCTATTTCTACATAATGAAGACAGAGTCCCGTATTCTTGGAAAATAAAAAGACATCGGTTGCTCGAGAAAAACGAAAACATACACTGTCGTCGCTAAACATACAGGCAGAAGCTCAAAAGACAGGAGCAAAGGACACCGACAAACTGGAGCACTAGGCGGCCTGCAAGGGGCACTAAGTACAATGGTCGGTCTCGAGGGGAATAGCACAGAATGCATGACCCCGTTGCATTTACATGGTTTCATGATAAGCACAGTTGAGGAAGTAGCGAAATGACCAGGTCGCTGCGGTGGAATTCAGTATGTGCCGTAGAAAATCAGTGTCCTTCTCCGCTGTCCCCTGGTGTTAGCAAAAACTAGATTAGTATTCATGCTTACTACTCCCTATGTTTCGAAATAATTGTTCTAGGTTTATCCTAAGTCAAACAATCTTAAGTTTGACCAATTTTGTCGAAAAATACATCCACATCTACCACACCAAGTTAGTTCAATATACTTCCATTTTATATAGATTTGACGTGATAGATAGTGACAATATTTCTAATATTTTGGTCAAATGTGAAGACTTTTGACTTAGGACAAACTTAGAACTTCAATTATTTTGAAACGGAGTGAGTACATAAGAAGAAAGCTGAACAACGTATCTATTCAAGTAAATGATCAAGTATCAACCATTTTGCACCTAGAGTATGTAAAAAAGCTTCTCATATTGGATAAGTATGAAATGCACAGATACTAATAATACTAAACATATGGACCGGCGTTACTATGATCCTACCAGCTGTGTGCTATGTAGTCTGTAAATTACTAGGTGAAGAGAAGAATGGACATATAAAAAACAAATCTTTTTATTTTTACAAAAAAATACTGGTGAAGTCACATAGAAAATTACTTGAAACTCAACCTTTAAGCGTCTTACCTCAGGCGGTAGCAGTGTCCTGCAGTCACCTAATCTTTTCTCATATGTTTTTTTGGTTAGTGGAACAGTAACCTTTTTTATATATTCGTACCATCTTCGGTTCTAGAGCTGTAATTGTTTGTAATGCAACACAGCTACTGACAACCACGAGCCCTGCCAATGAGTCAACAAAAGATTCAGCAATTACAAATCACACATAGGGAAATTAACTACTTTGTAGTATCTATGCTTGCATATATTGGAGTTCAAGTAACTGATCCAGTGGCAATCAAGGGTCTACTTTGCACCTCAACTATGTCACAGCCTCTTATATTCTGATGCATATATATAAAATCTGTAAAGCACAAATTGTAACTTAAGATAGATATAGACGCGAATAAATTCCTATCAGTTCTGTGCTATGTAGTCTCTAAACGTCAAGGTGAAGATCGACACATATAGGCATGGTAAGAAGGAATCAGGCTCTAATTTCAGCTACAAAGAACTGGTAGAATCACAACAGAGATTGCTTAATACTCAAGATTAACAGCGGATTAATTACCTCGGGTGGCACCTATATCTTGCAGTCACCTAATCCTTTCCCATATGTTTTTCTTTGTTAGTTCAACAGTAACCTTCCTTATGTGACTAATCTTCATAAGATCTGCGTTCGGTTCTTCTCCCTTCCAGCGAAGACTCTCCACGAGTTCTTCTCCAGTATTTACTAGACGCAAATCTTCAAGGGACCTGAGGTGCTCAATGCCATCAGGTAGAACCTTCAGTTCAGGACAATCATCAAACAGTAGTGAAACAAGGCTTGCCATTGCACCATCTTCTATTTCAGCTTGGTTGAGGTTCTGAGAGCCACTTATTCCTAGGATTCGCAGTTTTGGAAATGATCCTGTACAGAAGTGCAACTTCTTCCCTACAAAAGCCTTGAAAAGCTCAAGATGGTATAAACCATGTAACACCAGCAGACCGAGAAATGATTCCTCGTCAATGTTGGAGAATGACAATTGCAACCGCGTGAGGCTAGTGAGGTGGGACCAAGGCATTGATGTTTTTCCTGGCTGCCCGTGTAAACCAAGCCATGAAATGGTTGGAGGTAAACATATTCTTCCCAGCAGCATCTCCCCACCTGTAGCAAAAATGTCTAGATGAACAAGATGTCTCATTTTTATGACAGCATTGCACAAATGAACAGAGTGTTCACTTCTGATGTTGCATACACCAAATGTTCTTAGCTCTGTCAAAGCTTCAGCTTCACGCAGAATCTTTGGGCTAGCTTCCACATATTGCAGAGCTCTCAGTGCCGTCAAGTTCTGCATGCCATTCGGCACCTTAACTCCAACAAAATGATGACCAAATTCTACCCCACCAGTACACACATACAAGTACTTCAAATTGTGAAGTTTTACCACGTTGTTTGGTAAAAATGACAATTTAGTGTTGTAAGCATCCAAGACTTGCAAGTTTTGTAACCTTCCGATTGCTTCAGGCAGACTTTGAATACCAGTATGCCTAAGGCCCAAATACCGCAGATTAAACAAGTTGAATACTTCAGTAGGCAGCAGCTTGATGCACGCACCTTGCAGATCCAATGTCGACAACAACCTCGAAGATGCTAGGATAGACTTGAGCAGATTAATACTGACATGATTCTCAAACACATGGAGCGCGCGGAAATGTGTTCCACAAGATCGACTCAGTTGTTCAATGTTGTCATTCTGAATCGATATGCGACGTGTGCCTTCTGCGGACAATGCTCCAGATCCATCATAAACTATACCAAAGCATTCCCCTTTGGCTTTGTTGAGAGCAAGAAGGCGTATGACATCATGCATCCGACAACATTTCAATCGTCCATCACTATTCCTCGACACGACCTGTAGTAAGCTTCGATTCACAAGCTGAGTCAAGCATCCTTCTGCCACTTCCTCTAGAGTTTTGTTGTCCTTTTCTCTGATAAATTCAGCAGCGATCCACTGCCTCATTACTCTCCTCCTCTTTATGTCATAATCTTCTGGGAATAGTGCACAGTGTAAGAAACAATTCTTCAGATCATACGGAAGGTCCTCCAGGCTGACTTTCAGAATAATATTGACATCAAGGATCGAATTATTAGTTAGCTGAAGCTCTATTTCCTTGTAGACATCCTCCCAATCAGAGTATGTTTGTCGTTTGCAGGATAGTAGGCGGCCGATACATGCAATTGCAATGGGCAAGCCACTACACTTACTGACAAACTTTTGAGCCAAATGCTTTAATCCCTCTGGGCATGTTCTAGTTTGATCTTTCCAAAACGCCTCCTTGCAAAATAACTGCCATGACTCTGCTTCTTGCAGCGGTTGCAGTTCAACTACAAAATTCCCAGTAGCTAGCAATGCTACGTCATGGATTCTTGAGGTGATAATAAATCGACTACCGCTGCATGTTGGAAATGCATCCCTTATACTGAACCACAAATTTGCAACCCAAAGGTCATCCATAATCAAGATGTACTTTTTACCTTGCAGGTGGCTATAGATTACCTCAGTCAGAGCTCTCTTTCCTGTACTAGCAACATCAACTTTGGCACCAAATTCTTTGGCGATCATCTTCAACAAGGCGTCAACTGTGCAACTATTTGAAACTGTAACCCATGCAGCAGCAGCATAGTCATCTTTCACTAAATTGTAGACATGGGAGACAAGAGTAGTCTTACCAACTCCACCCATCCCCCAAACTGTTGCAACGGTGCTCTGCTCTTGTGAACCATTTGTGAGAAATCGCATCAACAACTTCTTGTTCTCCTCAATCCCCACAAGATCATTGTCCTTTGCGAAATACAAAGCTTGATCTACAATCTTCAGTTGGCTGCCGATCTTGCTAGCATCCTTGTCGATTCCTCTAATCTCATAGCGTACTTTCCTCTCATCAGCATCTCTAAGATTCTTCTTAATTTGTTGCAGCTTGAGTGCCAGACGTCGCCATGTCCTGGCATGCTTGATCCTCTTCTTCATCTTGGCAGCAAATCCACCATGCCTATCCTCTAGCTTGTAGGTGAACTCATCGACAACATCCTCGATCACAAACGCAAAGCCCCTGATCTTGTTGACAAAGATGCTGGTGGTCTCATCAGTGTCCTTGAACCTCTCCGCCTGCCGAAGATAGCCCTGCATGCTCTCGAGCTCATCCTTGGCTTCACGAATCTCACCAAAGAGACCAGTGAGGGCAGACGCTTCCTTGAAGAGCAGCGACGAACCGAAGGTAGCTGCCTCTTTCGCTAAGGCCACACCAAGCTTGGCAACCAGCAACCCTACAACTGCCTCCGCCATGGTAGTAGTTGCTTGTGCTTGGTTGAGAGCTTGGAGTTACAGGTGAATGTGAGTGGTGAGTACTGAGTGGTTTCTGGCCTTGTAGGTGGTTGTGTTCTTCTGGGTGTTGGGTGGCCACATTCGATGGTACAAAAAGCAACTGATCATCACGGAATGATAGGTTTGACCCAAATAAATTATACGAAGTTGCTAACCTTTACAGATTCAACAATGCCTTTCACACGCTACAAGCATATGACGCGTTGGTGGAGAGATAAACAAATGCAAATGATTAGGAAGGAAATTTCGTCTATGTTATTCTAAACAGGGGTTCTTGTTGGCTGCCTGGTGGCGTTGCTATCAAATATCCACCCTGCTTGTGCTAGATTCCAATGTTTTGGGGTGTTAGTGATTATCATTTGACCTTTGCACAAACGGTAAATAAAAAATTGTCTTGCCAACGGATGCGTGCAACCGAACCATCTTTATGAGCAGCTTAATTTGACATATACATTCCTAACAACTCAATATGTTACAGTATAGCCACTGCAAAAACAGGGCACTTAGGGGTTAGGGCTTGTCTGCAGGATTTCCATAAGTTTTTTTACCCATCTGGAGCAAAGCCAATCCACAAGGAATTTAATAATTTTCGCTCATGCCATCGGACAATAGACTGCAGGGACGAACCTATTTTACCTACCATATACCAGGCGGCGTCGAAGCTGCGGTAGAGCGCCGCCGCCACCTCGAGTTGCCACCGTGGCGTGCCGCTACAAGCTCTCATCTGTGCCCTTCGCCACCGGCGCGAGCTCCCACCGACCAGCTTTGCCTCTGATTGCTTCTATAGCACCGGATTTGAGATTCGAAATCACAGCTTCACACAGTCGGGGAATCAGAGAGAGAGAGAGACAAAAACAAGTTTTGGGGGGATCGGTTCGGAGAGTGGCTGTCTGACCGATACAACTCTGAAGGCCTTGTTTGGTAGGGGTGTTTTGACAGGGATAGAGTATCTTCTCTCTGAACTATAGGATTGGAGTTGGTGATGATGAAGCCACTTTTAGCTAAATCATTTATCTTCTCAGAATACCTCTAAGAAAAAAAAACTTCACCCACACATCTCCCGCACGCAATCAATCACAAAACAGCAATTAACAGCCAGTCAATTACCATTGATTACTCTTTAATTAGAATTTTTTTTTCCTATTCTGTTAGCCCCTTATCAAATCAGCAATTTCTTGCCTCATTTCCTGCCTCATCGAAACAAATCTCTACTTATCTCTTCTGTACTATCTCTATCTCCACTCTCGGTTGGTCGTGCTCTCATCCTCGGCCGGCCGTCCCCGTGTTCCCCTAGCAAACAATTCGCGCTATAGGACCAGATGAAAAGGAGAGAGATGAGACATTGCGGCGGCGGCGGGTCAAGTGGATCACGATTTGGATCAGCCGCTGATGGATCTGGAAAGCCGTGAGGATCAAGTCCTCAGAGAGCCACAGGGAGCTGCGGTGGCCGATGACCGCGACAAAATCAACGTGCAATTCAGTGCTCTCCGGCCATCTTCTCCCTATTTTTCTATCTCTGGCGCGCAGGTCAGCGCTCTCACTGGTCTTTGCGCCCAGACATCATCCTAACCCTTTAAATTTTCTGTAAATCCTAAAACTGAACCGAAAGATTTGTTTTCTTAGTCTGCTATTTGTGTTGCAGTTCACAAATTATTGAATCAATTGTTCAGCTGCTGTGATCTTGTATTTTCTTTACTGAAACCATGCGCCGGTAGGGAAGGTCGACGAAATCGACTGAAGGTTCAAGATGATTCAAAGAGGAGGGGATTTGGAGCAGCTCACCAGTGCAGGTCCGGCGACCTCCGACAGGTCGATGTAGAGGAGTCGTCGACCCAGTCTCTGTCTTCTCCAATTGCCTGGAAGAGGCATATTCTGTCCTCCGTGGGCACCTCCTGGCGCAAGAATGCGACCGAAGGTGCTCCTTGTTGATGTTACAACTCGTTTTGATACTGTGCTGTGTTGTTAATTTTGAAGATTAACTTGGTGTAGGGCACGTGGTGGACTGGTGGGTTTGCACTCCGGCTTTTTTTTTTGAGATCTCTTTTTGGTAGTACAACTATAGTATCTGAACTTAAGCACCAACTCACACCCCACTCACACCACACACGCACCCCACTAGTGCTCAAGCTAGTCCTAGAATTATAATACCGCGCGCCCTTTTCCTGATTCTAGCGCTGAGGTGAACGAGCACGCGAGACTGAACGGGAGAATAACTCCCGTGGTGAGAACACCCTAAATTCAGGCCTTGCCACCGCGCAACCTGTGCGTCCTCACTCCGGCTTGACCTACAGCCTGACTTAGGTGCACAGCGCCCACGACTGGAAAAACAACGTTTTGGCGTTCACTGGCACGGCCGTGGTGACAACACATCCCATGAGCAGATCGTGCAGTTCGTCATACTGGTGGCGTGCTCCGTCGCCCTAAACGTGATAATGGACATACTTCAAGCTTCATCCATGACCCTGCGAATTGTTTGATCAAGTATATTACACATATTTTAGCTGTTCCTGGGTATGATAATTACGTCGGATTGGAGAAAACCGGAGCGACCGATTTTGTAGTTGTTTCTTGGATTTTGTCGAGGAGGGAGGAGTGGTGGAGGTAGTGAAAAAAGGGAGGGGGCTGGATGCTCGCCAATCGTTAGCGTCAGTCACACTATCAATCAAATCCTTACTTGCCAAAATACTTTCCCCCGACCAGCGCCTTCCTAATACTCGCTTTCATGCTTTGCATTTACATGGTATGCATCCAATAATTTTCAATTCTTTCTCCCCCTAGCTCTTGAATAAAAACTGCGGGACAACGACGGCGCCCTTCCTTGCCTCCGGGACAACAGCCACACCGGCAAGTAAAGGGCTGGGATACACCTTTATCGAGCACGATGATGATGTGTCCTAGGAGGGATGGCCACGACTCTCAATCTGATAACTTGGTGTATTTTGTGAAATGTGAGATTCGCGATTGTTATATTCTCATTTTTAATTCACCATATGTAGTAAGTTTAAACTTATCATGAAAAATTGGATTTATGTAGGTCTTAGTTTATTTTTATCTGTTATTTGAGTTTTGCACATATAAAAAGAGGGATTATTGAATATTTATAGAAAACGTTATATAGGTATGAACACTTTTAAGTTTTAACACATATAGCGAGGGCATGATATTGCGGCATGTTACCTTCAGTTTTAACACATACGATGAATTGAAAATTATAGCATGTTACCATCAACCATTAATATGTTTGAACCTTCTTTAACAAAATTGCGGCACACGATGGTGGAGTACAACATATTGTGACACATATTAGTGGAGCAGAGCATCAATGTTGATACAGTCATAATGAAGGACTAAAACAAGAGGGGAAAATATAATAAGAAATCTTTTTCTTGTTGCAAAGCGGTCTTGGAAAGAAGTTGCATCCTACCAAGGGAAAGTACAGGTACAATGTGGTGGAGAGTGCGAAGGGAGAGGTAACAACATAATCTATCTTGGCATAACTAGAAATTATGCTTTAACTGATAATCTACATATCCTTTTGTTATTCTCTAGCAATTCACATGTTTTTAGCTTTTACTAAAAAAGATTCAATGGTTTGAGTCTTAATGTTCTTGAAACAGTATGGAAATTGAAATGACACATGGATTTTCATGTACAAATAAAATCAAATAGTGCAAGGAAAGATATTCGATAGGCCGTGGCAACGTACGGTTTTTTTACTATAGGATTCCAGTTGGTGATGGTGAAGTCACTTTTGGTTAAAACATTTGACTTCCAATTATACCCTTAAGAAAAAAACATAACAGCAGGGACATCTTTACATCACGGAATCACACAATCAATGAAATCAGGCTATATTTAGGCTATACATATAATTGAGACCGTAGCAATCAACGCAATCAATTGAGAGATATTAATTCTGGCTAAATTTAGACCAAAAATACATCACGGAATCAGCCGAATCGTTCCTTTTCCGAATCGTTCGCGACGCACCCATTCACGATGCACCCAGTCGTAATACATGTCTCCTCCGTAAGGCACGGTGATGGCTGGCACATCAAGGGTGCACAAGGTCGTTGGATGGTGGCGGCCAACGACATCCTCCGTAACGGTGAGAGTGATACTTCACGTTTACCCTCAAGTGCCGTCGCCGGCAGCCCGCCTTAGAAAAATAGAACGTCGTCATGGCGTCAAGGAGAACAAGGGCGTCGCGCCGACGGCAGGTGATCTCCTATCAGCGACCTCTCAGTCTGGCCGGCATGTCCAAGGTCGCACCGCTGCGCATATGCCATATTGGTAACTTCTCCCACAGACAGGCCGGTCGCACGCATACATGCTCATGGATCATCTGCTGGAGAAAAAAACCAGCCAGAATGAGAATGGGGAATTGCATGCACGTGTAGGTGCCGGCGTTGACCTTGAGTGACGAGGTTGATTAGCAAGAAGCCAGTCGAAGGCGGCCTGGATGGATGGACGTCAGGTCACCAGAGATCGGGTTACTGTGAACGACGAGCGAGTAAGATGGGACTATGGGAGCGCTCGGCCGGTCGGCGAGGCGCAGTTGCCTGTTTTTTTTCTAGTTGTGGTCATGGCATGTGAGGTATGCCTGCTCGGCTGCTCGCCGGTGTGCAAGAACTGAAGAGGGAAGACATCGCTGGATGCCATCATCCGTATTACGCCCTCCATTTAGAAATATAAGATGTTTTAATTTTGTGAAGCTAATGTATTTAGATATTTTTTTAATGTATAGACTCGAGCGAACCTATACACTAAAAGATATTTAGATACATTCACTTCACAAAACTAAAACATCTTATATTTCCGAACGGAGGGGTAAGTATTATACGCCTGGAGTAAATGAAAAGAGGCAAGTTAGAGATGGCAAAAAGACGCAGAACCGTGGGATGCATCACGAACGGGTGTGTCGCATGGATAGGCGCACAGGCAGGCCCGTCCGGCATTTACTGCACTAAATCAATCTATACTACCTGATAAAAATTGGAAGTATTAATTTGGGATCGGACCTCTATGTAAAGTAAGCTATAACAAACCTAGCGATAAAATATCAGCGATGATAGAGCCAATTTTGCTGATTGATCTGGAAAAAAACCGCACGTACAATATCTAGATCAGATCCGATTGGAAAATATCACGGTACTAGACCTCCTGCCGCGGTTGCAGATGCCCTCTTGGCCTCTCCCACAGACATTGGAAGACATTGGAAGACACCGGAGGAACTTGAGCCCGGTCTCCATGCGCCTACCTTCCCATAGGTAGCCGCCTGACACAGAACACAGGCCCGAGGCGTAGTCCTGGACGCGGCACCTGAATAAATAGAAGGGCGTCGACCGTCATGAGCACGCCCACAGCCCTCAGCAGTCAGCACCATGACGTTCTTAAGTGAAGGATCGGCAGAACGATATGCGCTCGTCGAGGAACTGCTGCCAGAGCATGGAACTAAATGTTTCTAGAGTCCATAGAGGATTGAGGTATCAGGTATGCTGGAAAGGTTCGCAAACACACGATAATGAGTATGTTTTTCGCAAAAGCCGTAGCAACGCACGGG
This sequence comes from Dactylis glomerata, assembly GCA_007115705.1. Taxonomy (NCBI): domain Eukaryota; kingdom Viridiplantae; phylum Streptophyta; class Magnoliopsida; order Poales; family Poaceae; genus Dactylis; species Dactylis glomerata. Next base: position 617,226 of record QXEO01001522.1, read on the forward strand.
CATTCAGCTAGTTATCCAAGGGGGCGGAGTTTTGGGTGCATTTGCACTTAAAATTTGGACCGCACTATGTTGCGCGGAGATTGCATCACCTAACATATACGGAGGAGGGGTGGGAACGCGGAAAATCGGGATACGCAACGACGGGGTGTGTACGGGCGTATGTGTGGCCCGCGTAACAGGACCTGGACTGGGATCTCGGAAGCGGAATTTGACGGGCAGGTAGTGTCCAACATTTGGACCGAACAAAACAGATAAGTGCATGCTTCCAAGACCATGGAACAGAAACCGACAAAAGTGAGTGATACGTCTTAAATGTATCTATAACTTTTGATGCTACATGCTTGTTTATACACCATTTGCTTTGTGTTTTGTTACACTTTGTGGTGTTTTTATGCGATTTCTGGAACTAACCTATTGACAAGATGCCACAGTGCTAGTTCCCTGTTTTCTGCTGTTTTTGTATTTCAGAAAAGCTACACAGGAAATATTCTCTGAATTGGAGAAAACGAAGACCAAAACTCCTATTTTGCCCAGATGAAGGACGAGGACCAAACGGGAGCCGGAGAGGGGCCAGAGGGCACCCTCACCACCAGGGGCCGCGTGAAGGAAATATGCCCTAGAGGCAATAATAATATTGTTATTATCATATTTTTTGTTCATGATAATGTTTATATTCCATGCTAGAATTGTATTAAGCGGAAACATTAATACTTGTGTGGTTTATAAACAACACTGTATCCCTAGTATGCCTCTACTAAACTAGCTCATTGATTAATGATGGTTAAGGTTTCCTAACCATAGACATGAGTTGTCGATTAATAATGAGGTCATGTCATTAGGAGAATGATGTGATGGACAGACCTAAATTAAGCACAACAATTAGATCGTGTCATTGTGTTCACAATGGTGTAGCTTTTCCTATGTCAGTATCCTATTCCTTAGACCATGAGATAATGTCACTCCCTGGTACTAGAAGAGAGCTTTGAGGTCATCAAACATCATCCTATGAGAGGGTGATCATAAATGTATCTCTCAGATAATCGAAAAGTACTTGTTGGGTTACATTTATCGAGATAGAATTTGTCCCTCCTATGTCGGAGAGATATACTCTGGGCCCACTCGGTAATCAATATCATACACCGTTTGCAAACACGTGATTAATGAGTTTAATCACAGGGTGATATTGGATTACGGAACGAGTAAAGAGTACTTGTTGTGAACGAGATTGAACTAGGTATGGCGATGACGATGATCGAATCTCAGACAAGTAAAATATTGCGAGACAAAGGAATTTGTATACGGGATTAATTGAATCCTGATATCGTGGTTCACCGATAATGATCTTCGTTGAATATGTGGGAGTCAATATGGATTTCAGGATCCCGCTATTGATTATTGATGTCGATCATGTCCACGCATTCTCGAACCCGTAGGGTCACACACTTAATGCTCATCGATGCTAGGGTAGTTTCGGGATTTATGAAAATTATTTTGGAGAGTTACGAAATTGTTCTGGAAAGAAGATTAATGATTTATAATTAATTTAATTAATAAATGTTAATACATATATTTATTTATTGGAAATAAATATGACTACAAAAATAGTCCACGAGAAGTTTTGCTAAATGGACCAATTTGTAGTCCATCTAAACAAACTACTATAGAGGCTAAAGAGGCAAAAGAAAGGCAAAGAAAAGAAAAGAAAAAAAGGAAAAGGCTGAACCGGCCGCACCGGCCCACCCGCTTGCTGGGCCGACAGCGCCCAGGCCGCGGGCGCCAGGCAGGCCGCTAGGACAGGCCGCCCGCTAGGCCGGCGCCTTGCTGGGCCGCGCCCGGGGAGGCCAATCCCGCGCCAGGCTCGATTGCCTGATCAATCGCACGCCAGGGGCCAAGCCGTCGCTCGCCCTCGCGCGAGGAGGCCGATCGGGATCGTCCTGGTCGAGGCACCGATGCCACGAGCAGATCGCTAGGAAGGTCGGTCGCTCTCTTGGGGCCACAAAGCCTCGCGCTCGCTTGCCGCCCGCGTCTGGCTGCGGGGTGGATGGGATCGATCGATGATCGATCATCGTGGACTCCAAGCAAGATTGTCTTGCATCTTATGTTTCCATCGGCTATAAAAAGAGAGCACCAGACGGGGGATAGGACTGAATTTGGTTTAGCCCTAGCCACCGCTGCATTTTTGCCTGTAGTCTTTTGCACTAGTTTGATTAGCCTTTTTGTCTATCGTCTTCCATCTCGCGCGCGTAGGCGAAGCCCTGCCCGCAGATAGTCTCCACCATAAGCACCACGTCGTCGTGATGCTGATCCCATCTACTACTCCACCATGCCTTGCTGGACCAAGGAGGAGGAGGAGTCGCTGCGCGGTACGTGTTCAACACTCGGAGGCGTCGCCCGTTGTGGCGCTTGGATCGGATCGGATCGCGAGAAGGAGACGCTAGTACGATTACACCGACCATGTTCATCTGAACGTTTCCACTGTGCGATCTACAAGGGTATGTAGATTTAATCTCTCCCGCTTATTTGCTTTGCATCTCGTAGATCAGATCTTGGCTTGTTCTTATTCGTCATCGTAGGAAATTTTTTATTTTCTATGCTGCGAAACCCTTCAGTGGTATCAGAGCGAGATCTATGCGTAGATGTTTTACACGAGTAAAACGCAACATGCTTGTTATGGGCGTTGATGTTTTCTGTTGCAAACCTCTATTTGTGTACTTCTTATGGCGTGGTATAGTGAGATCGAAGCGGTCCAGGCCAACCTTATGCGACCTCGTTCGCGAGACCGGCTCCGCACTTGACGTGTGGCTTGTTCCACACATGCGACTGGTGGATGTCAGTTTCTCTCACTATAGTATTCATGGGATTTACAACGGATATTGGCAACCATAATATCACCGTTGTGGCTTTGCGTAGGTAAGAACCGTTCTTATGCGTAGCTCCCATAAGGCACGTAAAATATGCAATCAACAAATTAGAGGCGTCTAACTTGTTTTAGCAAGGAGTGTTTGTGATATGGTATTGCCACAAGATGTGATGTGTATGATAGATGTGATGTATGCGATGATCATGTTTTGTAATATTTCACGACTTGCATATCGATGAGTTCACAACCGGCAGGAGCCATATGGTCGTCTTTATAATTTTGTATGACCTGCGTGTCAACTTCTTATACGCCATGTAATAGCTTTACTTTATCGCTTAGTAGTTAGCAATAGTCGTAGTTGCTATTCGTGGTGGAGGCAATCATGGTGGAGTGATGGAGATCATGTCGGCGCGCACGAGATGGAGATCAATGCGCGAAGATTGGCTATACCATGTCACATATTGTATATGCATATGATGTTTATTCTTTATGCATCTTATTTTGCTTTGATCATGACGGTAACATTATAAGATGATCCCTCACACTTAATTTCAAGATAAAATGTTCCCCTCGTATGCACCGTTGCGAAAGTTCATCGTTTTGAAGCATCACGTGATGATTGGGTGCTATAAACTCTATGTTCACATACAATGGGTGTAAACCAGATTTACACATGCGGAAAAACAAGGGTTAAACTTGACAAGCCTAGCATGTACAGACATGGCCTCGGAACACACGGACCGAAAGGTCAAGCATGAGTCATATGGATGATATGATCATCATGTTGATGTTCACCATTAAAGCTACATCATCTCATGTGATGATCGGTCTTGGTGTAGTGAATTTGGATCATGCTTCACTAAACAACTTCGAGGGATGTTGAATTTAGTGGGAGTTCATTAGTAATTCGATTAACTTGAAATAATTATCATGAACTAAATCTTAGTGTATTTGCATAAGTTGTTGTAGTCTTTGATAACATTTTTCACCAACACTTAGTTTCAATTGAGTTAAAAGAACTATAGAATTCTGGATAGTCACTTTTTGGACTAGTACCGTTTAGTTAAAGTATCAAGATCAAAGATTAAGTCCTATTGCAATTTTTTTAGCAAACCTCAGTTGCTCCATGCGATTTAATAAGATGTATTAATCTAAGAGCAATGATTCAAGTTTAGCATCTAAGATCATGTTTGCCTCCATGAGAAATTGATCTTCAAAATTGTTTGAGAATCAAAGTGATCATCGAGTTGAAAGAATTGTTTCAAAAACAAACAAGAAGTGAAAGATATTTGATATCTAAAACTTTGATTGTTTGCAAAATGATGAAGTATAATTTAGTAAAAGAACATATGCTCATATTGTATGAATATATGCGAAGATTGAAGATGCTAGGCATCCCGATCACCCAAAAGTTTGAAACTAATATTATACTTGCATTCATCCTTATAAACTATAGTAGTTTCATCATGAAAGTTGTCATGATAAGATGGATAAAAAGGTATCGGCTAAATTGTTTTGCCATACCAAAAGAATACTAAATAATGAAATCCGGAAGAATACCAATCATATGATGATGGTGATCCACCTTAAAAGTGCGAAATCTAAAGCTATTAGTATTTGACTAAATGTGCTTTGGACTATGTGTCAAATGATTGACACCACAATTAATGTTGATAGATTCTTCTAAATGGAGAGGAAATGCTAAATAGGATCTGCAGAATATTTCATAGAAAAGGAAAAGACTGAAAATGTCCAGCTCAGGTATATAAATGATATACATGTTATAGATGTATTCTTTGCTCGTTAACAATGTAATTCTTGGGTATTCAATACTGGATTGCTGGTATGAAATATCATACAAAGCAACACAATGCAAGAACTACAATGGCATAAATGTAACAACCTGGAAAAATACCCAATAATAGAATTGCTTTTTTTTTGCATCATTGTGGCGTCATGCATGATCATGCATATCTCATCTTGCATATTTTGTTAAATCTAAAATTATTTGGTACAAAACTCTTTCTAATTTTTGCTCGTATGGTTTTACAATGACCACTCCTCTTCTTTTCTTATTTGGATTACAAAATAGCCAACCAAAATATTGGAAAAAGTTTAACAATTATTTTGTGATAAAATCCAGTTTTCAAAAGTTGTTTGAACTAGTTTGCAAATATTCTCAAAGCCTTCTCGTGTTTTTCCCTAAAATAATTCTGCAAGAAAAAGAAGAGATGAGAAGGAGAGAAGAAGCGAAAGAGCCCAGCAGCCCATCTTTTCCTTTTCGCCCTAGCCTCAGCCCAAGCCCATTCCCCCTCCTTTTCCCTTCCGTCGCTTTCTTCCTGTACGGAAGCACATCCAGTGCTCCACGTAACCATGGCTGCGATGGGACGGCTCCAAGCGCGTCTCCCGGAGCTATAAAAACCACCCCAGTCTGTTCCTGTGCAAACCCTAGGTCACCTACTCCCAACCGCCGCTGCTCTCTCTTCCTCCCCTCTGTTTCACTCTTGCTCTTGATCTCGAGCGAGCACACCCACCAACAACCGACGATCATAGCCGTGTCTATAACCACCGAAGCCCCGGCTGCCTCTGTTTCCTCCCTGCCTCCTTTTTCCTCGACCTCGCTGCTCAAGCTCCTCGCTCGCCAAGCTCGACCTCGCTGTCTGGTCCGGCCTCCTGTTGCCAAGTTCGCCGACCGATGTCTTTTTCCGCGCCATCCGCTGGCGTCTTCATCCCCGTCACCAACGCCCGAAGCTCTGTATACATCGTGCTCTACTCCATGTTCTCTGTGCGACGCCCGTGCTCGCCTCTTTCTCCAATTCCTTTATGTCCCCGAGCATCTTCGCTCCCGTCGCCGTTCTGTCCGCGTCGGACGTGTACGATTTCTTTCTCAAGTCCGCAACTTTGACAGTTAAATGACCATGCATCGCCTGCAGAACAAGATTGATGAGTGCCAGCCTGCAGCAGGTGCCCAACCATCGCCGCGGTCATCCTGGACCCTCTGCGACCTCTCCGCTCCCACAGCATCGTCGTCCTCGTCCGTGTCAGCCAGGCGTTCCGTCCCCGACGCGAAGGTCATCTTCGGTTTCTCGATTCTGTTTCCGTTCGTCTGTGTCTGCTGCAGCAAAGGACAAACCTTTTGTTTTTATTCAGATCAATTGTGCCTTCATCTCTTCAATGACGGCCGGAGCTCCTTATGACCCACAAGTATAGGGGATCGCAACAGTCTTCGAGGGAAGTATTACCCAAATTTATTGATTCGACACAAAGGGAGCCAAAGAATATATGTAAGCCTTAACAGATGAGTTGTCAATTCAGCTGCACCTGGAAACAGTCTCGCTCGCAGTGGTTTATCAGTAGCAACAGTTTTATAGTGGTGACAGTAGTGAAACAGTAACAGCAGTAATAAAATAGCAGCGGTAAAAGTAGCAGTTGTAAATAGTAGGAACAAATACTGTAGGCATAGGGATGGATTACGGGCGTTGCATGGATAAGATAATTCATGAAATCAATGAGACATGGGCATTGCAGATAAATAATGATAAAGCATCCTAGTACAAACAATCATAGGCATGTGTTCCGTATATAGTCGTACGTGCTCACAAGGAGAAACTTACACGACATCTTTTGTCCTACCAGCCTGTTGCAGCAGGGCCTCAAGGGAAACTACTGGTAATTAAGGTACTCCTTTTAATAAAGTACCAGAGCAAAGCATTAGCACTCGGTGAACACATGTGATCCTCACATCATAGCCATCCCCTCCGGTTATCCCAATTTCTGTCACTTTGGGGCCTCGGGTTCCGGACAACAATATGTGTATACAACTTGTAGGTAAGACCATAAACAACAAGTATCATCATAGAAATAATAACATGTTCAGATCTGAAATCATGGCACTCGGGCCCAAAGTGACAAGCATTAAGCACAACAAGTTGCAACAATATCATAGGCACTAAATAAAGATACTAGGCACTATGCCCTATCAATCTCATATCAAATTACATGAACAATCTCATTCAATCCCTACCATCCCCTCACCTACAGCGGGGGAATTACTCACACATGGATGGGGGAATCATGGATGGTCGATGGAGGAGCGTCGGTGGTGATGGTGATGAAGATCTCCTCCGAATCCCCGTCCTGGCAGGGTGCCAGAACGGAGTTTCTGGTTCCGAATCGCGGTTTCTGATGGCGGCGGCGCAGCGGAAGTCTATCTGGGAAAAACGCCGTCTCCCTGATATTATGTCGTCAGGGGGTATATGTACGCGAGAGGGGAGGTCGAGAGGGGGTCTAGGGCCCCCTCACGCAGGGGTGGCGCGGCCAGGGCTAGGCCGCGCCACCACTGTGTGACGGCCCCTCGAGCCCCTTCTCCCTCCTGTCTTCTGGCTCCGTGGGTCTTCTGGTGAAATAGGATTTTTCATGATTTTTCCCGAATTTTTACTGGAAGTTGAATTTCTGCACAAAAACGAGATACCAAAACAATTCTGCTGAAAACAGCGTCAGTCCGTGTTAGTTGTATTCAAAACATACAAATTAGAGGAGAAACAATAGCAAAGGTGTTCGGGAAAGTAGATACGTTTTGGACGTATCAACTCCCCCCAAGCTTAGCTATTTGCTTGTCCTCAAGCAATTCAGTTAACAACTGAGAGCGATAAAAGAAACTTTCACGAACACATTTGCTCATATGATGTATATATACTAACTATGTGACCAAATACTCAGGCAATCCATAATAAGAAATATGCAACTAATGTCACCTCATAGTCAAGCAAGCTATGAAAGAGTGCCAATGCACTAATAACAAGTAACATGTGCATGAGAAGCTACAAGATTGTAATATGCATAAATGATATGAAAGAATGGTATCCCACTTGCCTTTATTTGTAGAGCAAAACATAAATGCTGAGGCACCTCTGAAGTCCAAGGGAAGACTAGAAGTAGAAATATCAAAGATACAAGCATCAAAGTTATACCACAATTAACCGTGTTCTGGGACAAGCACATTACACTAAGAATAACAGCTATGCTCTCAAGAAGTGCTTAAAGTTAGAAGATGGTGACTCAACATAAAAGTAAACGAATGGCCCTTTGCAGAGGGAAGCAGGGATTTAACATGTGCTAGAGCTTTTCATTTGTAAAACAGAGATAAAAGTTTCTTTTGAGAGGTGGTTGTTCTATGTCAACGACTAGCAATGAGGACTTACTATCTTCCATAATAAACAAGTGAGAGCGGTTCCGAGTTCTTTGAAATTTGGCACATTGGTGCTCTTTTATAAAGCTTTGGCACTCCTCCCTACCTTTTTCCTTTCTCAAACCATGGCTAACCGATTCCATCGGGTGCCCACCAACTTTCTCATTCCTTTAGAGGAGTGCATTTTTTTCTTTCTTTTAGAATTAAGATTATAATGGTCTGACCAGCTCTCATGCAAAATTAATGACGAGCAGATGAAGCTGCCTAGTCGAGGGGTACTTAATTTAATATGGAAGATAGCAATTCCGACCACTATGTCCCCATAAGCTAAAAACAGTGGCACAAAATGAGAAGTAGTTGAAAGTTTTGAAAGGTAGCACATGAAAATTTACTTGGAATGGCTTACAAATACCATGCATAGGAATTTATAGTGGACTCTTTGGAAGACTTGGTTTTTGGTAATTGGATGCACGAGTAGAGCTCATACTCAGTACAAGTGAATGCTAGCAAAAGACTAGGAAGCGACAATCGAGAGAGCAATAACTGTCATAATCATGCTTGCGACAAAACAAAATTAATATAGGCATAAAAATGATACAAGAACTCTGAGGCAATTTAGATCATCGAGGCTTAATTGACTTTTTGTTTAGTCATATGCATGCTTGAGCATGTGCCAAGTCGATTGGCGCCATAATCTTGCGTAAAAGATGTTTGTTATTGAATATGACCTCGCAGTTGTTCTCACTTCCTGCAAGGTTCCAGAGTATACTCATGCCAGTTAGCACCAGGCTTTGGTAGCCGGGAAACGGGTCGGCGTTGTTCTTAATTTTCTTAGCCTTGGATGATGGCTGAAAATAGACGGGGTTGTCCAAGTCAAATTCTGATTCTGAATCTGTGTCTGAATCTGAATCTGACTCTAGTGATGAATGGATAGCTCGCATTTTGCTGATGCAGCCTCCTTGTTCTTTATCCTGGTCTTGACCATTGTTTGTGTCTGACAATGATGATGAAGGCGAGGATGGAGAAGAAAATGATGGGTCAAGTCGACGGTATTCTTCAAAGCTAATGAGTAATGAAGTTATGCACCTGATCCCTCGCAGGAACTGTTCCAAACGGATTCTATCAGCCACACACTCCACGATCCTCGCTGCAGCCTCCCTCATCAACTTATCATATGAGTGCCTTGAATATAGCGTATGAAGCAATTTCTGGAGAACATGGGTGGATGATGTTGACCCGATCAATTGCTCTATAAACCACCTTTGTGTGCCAGGGATATCCTCCTCCGGTTTCTCATTCTTCTTCTTCTTCTTCTTCTTCTCCTCATCCTTCCCCTTCTTCTTCTTCGGCCTAGTATTCTTCGGCTTGTCTATCTTTATACCTCTAGTCAATGTAGCTCCGGTCTTGTCCCCTCTTGCCTCCTGCTTCTTTCCTTGTGGTTTTGAACGTTGTTGTCTGAGTAGTGTGTCGAATATGAGTACCCCGGAAAGGCACCTAGGAGGCGCCTTGGACTCCATGAGTTGTACAACATAAGTGAGGAGGTTCCTTCCTCGAGCGGAGGAGGGACACTAGTCCAAAAATGGACATCAATACCGGTTCCAGAGGGGCTTTTGTACCGGAAATCAAACCGGTACAAAAGATTCAGGACAAAAGCCCCCCCTCTTTGGTACCGGTTCCTTACAAACCGGTATTAAAGGGGCCTCCACGTTGGCTCCAGGAGAGTGCAGGGCTAGGGACCTTTGGTACCGGTTTGTAACACGAACCGGTACCAAAGGAATTCAGGGTTTAGGGTTTTAGGAGGGGTTTAGGGGTATCGGACCATTTCATCGTACGAGGATCGCTTCGATGCGCCAGAAACGCGTTTGGATTTAGGAGTACATGAAGATCAAGGTAATGCATATCAACTTGGTGCATATAATATAACACATGTAATTGCATAAGATCGCAAATTAAATAGTACATGCATGAAGATCGATCTTCATGCATAGTGGTACTCTCCGAGGCATACTATCTATTACATGTAGCATAGTGGTATTCTCCGAGTCAAGCTATATATTACATATAGATCTTCATTCATAGTGGTACTCTCCGAAATTAGGTATGACGTCCCGAAGGAAAAATCCCGCCAATTCCTCGCCAATTGCTTTGAAGCGGTGCTCGATTGGGAGCCTGTCACGCTTTCTTGTCAACTGTAAAAGAATGATATTCAAATGAATACATGAGCTATGTATATATATAAATATCAAATCACAATTAAACAATTATGACTGAAACTTAGCACAAGTTATGGTAACAAAATAAATTTGTGAATATTGTTAGCGTACCTCTCTATTCCTTTGATTATTCGTTCTCTCGCTGACAATCTTATGGATGTTCTCGCAAACATAGTATCCACATAGATTAGTCCCCTCGGGTTGTTGCGCGCATTTCTGTACAAGAATATAATTCAATCAAATAATAATCAAGTATGATAAAGGTGTGTGGACCTAGGTAGTACTACTTACTTTGTTCGCACGCCATATCAGCTTCGGTTTCCATCCACCGGTCGGATCTTCCTGGATGAACGTTTGCCATACGCTGCCCGACAAAAGAAAATGCATAAAAGAGTTATTAATTTGTTGATATCAGGAAATTAACGAAAAAACCGATAAGAATTAAAATTACCTTTTGAGCATATCAAAAGCCGACTTGTATAGTATAGGCTCTTTGGTTAGTGAGTCATAGACTTCAACCTCTCCATCGTACATTTTAATGACGATAAGAATAAAGTGGAACCTGCGCACGTTTAAATATGCAGTGTCATAGATATAAGTCATCAGTTAAAATTTTAACATATGGTGAGCAAAATAGAATGTGTTATAAGACAGTTACACTTACTTGAAGTTGTAAGGCCAAAGTATTGTCTTTTTGTCACGTTGTCGCTTCAAAAACCTTAGCAAAGTCTCTGGTGTATCCTTGTTAAAGATGGGATCTTCTATGGTTTTTTCATGTATTGTATCTGGGTCAATGAACCCAATGTCCGTGATTTCATCCTTTTGCATTCGAGCTTCTTCGATCTGCATAATATAGCGCACAAAAGATTAAATTGAGGATAATTTGCAAACAATGAATGAGCTGAGCTAAAGACTTCTCAAATTATATTAATAAATCACTTACAGACAATAGCAACTGATGATAGATTTGTTGATGGCCCGGAGATTGTATAACTGAAAAAGTTCGAGGAAGTCAACGCTCACAGAGTATTCTTGGAAGTAGTGCTCATCCTTAACTCGCACCATGATACAATCAATCCCTCTCTTTGTGGCATTAGTGTACCACGCATTCAAATTACGCATACATGTTGGTAGCGACCTGATATTCTCGACCAGATCTTTCCCTTGAACAAATTGATATACTACTTCAGCGATGGGGTAATCAATTGTGTTTTGTCGAGAACTTTCAACGGCCTTCTCGTCAAACACCTTGAGAGGGGGGACCGATTGAACGGGTTGTTCTCCGAGCTGGTACACTTGTTTCCTAGTTTTCGCCGAGACCACCGATTGATCGGGTTTTTTCACCTCCACCATAGCGTCATACGACTTTTCAATAGAACGCCTATAGTCAGATAGCGGCGATGGTGGAGGGTCATATAGATTCTCAACGGTACGAATAACTTTCACCGGATCTAGAGTCTTCTCAAAAGGTATCTCTGGCACTTTCTTAGCAAAATGTTTTACCACCTCGGACTTAGAGATTTCGCTGCATTCCTCGATAGTTCTTTCCCAAGGTAACTTCTCGATAGGCGGCAGTGGTTTCTCCTTTCTAGGTCTCTTCCTAGGCGGCGTACCGTTCCGCTTAAAAAACGCAGTCTTATGCGGAGGATCTCGAGATGGTGGACTCGCACTGGGGTCCCTCTCCGGTAGGTGTGGACTTTGCTGCTCATGTGGACTGCTACCAGGCGGAGTCGATGGCCATTGCTGCTCATGTGGAATTTGCTGCTCATGTGGACTGCTACGAGGAGGAGTCGGTGGCCTTGGCAAAAGGACGATGTATTTCTTGGACCATATGGCGAAACCGCGCTTGACATCGGCCAGTGTCTTCTCTTCGTCACCTCCAGGAAAATCAAGATCCATTGTTTCAAAACCCGGAACAACGTCATCCACCCCGACACGAACACAGCCAGCTGGAATGGGCATATGATGGTGCGTTGCTCCATCTTCATTTGGGTAAACATAGCCGACCGCCACCTTAACGGACACGTTCCTCATTTGCACATGTAGCTCGCAATCTGTCTTCTCCGTGACATAATCCACGGGGTAGCTTCCTGCACATTCAAGATGCGAGGAACCCACACTGCTTCTTCGCTGAGATGGGGCGGCATCGGCTTGAGGATCTTGTATAAACAGCGGCTGATCAGGTGCCCTCTGATTTTGCTCAAGCACCTCCACCCTATTTATCAATTCCGCTAACCTGTCTAAGTCCTGCTTCTTCTTTCTCAAACGGCTTCTATAAGTGTCAGCGCACTCCGGCCATGCTTCCTTCATGGTGACACCTGGGAGGGCTCGTATCCGTCCAACGTGTTCCGCATTCCCAAGAGCGAGTGTCAGCTCGTCATTCTCTCTATCGGGAATGTACTCTCCCTTTCTAACTTTTTCAATTGCATCTATAAGCTGCATCGTGATTGTATTAACTTTTTCCTTCCAGCAGTAGAAGATTTCTTATAGCTCTTAATGTCGTCGTGGTGAAACAACATATGCCATAGGATGGCTTAAATGGGGGCCGAACTAGATGCTGGAGGATTCGGGAGAGGGGAACGAGCTAAAAAGCACGACAGAAAGAGACACTGATCTACCCAGGTTCGGGGCTCTCGTAAGGAGATAACACCCCTACTCCTGCTCTACTGATTGTATATATGAGTCGATGTAGTACACCACAATGGTGCTTACAAGCTCTCTGCTAGAGAAACCAATGTCCAACTATTTGCCAACCTTCTTCTAGTGATCAACCAACCTATCAGCCAATGACCAACCCTTTGCTAGGACTCCCTGTGCCACCTTATATAGTGGTGGCCAGGGTTACAACGGTCATAGAAGACCAGGAGACACCAACTACACTCCAAACAGGACTTGCTGTCGAGGGCAGACGCCCACGACTTTCTCCCTGATTGCTCTCGATGGGACTCCCCTTGCTGTACCTTGTACCTCTGGAACTGTGACCTTACCATTCTGAGGTAAGCTTGTACTTGTGCACAGTGAGGGTAGGTAACCTCCACTGTGCACCCTGCCATCTTACTCTGCTACCATGCTTGGATGTTTTCTTCCTTGATTGTAGGGATGTGACACCTTAGTTGACTTAAGTATCCCGGATATGACCGTTGGCCATACCCAGGACATATATGCCGGACCAACGACCTACGAGGGTCGGGTAATCCGGCCTCCCCTGCTCCTGCACAACACACCAAACGGTTAGGCCGGCATATCTGAGTATATGCCGGCACACTTTTATAAGTATTCCGGCTATGCCGGCATATCCAGACACCAGCCGGGATATACATTATATGCCGGCCTGGCCGATGCTCTTATATTCCGGCCAGGCCCTTCCTTGATATCCGGCATAAAAGTTAACCATAGATCTTGAGTCCTTCTAGTCTCTTGACCCTACCGGGGGTCATCCCCCCGACACTAGTCCCCGAAGCTGCCGAGGTTCCCCAGTCATAACTGTGGAGCCTTGACAGGTTCAACATACCTTTCTTCATTATGCCCCGGCGATCAGATTATATGCTGGCACATCTGAACATATCCCGGCCTCTGTTCCTGTTCCAAAACTTATTCCGGCCGGTCCCTAGGGTATTCCGGACGGAACATATACATCGGGCAATTAATCCGACATATAGACGAGCCTTCCTCGAGAAGCCTTGTCAGACAGCTTTGCATCGAAACTTGTAACTGCCCTGCCACCTCGAACAGTCACCCACGATGTGACGGTTCGTAGTGCAGCAGTTACTTCTCGCCGTCATGGCGTCATGGCACGGATACAGGAACCGCCGCCCCACTCCGTGCCGCCACGTGGCGCCTCGCCGCAGAAACGGTCGGGGGAGTGGAGCACTCCCACGATCCCCTCGACCCCCGCGACCCTTACCTGGCAGACCTATAAGTAGGGCGGCGGGGGTAAACTCATCTTTTTACCCCCCACCACCATCGTCTTCCTCCTCTGCTCCTTTGCCCCTTGCGCTTCGCCGCCGGACCAAGAAACCGAGAAGGGAAGCTGCCGCCGTCGTCCACCTGCACGCCGGCGCCTCCGCTTGCCGACGTCCGGCGTCATCGTCGACGACGCCACCGCCGCCTCTTCTCCCCGCAGCCTTGCAGGGAGATTGGATCTTCCTGCACGCTCGCCGCCGCTCCATCGTCGCCGGCCAAGCTCCGGTGAGACCTTCCTCTGTTCTTCCTCCTTCACGCTTCTTCATAGCTTCTCATTGGTACTCACGCTTGCATAGATCCGCTTCAGTTCCTCTGCTTGTTACTCTTTGGATTCGATTAGCATTGCTAGGCAAAGCTCGCAGGTGTTCATCCTTAGGATTTTTACCCTTATTATTTCCGATTTTAACTGCCTCGGTAGATCTTCTATTCCTGCTAACATTGGTGAGGGCGGTATGCCGGAGAGACTAACCTCCCTCTTTTCTCCGGCCTTGATAGGAATAACATCACGGGACTCCGGCTCTCACGCCTTATCCCGGCCACCAAGATGGCATCTTCAAGCTTGACTGCTACCTCGGCCTCTGAGGAAGATACCTCGGCCCGAGGTCAAGGACGCTCCGGCTGGGAGGGGTCGGAGGTTACTCTGGCCGAGATATCCTGGGTCATCTCCACTAGGAGAGTCCCGGAGGGCGTAGCATGCCGGCTACCCGCAGGAGAAATTGTGCCGGCACCTGAACCCGGCGAACACGTCGTCTTCATCGCCCACTTCGAGCGGGGCTTCGGTCTGCCGGTGTCGGACTTCTTCCGGGACTTCCTCAACACCTACGAGCTTCAACCTCATCATATCCCGGCCAACGCCGTGATGAGCCTCTCCGCCTTCGCTGCTTTTTGCGAGGGCTATGCCGGCATAGAGGCCCTTACTCAAGGCTGGGCGAAGTACTTCCAACTGCGGAAGCAAGTCGTCCAAGAGCCGCCCCGGAGCAAGGACGACCCGCCGGAGACGGCCCAGGAAAAGAAGGACCGCCCCATGACCCTCTGCGGCGCGGCCACCATCATGTCCCGGAAGGGCTCGGACTTCCCCAAGGTGGAGCTCCTGGAATCTTGCAAGAAGTGGCAGAAAAGCTTCTTCTATGTCAAGAACACCACCGACGAGGATCTCCTCAACCTGCCGCCATTTGTGGACGAGCCACCCTTGGCGATGACGAACTGGACCTATAACCCGAAGAATTCGGTGATGCCGGTGAACGCGCTTCACCGGGTTAAGGGCGAGCTCCTGGATGCCGGTCTTACTCCTCAAGACCTGGTGGCCTGCTATATAAGCCGGCGCGTCTCCCCTCTGCAGCGCCGGCCGCACAAGATCTGCCAGATGAGCGGGCCAATGGACCCCACCCGGCACTCCACACATGAGCTGACTCCGGCCGACATTCTGCGCCGGATTAAGGATGTCTGCAAGTGTTCTCAGGCCACTTTTGCCTGGGGGCTAGAACCATACAGCCGGGATAGGCCGGCCCCAACGGTAAACCATCTTATCCGATACATAAAGTCCATGTCCGGCACATAGATACTTAAGCCGACACATGTCTATTTGCCGACACATATCATATTGATCCGACATACCTCTTCCACCGGCATATTTCCTTGTCTGAATACTTGACTTTGCTGTTTATACAGAAATTCAGCTTCCAAACCATGGAGAACTCCCGGATCAAGATCGCGGCGGACCGCACCGTTGCGGATGTCGAAGATCCGGATCATTGGGATAAGCTTCCCAGGAACACCCGTGCTGCAGCTGCCATGGGTAAGGGCTCTTCATCCCGGCATTACACTCAAGACCGGAGTGAGATAGATTCTGACGAGGAGGTCCTGCTGTACTATGACCCGACGCCACTTGCGTACGCCTTTCCAGCAACACCTATTGCTCACGAGTTTCCAATGCCGTCCTCAGCTATCCCGGACGATATTGTCATCGACGCCGCCCCTCTGAACCAGGGACCTCCTTCCACCGGCGGACGTGCCGGCCGGAAGCGAGGTGTGAAGCCCCCGTCCGACATACCTCAGAGGGCGAAGAGGCAGAAGGTCTGCGTGCCCAAACAGAAGAAACAGAGGCCTGTTGCCTCGGGGTAAATTTCCTTTTCTTTGCATTTCCTCCGACATATCTCTTGGTTGTATTACTGACTTGGTGTTTTCTCTCTTTCAGTGCTCCTCTTGAGCCGGAACAAGCTTCTGGCTTGCGTGGCGACCCGAAGGTTACCAAGCCCGCTGCCCCTGCTACCTCCGACATACCCTCGGCAAGTCACACGACCTCCCCGGCGCCGGCATCTTCGCCTGCGCCCGAGAAGACCACCTCCCCGGCGAAGGACGTTCCTCCGCCGGAACAAGATATCTCTGCCCCCGACGTCCACATGGACTCGGGGGCTCAACAGGAAACCTCGGCTCCTGATGTCCACATGGACACAGGAGCCCACCAAGAAGCACCAGATTCCGGCGCGCCCACCGGTGACGCCGGCACAACTGAAGACGCCGGCGCAAGCGACAAGAGCGCCGGCACAGACATCAAGGGCAAAGGCCCTTTAGTGCCGGAAGTCCGGACTTATCCGGATCCTGCTCCCGCTGGCCCAGATGCACCGGCCGCGCTGGAACAGCCCGCACCCGAGACTCCTTTAGCTGCCAAGACCCCAGCACCGGCCAAGTCCACTGCCCTGGCCAAGACCACTGCACCGGCCGAGTCCACTGCCCCGGCCAAGACCGGCACCTTGAAGATTCAGCCGGCCAAGTCCCGGACCAGCTCTGCTCTGTCCCTGCATCTTAGCAGGGCAGCAGCCCGGCCGGGGTACCGGAAAAGCTTCTTCAACACCCCAGAACTCGAGGGCCTCGTCCCTCTTGTGACGAAAAGCGATCAGAGCCTCGGCTCTCTTAAGGAGCAGTGCGTCAAGTGGAACGACGCCAGCCACATGGACACTGCGGACTCAAGGAGCAAGAAGCTGGCCGAAGCCAAGACCAGTGGCGACCCAAGCGACTTCCTGGCCGCGAAGCCCATACCTATCGCCAGCGAACTCCTCAGCATCCAGCAAAGACTTCACAAGCTGGCCGATGCCACCAACGTAAGTCCTTTACATTTACACACATATCCCCAGTTCCCGAAAATGTCGGCTGTCCGGGATATGGACATCCGGGATTTTTTCATAGTCCTTTAGCTAGCTTCTTTTGAATTAACTGCCGACATATGAGCTCGATCCGAGCTTCAAATCCTAGTCACCGAGAGCCGGGATAGGTGCGCAGCACCTGTGCCGGGTCTTTAACAATTTCACTTTTCTATTATCTTTCAAATCCTCTTGACCGGGATATAAGCTCGATTCGAGCTTCAAATCCTAGTCACCGAGGGCCGGGATAGGTGCGCAGCACCTGTGCCGGGTCTTTAAAAGAAAGATCACTTGTTAAAATCTTCACTTTAATTATCATGTCAAATTTCTCTGCTGACATTTCAAATCCCGGCATTTTTGCAGCTCATGAACAACACCCGGGCCGACATGTTCCATGACTTGGTGTGTGAGCATCGGAAGCTTTCCGACGCACACAGCAAGCTTCAGCTGGAGCTGTCCAAGAAAGGTAATTTTTGCCGACATACCGCTATATGCCGGATATCTTTCCTCTCTTTACTTTGCAATACTTCTTCTTACCGACACATAACATTGTGCCGACATACTGCAGCTGGCACTGAAAAACAAGTCGCCGCGCTTCTTACGAGGGTGAAAGATCTTACTGGTATGCCGGATCCTTATGTTACCCGGATAGCTACTTTATACTTCAAATCCTTTACTCTTTGTCACTGTTTTCTTTCTTCAAATCCTTTTAACTTGAAATCTTTGCAGATGAGAAGGCTGCACTGGAGGCACGCCACCAGGATTGTGTGTCCTCGGTGGATGTGGCCAAGCAACTGGACGACCGAGATGCCGGTCACAAGGCCGAGGTTGAGCAGCTTAAGGGCCGGATTGCCGAGCTCCTGGAGGAGAAGGAGCAAAGGGAGGGCCAACTGAAGAAAACCCAGACCCTGCTCGTTGAATCCGAGACTGATGCCTCCACCGCCCACGCTGAACTGGATAGCCTGAAGGAGCAGGCCACCAAATGGGAGGTTACAGTTTCACAGCTGAATGCCGACCTTGCCCGTAAGCTTCAAATCCTTTCCCCTTTTATCCTTTCTGACATAGTGTAATCTTTTTCGGCATAGCATTTATGCCGACATATTTTCCTTTTGCTAACATTGTTTCTATTCTGCAGGCATGTTTCCCGCTTCCGTCGCTGACGTTGAGAGGGCTTTGCAGTTGGACTGAGAAAACCGGGGTGTTCCGGTTGACTCGCCCAACTGGGACATGTCGGAGCAGCTACTGGCCCTGCAGTCCCGGAAGGAGGCCATGACCCTTTACACTGAAGAGCTCTTCTACGGCGCCCAGGAGGCATTCTCTGCCCTCTGGCCGGGACAAAGGACTCCCACTGACCCGGTTGACCTCGGCAACGACCTGCAGCTTGCCAAGGTTCGCCTCCGGGAGTGGCGAGATTCCGGAGCGAGGGTTGGAGCTGACGAAGCCCTCAGCTACTTCTTGTCTTGGTACGAAAAGGCAGACTTGGAGACTTTGCGCACCGTGCGCGAAGGATCCATCTGGACCACGGATCCGGATCATATCCGTCGCCGCAAGGAGTTGGCCCACAGCTACGTGGACTATGCCGACACCGACAAATTCGTCCGGGACATCCGCGAGCCGGAGAAGAATGACGGTGCCGGGACATCTGCCGCTGCTGAGGGTTCCGACTCCAGCCAAGATGAAGATGAAGCTGAGGAAGCCGGCACTAAAGCCCCGGAACAGGCATCTGCCCCGGGCGGAGGTGATGGCTCCATTCCATCTGCTGGGTCCGGCACTCCTGAGGCCGACACCTCGACTGCTACTGCTCCACCTGCCGGCGGCCCCGCGCCTGCCCCTTGAATCTTTGCACCAAAAACACTTTAAGCTTTATCAGATCCCCGGTATGCCGGGTGCAGATGTAATATACACATTTAACTTCCTTTGGTTTGCTTCCGGAACAAGTTTTATCTTGGTTTGCTTGTTACTAATGCCGGATCATCTTTTGGCTAAGTCACCGAGTTTGTTTTCCTGTTTCCTCAACTTCACAACCTTGGCTACTTGTCTACCTCTTTGGGATTTTGACTTATGAGTCTCAAGGTTGCTTTGTTAAACATACAGTACTTAAACTTTGAAACTTAGACTTCAAATCATCCGACACTTTAAATTTTAACTTTAGCTTTAACGAAAATGTCGGTTCGCTTGCTTTGTATTTCCTTAGCCGTTTTCCATGTGTAGACAATCTCCGGCATCTACTCTTGCTAGCCATGAAGCCGGGTTTCGGACAGCAGCTGAGTCGAAGAGTGGCCTTTGGTGCCGACACATTACTAGGCCGACATAGGAAACATTCAAATAAAGCCAGCCGGCATATAACAAAAGACTGTAAATAAACAACAAATATACCTCGGAGCTTGTTACCCGGCTTCTTCGGGATGCCGGTATTTCATTCATTAGTCTTGTGCCGGCACAACACGCCGGCAAACAAAGGAAAATATGGAAATACATACATTGTGTTGCTCAGGAGTAAAAGGGGCGCAGTAGAGCTATGTTCCATGGCCTCTTGGTTTCTTCTCCGGACCTGTCCACCTTATTCTTCTTGGGGTCCTGCGCATCTATAAGATAATAGGCATCATTGTGCAGAGCTCTGCTCACAATGAATGGCCCCTCCCATGGAGGAGTTAACTTATGCCGGCCTTCTGTTCCTTGCTTTAGCCGGAGTACTAGATCTCCCTCTTGAAATCTCCTTGGATTTACCTTCTGCGCATGATAGCGTCTGAGGTTCTGCTGATATACTGCTGTTCTTGACAGAGTTATTTCCCTTGCTTCCTCTAGCAGATCAACATCATTTTCTCTGGCTTCTTTAGACTCTTCCTCAGTATATAGCACTATTCTTGGTGCATCATGTATTACATCTGTTGGAAGCACAGCTTCTGCTCCATACACCAGAAAAAATGGTGTGTAGCCTGTTGATCTATTCGGAGTTGTTCTTAAACTCCACAGCACTGCTGGCAGCTCATCTAGCCAACATCCAGGAGTTTTCTCCAGGGGCTCTATCAGCCGGGGTTTTATGCCGGATAATACTAGCCCATTCGATCTCTCTACTTGGCCATTGGCACAAGGGTGGGCGACCGACGCAACGTCCAGCCGGATTCCCACTTCCTCACAAAATCTGGCAAATGGCCCTTGGGCAAAGTTTGACCCATTGTCAGTGATGATGCTATGAGGAACACCATATCTCAAGATTATATCCTTTAAGAATTTCACTGCTGTGTGACCATCACACTTGCTTATGGGCTTCACTTCAATCCACTTGGTGAACTTGTCCACCATGACCAGGATATGGGTCATTTTCCCTCTGGCCGGCTTAAAAGCCCCGACCATATCCAAGCCCCAAACAGCAAAGGGCCAGGTTATTGGGATAGTTTTCAGGGCAGATGCCGGCTGATGAATCTGGTGGGCATATCTTTGACACCCATTACATTTCCGGACCAAGTTTTCTGCCTCTTGCAGTGCCGTTGGCCAAAAGAAGCCATGCCGGAATACCTTTGCCACCAATGCCCTGGACGAAGCATGGTGACCACATTCCCCCTGGTGAATTTCCCGGAGCATCTCCAGCCCCTCTGTAGATTCGACACATCTCTGCAATACTCCGGTGGTACTTCTCTTGTATATTTCTTTGTTGATGATGGTATACGCTTTGGATCTCCTTATAACCCGGCGGGCCTCGGTTTCATCCGCCGGCACTTGACCATCCACCATGAAGTTCATGATAGGACGTGCCCATGAGGGCACTTCCCTGACAGTGAACACTGCCTGATCTATTTCCATCATTTCGACCGACACATAATCGATCTCCATGGGCTGCGAAGTCCCCGGGACCGAAGAATCAGTCCCCGGGTATGCCGGAGCAGTCCCCGGATATGCCGGCACAACCTCTTGGCACATTTTACCCTTGCCTTTAGTTTTGCTCCGGAACACTGTACTAACAGCATATGCCGGCCCAGTCCCCGGGACTGAGGAAACAGTAACCGGGTTATCCGACCTGACTCCGGCATCTATCTCCATCGGAACTGCTTCCTCCGGACCTGGCGGGACATAAATGGAGGATGACTCCGGCGAGGGCTTGATCGATGGCTTCCTCAGATGCTCCAGGGAAATGCCGGGCGGGATTGAATCTCGGGAAGACCCCAGCTTGGATAATGCATCGGCTGCATCGTTCTGAGCCCGGAGAACGTGCCGGAACTCACAACCTTCAAAGTAACCACTTAACTGCTGCACTAGGAAACGGTATGATGCCATGTTAGCATCATGCGCGTCCCATATGCCGGAACACTGCTGGACCACTAAGTCAGAATCACCGAAGCACATAATCCGGCGAATTCCTATGTCCTTAGACACCTTCAGGCCATGCACAAGTGCCTCATATTCCGCCACATTATTTGATGCTGCAAAGTGAATCTGCAGGACATATCTCAGCTGGTCATTCTTTGGTGAACTGAGAACTATGCCGGCACCCAAGCCATGGATTGTCTTGGACCCATCGAAATGCATCCTCCAATAATTTGCATCTGGCAATGGTGGCTCATATTGTATCTCGGCCCAGTCAATAAAGAAATCAGCCAAGACCTGGGACTTGATTGTATCCCTCTTATCGTACTGCGGTGTATATGGCGAAAGCTCTATTGCCCACTTGGCTATCCGGCCGCTGGCATCTTTGTTGCCTATAATTTCCGAGATAGGGGCCTCGGCCACTACCCGGATTGGATGCTCTTGAAAGTAATGCTTGAGCTTCTTAGCCGCCATATAGACACCATAGGTCATCTTCTGATAGTGGGGGTAGTTTTGCTTTGAGGTGGAGAGGACTTCACTCAGATAATATACCGGTCGCTGCACGGTTTTGCCTCCTTCCTCTCGCTCTACTACCACCACAGCACTGACAACTCGGTTGGTTGCCGCTATATAGAGCAACATTGGCTCCCGGGGCATCGGAGACGCTAATACCGGCGCTGTCGACAACAACTGTTTCAATTCCTTGAAAGCTGCATCTGCTTGCGTTGTCCAGACAAATGTGTCGGACTTCTTCATCAACTGATATAACGGCAGAGCTTTCTCTCCCAGCCGGCTTATGAAGCGGCTCAGGGATGCGAGGCATCCAGTGAACTTCTGTACTTCCCTCAAATCTGTCGGCGGCTTCATCCTTTCTATGGCACGAATCTTGCCGGGATTTACCTCAATACCCCGGCTGGAAACAAGGAAACCGAGCAACTTGCCCGCCGGCACACCAAAGGTGCACTTAGCCGGATTCAACTTCATCCGGAATCTCCTCAGGTTCCCAAAGGTTTCCCGGAGATCATCTATGAGAGTCTTGCTCTCCTTGGTTTTTATGACGATATCATCGACATATACCTGCACATTTTTATCTATCTGATCGTGCAAACACTTTTGCATACACCTTTGGTAAGTTGCGCCGGCATTTCTTAAACCGAACGGCATAGTGAGATAGCAATAAGCCCCGTACGGGGTAATAAAGGATGTCTTTATTTGATCTGGCTCAAACAAAGGGATCTGGTGGAAACCAGAATAGGCATCTACAAATGATAACAGTTCACATCCGGCTGTGGAATCAATCACTTGATCGATCCGAGGCAGCAGGAATGGATCTTTAGGACATGCCTTATTCAAGTTGGTGTAATCAACACACATCCGCCATACTTTCACTATGGCGGGCTCGTCTTTCTTCTTTTCCACCAAAACCGGATTAGACACCCAATCCGGATGAAGTACTTCCTTGATAAAGCCAGAGGCTAAGAGCCTGGCCACTTCCTCCCATATGGCTTTCCTTCTATCGCCGGCATTCCGCCGGAGCGGCTGCTTCACTGGCTTAGCATCGGGTCTCGCGTGCAATGCGTGCTCAGCCAGCTCCCTCGGCACACCTTGCAGGTCCGAAGTTGACCATGCAAAGATATCCCGATTCTCACGGAGGAAGCTGATGAGCTCGCTTTCCTATTTGGGATCCAAACTTGCCCCAACCAGGGCATGGCGCTCCGGGAAAGCTTCATCCAGAGGCACCTTTTTTACCTCCTTGCCTGCTTGAAAAGTAGCACTGCCACCAGGATTTGCCATGCCCGGCATATATTTGCCGGCCACGACCGTCTCAGCAATCTCCACTGCTCTCTTGAGCCTCTTCCTCTCCTCTGCAATGATCAGAGTCTCGGCCAGATTGGATCCGGCGGTGGCACATGCCATCGAACGCTTGTAATCACCAATGATGGTGATCACTCCTTTGGGTCCCGGCATCTTCATCTTTAGGTACGCCACATGCGTAGAGGCCATGAATTTTGCCAGTGCCGGTCTACCCAGCAAAACATGGTAGGGGCTCTCCAAATCAACCACCTCGAACATGAGGTTTTCCACCCTACAGTTATCCCGGCTGCCAAACATGACATCCATCCGGATCTTGCCCATCGGCGCACACGAAAGTCCCGGCACAATGCCGTGGAACGTGGTCTTGCTTGGTTCCAGCATATTTTCCTTGATTCCCAGCTTCTCCATCGTATCTCGATACATGATGTTGATGCTGCTTCCATTGTCAATGAGGACCTTGCTGAATCTTACGTTATTAGCCGGCCCGACGAATGTCGGATCCATCACCAGAGCATATCCGCCGGGATTTGGCATGATCCGGGGATGATCTGCCCTGTCCCAGCCAACAGCCTGGTCGGACCAGTACATCAGCTTTGGCACAGCCGACATAACGGCATTCACCTCCAGACTACGCCGGTACAAGCTCTGCTTGTCTGTTCTCTCGGTCTCAAAGACCATATAGCTCTGATCATACTCCTTGTACTCATTCCGGCCCGCTCCTGGGCCTCCGGCGTTATATTCCGGATTATAGCTCTGGTCAACTTGATTTACGCCGGCATTTCCGGCGTTGCTCTGATTCCCAGGATTATCCGGCCTAGGTGGGACTGCAATTGTATTAGCACCTGTCAACGGCGATGGAGCTGCCGGGACAGAGGGTCTAGCCGGTCCCCAGGGACCTGCACGACCTGCCAATATGTCGTCCAACCACGAACAGTTCCTTGTCAAATGGTTTGCCGGCTTTCCCGGCTGGAATGTGTGAAACACACAAGGCTTGTCCATGGCAAGACCCACAGTATACTTCGGCCACTGCTTCTTCTGGCCGGCGGCTCCGCCGGCATTCTTGTTGGTCCAGATATTCTTCTTCTGGAACGGCTGAGCTTGCTGCTGCGGCTGCTGCTGAGGCTGCTGATAGTTCTCGTATCTCGAACGCTGGCTACTGCCGGCGCCCCCTTGCTCTTCCTCCACAGCTGCAACTTGTGCTGCTCCGTACCGATAATCCGGCCGCTCATCTCTCCTCTTATTCCGGTTATCCGGGCGATAGAACTGCCCTGATCTCCCGGCATTGCTGGTGTTCCCCTGGGTTTGCCCCTGTCCTTGTGCATCGAGACTGGGCTGCTTGGGATCTCCCAGAGCATAACTATCGGCAATCTTGATTGTTTCGGCCAGCGTGGCCGGCATTTGCCTCTGCAGCTTTTGCCACAGCATGGTGCCATGTTGGCACCCATGAGCGAACCACATGATGGCCTGCTGCTCATTGATTCCTTCGCAGGAATTGCGCAATGTGCACCACCTGGTCAGATAGTCACGGTCTGTCTCATTCACTCCTTGCCGGCAGTTAGCCAGCTGCTGCGGACGGTTGGGCCTCTTGTATGTGCTGGTAAAGTTCGACACAAACTGTTCTTCAAAATCAATCCAGCCGTTGATACTCCCGGCCGGCAAATTATTCAGCCATATCCTGGCTGGACCTTCCAACATCTACGGCACATATCGTACCGCCCATCTGAGGTTTCCTCCAGCGATGTTCACCGCTGTGGAGTAATCCTCCAACCAATCTTCCGGCTTCGTACTGCCATTATATGTCCTCGCGCCACGCGCGAGCTGGAAGCAGTAAGGCACCGGCTCCCCCATAATCCGGGGTCCGAAACACATAGGGCCCGGAGCTCCTTGTCTCTCCACCAACTCTGATTGGTGGAGCCTGTCCAGCTTGAAACGTGCATCATTGGCTTCCAAGGACCGAGGTCCAAGCCGGGATGCTATTGGGCCTGCGATCATCTGCTGCTGCTGCTCCGGCTGATACTGCTCACTATGCCGGCCTTGCTGGTACTGCTGCTGATATCCCGCCCTGGCAAGGGCGGAATTGCCGTCATCCTCTCGATGTCTCGGCTGAGCTGCACCCTGCTGCTGCGCTGCACCTCCGGCGCCCTGTTGCTGACGCCGGACTGCACTGTTACTCCGGCCACCACCGGCCGCTGCTGCTTCATGCCCGGCCGGCATACTCTGGCCGGGCTTCTTGCTGCCGACATACTTGTCAGCTTGGCCGACATTCTTCTGCACCACCGCCTGCTTTCCGGCGGCAGCCGGATCGTACACCTGGATCTGCTTGTCCCGGCGGCCAGAGGTCACACTTCCGGCACGCCGGGCGCTAGGATGCGGGGACGAGGCTTGGCCCCTCGACCTCGCGCCGGCACCTCCCGCCGACACAATGTACTGGGATGCCCCGGCACCTGGGTTTGCCTTCTTAAAGGCCTCCTGCTGCTTTGTAGCTTCAGACAAAAGTTGGTTAAGCCGGGCTTGCTGCTCACGCAGTGCTTCGCCGGATAAACAAGATAAATCCTTAGCTACCTCGGCCGCTGCTCTAAGGTTCTTTACTGGCGAACTATAGACTACCTTAGGCACAGTACTAGTTGTAGTATGACTCTTATCTCTAGCATCTTTTCCTATCTCAGCATTAAGATTTCTGCCTCTAGTTCTAACCTCTTCTATCCGGCTAGGCCGGATTACTACAGGAGTAAAACCATGGGCTGCTTCATACTCACGGAGTTGCCGGTTAAACCGTTCGCGCTCCTGGTTCATGGCCAGGGCCTCGTCGACGAGGGCCTGACGAGATCCCTCCAGGACCTCCCTTGTCTGCTCCGGATCAACGCCGGATCGCACCGGCTCGAGAAGCCGGTCGATGATGGGAAGAAGAACTTCGCCCCTAGCCGGCACACCTGAAGTGCCGGCCAGGTTCTCCACACGCTCCAACGGAGGACGCGCCGACCTCTTGACCTTCGGCGGCTCCGGAGGAGAAGCTCCGGCCGCTGCTGCTTTGCCGGCATCTTCCGCCGGCGGCACGGATGTGCCGGCCATCATCACCTCAGCCGACTCTACTGAGCGAGCGCTACGCCCAGCGTGAGCCAGCCGATGTGACGGAGGATCCGACGCCACCAGCACCTCCTTCCTGCAAACTCTCTCAGTCCCCACGTACACCTCGTGGGAACCGAAAGACATAATCCGGCCATCCCTGGGGAACGGCCAGCCACCGAGACAACTGGCGTTGTCACTGACGAAACTGAGCGAGCCTAGCCTCTGGACGAGGCCAGAGACCACGCGCACTCCCGAAGCTGCTATCACAGACCCCGTCCGAATGAACACTCCGCCCAGCATACCGAAGCCCCACGGTGGGCGCCAAATGTCGTCGTGGTGAAACAACATATGCCATAGGATGGCTTAAATGGGGGCCGAACTAGATGCTGGAGGATTCGGGAGAGGGGAACGAGCTAAAAAGCACGACAGAAAGAGACACTGATCTACCCAGGTTCGGGGCTCTCGTAAGGAGATAACACCCCTACTCCTGCTCTACTGATTGTATATATGAGTCGATGTAGTACACCACAATGGTGCTTACAAGCTCTCTGCTAGAGAAACCAATGTCCAACTATTTGCCAACCTTCTTCTAGTGATCAACCAACCTATCAGCCAATGACCAACCCTTTGCTAGGACTCCCTGTGCCACCTTATATAGTGGTGGCCAGGGTTACAACGGTCATAGAAGACCAGGAGACACCAACTACACTCCAAACAGGACTTGCTGTCGAGGGCAGACGCCCACGACTTTCTCCCTGATTGCTCTCGATGGGACTCCCCTTGCTGTACCTTGTACCTCTGGAACTGTGACCTTACCATTCTGAGGTAAGCTTGTACTTGTGCACAGTGAGGGTAGGTAACCTCCACTGTGCACCCTGCCATCTTACTCTGCTACCATGCTTGGATGTTTTCTTCCTTGATTGTAGGGATGTGACACCTTAGTTGACTTAAGTATCCCGGATATGACCGTTGGCCATACCCAGGACATATATGCCGGACCAACGACCTACGAGGGTCGGGTAATCTGGCCTCCCCTGCTCCTGCACAACACACCAAACGGTTAGGCCGGCATATCTGAGTATATGCTGGCACACTTTTATAAGTATTCCGGCTATGCCGGCATATCCAGACACCAGCCGGGATATACATTATATGCCGGCCTGGCCGATGCTCTTATATTCCGGCCAGGCCCTTCCTTGATATCCGGCATAAAAGTTAACCATAGATCTTGAGTCCTTCTAGTCTCTTGACCCTACCGGGGGTCATCCCCCCGACACTTAAATGCGGGCCAGTGATCTTTTATCTTCACTAGACTTCCAGTGAATACTGGATCTTTATCTGCATATCTGGCCCATAAATTTTTCTTCCAGGTCTGGAATTGTGTGGCCATCCTCTTAAGAGTCCATTCCTTGACTTTCTTCTTCTGGCCTTCCGTCATGTCTTCCGGTAGGCTAAAGTGTGTCAGTAGACTGTCCCAAAGAAAATCCTTTAGAGTATCATTGACATAACTAGCTTCAGCCCCCGCGTTCTTCGGCTTATGCCACTCTACAATGCTGATCGGTACATGGTCCCTAACAAGAACTCTAGCCTGGTTTATGAATTTACGACAGTGCTCTTTGGGCTCCACCGGTTGACCACTAGCCTGAAATGCGGTGAGGGCTAACCTACCCTCGCCCTTTAGACGTTGCATCGGGCCTCGTTGCTTTTTAACAGATTTGCTCGATGATCCAGAAGGCTAAAAGAAAAATGATTCGTTAATAAGTGTAATACAAATAAATCAATGCATCAAGTGATGAACATATAGCCTTGATATACACCTTGCCGGAGTTTATTAAGGACACTTCGTTGTCTCTTCTTTCTTCAGACTCAAGTCCCTCACCGACATCGTTCAAAAATTGTGACCCAAAATCATCGTCATCTCCATCGGGTTCTCCATTGGGTTCCGGTCCACGGGCACTCTCAAATATCATTTTCTGCACCATTTCTTCTCGCTCCTCATCTCGGATGAAGGTGTCGTCCTCCATCGCTCAATGTCACTGCAAAATTAAATGCAATTATTTGATTAAAAATAGGGCACAAGACTTTTTGCACCGGGGTCAGAACGCGAGATATATGTTGGCAAATCAAGATCAAAATAAGATATATGTTCAAGTATTGGCCCAATAACAGACATATTTACACATCAAGATCAAAATAAGATATATGTTCAAGTATATGTTCAAGTATTGGCCCAAGATCAAAATAAGATATATGTTCAAGTATGATTATTCCATCTATTGAGCAGCTAGCTGTTTTACAATTCAGAAACAGACATATTTTATAGCCAATGAGCAAATCACAGCTGTAATAAGATGACACAAGTTTTGAAGTTACAATACTACTCAGAAAACCAGGAACAAAGATAAAGTACACAACAGACTCTAACTCGAAAGTTGCTCTCGCGCAAGCATGTGCTGCCCGATTAGATCCTATCTTGCATACACTAGCTTGAAGCCCTGGAAACAGCTCTCGTACGACTACGCCTCCTTAATCAGTTGCACACCAGCATGGTCTTGGCTGCTCCTATTCTACCAAAGCTCCACCATCACCTGACAATCAGTTTCCAGCGCCACCTGGGTCATGTGATTCTCCTTAGCGAAAATCATCGCATCTCTGCAGGCAAAACCAGACTGATCTTCTTCTCCAGCAAAAGGTCGCCCAAGGAAGGATGCTCACAATAAAAAAGATCAAAGCAAATAAGTTCCATAAATCAAAGCCTAAAGGGGCAGGTAACAACTACTGAATAAAACTCCATTATGAATATAAAAACATTTTGATAGACATTATTTTGTTTGCTTGCAGGAACATTCTCACCAGCCAAAAAACCAGTGAAGAAAGGGAAGAAAACCAAAGAGGCAATTGAAGCAGCTCAGAATAATCAAGTGCAGGAAACGGTAAATACATGCAGCAAAGAAGCGGCTACATAAAACATTGAGAAATGAACACATGTGAGAATACAATTTGTATTAGTTCTAGACTATTGATTAGTGTAATAATCAGCAACAATAACAAAATGAAGTGCTGAATGGATGCAAAATAAATTTATTTTTGTTCCAAACATCTGCACAAGATTACAAGCAACAATACATGTAGCAAATGCTTACTATTTACACATCACTGTGATAATGCTTCTAGTATTATTAATTCATGAAATTGATTGCTGGACGTTACTCCACCTGCTGTTTTAAACATCACTGTGATAATGCTTCTAGTATTATTAATTCATGAAATATTGCAGCACAGATTTTCACTTTCCGTGAGCTTGCTGCTGCCACTAAGAACTTCAAGCAAGATAGTCTGTTGGGAGAGGGTGGTTTCGGCCGTGTATATGAAGGTCGCCTGGATAATGGGCAGGTTAGTCTTTCAGTCTCTTGCATCACACTACAAGAATTTATTTGTGGATAGGCTACTAAGGTGATATTTGGCTTCAAAGCAAAATCTGATGGTAGGATAATTTAGCTTGGACGCACTTACAAAGTAAGTTAACCATGACCAAATTCAAAGAGATAAAAGTGTTAACCATGGCCAAATTCAAAGAGATAAAAGTAAGTAAATAAGTCTGCAGATTTTGACAAGTCAAGTGTTAAACAGAGAAGTTACTTAAATAACCTGACATAATATTTGCAGCATACTTCAGTATCCCAAACTTTAACAGAGGAGTGTTCCGAAATGATCTGACTAGATTGAAGATATCAGTACGATGACAAAAGCTGAATATTAACTAGTACTCATTTCCTCAAGCCTGTGCCAAAATGCATAAGTTGCTGCATTCAATATTGCAGTAAGTAGATTTACTATCAACAGTTCAACACTGACAAAAGAAAAGCAGACGTGTCAACACACTTGCAGTTGCTTGTAGCACCACCACGGTAAGCTTGCTGACAAGAATATATCTACAATGTCACCATATATTTTCCTAGGCGATTCCAACAATATAATCCTGGCCGATTTTGCACCCATTGAACTTCTGTATATGAAGCTCGTCGTGGGAACTTCAGGTAGCTATCAACTATAGAACATCAAGGCAATGGAGACAGTAATGGTTGCAGGACGGACCTGAATCGGCGGCGACGGCGCGCGTGTGCTCGGGCGACGGCGCGCGTGTGCTCGGGCCGCGACGGCGTGTGCGGCGGCTAGGGCGACGGCGCGCGTGTGCTCGGGCGACGGCGTGTGCGGCGGCTTGGGCGGCGGCTAGGGCGACGGCGACGGCTAGGGCGGCGGCTAGGGCGGCGGCTAGGGCGATGGCGCGCGTGTGCTTGGGCGGCGACGGCGTGTGCGGCGGCTTGGGCGGCGGCTAGGGCGACGGCGACGGCTAGGGCGGCAGCGGCGTGTTTTTGGCGTGTCTCTGTGTGTTTTTCCGCCGGTGGAGGATGAAAAAGGCCTAAGGGCCTTTAGTACCGGTTCCTGTTACTAACCGGTACTAAAGGTCACCTTTAGTACCGGTTAGTAACAGGAACCGGTACTAAAGGTATTTACCGAAATTATATTCGTGCTATTAACCTTTGGTACCGGTTCTTTCCACCAACCGGTACCAAAGGTTTTTTCTTTTTCTTTTGCTTTTTCTGTTGCTTTTCGTTGGATTTTTCTTTTGTTGTTTCTTTTGATTTTCGTTTCATTTTTATTTTGCCGTTTCTATTGATTTTTCTTCTGTAGTTTCTTTTGATTTTCATTTTTGATTAGTTATATTTGATTTTCTTTTTTCTTTTGATTACATATATTTGATTTTATTTTTGATTAGTTATATTTGATTTTTCTTTTGATTAGATATATTTGATTTTTCTTTTGATTACATATATTTGATTTTTCTTTTGATTAGATATATTTGATTTTTCTTTTCATTAGATATATTTGATTTTGTTTTTGATTAGTTATATTTGATTTTCTATTTTCTTTTGATTAGATATATTTGATTTTATTTTTGATTAGTTATATTTGATTTTCTTTTTCTTTTGATTAGATATATTTGATTTTCTTTTTCTTTTGATTAGTTATATTTGATTTTCTTTTTCTTTTGATTAGATATATTTGATTTTGTTTTTGATTAGTAATATTTGATTTTCTATTTTCTTTTTATTAGATATATTTGATTTTATTTTTGATTACTTATATTTGATTAGTTATATTTGATTTCCTGTTTTCTTTTGATTAGTTATGTTTGATTTTCTTTTTGATTAGTTATATTTGATTTTTCTTTTGCAGTTTCTATTGATAATATGTTCTCTTAATAATTAAGTGTCGGTTAGCATGGCGGCACGCTGCGTCCGTGAGAGGAAAATGGCGGGAAGAAAAGGGCGGAAAGAAAAAGGCGGAAAGAAAAAGGGCGGGAAAACGATTGAACAGGAAAAGAAGTACATATCTCAACTGAAAATTAAGATACATGGCCGGATTAGGTCATAATCGGCCGAGCTTGTTTTCGAATGTTGGAGTGATTCAGTCATAGTCGTGCCTAGCCCTATAAACGTCGCCACTGTAGTCGTCGTAGTCGCCGGTGTCATCGTCGCTGGCATCGGGGTCGCGGTAGTCGAACCTCGACTGGTGAGCACGCGTGGGCTCAGACTGAGGGTAGCGTAGGCGGGGGCCACGGTAGGCCATGACGCTCTGGAGAGTCCGGCCGCGCCACCATAGCCGACGGCCGGCCTCGTTGAAGTTCGAACGAGGCCAGCCGTCCTCCTCGTGCCTGGCAAGCGCACCCTCACGCCGATTGATGAAGAAGGCGTCCCAAGTCGGGCTGTAGTCGGGATGCCACTGAGGATTCCTCCGCTGCTCTGGCGTGAGCTCGAAGTAGTAGTGGTTCGTGATGGCCATCTGGCGCGCCACACCTACAGGGACAGGAGGGACCGGTACGCCTCCGACGCTCAGCATCCAGCCGGTGGGGACGCGGTAGCCCGGCGGGCAGGGGTAGTTTGAGGCGCAAAGCGGCTCCGCCTCCTGGGGGGTTAGAGATACGATGGAAGCCATGGAAGAGAGTGATGAGGTTTGCAGATATGAGTCTAGATGTGATATGTAAATGGAGGCCAAGCCTACATATATATAGTGAAAAATGGCGGGAAGACGGAGGCGGGAAGCGGTGGAAAGCGCGGGAAGAAAATAGGCGGGAACCTTTAGTCCTGGTTTTTGTGTCATCTAACAAAACTGTCGGTGGGATAAGGACGTGTGGGTAACCTTTAGTCCCGGTTGGTGGGTGCAACCGAGACTAAAGATGTCGGCAGGATAAGGACGCGTGGGTGGATGCACTGCTCGATGAGATAAGGACGCGTGGGTGGACACACGATGCCCCTGTCGGAGGAACAAGACAAAGTAGAAGCGGTGGAAAGCGCGGGAAGAAAATAGGCGGGAACGCAGTGGCGCGGGGAACCATCTAACCTTTAGTCCCGGCTGGTGGGTACAACCGGGACTAAAGGTGGTTTTTGTGTCATCTAACAAAACTGTCGGTGGGATAAGGACGTGTGGGTAACCTTTTAGTCCCGGTTGGTGGGTGCAACCGAGACTAAAGATGTCGGAATGATAAGGACGCGTGGGTGGATGCACTGCTCGATGAGATAAGGACGTGTGGGTGGACACACGATGCCCCTGTCGGAGGAACAAGACAAAGTAGAAGCGGTGGAAAGCGCGGGAAGAAAATAGGCGGGAACGCAGTGGCGCGGGGAACCATCTAACCTTTAGTCCCGGCTGGTGGGTACAACCGGGACTAAAGGTGGTTTTTGTGTCATCTAACAAAACTGTCGGTGGGATAAGGACGTGTGGGTAACCTTTTAGTCCCGGTTGGTGGGTGCAACCGAGACTAAAGATGTCGGAAGGATAAGGACGCGTGGGTGGATGCACTGCTCGATGAGATAAGGACGCGTGCGTGGACGCACGATGCCCCTATCGGAGGAACAAGACAAAGTAGAAGCGGTGCCGTGCCTATAAAAGGAGCATCGATACGCCATGGCAAGCAGCTCAACAAGCCAACCTAGAAGGTAGGGAGAGTTTCATTCCCATGGATGGAGGACAGGGTTGGGAAATCTCCCGTGGCGGAGTTTCTCGAAGATGTCGTTGGTGCTCACGCCCTACGGCATCTTCGGAAACTCCGCCTCAGAAAAATTTCCCGCATACAATAACATCATTACACAAAAATCCATATTGACATACACAAGTTATGATCCCTATCTAGTCTTCTGAGTTTTCTTCTTGTGTTTCCCTTTCTTCTGATTGCAACGCAGCCATGGACAATCTTCATTATTTAAAATGATGCTTGGGTCAGTTTTCACCTTGAAGGGTGGAATATCATCAAACTTATTATAATCTTCTGACATGTCTGTCTTGTCCTCTACTCCCACGATGTTTCTTTTTCCTGAAAGAACTATGTGGCGCTTTGGCTCATCGTATGATGTGTCCTCTTGCCTTTCTTTTCTTTTTTTCGGTTTGGTAGACATGTCCTTCACATAAAAAACCTGAGCCACTTCACTGGCTAGGACGAATGGTTCGGTGTCGTACCCTAGAATCTTGAGATCCACTGTAGTCATTCCGTACTGCGGGTCTACCTGTACCCCGTTTTTCAGGTTGAACCATTTGCACCGGAACAAAGGGACCTTGAAATTAGGTCCATAGTCAAGTTCCCATATCTCCTCTATGTACCCATAATATGTGACCTTCTTCCCATTGTCCTCTGCTGCATCAAAGCGGACACCACTGTTTTGATTGGTGCTCTTTTTATCTTGGGCGAATGTGTAAAATGTATTCCCATTTATCTCGTACCCTTGAAATGTCGATATAGTCGAAGATGGTTGCTTGGCCAACAAGTATAGCTGTTCTTCATCAGTGACATTCATGAGCCGTGTTTGCAACCAACCGCCGAAAGTCTTCATGTGTTCTCCATCAATCCAATCTTCACGTTGCTCCGGGTATTCAGAGCGTAAAATATTCTTGTGTTCCACTTTGTACGGAGCCACCAAGCTGGAATTATGTAGAATTGTGTAGTGTGCTTGAGTGAAAGAATGTCCGTCCATACACATTGTTGCTTTCTTTCCTAGCGTGCCTTTTCCACGCAGTCTCCCCTCATAGCGCGATTCAGGAACACCGATCGGCTTAAGGTCAGGAATAAAGTCAACACAAAACTCAATGACCTCCTCTGTTCCATAG
Organism: Dactylis glomerata; assembly: GCA_007115705.1. Classification (NCBI taxonomy): domain Eukaryota; kingdom Viridiplantae; phylum Streptophyta; class Magnoliopsida; order Poales; family Poaceae; genus Dactylis; species Dactylis glomerata. Next base: position 651,930 of record QXEO01001522.1, read on the forward strand.
CCCTTGGAGATGCTTCCTTCTGGCCTAGCACGGTTATGAACGTATTTTTTTAAGACTCCCATGAATCTCTCAAAGGGGAACATGTTGTGTAGAAATACAGGACCGAGAACACTAATCTCTTCGACCAGGTGAACGAGGAGATGCGTCATTATATTGAAGAAGGATGGTGGGAACACCAACTCGAAGCTGACTAGACATTGCACCACATCCTTCTGTAAATTTTGTAGAGTTAGTGGATTGATCACCTTCTGAGAAATTGCATTGAGGAACGCACATAGCTTCACAATGGCTACTCGAACATTTTCTGATAGAAGCCCCGTCAATGCAACCGGAAGTAATTGTGTCATAATCACGTGGCAGTCATGAGACTTTAGGTTTTGAAACTTTTTCTCTGACATGTTTATTATTCCCTTTATATTCGATGAGAAGCCAGACGGGACCTTGATGCTACTCAGGACTTCAAAAAAGATCTCCTTCTCTTCTTTGGTAAGAGCGTAGCTGGCAGTACCTTGATACTTCTCTGGATTCAGGTTGTTTCCTTCATGGATACATTGCTGGTCGTGCCGTGCATCCGGTGTATCTTTTGTCTTCCCATACACGCCCAAGAAGTTTAGCAGGTTCACGCAAAGATTTTTCGTCACGTGCATCACGTCGATTGCAGAGTGAACCTCTAGGATTTTCCAGTAGGGTAGCTCCCAAAATATAGACATCTTCTTCCACATGGGTACATGTCCGTCAACATCATGCGGAACAGATTGTCCGCCAGGACCCTTTCCAAAGATCACTTTTAAATCCTTGACCATATCATATATAACATCCCCAGTAGGGCGGGTAGGATTCATTTGGTCTTCTGCCTCACCTCTGAAATGCTTTCCTCTCTTTCTTACTTGATGTTGTTTTGGAAGAAATCGACGATGCCCCATGTACACATTCTTGTTTCTCAAATATATACTGTCAGTCTCACCTAAACAGTGTGTGCATGCATTGTATCCCTTGTTTGACTGTCCTGAAATGTTACTAAGAGCAGGCCAATCATTGATGGTTACAAACAACAATGCTCGTAGGTTAAATTCCTTTTGTTCATGCTCATCCCAAATAGGTACACCTTCTTCACGCCACAACTGTAAAAGTTCTTCAACCAATGGCCTCAGGTACACATCAATGTCGTTGCCAGGTTGCCTCGGGCCTTGGATGAGCACTGGCATCATAATAAACTTCCGCTTCATGCACAACCAAGGAGGAAGGTTATAGATACATAGAGTCACTGGCCAGGTGCTATGACTGGAGCTCTGCTCCCCGAAAGGATTAAAGCCATCTGTACTTAGACCAAATCTTAAGTTCCTTGCGTCATCTGAAAATGACTTGTACTTTCTATCGATTTTTCTCCACTGCGATCCGTCAGCGGGGTGTCTCAGCATCACATCTTTCTTACGGTCCTCTTTGTGCCATCGCAATAACTTGGCATGCTCTTTGTTTTGGAACAAACGTTTCAGCCGTGGTATTATAGGAGCATACCACATCACCTTCGCAGGAACCTTCTTCCTGTGGGTGGACTCGCCCTCAACATCGCCAGGGTCATCTCGCCTGATCTTATACCTCAATGCACCACATACCGGGCATGCATTCAAATTCTCGTACTCCCCGCGGTAGAGGATGCAGTCATTGATGCATGCATGTATCTTCTGCACCTCTAATCCTAGAGGGCAGACAACCTTCTTTGCTTCATACGTACTAGAGGGCAATACGTTCTCCCCTGGAAGCATCTTCTTTATTATTTTCAGCAACTTTTCAAATCCCTTGTCAGAAGTACCATTCTCTGCCTTCCATTGCAGCAATTCCAGTGTGGTACCCAGTTTTTTCTGGCCATCTTCGCAATTTGGGTACAACAGTTTGTTGTGATCCTCTAACATTTTCTCCAACTTCAGCCTCTCCTTTTTACTTCCGCAGTTTATCTTCGCATCAAGAATGGCCCGACCCAAATCGTCATCGGGGTCATCAAAAATGGGCTCTTCTTCAGCTTCATCTTCCCCCATACTACTATCACCGTCTTCAGTGAATATAGGATAGTTGTCACTATCCTCTTCTTCTTCGTTGCCTTCCATTATAACCCCTCTTTCTCCGTGCTTGGTCCAACAATTATAGCCGGGCATGAAACCATTCTCAAGCAGGTGGAAGTGAAGGGTCTTTGAGGTAGAGTAATCCTTCGTATTCCTACATGAACTACATGGACAATAAATGAAACCATTCGACCGCCTGTTTGCCTCCGCCACGTTGAGAAAATAATGCATGCCAGTAATGAAGTCGGGATGGCATCGGTCACCGTACATCCATTGTCGATTCATCTGCATTATATAAGTATATCAAAAAGCATTAATTAATAATTACACAACATCATGGATATATGAGTGACCAACTTAATTAATATTCAAGTTCATCACATAAAACTAAGTTTTTTTATTAAAAAAAAGAGGCTCACCGAGGTGGTACAGTGCCGGCTAGGGGAAGACGCTGGCGATCGACGGCGGTGAGGACGGGGACGATACTAAAACCTACAAATCATACTTTAATTTGAGCTCAATTGCATACAAAAAGAATGAAATCCCTAACGTAGGCATTTCATCAAACACCTTGCTAGCACTAGAAAAATAATACGAGTTAAACTAGCAAAGAAATGAGCTAAATTAGGAACGCCGGAAGAAAGGATGATATTGCTAACCCTTAGATAGATGGGTGCCGTCAATCTTGATAAAATGGTGGATAAAAATGAAGATTTATTGGAGTGTGAGAGGTGCAAAATGTTTGGAAATGTGAGAGAGAAGAAGGGAAAATGGATGCAGGGATGATCGGGTGCTAGAAATAGGGCAGGGGCCCTTTAGTACCGGTTCATACTAGGAACCGGTACTAAAGGTTCAGCTCTGGCCCACTAAAAACCTTTAGTACCGGTTCCTAGTATGAACCGGTACAAAAGGACCCCATCGAACCGGTACTGATCTTGCTCGGCCGAGTCGGCGAATAAACCGGTACTAATGTACCCTTTAGTACCGGTTCATACGGGAACCGGTACTAAAGGCGTAGACCGTTGCCCATTTTTCTACTAGTGGGAGTCTTCAAGCACCCTCTCTTGATCTCGTGCAGGTAGTGCCAAACTTTACGATCACCATCCTGGAAGCCGTATGCTTTACTCACTTGTTGCACTATCCTCTTCTCCGAACGCACCAAGATTTTAGAGTACAGGAACAGGGCACCTTGGACCACACATAGGGTATACAAGATGTTATGCGCCTGAACCATGTTTTTCTTGTCCTTATCATTAGTGTCGTGGTAGTAGTCCCGTTGCACTAGACCGAGTATCGAAATCCCCGTGGTGACGAAAATCCCAAACCTGAAGAGAGACACCATAGGGGCAATGCACATGTACAGTGCCACTTTTAGAACTAGCGTCACAGCCCATCCGGCCACTTTCACAACCCACTTAGCAACGGCTGGTTGCTTGGTGTCATCAGCGGGAGCACTACGAGGCTGCTGCCAGACGGGCGTCAGCACATTATACGCCTCCTTCAAGTTGGTGAGGAGGCAACCGAGGAACTTTATCCTTTTATGAAAAGAGCCACTGATCCTGTTGTAATTAGGTTCAAAGTTAGATATGTTATAATCATCCCAGGGGTAACCTATATCTCTGTCAAAAAAAAGGGGTAACCTATATAGAGTTCAAAACTACATCGTTACCATAAAAGTAGCTTTGGTACAGATATTTGACATGAAATACATTGATCACCCTTGTCTATTAGTTCGGACTCTTGGGTGCACTGGTTAGGGCATGGATTAATGACTTTTTGCAAGGAGGAAGTGTGGGAGTACGGGTGAATGATGACATTGCTCATTTCTTCCAGGCTAGAAAAGAATTACGGCAAAGAGATCCTTTATCTCTTATGCTATTTAACATAATTGTTAATATATTGGCCATCTTAATCGCGAGGGCCAAGGAATATGGTCAGGTAGGTGGTTTAATTCCTCACCATTTCGAGGGAGAGGCCTACATCTTGCAATATGCTAATGAGATCCTCTTTTTAGAGCATGATTTGCAAAATGTTGTAAATATGAAGCTAGTTTATGCCTATTTGATCATTTTTTGGGTCTTCACATAAACTTTCATAGAAGTGAAATTTATTGTTTTGCTAAGGAAACAGAGAGTGAGCATTTGTATAGAGAGATTCTTGGCTATGAATTAGGGACTTGGTCGTTTCTATTGTTAGACAAATAGTAACTTATATTATCTAGGGGGCCAAATGCCACAATATATAGTACATCTGATTTGGAGTACAAGGATAATAACTCTAGACAAATACGGACTCCTAGAGACCTAGACCAATACTAATAATCCTTAACACCCCCCCTCAAATGCAAAGTGTATGCAATAGCATTGCATTTGAAGAAAGACAAAACTATAAAAAATGATAATCCAAAATCCACATCTTGAATGTCGTCATAGCATGAAGAGTCTTCAAAACCTGTAGAGTCAAGCCACAATCGATCGAAGAAGAGATCGACACAAGCCAGAAGACGGCCAGAAGAAGAATAGCATGTCACAAAAGATCATAGCACAGAAGCCCACAACAATAGAAGCTCACCGGCAAAAGAAAGTGCGTAGATCAATGAGAATGCAACAGACGGCGCATCAGAGAAAGACACACACCCATAAGAAGAAGATGGGCTATCACAAGATGGCACGTCAAGAGAATCAAGCATTGTGCAGAAAAAATCATAGCCCAAAGAAAATCATCGGCAAAACAAGCTAGACGACAAGGAGAATGGGCATAGATCGACAATGCAAAATAGGCCACAGAAATCCATAAAGGACCAGGGCCGAAGAAACAAGCTGACGATGAAGGTATAGTGGACTCGCATTGACATAAGAGACACAAAAGAATAGCGAAATTGGTGGACGCAGCGGAAATAGAAAACACACCGACAAGGTAAAGTCACAGCGGACATCGTCAAAAATCACCGGAGAGGGAAGAAGGAGACGATACCGAACGATGACACGACAGTATAACACACTTTTTTTTAATGGCAGAGTTGATCTGGGAACTGAAATCAGCTAGAATCCTCTGAACCGTATGCAGCAATCTTATGAGCTTAGTCAACGACAAGCAAAACAAGCAGCCTCACAGAGGGATCTGAACACCTAGCCCAAAAAAGGCAGCCCGAAGAACAGCGGCCATGGAAAATCATCTGGAGGGCGGCCGCGATCTGTAGATCTGGTGGACGGCCAGCAGCTGGCAGAGGAGAAGCGGAACCAGCGGGCATCGATCTGCGGCCTCGATCTCGAGGGCAGCCTCGATCCAGACGGCGACCGAGACAGGGGCTGCCAGGAGGTTCCATCGGAGGATAGCGGAGATCAAGACCGGGCTTCGGCCCATCCAAACGACCGGGAGCAGTGCACCAGCAAGGAGGCACACACCTGTCCATGGCGCGTGGGGCAGATACACAGACGCAGGGCATCGGAGAGTCGACGGACGACAAGAGGAAAAACAGCACGCAAGTTGCGACGTGTGAAAATAAACCCTAACCGGGCTCTGATATCATATTAGATAAATATCAACTTATATTATCTGGAGGCCAAAGGTCATAATATATAGTACATCTGACTTAGAGTACAAGGATAATAACTCCAGACAAATACTAATACTCCTTAATATCTATAGCATGGGATACCTATTCATTATAGGAAGTTAAAAAATTATGAGTGGAATCTCGTAGAAGTCCGCATTTAAGGCAAGCTTGGCTGCGCAAGGAAAGCTACTCTCGTAAGGAGACAGACTTGTCGAGATTAACTCAAGGGGTGTTTGGTAGCCTGGGCCACCTCAGATTTACTATCTCTGTTAAGATAATCTGACCTTATACATGTTGAGCTCAAAGTTTGCTATGTGTTTGGTAGCCTGTATTTGGTGAGCTATGCTGAGTTGAGATGTTATTTGTTAGGTTGTATGTGTTGAGATGTGATTAGCACAGATTTGAATCTAATTGACCTACGTATAATATTAGAAAATAAAAAAGTATTACATCACTGCCGCAAGGGTGTCCTGAGATCGACGGTGCATCCAGGTCAAAAAAAATAAATTACAATGAAATCCAATTTTTTACAGAAAGGTCCTTGAACATTCTAAGGAAAAGCAATCAGGTCCTCAAGCCTCACAACCACCGCATTGAGGATTCCATGGCAGCTTGAGAAGCATTTCTGGGTGGCAGCTGTGGCAGCGCTGGGTGGCGGCGGTGGTTCGCTTCCATGGCAGAGCTTGGTGTTGGCCATGGTGGCTCGAGGAGGCGGCGTTTGGAGTCGGCGGTTGTGTCGGCCCTGGTGGCGCGAGAAGGCAGCGGTAGGATGCGCCGATGGGTCGCGACCGTCGAAATCTTCCGTGGAAGCGCTGGCGGCGCGTGCTCAACACGCAGGGAGAAAGAGAAGAACGTGGGGGGAAGAATGACTTGCTAAAACGGTTCGGGCCTGTGACCCCTAACGCGCTCAGGCCCAGTGCGGAGAGTTTTTCGGGTGAGTCCGGCCAGGCTGAGTTGTGAAGCTCAATTTGAGCTTCGCAACTGGGCATGGCTGAGGGCTTGTTTTCGTATCAGGTGGGCAGTGCCCAACTCACCCGAACCGACCTAACAAACAACAAATGGTTGTATGAGGTGGGAATTTCTGGGTTCACCCGACCTACCAAACACACTCTCAGTTCTTTCTAGTATGCCAATGCTTATGTTGTCTTTTCTAGAGATACAGGTGGGTGTTAGGAAAAGACTAGATTTTTATAGATCACGATTTTTTTAGGAATGTGGTGGAAAAAAAGAAAAATATCGTTTATCAAGTGGGATAATATTGGTACACAAATGGACCGGGACGGACTAGGTATTGAGGTTGGAGTTAAAATATTGGTATTTACTCAACAAGTGGCTGTTTAAATTCCTAATTGAGGAGGGAGTTCGGTAAGAATTGTTGCACAACAAATATATTCGAGATAAGACTTTGGCTCAGTTACAGGTTAAACCTATTGATTCTCTGTTTTGGAAAGGATCATGCCTGTCAAGGATGTGTTTTTTAGCAGAGGATAATTCAATGTAGGATATGGGCGTTTAGTGAGATTTTGGGAGGATACCTGGCTTGGTGAGAGGTCATAGCTAGTCAATGCCCTTCCTTATATAACAGTGGTGTATAAGAATGTATCAGTTCCTTTAAAATGTTCCTTTCAACATTGTCTTTCGAAGAATATTGGATGGGACTAAATGGAATAGATGGATGCATTTGTGTAGCCGATAACTTTTGATATACTTCAATAATGTTTGGAATTTAACTAAGTCTAGTTTATTTACGGTAAAATCAATGTATGAGGATCAAATGAACTTCCATGTTCACTTTCCCACTAAATACTTTCGAAAACTAAAAATTCTGCTCAAGATAAAGATTTTTATGTGGTTCCTTAATAGGAAGGTTTTGCTTACTAGAGATAATCTTATTAGAAGGCAACTGAAAGGATGCAAGAAATGTTGTTTCTAGGATGCGGAGGACTCCATAGAACATTTGTTTCTTTCATGCCCTCTTTGCAAAAATTGTTTGGTGCATTGTCTTTTGCACTTATAACATACCTCCGCTCACTAATATTAAAAATATGTTTGAAAAATAGCTAAATGGAATCGTTAAAAAATTAAATCAAGAATACGAATTGGAGTGTCTGTTTTATGTTGGTTGTTCTAGAAAATTCGAAACAATGTTATATTTAACAATGCTAGTGTCTCAAACTTTATGCAGGATATTCATATGTCTACACCGTGAATCTAAGGATGATCTATCTTGCTTCTGGAGGACCAGCGGGGTCTTATGGTTACTGAATGCAACCGTCTGCTGACGGTTGCTCGGGATTTCTAAACCAAGGATGATTGGCTGCTTTCTAGTAGATTGACAGGTGCTTAGTTTGGGTGCTTTTATCCTGTTTTGATGGTTGATATTTGTATCAACCTTGTGTGATCTCTGAGATGTAAATCTACTGTTGCTTGATAGTTGATACCTTAATATTGCAATAGAATGGCTGTATGCATCCTCGGATGTAGAAGCCGGGGTTATATCCCACATCTTGGAGGCGTCGCACTCGATCTTTCTGGCTTGTGGTTTTTGGAGGTGTTTGAAAGGGGAGATACACTGTCTAGGGTTTACCATAATTATATTTGCTAAAGAATGGTTGCTAAGTTCATACGAACAGCTATGTTATCGCTCCTACCTAAGCTTAATTAATTAAGCGCTCATGTTAAGTGTGCATGTGATTTTTTTTTTTTATGGTACACCGCTCATGTTAAGCGTGGAGCTTGCACTGTTAACTACTTTCGGTAGTCGGCGACGAACTGCTAATTAGCTTGATCGTCAACACAGAGATGTACAAACTACTGAATCTAGTGTCACTGTTAACTACTGAATCTACTGCTAAAAAATAGGGGAACGGCTGAAGTAAAGCTGATGCATATACAAGATACTAACCAGATTGTCTGTACGAGGGTGTTCACCGTGAGAAGCCAGAAATCCTTCTTGTTAACGACGGAGACGAAGCCGCCGAGGAGAACCACGGTGGTCCACGTCACCACCAGGTAGCCTAACCCTTTCACCGCGAACCACACGTACGCCATGATCACGGCGTGGCCATTGATGAGCTTCACTTCCTCCCATTCGGAGTCGTACCGTGCGCGAGCCATGGAAGCTGACTAAGCTACAGCTACAGCTAGTTAGACAGTATAGTAGGTGCAGATGCCGATTAGGAGAGGCTATTTATGCATCCTGAGCATCCCTGATTATATCTATGCTTAAGTAACCAACGTGCGCGCAAGTGGAGCGGACGGCTAAAAAGAGACCTCTTTGCTCAGCACGATGATGATTACTTTGGATTAACGTTCTGGAGCTTTACATTCCTTAATGGTCCATGTTTCACACCTTTTTAGTTGTCCGTTTTATCAACTTTTTTCACAAATGGGCATCAGGTTGATACAAGCACACACATGGGTAAATACATGCTTAAGTAACCCATCACGTGTGCGCAACTGGAGCGGACGGCTAAAGAGACCTCTTTGTCCATCACTGATGATAATAAACTTTGTGTTGCTTTTGACCTCTTTGCGTTGTAGAGACCGGGGCTATACTCCCCTTTTAAAGAAAAAAATCTAATAGGACAGCTCAGTTCTTGAGGCCGATAGAGGTTTTTTTCGATAAAGAGCGCTTTATTACTTAATAGTCATTAAGGAGGCCGATAGAGGTATGAGACGGGCCTCCAACTCCAGGTCAGGTTCGATCTGGCTTGACAGGTGATACGTAAGGAGACTCATATTGAGTCGTCATGGCAAACCTGCTATTTGTGTCAACCGGATAAGGTCCCTTTGTTGCCACAAGGTGTGGACTGAACTTGGTGCGGTAGCCACTTGAACGGTGGCAATGAGATTTTTCCCAATTCCGCACTAGTAGTAGAAAAAAGGGCTTTCATTCGTCCTCATTAGTCCCCAAACTGTTCGGTCCGTGGATAAAGGGGGTATTAGCTAGTCCCGGTTCAATTGAAAATATAGGCCAGGGAGCATTAGTCCCAGTTCAAGTGGGCCATTTGGTCCTGGTTTGCGCCACCAACCGGGACTAATGGCTTTGGGCCTTTAGTCCCGGCTCGTGGCGCAAACACGAGCCGGGACTAAAGGCCAGTTCAAACGAACCACCACTCTCGAATATTGGAGTGAAGTTTGTCAGATGAGGCTAGAAATCGACGGTTCTGAAGGATATCTGGTTTTCGTCGACTTCTGGGCTACTGTTGGCTAAAAGTGAAAAAGCCGTCGAATTCATGATTCCAACACCCAGAGTCCCCACGGTCGGTGCCAATTGACGAGGGTTAACTCAACAAATGTCCAAGATGAAGGACTTAGGATTGGGGAATAGGGCGTCAGATAAACTCGAAGGTAAAGATTAGTCAAACAAGGCGTGTATTGAGAATAAACGTGGTGGTCGACTTGACTTGCTCTCAATCTGTCCCTGACCGGCCTCTCCTAGCCCCTATATATAGGTGGCCAGGTCCCAAGGAACCAGTAGGGTCTGATACGTATTACAATATCGATATACGACATCGACTCATACTTCGACTATGATTACACTTGGTCCTAGCTTAACGAGCCTCAGGGGTACTCAAGTAACCGGCTCTATTATCTATACCCTTATCAGTCACCTTCTTGGAGCCTTGCTGCAAGATGACCGCGGATGAGCTTGTTGGGTACTTTGTTGCTCATGATGACATGATTCCAAAGGCAAACAGGACCAAGGAGATTGTCCGTGCTATGAACAAAAACCCGTCACTTGCTTTGAAGGCCAAGGTTACTCAACCAAAGGTGCATGAAGCAAGCAAGGAAGAGAGAGTTAAAGAAGATCAAGAAGAATAGGAAGAGATGGATTCGACAAGTGAGCTAGATACAGATCTAGCATTCTTCACCAAGAAGTATGGAAAGCATTCCATGAAGAAGGGGAGTTTCATTCCCAAGGAGAAGAGAAGATCTTGCTACAATTGTGATGAGCTAGGGCACTTCTCTAACACTTGCCCCTATGAGAAGAGGCAAGACAAGCCAAAGTATGCAAAGGGTGTTCGGCCAAATTTGAAGCCCAATCCTATCAACTTGAGGAACAAGAACAAGTTCAAGGACGTCAAGGCTCTCGTAGGTGTTGAATACACCTCCGATGTTGATGAAGAGATTAGCGACGAGGAGGACATGGTTGGAGTGGCCGGGATGGCCCTTGCTAGGCTCGGGTCACTTTTCAAGTATGACTACACCAAGGACTATGAGGGCTCCTCCAAGAACACTCCTCACAAATGCCTTATGGCAAAGGAGGCTAAGGTTATTCCCCCTTCTCAACCCTCTTGCCCCATAAATGATGATATGGATGAAGATGCTATTCTTGCTACCCTTTACAAGACTATGTGCTCTCTTCGTGGTGATGCTCATGCACACTTCAAATATTTGATGGACACTATTGCTCTACGCAATGAGTCCCTCGATGAAGCGAGGTCCATATTGAAGATGGGGATCAGAGATTCAATCTCCTAGCACAAGAGCTAACCAAGGAGAAGAACACTAGTTTGCTTATATCTCAACAAATTAAAACTCATCAACTTGATAGAATTAAGGACATGGACACTCTTGATAAAACCTTGCTAATGGCACAAGAACTTGATGCTTCTAAGAAGGAGCTTGAAGTTGCTGATGCTTCGCTTACTAAGGATCTTGATCATCTTGAAAGGGCTAACAAGCTAGTCAAGGATGAGCTCAATAGACTTAGCAAGAAATATGAGGAACTTCAAGCTATTCATGAAGAGGTCCAAGGGTCTTCAAGTATGCCCATAATTGTTGAGAATATTGCTTATGCTACTAACTCTTCTCTAGATCAAGCAATCCTCACTAAGGAAAATAAAAAGTTGAAGGCTCAACTTGAGAAAGAGCGCCTCACCACTCCACAACTTGGGAACCCCCCCCATTAGCTTTTTTCTCAAAAAAAGGTGAGGACTCATGGTCAAGGTCTTGGATTCGACCCAAAGAAGAATAACAACTATGCCACTCCACCCAAGAAGATCCACTTTGTGAAGGAAGGGTACAAGGAGAATGGTAATGGTAAGAAAGGTACTATGGGTGGGAATGCCAATTGGGGCAATCCTAACCATAGTTTTTCGGGGAAGACCAACCCATCCTATGTGTTGTGTAAGGACATGGATGGAAATGTATTTGATAGATATGTTTGTCCTCATGATGGATATGCTTATTGATGGTACTCAATTTGGGTACCTAAATATCTTGTTACTAATGCTAGGGGACCCATTACCCAATGGGCTCCTAAACCTAAGAATTGATTTTGTAGGGCTATTCCTCCGATGGGCCAAAATGATTGTTTGATAGTGGATGCACTAATCATATGACCAGAGGAAGAGAGGTGCTTGAGCTATTCGTTGAAGATATAAACTCAACTCAATGCATTCTTTATTGATATAACTCAAAAGGAAAGGTATTGGGTCAAGGCAAGTTGGCAATATCAAAGGACTTGTCCCTTGAGAATGTTATGCTTGTTGATACCCTTGGCTATAATCTTCTTTCAATTTGTCATCTTGCAGGCGTTGGTTATGATTGCTATTTCACTTATAATCATGTGAAAGTCTTTAGGAGTGATAATCTCAAGTTGGTTTGTGTTGACATGTTGAGAACAACCTATACATGGTTGATTTCTCGAAATAGAGCATTTCCTCCTTAACATGCCTCATAGCCAAGGTTGAGGAGGGTTGGCTATGGCATCGCCAGCTAGGCAACGTGAACATGAGAAATCTCAAATGACTCCAAAAGGGCAAACATGTTGTTGGACTAACCAATGTAACTTTTGAAAAAGATCGTGTGTGTAGTGCATGTGTTGCCGGGAAGCAACTTGGGAAGAATCATTCGGCCAAGAGTGTGATTTCAACAACAAGGCCTTTGTAGCTCCTTCACTAGGATCTCTTTGGGCCATCCACCTATGACACTCTTGGAGGTAGAAGATATGGTCTTGTCATCATGGATGATTTTTCAAGATATACATGGATGTTCCTTCTTAAGTCTAAGGATGAGACCCACAAGTACTCCACAAAGTTCGCCAAGCAAGCATAACACACATTTGAAGAAGTGATCAAGACCATAAGAACTGACAATGGGTTGGAGTTCAAAAACTATGCCATGGAAGACTTTGTTTGTGATGAGGGGATCAAGCATGAGTTCTCCGCATCTTACACCCCTCAACAAAATGGTGTAGTGGAGAGGAAGAACCGAATGATCATTGAGATGGCAAGAACCATGTTGGACGAGTACAAGTCTCCCCATAACTTTTGGGGAGAAGCTATTGCCACCACGGTTCATGTATCCAACCGCCTCTTCCTCCACCTGGTGTAAACAAGACACCTTACGAGCTCCTCACCGAGAACAATCCAAATGTCTCCTACTTCCGTGTCTTCGGACGCAAGTGCTTCATCAAGAACAAGAAGGAGGGACTTGGTAAATTCAAGTCTAGAACTATTGAGGGTATTTTTGTTGGCTATGTAGACAATGCCCATGCCTATAGATACTAAAACAAGTCCTCCAGATGTGTTGAAGTATCTTGTGACATGGTTTTTGAGGAATTTAATGGATCCCTAGAGGAGCAAGTTGTTCCAAGTGATAAAGGTTATGGAGAATCTTTTCAAGTCATCAAGTCTATGGGCATTGGCCAAATCTTGCCATGTGAAGATCTTCCAAGCCAAGACACTCCTCATGAAGAATATTCAAGGTCAACACAAGTAGAGCCTCGCTCAACTCAAGTTAAACCTTCATCACCATCTTAAGTGGAACAAGAATCTCAAGAGGAGACGCAAGCCCAAGAACAACCATCTAGCCCTCAACCTCATGAGCAAGATCAAGGAGATGATCAAGAACCCCCTTCCACTCAAGATCTAGCTCAAGAAGATGGTCATGACCAAGATAAGCCACAAGAAGAATTCATTGGTCATGATGGATTGATGAGGCGCATCAAGCCCGCCACCAAGGCTAGTGACCTAAAAGTGGAAAAGATTCTTGGTGAAATTTCTAAGGGAGTTTCAACTCATAGACAACTTGCTTTACTTGCCACCTTTTGTGGACATCATGCTTTTGTGTCTAGTTATGAACCTCAAAAGGTACGCAAAGCATTGAGAGATCCAGATTGGGTGAATGCCATGCATGAAGAGCTAGAATGTTTCACCCGTAACAAAGTGTGGTCTCTGGTTGAGCGGCCCAAGGATCATAGGATCAACGTGATTGGAGCCAAGTGGGTGTTCAAGGACAAGAAAGACAAGAATGGAGTCATCACTCACAACAAGGCAAGGTTATTGGCGCAAGGGTTTTCCCAAATAGAAGGTATGGATTATGAGGACACCTTTGCGCCTGTTGCTCGTCTTGAAGCTATTATTGCTTGCTTATGCTTTGTACTATAATTTTAAGCTTTATCAAATGGATGTTAAAAGTGCTTTTCTTAATGGCCCCTTGAAAGAGGAGGCATATGTTGCTCAACCCCTGGGTTATGAAAACCCCAATTTCTTGAACTAAGTGTACAAACTCCATAAGGCGCTCTATGGCCTCAAGCAAGCTCCACATGCTTGGTATGAGCACCTTAGGGATTTTCTACTCACGGACAGTTTCAAAATTGGCAAGGTAGATTCCACCCTTTTTATCAATCGGGTTAAAGGGGGTGGGTTGTTCATATGCCAAATCTATGTTGATGATATTATTTTAGGTGGGGCTAACAAAAACATAACAAAGGTTTTGAGAAGTTGATGACATAGAAATTTGAGATGTCTATGATGAAGGAGTTGAAGTTCTTCCTAGGCTTTCAAGGGAAACTTGAGAAAGGAAGGACATGCTCGCTCGTTTTGAGATGACCAAGGCCAAGAGTGCAAAGACCCCCATGCCAACCAGTGGGAAAATTGACCTTGGAGTAGGTGAGAAACCGGTGGATCAAAAGGTATACCGCTCCATGATTGGATCCCTTCTCTACCTTTGTGTTTCTAGGCCGGACATAATGATAAGTGTTAGGTTGTGTGCTCGTTTTCAATCTGCTCCGAAGGAGTGCCACTTTGTGATGGTCAAATGGATTTTAAGGTACCTTGTTCACACTCCTACTCTTGAGCTATGGTATCCAAAGGGGTCAACCTTTGAACTTGTGGTCTATTTGGATTCCGATTGGGCAGGTGACAAGGCTGACCGGAAGTCAACCTCTGGGGCTTGCCAATTCATTGGCCGGTCATTGGTGAGTTGGTTGTCCAAGAAACAAAAATCCATCTCCCTATCCACCACCGAAACCAAATACATCTCCGCGGCATCTTGTTGCACTCAATTGTTGTGGATGAAGCAAACCTTGAAAGACTATGGTGTGTCTCTTGGTACGGTGCTTCTTCTATGCGACAATGAAAGTGCAATAAAGATCACCAACAACCCCGTCCAACACTCCTGCACCAAACATATCGACATTCGCCACCACTTCCTACGTGACCATGTCACAAAAGGTGATATTGCTCTCTCTCATGTGAGCACCAATCACCAATTGGTGGACATTTTCACGAAACCTTTGGATGAAGCATGGTTTGTTGAGCTAACATGTGAACTTGGTATTCTTGATCCTAAAATCTTGGATTGAATTACTTGCTTACAATCTTTCATTTATCTTGTGTCTAGCTTAGAAACACCGCACACATAGGCCGAAGTCAGTTTTGCCACTTCTTGGTATAATGCATACCTATGTGTGCTATATTAATTAGACCCAATATCACGTCATGGACCCAAACATCTATCTTTGTGGTGCCATGACATTTGCGCTTAAACATAGGGGGAGAACTCCTCTGCAAATTATTTGGCTCCTATTTGGAACTAGTGAATTTCCATGAGGCTTTTGATCATGTGCTCTTTGAGTTTTCTGAGTCTTTTGATTCGTGATCAATTTGGAATTCCTTGAATATCCTTTGAGTTTGTGTTGCATTTCTTGAGAACCATGCCAATCTTGCACAAATCCTTGAAACCGCCGTGTCTCATTGAAACGGCACAAATTTTGATGTAGGGGTGTTGCCCTAATCACTTGCCTTCTTCTTCCCCATCTTCCCCAACCTCCATGGCCACCGCCCCCTTCATCCTGCTCAAGATCTAGGTAGTTCCCACTGATAACTTCTCCTCAAATTTAACACTTTGATAGATCAGGCTCTTTGGAAGACTTCTACCGAAGGGTTCATCATTTCTCGCTCCGTTTTGGGAGATCTTGGGAATTCACCCTCCAAGAGACCTCCATAGAAATTCCTCTCCCCCAAGTTAGGGAAAGAGGAGCGATGTCTTTGGGTAATTTTTCTCTCTCTCCCTCTCAAATTCATTCTATATTGTGCTACATGATATGAGGATTTGAGATCTAGGGTTAGAACTTTCTGCAATTGGAGGTCACACACTTCATCTCATGACCTCTACTCTTCTTGTAACTAGTTGTACTACAAGTCATTATTGAGCATCATAGTCAATTTTGTTGGAATGCCAAACTCATGCATGCACTAGGGTATCATCGGTAGGATCCCGGTGTTCACCGGTCCTGGCACCCGCTGGTCCGATGCAGGGCCCGGCGCACACCGCACTCAAACCGGCAGCCCGACGCCAGTGCCGGCGCACGTCTGGTCAAGCCGGATCCCCTGTTCTTGCCTGAATTTTGTCCTTCCAATCCACTCTACTATGTGCACTTGTATGTCATACTAGTTGATTCCTGGCCTCCTCCCTGATATGTGCAATCATTACATGGTTTCTCTCTTGTTTTTTATGTGTTTCAGATGATGACTTTGACATTGATGAGGAGGAGGTGCTCACCAAGAGGCCCCGTACTAAGAGGCCACTAGGTGCTCGCTCAAGTGAAAGGATTGTTGAGCCAAGGAGCTAATGTTCCAGTGATCAAGATGTCAACTAGGTGCAAGAAGAGACCACCAAAGCCCGATGAGCCGGAAGTGATTCCAGAAGGCAACTTTGGAATAATGCATGCTGAGCTGTGGAGGGAATTTCATCTCCGTGATCCCTACCGCTTCAAGAAGAGAACCTACGCTAGGGGAGTCAAGCTATTTTGGACTGAGGGATAGAAGAAAATGTGGGACATGCACTACAATGAGAAGGAAAACTTCAAGAGGGCTTGGGTTGTGCATCAGTACGCACTCCACATGACCCACTTCCACAATCACATTCAGGATGATTTTCATTACATTGATGAGTGCCTGAGGAAGCTTGGTGTTATTGAGATTGCTGCTTTCAAATATGACTGCTATCCTGATGTCATTCGCCAGTTCCATTGCACAGTCTTCTTTGATGATGATCACAACATGACTTGGATGACAGGCTCCAAGCAGGCTTATGGCACTTATGATGAGTTATGTGCAGCTCTTGGATATGGAAGAGGGCTTGCCACTTGATACAAGATTCACTCCGAGGATGCCAAGGCAGTGAGCAACATTTACTTCTGCTACCCTACCTTAGACCGTGTGGCAGAACCTCCTGCTATTTCTGGCATGTATTACTCTTACAATGCCTTGGCCAATCTATTTCCTGAGTACTTTGTGTGCAAGAAGGGAGACACTTCTGATATCCATGCCTATCATATCAACCTCCTTTATTGGTGCAAGCCTGGTCGTCAGCTAAAGATTGATGTGTGTGATTTCATCTTCTATGAGTTGAGGAGGCCCGTTCTCTCCTGCATGACTCTAGGCTACTATGCATTTGTTCAGAAGTTTATTGACTCCAAGGTGGATCCCAAGTTTGCCCATACCGGAGAGCGCCACAAGCATACCTCGTTCTATCTTGGTCTTGGTGATGGATGGATGGAGTTTCCCGATTTCCGCCACACTGAAGAGGCTTATCACGGTTCTCCCATGCCTCTAGCTCTCTTCATGCACCTTCTCGGAAGAAAAGTGGGCTGCCAAGTTCTTCAAGAATCTGTGGGATATGTGTAAGTCCACTCATGATGTGGCTCACCAAGCTTCAGTGATGTCTCAAGATACAAGGGTCTGTCAGAATGACTTCTTTGCTTCCAAGAACTATCCTTGTCCTCCTCTCGGTCCAGAATTGAACCCCGTGCCTTATGTCAACTATATGATGCCTCCGATTGACGACGAGATGTTCTATGGTTATCCTATGCCTTCGTCTCAAGGCCGTTCTCATCCCTCACGTACTCGGGTTATATGGATGAAGATGAGATCAATGAAGACAAAGAAGAAGATGAAGATGAAGGCGAGGATGAAGAAGCCGAGGATGTTGAGTCTCCTCCTCATCCATTTGCCTAGTTGCTTTCATTTGCCACTCTATCTTGCTTCCTCCTTTTTGGTGTCTCGATGCCAGGGGGAGAAGTGAGTAGAGTTCTTTGCGTTATTTGCACAAGCCATCATTATTTGGTGCTTCTCTCGCAATGGTTTGTGCTTTGCTTTCTAACATTTGGTCTTTGTGTTGAACCTTGAGTGTGTTGAACCATCTCAAAGTCCCATGTGTATGTGTAAGGTTGTTTAATTATTGTACGCGACTTAATTATCTATGCGTCCTATCTATCTTGTTTAATCTTATGCTTGGATAATCTAGCTTAAATGTTAACTTGCCTATATCATGTTTGTTCCTATATATATTAGAGGAGCTTCCCATATCCTATATATGTTGCACATTGCATTCAAACGCAAACTCAACCATGTGCAAATACAATGGGTGAGCTGCTCTAATATGTACGGAAACATTTGTTACATGCTTATCATAATATTTTATGAACTCTACACTAGTAGAGAAAAGCTTATGGCCAGCATCACTATCGTTGGCGCATAAGAAATATATTTGCCGGTGGTAATAATAGCACTGGCGCATCTTCTTGTATTTGCCGGTGATACTTAATTACCCCTGGCACATCGTTTGGTATTTGCCGATGATACCATATTTACCACCGGCGAATAAGCCTCAAATTCACCAGGGATAAGACCGACCAGGCCCACCTCGGGAGGGCCGGCCCCTATTCGCCGTGACCCCTGGCGAATAGATCTGAGATGCGCCGGGGATAAGTGGTTTATCGCCGACGCATATAGCTAATGCGCTGGGGATAAGGGGTGTATCATCGGCGCACCTTCTAATGCGCCAGGGATATGGGGCTACCCCCGGCGCACCTACCTAATGCGCCAGGGATAACAATTTTTCTTCGAGCCACAACACCCCCCGTGGATCACCTTTTAAGTTTGTGAAAATTTGCCAGATAAAATTTCGATATATTTTGCAAAAAAACATTATGACACAGTAAAACAGCGAGAACTTTTGCATACGAAGTTGAATAAAAAACTTTTTTATATGAGAAAGTATCTACACGAAAAGTTACATCTGATTTCAACGACCTATGGTCGTTCTGACAAATTTTAGAATCTCAAAATTTAAAAGGGAAAATACATTTTTTCGCACTTTAAGATTCGTGTAATTTTAACATTTTGGGGATTTTTTGATTTTTTGTATTCTTTATCATTTAGATGGGATTTTTTATATTTTTAGAGATTTTTCAACTTTTTGAATTTTTTGATATATTTTGAATTTTTTGAGATTTTTGTAATTTATTGACTTTTTTGAGATTTTTTACACACTCATACACACATACACACACTCACACACACATACACACACTCACACACACATATACACACTCACACACATATATACACACTCACACTCACACACACACACACTCATACATACACATACACACACACACATACATACACAAATAAACATACATACATACATACACACACACACACTCACACTCACACTCACACTCACACTCACACTCACACTCACACTCACACTCACACTCACACTCACACTCACACTCACACTCACACTCACACTCACACTCACACTCACACTCACACTCACACACACACACTCACACTCACACTCACACTCTCACACACACACTCACACACACACACACACTCACATACTCACACACACACACCTACACACACTCACACACATAAGGCTTATAAGGATTGAAAGGGTAATAGAATCAATAAGTGTCGTGGGAATTTAGAGACAGTAGCCATGGGGATGGCTTAACGAAGGGGCTCGACGGTGTGCGACGATGGGTCCAGCTCGGGATTGTGCCAACTGAGACACCTCGGTTTACCCAGGTTCAGGGCCCTCCATGCCGGAGGTAAAACCCCTACTTCCTGCCTTGTTTCGTATTGTCTTCACAGTGGTTACAACGCTCCTCGAGCTGTTCGGTCTAGAGGAGGAAGAAAAAGATTGGATCCCCCTAGACTAAGGGTCCAGACCCCCTTATATAGGCGGGGGTCTGGTTACAGGTTAGGTGGCCGACTGCCCAGCTGCCAGCTCCTCCACGGCTGCATCTTCGGCGTGATCTTCTGGCCCTCCTCTGTCCTCGTCTGATGATGGCACTTTATAAAGCGCCTTTTACCCCTTGGACCGGCATCTGGGAGGCATATGCCCTCTCTTTTGCCTCGGATCCTTTCATGGGGAAGGCTCTTGCTCGCTGGTTGGTGGAGTCTGGATGTGGCTTGCATCATGCCCGTCCTTCGCCTCTGTCGATCTTGTCGGGGGCCAAGCCACTTTCGGTGAAATAGCCGTTGGAGGAATCTTGTCTTCATCGCCCGGCTCTGGCTCTCCTCGGTGGAGTCACCAGCAGGCTGCTGGCGCAGCCGGCCCTTTGGGCAGAGCCGGTCTTCTTATCCTAGCGTCGTGGAGATTCCTGTGATGCCAGCCGACAGATAGCACAGCCCTTGGCATGCCCCAGAAGTCATCCCCACGACACTAGCCCCCAAAACTGGTGAAGTCTCATGGGTTTGCATGGGGCTTCGGCGGGTTCTTTTCTTTGCCGAAGTCTTGTACATTTCAACCGAAGTCCCAGGATTCCTCGTCCGGCTCGAAAGCCATCGGTCTTGAAGCCAAGTCTCGTGGAGCTTCACCGACCGTCTCGGGACGTGCCGGCTCCAAGACTGATCGGGCTGGTGACTGCCATGCGGCTTCTAGCCGGTGCATGGCCCCTCGGAACTTGTGCTGCTTCGAGCTCCGATCCCACGCTGCAGCCTGCGCAGTGCTGCAGTGTCATGTCTTATCGCTTGGACTTTGGAGCCACTACCATAACTCCCTGAGTCATCATGCGGGGTGGACCAGCATGCGTCAGCGGCACGTCCCATCGGTTCTTCCCACGATCCACTGCGGCATCCACAACGGTTGCCTCCTCGTAAATGCGCATGATGCGGGGCAGTTACCAAAGCACCGGGTGCCCCCTGTCGCTCCTCCTTAAGTACTTAAAGCGCTCAGGGGTGAGGGCACACTCCACTTCTTCCTTCCTCTCAACCCTCTCATCGGAGCTCTGCTCAGTCATGTCCTCTCTCAGCGGTTCCACTGTCAGAGATGATGAAGTCCCAGAGAATTAGGGGCCCGGTCACCCGAAGGGGAGCAAGAAGAAAGCCGAGGCACCGGAGATGACGCCGCCCGCGTCTCAAAAACGTGGATGCCCGAAGGGGAGGTGCAACTAGAAGACCTTGGCGGCCCTCGCAGCCATGGCCACCGCCGCCGCGACCAGGGTGGCTCTGGCTCTCGGTGGGGAGGGTGTCCCAGGAAAATGATGGCCTGGACGTCCGAAGGGGAGCGGGAGGAAAATCGCGCTAACAACAGCGGCCGCTCATTCATCATCCCACCGCCAAGCAGCAAAAATAAGAAGACCCTTGCCGCCCTTGGGGCTGCTGCCTCCAACTCTGCGAGGCCCCACGCGAAGACCTCTCCTCCAGCTGGCCTGTCATGGCTCTGACTGGAGAAGTCAGCGCTTCAGCTGCCGGCCTATATCTCCGCCGAGGGGTGGTCCACCTGTATAGTCCCAGTGCTCGCCGGGGATAAGGACCTACTTCGCCTTCCATCTTAGTTTGTGGAGTCGATGGAAGGCCAGGAGATGGCTTATGCTATGCTGCGGGAGTGCAGCGTCGGCCAGCCCAAGTACCGCGTCGAGTTCTACTATGATGGCCAGGGGGTATGCTACTTCCGCGACGGGTGGTCAAAGTTCTTCATTGACTATGGCGTGCACGAGGGTTGGTTCCTCCTCTTCACTCACCGTGACAGGAAGAGGAACTTCACCGTCTGCATCTTTGATGGTACTCTCTCCGCTCGTACCTTCACCGCCTGGTCATGAAGGGCGGACCTCGTCGACCTTGAGCACGGGCTTCTCCGGGACGAAGTCCATGCGGCGCTCGCGCCATGCCGAGGAAGGCGAGCATCTCCAAGGCGAGGAGCACTTCGTACTTTTAGGGTAGCAACCTAGGAAGCATTTGTAATCACCAGACTTCTGCTTAATGAAAACTTGCTTTTCTTCATTTGCTATGTGCTTGTTCTTGCATGAATGTCTTCTGCTTCCATCGGAGCATGGTGACGATTTCCCAGTTAGGATTCCTCCTGCGCTAGGACCGTTGCTGCGCAGGCTTGTGGGTAGGGGCTAAGATAGCCACCAACTTAAGCAGATGTTCCTGGCGAGGTCTTCTAGTTTTAGCATGGAGGGAGAAGTGCCTCTACTGGCCGGTTACGGGAGATGTAAGCTAGCACCAGCTTGAGGAGACAGAAATGGAAGCTAAGTCCTGTGTCAGCTCGGGCAAGGCCGGAGTCGGCATGTCTCCCTTTCCCAAGCCTTCGCATAACCCTTGCCGCGACTGGAGTGAACCTCCAGGTCTCTGACTTTAGCCATTTCTTTGCAAACGCTAGATTTCAATTTCGACACTCTTTTGCTGGTCATGTCGCAGTGCCAACTGATCAAAAAGCCGGCGAGGGACTGGAGCCAGCCCACTTCTAAGGGCCAATTACCCTCCCCCCTAGCCCCTGAGTTTTGGGGCAGCTGGAATGATAGCTGGCTTGAAACTAGCCTGTTCGCATACGGTGCCAACGTCGAGTGAGGCAGCTCTAGCTTTGAACCTCTTTGACGTGGCTGCTCAGCCTAAACATCGAGAAACTGTGATTATTGACCATTCGCTGGCCTGCCTTAGCCCGGTTCCCTCAACTTTTTCCTTAATCTCCCCACCCTTCAGCCCTTCTACCCCCAACCGGCAGCCTGGTGTCGGTTGGTCTCCCTTGGGCCGGCAGCCAAATGCCGGCCTAGGGTGGGAGCGTGCCGCGGGGTGAGAAGTAGTACTTTGGTCTGTTGGGCCCCCGGCTCGGGCTAGCAAACGCATGGTTAACGAGCACTGTCTTCAACACTTAGTTGAGCAACTTTTTATTATTTGCGGTTTTTCCCTGCGGCTTTCCTACGTATGTGGCCTACCGGCTCCTACCCGTCCGGCTACGCGGAGCTGGGGGATGGAGGTTGGGCTCGAGACCTACTTCACACGTAGTACTCATCCGGCTGACAAGGAATCGATCATTTTTAGGGCAGCCAGCTGTGGCTTGGTGCCCGGAGCCGGCTGCTGGTCAAGTGAATAACGCAGGAAGCAGAACATGCACGAAGTGTTTTCCTCGGAGTTGGCCGTAACTAGCTGCTCCATTATCCTTTATTCATTGACAAGTTTTTTAGGGTACAAGCTTTTGCCTTAGCAGAAGAAAGGTAGGAGATTGACATTCCAGGGATGCTCCATCTCCTTGTTAGAATTATCTGCCTTGTTCTTCCTGGACTCTTGCACGTCGATGGGGTAGTATGCCCCATTACCTAGCACCCGGCTCACAATGAATGGTCCCTCCCAAGGAGAGGACAGCTCGTGCATGCCTTTAGTGTTTTGGACCAGCCGGAGTATGAGATCTCCTTTGCGAAATGCGAGTGGACGGATCTTCCAGCTGTGATATCGTCGCAGCTACTACTGACAGAGCACTGATCTGGCCAAGGCCTGCTCTCGTGCCTCCTCGAGG